>CM038228.1:70629740-71373073 GCA_021442155.1 Cymbidium sinense | reverse complement strand
TGCAAGAATGGAGACCCTCCCTATTCAGGAGTGACACAAGATGATATGCATGGTGTGATAACATACATCATCCAACTAAGGGGGTCCTAAATCTTTTATTTATCTTGATTATGAGCCTAAGCTTTAAGGAGAGGTTGTGAGTTGTATTAAAATTTAGTTAGAATAAAAAATTAAATTTTTATCCTAAAGAGTCTACCGCATCTAGGCCACACATTAAATCATCACACTTTAAGAAACCTATAAGAAGTATGTCATTTTTATTGCACAATCTAAACACAATAATTAAACATATGAATTTTGTAAGAGAATAAGAGGTCGATGAGTCTAGGTACTGTCATACACCTTAGAAAAGGAAAGAAATTAAGTAGCTGAGCTCTACCCTCACAATCTGGATTACAATAGAATATTACAATTACAATGACTGTTATGGGATCTTATAGCTCTTGTCTTTCTTTCTTTCCTTCCCTCCTTTTAAATTGGTGTAGCTTCATGCCTCACAGGGCCTCCTAGATCTTTTCCTTCTAGCTACTTCTCATCCTAAACCTCATAATTAATCCTAATCCTATTACAAAATTACATATTTATAAAAACTAAAATCTAACTACACCTGCAAAATAGATGTTAGTTAAACAAACATATGAGCCAAGCAATTATACTTCTCATGATTGGACTTAGCACCCTACACTTAGGTCACCAAGCCCACTTGTCCTAACTAGATTATGCTTAGGGGCATAAGCAACCTGCAAGCAAGAACATTTATATTTACTCATTATTATAATGGCCCCTTTATCATAATCCCCTGTAGAAAACATGACTAAGTTGTTAATGACCTATCAATCTATGCATAAACAGTCCTAACATCCAATCTAAAATATTATATCATAAAATAAAATATAACACCACAACATACATCGACCTAACCTAAAAGCTAGAATTGGTGAGTTTGTATTCTAATGTGTGTTCTAAAGTTTAGTATGGTATGTCTTAGTTAGGCTTTAGAAGTATAATTATCCAAAGTTCATAATTATTTAAGTTAAATATTGGGGAGAGGGGTGTTCCACTTCAAATATTTGAATGAATTGATTAATTTTAATATACTTTTTTATTTTGTTTCATTTGATGCCTACTTGATCATCTAATTATTGTGAAGAGAAGAAAGGGGATGTTGATCCCCTTCATCCCTTATTTTCTAAGAAATATTATTATGACTTTGGTTTCTTTAGTGAATTATTCATTAAAAATTATTATTATTATTATTATTAAACCTAAGCTTGATTAGTCTTAAGGGATCTTATTCAATCATGAAAGGTATCTCAGGATTAATAAAACTGAATCACTATTATATGATAACATTCTATCACTTATTTCCATCATCAATAGCATACACATTTCTTCATTTTTATCATTCATGGTATTTGATTTAATACACATATTTATACATGCAATATATACATATATATATATATATATATATATATATATATATATATATATATATATATATATATATATATATACATAGATATATATGAATTTATGGCACACTTGAATAATCATTAATGCATGTATTTTGTTAGAAAAGAAATATTTCATTCCTTAGTTAAGCATATATACACATGTATTAAAGATTTAAGCAAGTACATGTCATTATTAAACCAAAGAAGTGAGATTATCTAAGACCTCCTTGGAGTTACTTAAAGCTTCATATTCCTAAGATGTCCATACTATATACTTGCTAACTTAAATACATGTAAACATATACATAAGAATAGGAATGAAAAGCACACAAAGATTACATAATCACAAATTCTTTACTCATGTAAAGCAAAGTTCTATCCCAAATTCTAGCACATGCATACACACGAATGAAATTAAGCAAGTGCATGTCATTGTTAAACTAGAGAAGTGAATTATCTAAGATCTCCTTAGGGCTACTTAAAAGCCTTGTGTTCTTGGGATGTCCATACTATATACTTGCTAACTCCAGACAAATGTAAACATACACATGAATCATAAAAATAAAACAATCTTTTATCATGTTTAAGTTATAAGTAAATGTAAATTTTATTAAACATTTATATCCAATATTAAACTAAATTTATATCATTACCTTATAGTTTTGAAAATAATTTAGGATTTATTAGTGATAATAGCCACATCTTATAATAATATTTATCCAACATATGCAACATAAATGTATCCATATTCTTTTATTTTATTTTTTTGAAAACATGAATATATGACACAAATGGCATACACATTTATGATGCTTGAAAAGAGGTAATTAAATATTGCCACATAACATATTTAATTACATTAAGTCCTAAGGACAATCAAGCCAAATAAATATTCCTTAAGACTAACCAAATTTCTTATGAAATTTGATTTTGGTGTTTGAATTATTAAGTCCTAAAGAGGAGAAATAATACTTAGTATTTACCCCCTCCCATGTTGGTGATTTAATATATTTAATGAAAGCAAGTAAGTAGATTTTTATGGCTTCATTAGGTTTAAACTATTAAGCACATTGATTTGATTACCCTTCCTTAAGCTTCTTTAATTTAATTAACTACTTAATCATAAGCCTCCAATGATATGCTTTTAGGAAATTAAATTTGTAATGCACCTAAAGGAATCTAATGCACTTAGGCTCATGTTTAAAAGTTAATTAGGATAAAGAAGGAAAGAATCTAAGTAAAGCATTCTTATAATTTTTCCACACTAATGGGTCAACTATAATTTTCTTAATAATATTATGTTATTAAACACATAAAGGGATATTAATGAATTATATTTGAATTATCTGAACCAATCATTAATTTTGTTTCATTTCTATCTTATCATTAATTTTTCCTAATTAATCCCTAATTATTACATGTGTTAATT
Source organism: Cymbidium sinense (assembly GCA_021442155.1). Classification (NCBI taxonomy): domain Eukaryota; kingdom Viridiplantae; phylum Streptophyta; class Magnoliopsida; order Asparagales; family Orchidaceae; genus Cymbidium; species Cymbidium sinense. The sequence goes on along the minus strand of CM038228.1, from coordinate 71,370,187 downwards.
AACTCTAAGGAAATATATTTAAAAAAATAATTAGAAAAATGCTCTAATTATTTCTTCTCACTATTCTCACTATCCATAGTGATTAATCATCATAAATTATTTAATTTTCACTATTTAACAATTTTAATAAATATTAAATTAATTAACGAGGGTAATAAGGATTGAAATTCTCCATTCTTTAACTTACATGACCAATAATTCCAAGAAAATTATGAGAGATAGAGGACATCCCATAAAATCATACCACCAAATTTGGAATTAATTAGCCAAATAATTAAGCCTTAATTAAGGTAATTAATCTAACTTCAAATTTTAATTAAGCACTATTTACTCGACATAAATGAAGGATTTTATTTTTCTTAAATTCTTCTCTATCTACCCTTTCCAAAATGGGTTTATTTGTATTTTTTTGGATTTTCTTACAATTAGTTATGATTTTTTAAAGTTTAGAAATTTAATTACATTTTGAAAGCTTAATTATCCTTTAAACCGTCAGCACCACACGAATGCTGATGCGACAACACTTTCCACATGGCACTGCTATATTGGTTTTTTAAATCATTCAATGTGGCAGCTGACACAGTAGTGGCGAACGCGATTTCGTCCCATGCATCCGATCTCGAATTGGACAACCAAGATTAATCCTATGATTTCAAAGAAATTAAATCAGAATTTCTAGTGCAATTAATCATGCCATCTATTCTAATCACGCGGAATGGACGCCGATGATTCGTCATCCCACGAGCGCTAGAAGATGGACATCATCCACTTTTGGCTCTTGATCTGAGCTCATCGGAGCTCGTTCGATAGTAAAATTGACTCCAAAATGATAAGGGGAGAGATCTATGAGGATACTACTATGGAAATCGCATGAGATCACATTTCAATTCAAAAAAGACCAACACCTAAGGGGGAAACTACGGTTACTAAATTTTTACCTCGCTGAAGCTATAGATCGGCAGTCTGTCGATAGAGGTAGCTTTGTCTTGGAAAAATAAATCCCCATTGAGAAGATCATGAGTTGCCTTCTCGTTGATTTCCTTGTGAAGTAAATGCCATCATAAGCTCGCTAGAGTTGGTATAGGCACATCTTTCAATGCTCGAATTGTTCAGAAAATGATTTCTTTTGGTTCATTGGAGTGAGGTAAAGGTGTGGGGAGAGTTAATTTGGGTTTGGTGAAGATTTTGGAAGTTTGTAAGAATGAAGCTCTTGGTTTGATCGAGGGTTGGTCTCACTGACAGTGGAGAGCACAAAGAGCTCAGGAAATGGTATGAGGTTGTGTGAAATGCTTTGAGAAAGGTGTGTGTTGAGTTTGAATCCATGGGGAGAAGTATACTCTTCTCCCTAGTGAACCAAGGGCTGAGATTGGTTCAACCTTTGGCAGCCGTCTGACCAAGGTAAGTGGCCTGAAGTGGCAAGGGACTGCTAAGGTGGTTGAGGGTGAGAGGTTGAGGGAGTGTAGTGGTCTAGCGTGGGGTGTACAACCTCTTTTAGGTGGACCAATGGATTGTCATGGGTGAACTGACCCTCTCATGGCCAAAAGCTGAAACCAATAGCCTTGTGTTAGGTTGGGTAGTGATCCTCTTATCCAAGAAGAACTAAAGGTGGGTGCCATGAGGTTGGGAGTTAGAGAACCCACCCAAATGAAGATTTTATCCCATTTTGGAAGGCTTGGTTCAATGAGCTTCACCCAAATCAGGTTCACCATGGGGTGGTCCAACTTGAGCAAACCCATGTTAAGCCAATGATGAGTCATGCCAAGTTTGGTTGGGTTTGGACTTGGTTTGGTTTGGGTTTGACTCAATTTGATCCATATAGGTCAAATGGGTTCAATTGGGTTAAGTTGATAAAATTGACTAACTTGGGTCAAAGTGATGGCTTGGGTAAGTCTACTTGGTCATTTGGAATGACTGAGTGTCATTGGTCTAATTCAATTTGGATCAAATGGGTCATGTTGATTTGGGTCAAATGGGTCATGTTGACCAATTTGATCAAATTGGCCAAATTAGCTTGGACATTGGTTAGGTTTATGTTCGATTGATCATTTGGGAATGATTGTGGGTGTTGGTTTGAATTGATTTGGTTAAATTGGACTTTTTAGGTTAATTTGGGCTAAGTGGGTCAATTGGGTTGACTTAGTCAAATTGGCTTCAATTGATGATTGTAGGGTGTTCAACACTCAATTTGTGATTGATTAGAGGCATTGGTCACAATCATTTTGGATTGAAATGAGATTTGGCCCAATTTAGCCTTTTAGGTCAATTGGGTTAACTTAAGTTAAGTGGTCAAATTAGCTTGACTTGACCCAATTGATTGCAATTGGGTAATCAAAGTTGAACAACAATCACTATGGAAGGGATTGGATGAGTTGATTTAATCCAATTTGGATTGGATTGGAGTTTGAATCAAATTGGTCATTTAGATCTCATGGGGTCAAGTGAATCAATTGGGTTGATTGGGTTGAATTGGATTGAGTTTGTGTCAATTAGGTGTTAAGAGAGGCTCAATAATGGATTTAGAGTTGATTAGTGGCTTTGATCGCAACTAGTTTGGACTCAATTAGGATTTAGCTCATTTGAATTTTTTAGGTCAAATGGGCTAACTTGGGTTAGGGTTGAGGTTAATTTGGCTTGGAGCTTGGATTGGAAAACCAAATTCAATTATGATTAATTGAATAGGTTGGCGATTGGTTGTGTTTCATTTACATGAGCTTAAGTTGGGATGAGTGGATAGGTATGTGTTTTGGTTTAAGCCATTGGATAGGTAAAACCTATTTGTCCTAAGGCACATCCTAGGTTTAAGGTTATGTTCTCTAAGTCTCTAAGCTTAGGTTTAGTATTTTCATGATCACTAGAAGAGTCTTAGCGCTAAGGAAATCTAAGTTCCAAGAAGGTTCCTAAGTCTAAGATGAGAAAGGTTAATCCTCACTCCAAAAGTAAGGTCAATATTATCTTATTGTAATATAACTTATAAAATATTCTTACAATCATTATATGACTTATATTACTAGGACAATAATTAAATATATTGTTAAGCTTATACATATAATAATACAAAACTTATTATTTTGATATATCAAGAATTTCATAATAATAAAAATACCTTCTCATATGGGAATTCCTTAAATTGCAAATTAGTGATTAAAGTAAACTTGATAGCTCTAGATATAAATTTCTTTCTTTCAATATTAAACACAATAGAGTTGTCCTTAATCTCTTTCTTATCAACCATCCTCAATAATAATTGATAAACAAGGGGCCTTAAGAAGTATGATTTAAGAGTTGAAAAGAGTTGGCTAGAAAAGAGATCTCTCAACCTTAATAAAAAAGTCATTAGCCTTAGTTGATGCACTTATGCATTTTAATGTCTCTCTATTAGTATTATTAGAGTTTACACTTACATGCATAACAAAAGAGCTGAAATGAGATAATTCTAAAAGAGAGAATGAAATTAAAATAAAGTAAAACATCATTAAAGAATAGTTTAACTATGGTCAAATCACAATCAAATAATAATTGAGCCATGGTTAAATCATATTCAAATAATGATCAAAGTATCTTTAAATCATGATTGAATCATCTTCAAATCATGATTGAATCATATTTGAAGCATCTTCAATCATAATTTGAATAATCTTTAAACTAGTATTAAACTATAAATGAACCATTTTCAACTTATAATAAAATTATTTTTTATTTATCTTTGAACATGATCAAATTATTGTCAAACTATCTTAAAATCATGATCAAATTTTATGCAAATCTAGTTCGACTATTGTATAACAACACTAACCTTCAAATAAGATGAATGTAGATACCATCATTGTGGAACTTCATTGTAACTTTAACACACTAGCTCTTTAAGGAAGAAGTAATGCCAATGAGCTCATGATCAAATAATCACATAATTATTTAGCAAGGGTTATATTTGTAAACATTAAGAGGTATTTTTGTCTGAAATGTGCTATCTCAGATATTTTCCCGAAAAAATAAGCAAAGAGCATTTTTCTTTAATTTTCATTATGATGACATTCATAAAGTCAAATTTCTCTAGTAATATTACTTAAAAATAAGCAAATAAGATACATTAATTAAAAATAAAATTATTTTAATAATTGATATTAATTAACTAACAAGATATTAATTTAAATATTTTAGTATTATGTATGATTTAATTTGATTTGACTATAATTTAATATATTTAATTAATTTTATATATTACTCTTTAATGATTAGTTATAATATTAATTTTTCTAATTATAATGTAATTAATATAATAAAATTGATAAAAAAATGTTGGATCAAAATATTAAAATTCAATTAAATAAATTAGATATATCTGTTCATTTTGCAATTATATTAATCCTAATAACTAATGTTATCTAGCAAAATTCTTATTATTTGAAATTAATTGTTATAACTTCTATTTTTTATTTATGATGTCTAAATAGAAGTTGTTATTTAATTCTCTTTCTAAATTAATAATTAGTTATCAATTAAAATATTTAATTTAATTAGTTCAAATAAAAATAATAAAAATAAAACATATAATAATAAGATGCACTTATATAAATTATTGAATTTTAAATAAATACTAAAAAAATATCTAAAATTAATTAAATTTAATACCTTTCATATCAAATGTTGTTTTTCAAATTTAATCTATATAAGATTTAGCACATTTCAAATTAATGAAAATTGTTCGAGTTAAATCCTAGTTATAGCCAAACAGTCGCTAAATACCTAAAATCAAATATAGAGCCACTCGAAAGAGACCCTGGTAACCCTACTCTCGCTCTTAATGTCAAAGAGATTAATGAAAGATACTCTGATTTGATTAAAAAGGAAAGTCTATGGCTTAAGCAAAGAGCTAAAGCTCACTAACTCACCAATTCAGATGATGATCTTAAACTTCTCTATTACTCAATCAAGGAGAGAAATAGCTCCAATCTTATCAGAGAACTTCATACTCCCCAGGGGGTGGTATGGGTTCCCAACGTGGTTGCTGATGAGATCTGTTCTTTCTTTTCCTCTCTCTTCAATATAGGAAGTTCATCCACCCTTAACATACATGACACTCCCCTGTGTAACACTCTTTCCTCTGAGCAGGCTCTAGAACTTGCTTCTAATATTAGTGATCAAGAGATCATCTCTGCTGTCCATAGTATCAACAAAAATAAGTCCCCCTGGCCTGATGGTTTTAATTCTAGTTTTTCATTTATAATTGGGCTACTATAAGCAAGCAATATTTGTGGGCTTCATGTTACTTCTTCGGTTATCAGAAGCTGTCTAATATATTTAAGCACAATCTCATTACATTGATCCCCAAGATCAGACATTCTAATTATGCAGCAGATTATAGGCCCATTTTGCTTTGCAACACTTTCTATAAAGTGATGGCAAAAGTTTTTGCTAGTAGGCTCAAGAAGGTCTTACCTAGCATAATTCACTCTGCTTAATCAACCTTCATTAAGGACAGGGACATTGTGGACAATATTATTTTGGCTAATGAAATTAGTCATGAATTCTCTATTGTGTCTAAGCACGAGATGTTTCTTGCCAAATTTGATTTGCGTAAAGCCTTTGGCACGGTTAATCGCCAATCACTTCTTCAAAGACTACGATTAAAAGGCTTTCTGATGCTCTTTATTAATAGGGTTGAAGCATGCATTTCAAATGTTCCTTTTTTAGTTGTGCTCAATAGAGAAATAAAAGGTCTTTTAAGTCAACCAATGGGCTGAGGCAAGGGTGTCATCTTTCCCCCTTTCCTTTTCACCCTGGCCATGGATACATTCTCCTACCTTGTAGAAAGATATGTTAACGTACTCAGATACACTCCTTTTTCAAAAAGGAACCGCAACATTTCACACCTCCTCTTCGAGGACGACCTGTTGGTTATGGGTGAAGCAAATTCTAGTTCTATCAACTCATTGAAACATAATATGAACATACTATCATCTCAATTGGGGCTTGAGGTTAATGGAGACAAGTCAATAATATGATTTACAAAAGGCACTTATAGAACAAGTGTTCTGTGCCAGTCTCTCAATACAAATCTTGGTGAATTTCCTATAACATATTTGGGACTTTCTTTGATACTAGGCTCCTTCAAAACTACTCCCTTCAACTCTCTTTTTGACAAACTTTATGCATGGCTAGCAAGATGGAAATGTAAATTCTTATCCCTTGGTGGTAGATTTCAACTTTTAAGATCATTTATCAATAATCTCCTCACCTATTGGTTTAGATCTGTGGCCATAATGAAGGGGATTATTAAGAAAATCTTTTCTTTATCTGCAAAATTTTTCTACCATAGTGGAGTACAAAAGAAATTACATCTCATCTCATGGGTCAAAACCACTCTTCCTAGAGAAAATGGAGGTACTGGTCTTCTTTCAGCCTATGCATTTAACCTCCTTTGCAAAACCAAACTCTTTGAAAATTTTAAATGGATCCTCCCTTTTGGCCGAATGGTGCATGAAAACGTATGGCTCCATCTGGAATAAATATCCTATGAAAGCTTCCCCTCTATGGAAGGAACTGAAAACCTGTGCAGTTAGATTCAAAGAAAAACTCTTATTCAAACCGGGGGATGGTAAAGTTTTCTCACTCTTTTGGCTTGTAGGGAGTTCATTGTTTGATACCCTGGGCTTTGATTGCTTTCAACTTTTTAAAAAACCTACCCCTTCCTCCCTAAGTATTATTATTTCTAATTGCCAATGGATGATTCCTGATGGCCTCAAACTAGGTCATCCACACCATTATAACTCCATTCTCAGCACTGCTTTAAACTTGGAGAAAGATGTGATACATTGGAGTGGGAACAATTATCCAATTAATATTCTTATTAAAAAAGCTATCTTTGAGAACTATCCGAATACGGATTGGTCAAGTGCAATTTGGCATAAGGGTTATGCATAAATTATGCCTTTTTTGTTGGATGGCATATCAGGGATGCCTTAAAACCTCTGATATTTTGGTATTTAGAGGGGTGGGATCTACTTAACTATGCAAACTTTACCAAAGACTCCTTGAGTCTCATTCCTATCCCTTCTTCGAATGCCCAGTTTCTGTGACACTAGTGAGAACCACTCTTCCTAATGGGAATTTTTTTTTCTAATGCAAGCTACATTACAACAAGTCCTTACTGAAGTTGCTGATCTTGATCACAAGGTCATTAAAAGGCTTTCGTTTTTAATCATTGCCGTCATCGTTTATTTTTTGTGGAACGAAAGAAATAGCAGATTTTCCGGAACGAAGCCTCAACTATGCTTGGTTTGACCCAAAGAATCAAAATCACGGTTGCTTATAAATTAAGAAGATGGAAAATCAACCCCACATGGCCTGCTCATGTCCTACAGATCCTGAGAACTTGGAAAACTTATGAAGACTAACTTGTGTAGTTTATGTTTTACTGGTTTTTCAGCTGTTCCTTTCCTTTGGTATTTAGAAGTTTTTTCTACGGCGAAGTTCTTCCTTTTATTGCTCGGACAATGATGAGAACTCTAGCAGATTATTCTTTCCTCTCTACTTACAGCCTCCTCCCTGAACGACCTTCTTTGCAACCATGGGATCTGCTCTCTTTTGTTATTCACTGTTTCTGTTTCAGGCTCCCTCATCCAGATTCCTTGGAAGGTAGCTAAGGTAATCGTTGGAGAGCTGGTTCCTTTTGTCTTATGATTTGATTGAGTATCAGGTATGACCATACTCTCCGCTTGCCTTTCCACCGGGTCGGGTGGATTTTTGTATCCAAGTCCGGAAGGTTTTATCTAATTACTATTTTAATGTTTTCTTAGCGCTAGATTGTCTTTGTTCCTCGTGTTTGTTGTACTAGGAGCTTGGTTTTCTCTCTGTTTGCTTTTATTTTAGTCCTGTTTGAATTACCATATGTACTCTCTCATATATAATTTTGAAATGAAATTGGGGTAAGCTCTCATCTTTAAAAAAAACGGGATTTTTACATACATAGCATGCCAAATATGTGTATTTACCTATTTAACATCCCAAAATTATAAATTACTTACATAGCACAACAAACCTTTTATATTTTCTTATTTCGCACTCTGTTAATCTCCGTTTGAGTCTCCACTAAAACGCCGCATCAAGCAGAGCACACTCGCGGAAATTGTTCGCTGCAGCTCACCATCGCTCTGGCATTTCAACTTCGGTTCACAATGGAAATCGTTGTTCTTCGTGGTGTAGCATTTTAAGTGCCTCACTACTCACATTGCGATGTTGTGCTCCCACTATCAGGTACAGGCGAACGTTCCATTGTCATTGGTTTTTTTTTTCGCATTGTAGTTCACTATCGATGCATTCTCTCACCGGACATTTAATTTTCATGTGGTTTACTTGATGAGAAATCTTTGTTCTTCGTTAGGTTTAGGTTTGTATGCGCCTCGCTACTCACATTGCGGCATTGTGGTCACATGAAACAGAAACTGGTTTAAAATTTTAATAGGTTTTACCGTTGCCATTTTGCTATTTGGACCTAAATTACTCATCTGATTTCTTTGATGCTTGGAAAATCTCGTCATTAGTCATGATGATAGATCACAGATGTTGATGATGGCAATGGGGATGATGTTGAAGGTCCATCATCATTCTTTAGTAAGGAGAAGGTTGGTCTGTTGCAGCAGTTTGCAAGGAGATAAAGATGTTGTAGCAGTTCGCAACAAGAAGACTGCTCTCCATCATGGCTTGCCTGATGAGCAAGAAGAAAGCTGCCTTTGAAGAAACGCATGCATGAATGAGCCATCAAACCCTGCATTATTTATGTGAAACTGCTAACAAAAATATTTTGAATTTTTGATGTATTTAATAATTTCAGCAGACATAATTTGTATTTTTCTTTTGATAATATCAACTTCTGGAATGCTTTTTATGTTATATGAGGAAATTTCATAATAGAAATATTTTTGCAATTAAATTTATTGTGCTGATTAAATTAGAATTTTGCTGGTTTTGGCAATATTGGCTTGGCTCCTATTAGGTGAATAACAATAAGTTATTGACACCTAAAAAATATTTTATGAATATAAAAATGATTTGATTTTTATTGTAATTTAAAGTTCCAAAAGAACCACTTTGTAATAGTGTTGAGTTTAACTCTAATATTATAATTTTTTAATATATTTCATTTAAAAACTCACTTAATTTGGGACATGAATATTGATACATTTTAGAATTAGAAATTTTATATTCAAGTTTATGATCATTTGACCAAAGATGTTAATTATAAAAGATGCAAATACAATTATAGCAGTATACAACTAATTGACTCAAAAATGCTCAAAAATTTACCAAAACAAATTTTCAAACTACATAAATAATAATAAAGTATTATTACAAAGTACATCTATAGAAATAGATTAACATCTTGGTAATGATAAAAAGAAAAATAACATCAGAACTATCACGATTAATACAATATGGAATACAATCGAGATTTTTACCAACAATTTCAGATTTTCAAAATTTCTCTTGATGATGTTATCAAACGGTGCTCTTTCAACATAGTCCATGCCCAATAGTGCATTGTCATCTTTGTATCCATTTGAAATAGTTACAATCATCTTCTGTTCAATTTTTAGGGCATCTATAAAATTTTTTTCCGCGATTGACACCTTTTTGAGTGGTATACACGGTAATAATCGTAAGTTGCACAATAAACTTTGTGAGAACACCCATAGAAGTTGAGGGCGGCTTGAGCTCATTTTCTTCTTTATCTGAATCTATTGAGTTATAATTATGTTGCATAAGCATAGTAAAAAGTATTTTTCATGACTAGACTAATAAACTGAAGTTAATATCTCCTTATTTGCGATTACATCATATCTAATAACATCCAAATTCATTACATAACAACACAATATCAGATAACTATCATTCTTACTAAAATGTTATCAACTAAGCATCATCATAATCTTAAAGACAAGTTAATAGTTTATTCAAGCCATAGTAACTTGCAGGGAGGTGATTAGTTAGCTATCTATCCGATAAGCTGTAGGCCATAAAGCAACAAATTTTGAAATGTCACCACTTCCACATGCAAAAATCAATACAATCATTGACCCTAAACATAATACTATACATGTATAAATATGTATATTATTTTCACACATAAAGAATGAGAATGGAACTAATTTGGCAATTGGTATTATATTTTTAATTTCTTTCCATTCCTTTGTTTTTGTTTTTCAAAATTGTTATCAATTTTCACAAAAAGTACCGTAATGAACATGACATAAAACTTGAGAAGATAATCACCAAGACATCTCAACACAGTGGTCTAATTGAGAAGATAAGCAAAACAAGTAGGGAGAGGTATGCTCAAATACTTACACCCCTTTATATAGCAGCAATAAGAACAACATAAATAATGCAATGGAAATAAATACATCTCAATTAAAATGCAATAACCAGTAAAACCTATGGTAATCATAATTCCAGAGCTAAAGAGGTAAGCGAGGGAAGATATCCAGAAATAAGCAGAAATTATCGTAAAAAAATGTTCATAAATAACCTTCCTTCCCGTAATACCTCGCAGATTTGAAATGCGGCGGGAGGTCACGATCAACGATTTCTCGATTCAGCTTGGAAATGCAACCCTATAAATTAACGATTTTGGGCTTCCGCTTGAGCGAAAAGCGATAGGCTTTCGGAAAGAGGTGAGACGAAGAGATAGGGTTTTAGAATGGGGTTCAAGAGAGGTTGATCGAATTCTATTTTTGTGCAGCTATATCACTTTTAGGTGCTATATAAGTAATTTATAAATTTGAGATGTTAAATAGATAAATACACATATTTGACGTGTCATGTACGTAAAAAATCTAAAAAAATAATAATAATAATAATAAGATAGAGCCACTAAAGTGCACTCGCTTAATTTCCAATTTCTGTCTTTGTGACATTCTGAAATGTATCGCTCTCTTCTCCGAAAACCTTTTCGTCTGTCCGTTGCCGAAACCACTCTCAATAACTTTCTACGTCTGCGTCACCATGAATCCTGCACTAAAACCCAATTCCCCACTTCTACCTCATCATCGCATTCGGACTCCACAATATCCTTCTTCAGAACCTCCTGCGGCCTCTCTCCGTCGGTTGCCCTAACCGCCGCCGCTAGGACAAACCTAAAGACTACTGCAAACGCGAAATTAGTCCTTGGCCTTCTCAAAATTTATGGATTCACAAAATCTCAGATCACAATCATCGCCACCAAGCTGCCGGCTCTCTTCAGCTACCATCCGGAGAAATGCATCAAGGCCAAGATTGAACTTTTCCTCTCTGCTGGCTTCACCGGAACTGCCATCGCGAAGCTCATCTCCAAGGATCCCAGTATCATAAAGTCTAGCCTCGAGAGGAAGCTCCGTCCCAACTTACATCTGTTGATGACCGTTCACAGTGGCGATCGGGAATCAGCCGCCACATCCATCGCTGGCTTCAACCTGGCTCCTTAGCCTAAATCCAGAGAAACAAATTTTGCCCAACATGAAGACGCTTCAAAAGCACGGCGTTCCCGATGCCAACATCGCCAGGCTGTTCAAATGGTGCCCAAGGGTAATAACGCAGGAACCCAGTCGGTTCAGCAAATCCGTGGCTTTGCTCGAGGAGATGGGCTTTAAGCAATCGACCTCATCGTTCGTAATCGGGATCAAAGTGGTTTCCGGTTTGGACGTGGCGACCTGGGAAAGAAAGCTGCAGCTTTACCACAGCTTAGGCTGGTCGCAGGAAGAGGTCATATCGGCCTTTAAGAAGAACCCTTTTTGCATGCTTCTCTCTGAGGACAAGATTAGGAAGGTTATGGGATTCTTTGTAGAGAAACTCAAATGGGAACCCTGTCGCTTGGCATCACTCCCCATTGTCCTAAGCTATAGTTTGGAGAAGAGGATTGTTCCCAGGTATGCTGTCTTTAATTTCTTGACAACGAGGGGACTTCCATGCACGAATTTAAGCTTTTTAACGCTTCTTCTCATGAGTGAAAGTGATTTCTTGAAGAAGTGTTTATGCAAATACAGTTATAAGATTCCAGAGCTGATGGAAGTTTACAAAGTTAAGATGGATATGACATGTCTTAAAACGGATCTATAAATACACTTCCGGGAACTAATTGCTTTGAAATGTTCGATTTATTGTTCACACTGTTTTTCCTTCTGAATTCTGCTGCCTGGTTCCATCAACAACAACGTTTGGATTGGGCGACATGCGCTTTCTTCTTCTGCAGATATGCGCTTTCTCTGCATTTTTACAATTTGGATTCAGTGCCGTGGTAAGCAAACTGCTTGGCTATAAATTTACATATATTGATTTGTGATTTTTGGTTCTTTCATCATTTCTTTTGCTAAATTTTCCACCATGCTAACAAATATTTGTTATTAGTTTTGGCCTGCTTATTAGACAAATGAGAATTAAATTTTACTGTTGGTAGTTGCAGGTAGGATTCATAAATTTGATTCTCTGATCTTTATGCTTGATATTACCATTCAAAATTACTTAGCAGTTAATATGCATAAATATTTTTAGTGTTTCATTTTCATGACCTTTTGAGTTTTGACATATAGCTACTGATTATAATTTTATTTACTGTAAAATTAAATTGTGTATGCACACATTTGATGTTCCGGACTTGGAGTTTAATATAACCATTAATTTTTCATTCATTATGAAATAATCTGCTCCATTACAACTTAATGCTATACAACTTAACTGAAAAACATAAAAGTAGTAGTTCTTTCAAATTGCATTCACCATTTTTCAAAATATTAAGACCCTTTATTTGTTCATCCTTGAATAGTTTGTTCATCCTTGAATAGTTTACGAGGACATGCCTACAGTTGGTTCTACATTTTGTTACAACAGCAAAACCTACAATGTATCTGATGGATTTCTTGTTAGTCAGTAACTCAAAAAATATACCTGTTTCTTGTAGGCAATCTTTTTCAAAGAAAAAGTTTTCACCATTCTTCAAGGAACTTATCTTTAAAGTTTATTCCACTTTTGTAAAGGTATGCCCTTACAAACTGGTGGGCATTGTGGTCTTTAAACACGTAGGCATTATCTATATACTGTGTCGTACCATTCAATTTGTGGAAGCATAGAAGATCATGCTTTATGATGAATAATTGATGTAATTTTCTTGTGAGCCTAACAACTTTAAGAAATAGATTAGTTGGATATTTATTTATGATCCTCTTGTCTTTGTGGATGTTTTGGCAGGATATCAGTATGCTTATCAGTTCACTAATGTTTATTACATCGCATGGACTCATTAGATTTAGAATGAACTCTAGTTGACATGGAAAAAGTGGTAGTCTATTGATTCAAGCACAATCATATCCTTATGTTGAATCTTCTGCTCGATAGTATACATGCAATGTCCTATTAACTCAATGAAAATTCTAACTCATTGGTTGGTTGTTAACCTCACCTTCTTTATCGGATGAGATTGTATAAGCCTCATTAGTTTGTTGTTTTTTAATTTTTTATGAATTTATATGAAAAAAATTATGAATGTTGCGCTCAACTCAGTAGAGATCATTTTCTCTTGAATTTCTTAGACCATTTCTCCGGATTTGCCATCTTCATGACTCTCTGTTGAACAAATATCACCACCAGCACGAGGGGATATGAACTTATTGAAGGCTGGTGAATTTGAAATAACTATCCTATGTTGTTTTACTTAGGTGAATGAAGGGTTATACATACATACATGTATTTATATTTATGTATGTATATAATGCATTTATTGATTAGAAATTATATTGATAGCATTGTATCAAAATATGAACAAAATGTATAGAATACCAATCATTAACTAATGTACTTTCAACTCATAAGAAATGTTTACCTCATTTGATCCTCATGAATTAGCACAACAATTTAATATGATATTTTATTCAAAAGCAGGTTCCAAGAGGATAATAATCAATGAGAAACACATCGTAAAGCTATAGATTGGTGCAAACTTTCATCGAGTATGAAAACTTAAAAAAAAAAAGTAACAATAATTTTGATAGATCAACATATTTCAATCTACATATCATGAAGTTTACAAGATCGATGCACTTCATGTTAATGGCATTGAGTCCAAGGAGATCATAAAGGGAAAAAATGATTGTAGAACACCTACTAAAGTTGGTTGAGTCAAGATAATTATGAATGGTAGATATTTTCAAAAGCAATTACCCTAGTTTAGGTTAGAAAATTTAGCCTCAAAACCATGCAAATTGGTGTAATTTTTAATTGAACAAAATAACATAAAAATATGGAATTAATTATAACAAGACTCCACATTTAATGGAAACCACTCACTGATGTTGTTCATAATTTACAAAAAAAAAAAAAAAAAAAAAAGACAACACAATACTAAAGCTGTCATCTTTTCTCTAGCTAAAATGTAACCTTATGAGCAAATAATTTGACAATCTTTCTCCAAACAAGGTAAAAAATATAGTGTACAAAGTAAACTTTATCAGATAATACCCACAAATAAGAATCATGTAGTTTGACATTGGTCAACACTATGGATATTATGCCTGGAAATAGAACAAAAGAAAAAAAATTATGGAATTAATTATGACAGGACTCTACATTTAATGGAAACCACTCACTGATGTTGTTCATAATTTACAAGGCAAAAGGATAACACATACTAAAGCTGCCATCCCTTCTCTAGCTAATATATAACCTTATGAGCAAATAATTTGGCAATCTTTCTTCAAACAAGGTAAAAAATATAGTGTATAATGTGAACTTTATTGGATAATACCCACAAATAAGAACCATGTAGTTTGACACTGGTCAACTCTATGGATATTCTAGAAATAGAATTGAGTCATTATTTTGATCAACATTTATTATATTGTGTAAGCTTGATTCAATTGGTTTTAGTTTTTTTATATTTTTATTTTATTTTTATGATTGGCTAAATTCATAAAAACAGAACAGTCAAAGTTTTGCATATTATAATTCTAATTCTCATAATCTAGGAAACAATTACACATTGAAGATCACTATTTAATAAGAGAGTTGATGAATCACCATTAAAGAGACATTTATCATGCTATCTATCAAAAAAGATGATTTGATCTTTTCCTACAAAGAATTGAAGAATTATAAGGATTTTTAGTTGTTCGAACTCATCCCTACCCTTTATGTTTACCTCTAAGTGAGAAATATTGGCCATTAATATATTCTACATTTCTTTGCTTGCAACATGATGAAATATAGGCCTATTTGGAGTAGTTGCAGCTGCTTGAAAAAGCTATTGTGAATCTATTACAAAAAATTTTAGTTGTTCTGAGAAAGTTAGTAGCGTTCTTGTTTGGAAAACTAAGAGTTTGAGCGGTTGTAGTTTTTTTGAAAAATTATAAAGTTGTTATGGGAAAGCAGTTTTTTGAAAAACTATTATGTGTGTTATAAATATTTTTCGTTTGAAAAATTCAAATAACAGTTTTCTGACAGCCACCACAATTTAATGACTCTGGTTCTTAAAAGCAAAATTGTGTCGTAAATTTTTTGAAAAATAGTTAAAAGCTTATAGCCAAATGCAGCTGTGGTTGTTTTCTAATTGCTTTCTGAAAAGCAAAGTAACCAAAAAATTGTCTCAAATGTACTTTAAGTTGTGAAACTGCTGTGTTATAGCTTTATATGGACAAATGATTGCAATACCCCTATACATTATATGTTAATGAATATAGAGATTATTTAGAAGTTATTAATCATTATATTTAACTGTACTAACAAAGTAAATACACAAAAACTCAATAAGAATTAAGATATATGATCAAATCACTTATTCACTAATGCATTTGTAATTTCCTTGTAATAAAAATCAATTTGTAATATTGATTGCTCTAAGCTATACTCATATACTTCAGGAGGGGTATATGATTGATTTTCATCTACACTATTAAAATTAATATCACAAAGTGAGGGATGGCTACATATGTAATTATGGAGTGTCATTGTTGCAGCTACAATCCTCGCTTCCTTTCTAAATGGATATGTCGGCATATCTCGTAGGATAACTTTTTTTCCAAACTCCAAACTCTCTCTCGATGATATCACGTAGAGAAGAGTGTCATTTATTAAATATTTCTTTTCTTTCATAAACTGCTTGGCCACTCCTTTTGAAACTCGGTATGTGATATTTTGTCTCAGAAAAGGGTTTCAAAAATTCTCATTGCATTGAATATCCAGCATCCACTAAGTAATATTTTCTTATTTGAAAATTTAACAATCATTTAATGTAACAAAAGCTTTTATAGAATTTGCTTGGATATCAACTAACCTCGAGGTGGCATAGGAAAATTGTATCGATGATTTATTGTAGTAAAACTGAAAATACGACTATCGTGTGCGCTGCTTTCTTATTCAGCCATAACAAAAGTGAAACAAATGTTGAAGTCATAAGTAGCCATGACATTTTGTGTGGGTGAACCATAACGTCAAATATATGCAATCTTCTCATTTTTAGGTATATGTACATCAATATGAGTCCTATCAATAGCTTCAATATACTCCTATATCATTTGATACTATGTTATAATTGCAAGTAGATCAAACATATGGAAAAAGATAAATATTATAATATACCTTAAAATATGATATATATCGGTAATCATGTGATATCTCCTTTGACGTGTTTTGAAAGATTGAATTTTCAGGTTTCACAATTTCGGATAATAAACTAATCAAAGCATCCGAACAATTGAAAAATATCTACTGGTTGTTTTTTATGAATATTGAAATCACTCCATTGCTGCTCATATTGACTTGTTGTAGGATATAATGTAGAGTTTTATAGCTAATACCTTCCTCAAAGTTATCCTGGAGGAGCTGTGAAGACCATGGTTATTGCGTAGCTCTTCCAAAAAGACCAACATAATTCATTTGCGTTATGTTATGAAATCTGGCAGGATGATCCGTTAGTAAGTTTCTAATCAATTTGCTCCTTATGTAGGTAGATGTCATGCATGTAGTGTGCGAAATATATGGCTTATATTACCCATATATATTAAACATATAGTAGCTATAATGATTCTTTGGCGTTGCTCTCAATCACTATTATCCACTGCTATTTGTAACCAAAAAAAAAAAAAAAACAAAACAAAACGCAAAGCAAATATGATATACAAAGAAGAAAAAGAAACATTAAAAGTAATATTTTTCATAAGCAAAATATGAGCATAAAATATTTTAGATGTCATATCTAAGTAATAACCATATAGTGATATCTAATATACAAAAGTCACATCTAAAGCTTAACAATCATACAAAACGATTTAAAAAAAAATAAAGCAGATAATTAACTAAGCTCAGATGCTATAGATAAAATGAATTTTCTCTTAACAGGATCTTCTAAGTAACTTCATGGAATACAAATACAGAGGCATGCCTTCATATATTTCAACATTTTCTTCTAATATTTTTATAGCATCAAGGAGAGGTCCCTTGCATGTGATGTGCTTGGCCGAGAGGATATGTTTGGACATGCAGTGACTAGTTGTGAAATCTAGCTTCTTAAAAATATTGCCCCATTTTTTTTCTTTTTCCCACTTGTTTCTCCAAAAGATGTTCAACGTTCAGAATGGTTGGATCCAATTGTGTTCGGTTTTATTACGAATGGATCCTTCACTTAAGCCCTCTTTCTACTCAAAAGTTGTTTGCTCATTAGCATCTACGTGTATTTTTTCACTTGGAGTCCATTTTTGCTCATCAGTATTTACAACTTCACCAAACATTAGGTCTAGCTTCTCTTCTAATTCAAGGTCAATGCCACTCAATTTAAATTTCTTTCCATTTGACACAACCAACATGTTATTAAAAAAAGTGTTGTTATATCTAAAACGTAAAGAAAATGTCTTCAAAAATGTTGTGTGAAAAAATCTATCACCTCCAATTTCTCCTTCCACTAATTTTCATATGCATCAATAGTCTGCTTTCTAGGATCCCAATCAAGTCTCATGAAACCTCGCTTTAATTTCTTCCATATTTTTCAATCATTTTTTAACTGATCCTATTTGTTTTGTAATTGCATTCTATTGTACTCTCTTTCTGATCTTTCTTTGAAATTATTTATTATGTTTTGTCATTCTTCTTTTTTGAAATAGATAGTCGGTCTATTTCTTAGTTTTATAAGATCATAGATAGGAGAGATAAATACATCCCTTTCTCACATAGTAGAAGATCCACATTAGCTTGCTTCACCTATTAACAATCATAAACCCCAAACAACCAAAGGACAACATATGATGACTAAAATTTAAAATAAATAGAATTTTTATACAATGTTATAGTACAGATCAACCGCCATACATGTTTTTTATAGTAGCATCGATCAAACACTTTCATAATAATTAATAAGCAATCATTTTCAATAAATAATAATGTCTAAACGAAATTTTATGTCATTTTATCTTATGCATAGCAAGATGAATTGCCAATACAAATTACAGATTTGAGTGAAATTACTTCTAATTTATATCTTCACTATTTGAAATCTAAGAAGTGCAACTGAGTAGCAACATCATTTCTAATTCATGGTGAACTTAGTATTCACAAAGCATTCAAGGAAAGCCAATCATGGCTCTGAAAAAAATATATATATATATATATGATGTCACCCAAAAGAGCAAGATGAAAGACACAGAAGAGGGACAATGGAGAACGAAAGAACGAGAATTTAATACGAGCAATTTGGGGTGTAAATGAATTGAGCTTGAGCGAATTGAGGCTCTGATTCCATTTCGTTCGTATTAGCTTGTGTTCGAAATTAGTTCGTGTTCGAAATAGCTAGTGAACTCATTGTTCGTATTCAACTCATAAATAAATTCGTGTTCGTTAAGAGCTCCTGTTCGGCTCAAAATAGCTCGTTTATATATTTTAAAATGTTATATTTTAATACTTTTAAATTAAATATTTAAAAAAAATTTGATGAGTAAAAAATTGTATTTCATAATCACATTTTCTTAACTAGTACAATCTCAATTGATAATAATAATAAATTTAATTAAAATTTTTTTAATACTTTAATCAATTTCTTCAATCAAACAATAATTTTTACATAATTACAAATCAAATAATAAAATTTGAATTTTGAATATTTTATGCATTTAAACAACAAAAAATAAATCAAATATTAAATACAATAATATATAAATATTTACACTTTTATGTTTTTACAAATATTATAAGATATAATTTATAAAATAATTAATAATTATATTACATTTTATACATTTACGTAATTAAAAATGAACATCTCATACTTCAAGATTCGAATTAAGTTTTTTGTCTTCAATTTTCAGAATTCATAATTGTACTTCATCCTGAATCATATATTAATAAATTTACAAAAATAAGTGATATAATAAAAATAACCAATGGGGTCAGCAAATTAAATCAATCAATCATTGATGTCTTCATAACCTGTTGGTTACTTATATTAAATGCTTAAAAAATATAAAATTAACAAAATAAAATAACAATATATTTTAATGGATTTCAAATGA
Source organism: Cymbidium sinense (assembly GCA_021442155.1). Classification (NCBI taxonomy): domain Eukaryota; kingdom Viridiplantae; phylum Streptophyta; class Magnoliopsida; order Asparagales; family Orchidaceae; genus Cymbidium; species Cymbidium sinense. The sequence goes on along the minus strand of CM038228.1, from coordinate 71,350,673 downwards.
ACAAAAAGAAAATTACAAAATAACAAGCATTAGAGACTAGAGATATAGTGCAGAAGGCAGAAGCAACATGCAGAATCTGCAAAATTAAAATAGATAGCTAATAAGAAGAACAAAAAACAATAAAAAATAAGTGCAGAAGCAGCATATAGAGCCGAATTAGACAGCCAACCAGAAGAACAAAAAAAGCAAGAAAAGCTCTTGATCACAAATTTAAACCTAGTGTATTATCTATTATATAAGCATCCAAATAACAAAATTAAGTTGCATCTCTTGTAAAAAAATATTATTACCATCATAGCATCAATTCACAACATTTAGCATAATATCACGTGCAATATCTGTAACTTTTTATACTGTTGAATAGAAATACAAGTGATGATATATGGACTATTGCAACAATATAGAAAAAATAAGTGCAGAAGCAACAGAATCGAATTAGACAGCAAACCAGAAGAACAAAAAGTAAAAAAAAAACAAGTGCTGAAGCAGCATGCAGAATCGAATTAGACAGCCAACTAGAAGAACAAAAAAACAATAAAAGCTCTTAATCACAAAGTTAAACTAAGTATATTATCTATTATATAAGCAGCCAAATAATAAAGTTAAGTTGCATCTCTTGTAAAAAAATGTTATTATCATCATAGCCCAGCGATTCACAATATTTAGTATAACACCAAGTGCAGTATCTATAATTTTTAAACTTGTTGAATAGAAATACAAGTGATGATCTATGGATTATTACAACAATGTTTTAAAAAAATAAGTACAGAAATAGCAAAACTAAATTAGACTGCCAACCAGAAGAATAAAAACAAGAAAAAACAAGTGCAGAAGCAGCATAACCATAACTCTAAACCCTTTCATGGGCTATGATGCTATTGCAATATATAATATAGTATTAAACTACAGCATTCAGCAAGAAATAAATATAGTATTAAACTAGTAAAAGATAGCATGCAGGCCTGTAGCAATATTAATTTAGATTTATCAGCTGTACCAAACAATAACAAATTAGAAGATTAAACCAAAACCATCCAATGCTCATATGACTTTGAAGATGGGATCAAAGTATGTCACCAACTAATCCTTCATTTCGAGTTTTTAAAATCTGAAAAAGGCACATGTAAGTTTTCTTCTTCCACTAACTCTTACTGAAATAAATAAACGATTAATTAAAAAAATATATAATGTGATTAATATGAACACTAAACTTTCAGAGTTGATAGAATATAATAACTCTAAATTATGTCTTACTAGTGAGTTCTTAATATTATTTTGATAACCTCTAATCCAACTAGATGCACAAATAAGTGCATTAACTGTCTTTGAGGATAAATAGCTCTTGTAATCATCAAGAACTCTATCATCGACACTAAATGCAGATTCGGAAGCAACTGTTGTTATAAGAATTATCAAGATGTCTTTAGCCATCTTGGATAGGTACGAATACTTTAGAGTATTCATCTTCCACCAATCAAGAACTTCAAAATGATCATTCATGTACATATATAAACCTTCTTTTAAATAGATTAGCAAGTCAGATTTTGAGGGTTGAACATAACCCGAAGCTACAACAAAATCAACAAACCCAAGCATGCAATCAAAACTACTAGATGAGAAAGATATATCATTTAGTGTAAGTGAAGATTCTAAAACACTTGCTGAACTAGTAGTAACATCAATTACATATTGATTATATATTTCCCAAATAACATCCTCAACAATCTTAATCTTAGATTTTAATTCAACAGAAGAGTATATTTTAGGAAAAGTGAAATTGATAAACTTTATCTTTAATCGAGGATCTAGCATAGCTGTAACAGACATAAATAAATTGCATTCACCCCAATACTTATCAAATTTGGTTTTCATAACAATTGTCATTTGCTTTATGTATGCATCAGATGAGTTGCATTTCTTCAGTGCAACTTCTTCACATGTATGATTGTCGGAAGAAAAATATTTGTGGTGGGATAAGAAGAATCAAAAATCATTTTAGTAATATTATGGAAAATAACAAGAAATTATCTTATTTGCTCATACTTAAGCCATTCAAAGTCTTGAGGCAACCACCTATAATTGCTATATCGAGCAATAATGTGTTAAAACATTACGTTAAAGAAAAACAGATTCAAGCATTAAGTAAGTGGAGTTCCGACGTGGAACATCAATAAATGGAACTTTTGAAGCGGAAATTCCTAATTGCTTCGCCACTTCTACAAATTTATATAACCTTGTTGGAGACTTTTTTTGAGATATTTTACTGACTACCTGATTTTATGAATTATATCTTCAACCTCCTTCAATCCATCTTGAACCATGATATTCAAGATGTGAGCACAATATTTAACATGAAAAAAATTTCCCAAAAAATGTAACTTGCCTCTGGATTGAAAATTAACTTTAAGAGCATTAGCAGCGACATCATTATTACTAGCATTGTTCAATGTGATAGTAGACACTTTATCCTGAAGATTTCAATCAAATAAATAATCACATATAGCATCACAAATAAAAGTACCAATATGTGGTGGCTCAAACTCAATAAAACTATTGATTTGATTTTACAACTTCCATAATTCATCAATGTAATGAATTGTTAAGCATATTTATCCATTTGTTTGATTGGAAGATTGGTAAGTTAGAGAGCTCTATTTATGCTTTTAAGATATGTTCTCAACTTATCTTTCTTATTTTCATAAATTTTCATGCAGTAATTCTTTATTGTATTTTTAGAGACCCTCTCATAATTTGGATTCAAGATCTTGAACAATATGTTAAACCACATATGCTCAACAATCATAAAAGGTTATTCATGTATAATAATCATTTTGCAATAATTTCTCTAATTTGAAGCTGATCATAATTTTTTGGGTCATAAAACACATAAATATCAATTTTTGTATTAGCATCAAAAGACATGAAATTTAATAATTTGTCTTTTATCAGAGAAATCAATAACTTCTTTATTCCTTGTTTTAATTTTCTCTCATTCTTTGATATGTCTTAGTAGCTGTGAAATAGTGTCTGTTTTAGATTTATGAAATTTTGTATGATAGCAAATACATTATAAAGAATGTGTAGAAACTCCTTTGAATATTGATGTAGTTTCAATGAAATATTCCCAAACTGTCGACGTTCTCTTCCTACCCTTCTTTTATGGGAGTTCTGTGCTTGTAGTAGAAAATAACTGTACCTCTAATCCAATTAGTTCTATAGAAACATTTGGATTTTCATTACTATTTTTTAACTTCTATAACTATATCATTAGCAGATGATGCACTTTGAGAAAGGTCCAAAATTGACATGATAACAAACTAAATAAAAGGATAGAAAATGAATTAAAACTAACTAAAAATAGTTTCAGTAGTTCATAAATATTACATTTCCTATAGATGAAATGCATAAACAAGTCATATATGCTATTTATGATAAAACAATACTACAAGAGGTGTTCAACACAAGCTTCCACGATATCATTACTGCATTGGATGTTTGATGTTTCAAGATAAAAAGCTAAGTAAAACTCAATCTCAAATTTTATTTCCATCAAGAACTGTCAAACTAAGCACTAAATAGTAAATTCAAATGACATGTGATGTTGAAACTGCACAAAAAGACCCTCCAAACAATTAACAAACCATACTACCTTCTTTAAATTAATATCAGCAAGCATTCCATAATAGATTTGTAGTATAACACATTAACCAAGTCACCATGATATCATTATATCATAGTTAGATAATGCAAGATCATCAATTATCATATCATTGAATAAAAAAAAAATAAAACTAAACATAAATTAAGAATTTACATCACTGTATGTTGTCCTAACCCTAAATCAAAGCTTGCTTTCACAACAATTCCAAAAAGCATTCAAAAAATAAAGCATCAAGTATCTTGATAGCATAAGATGGAGGTAGATACCAAAGACATCGAACTCTTTTTTTACATCTTACATATTAAACACCAAAATCCACAAGCTCTAGAAGTAAAGAAATTTCAAAAACCTTCTATGGAGATTCACAAGCATTTACATAAAATAAAGCTTAAGACTTAAGAGAAGCCTATAGCGAATAAGCACATCAAGCATTCAATACCATAAGATAATAATATATAATGAAGGCATCAAGCTATGTTTCTCACATTTTAATTCTACAAATCAAACAACAAAACCAACAAGCTGTAGAAGTAATGAAATTTCGAAAAACTTTCTTGAAGATTTAGAACCTTAAATCAGTTATAGAAAATAATTAAACAATGATTTCGAAAAGCCCGGACACAATAAACAAATCAACATCTAGATGCACACTCCCAACTACAAATCAAACACCAAAGTCACAAACCCTAGAAGCTTTAAGAGCATTTCTGCTTTTATCAGGAAACCGAAGTAATCACTAGATTCACCACATATTAATTACTTCACAGATCGAAAAGAAAAACTACACATTAAACAAAAATCTATAGATTATGTGGGGGAAGAGTGAAGAGAATGATGTTGCATGCAAAGTCGATCGAGTCCCAAGTGGAAGCTTGATAAAAAGAAGAAAGCAATGGTCGATACCAAACCCTAGAAAACTAGAAATCATGGTCAGAGGTTTGGACATTGCTATAGATAGCAGCATTGCAACTCGCAAAACTCACAACTCCAAGTCCCATAACGCCAAAGTGCAGAAGTGAGAAGTGTAGAAACTAGAAAGTGACAGACTTACAGGATTAGGGCAAATGAAGTTAAATCGATCGAGTAACTGTGACGACGTGTTAGGGCTCGTGCGAGGAAAGGATTATATATGAGTAGGGTTTAGAAGGGTTTAAATCTTAGCCATAGATCAAAAATCTGATGGCTATGATATTATCATAATCAAAGAATCACTTATAATTTATTATAATATATCTTAACTTATTTGATTTAAAATTTTATTAACTAATTTAATTATTTAAATAAATATAAATTTTAAAAATATTTAATGATATAAATTATATTTGATATAAAATTTATATAATTAATTATAATTATTTATTTATTTCGAGCTAAATCGAGCTGAACACAATTGAACATATGATTATTTGTGTTCGACTCGTTTATAAATCGAGCTTAAAAATTTTGTTCGGGTTCGATTTGATTGTTTAACGAACGATTCAAACACGAGATACTTAACGAGTCGAACACGAGCTATTCGTGAACAACGAACTTTTTTGACAGCCCTACGAGTAATGCTTATCAAATTTACAATGAAGAATGGAGGAAAGAAAAATGAAAGGCATATCATAGCAACTAGAATATATTTGAAAGTAATGAAGTATTACCTCAAGAAATTGAAGGGGATGGTTCTCAGTTTGATCGATTGAATTCATACACGTCAATGGCATAAAATACACGTGCCGTGTAATGGTGGGGCACGGATGTATCATTTGTATAGTGTAGCTCATTGCATTAAAATGATGCAAGCTATTTGTGTTATGCATTAGGAATAGCGCATGCTAAGTTGATTTTTTGAAGTTTGATATGGAAAATAACATACATGTACGTACATATGTAGATATATGTATGTATGTATTGTATATACACATATGCATATACATGTATATACATACATGCATGCATACATACACATATACACACATGCACACTTACATACCCATACATGTATGTATATATATATATATATATATATATATATATATATATATATATATATATATATATATATATATATATATATATTTTATTTATTTATTATTGATCTCATTTTTGGATGAGGTTAACATCATTAATGATCCTAGTAGTTAGGTCCCATAATCTTGGAGTAATAGTTCCCTAATTAGGCACTTAGGACACTATGCTTAGTGGCTAGGTAAACAAACAAAATAAAATAACAAATCAAATCAAACTTTAAAACTTGAGACTAAAATCAAATTTGAAATCAAACTAAACTCAATATGCTAAAGATAAATGTTAGGTTATCTTGATAGATTCTTCTAAGAAATGTCCTAACTCAATCAGATCATATGAACCTAGATTAAATACAAATTTAACGAAACTCAATAGAAATCTAAATCAAACATATTTGAATTGAAATATAAATTCAATTGAGTATATGTTGAGGTAATTAGGTTGATTAACTCAATAACCCATTTAAGCTCAAAATCACCTATGTCCAAATAAAATTAAATTAAATCGAACCAGAAGCACAGAGTCAATGCATTAAATATAAATAAAATCAAAAATAAATTCAAATAAGGTTCAAAGTGGCAAATAGGTCATTTGACCTAGAATTGATTCATGTGGGCTCCATTAAGTCAAAAGTCAACAAATCAAAATTTGACCGAATTGAATTACTCCAAAGGCTCAAAACCATCAAATAAATATGCTTAAATACAAATATAAATAAATTTGAACCCAATAAGCTCTCAAATAGGTTAATTGGGTCACTTAATCCAAATAAGCTCAAATGAACTCTATTGAACTCAAATCCAAATTAAATCATAAATAATTCAAGTCAAGTACTCCAAAAATTATTTAAAAATCATAATGAATTAATTCAATAATTGTTTGGGTTTAATTTAACTAATTCGGTCATTTGACATAAGTGAACTCTTTAACCCCAATTTAGGTTAAAATGGATTCAAATCAAAATTAACATTAAATCAAATGAAATCAATTACTCTAAATCATCATGAACACTTAATCAAATATAATTAAAACTTAAACATATCTTGGTTAAGTCAAACAAGACATTGACCGAATTAGTTAGAGTAATTGATTTCAAAATGGGTCAATTTGAGTTGAAATTAAAACTTAATCTAAATTAAATGAAACCGATTGAGCACAAATATTACAAATGATCAATGAAATATAATTAAAATCAAATCTAAATTATCAAGTGAGTAATCATGCTAGAGAAATAAATTTGACTTATTTGAATCAAATAGATTAAGCCTAACATAAACTAAATCAAAACCCCATAAAATTTGAATCAATTGGCCTCCAAATCATTTATTAAAAATCAACATTAATCAAAATATAAATCTAAATGTTAATTAATCAAATGAATTTAATACAAATGAACTTAAATCAATCCAAAGTAAATTAAGATGAAGTGACATGAATCACACTTAAAGTAATTTTAGATGAAATATAAATAATAATAATTAGAAAAACAAATCAATAGAACATAACCTATTCTTTAATCCATCTTAGGCTCAATTTAAATAGATAGCATCAAACTATAAGATTGAAAAATGAATTAAAAGATAAAACACCCATGTATGAAGACAACAAAACCCATCTCCTCTTCACTCCCCCATAAAATGATGCAATCTCATAGCCAAAATGGTAGACTTTTAGAAGTAAGAAGATAAACATATTAATCACAATGGTCAACGAAAATTGACTTCTCCATGGCATAACTCTCTGCCAAGAGAGAAAGGAAAGGAAGGAGAGCTGGGATTAGGAGGCTAACCATCCAGACATATTCCAGAGGAAGAGAAGAGGTGAGTTGACCCCATTTCTCTAGCCTCTCGCCATCGTCGACCAAATTCCGGCCATGTCCATGGCCATATCTATTGGTCAAATGGGGGGAGAGGAAGAGAGAGCTCCTCTGTCTAATCTAACTTCACCGTCACACTCAGGAGGGAAAGAGAGAAGGAGTCCAACCATTACCCGAGCTCCTCGCCGCCAGCAAGCCAGAATCCGACCACAATTGGCGGCAATGAAGGTGTCCAAAATAAAGAATTGGGGTTGGAGCGTCCCTTCTCCCCAATTAGCCTTCCCAACACATTTTAAGATTAGAGGCAAACTCAATCAAACCCTTTCCTGCGAAGCTCTCCGCCAGCGAGCCGAAAAACGGCTAAGGCCGACGGCAAAGGGTGGATCATTGGCCTCTACGGCGATCGGCGGGGAGGTATGGCACGAAACTCCTTCTAGAGCTTCGCCTTGATGTGGGGAATGTTTTCGAATCGAAAAATCCACCGATGATCAACATCAGCGAGGTGAGCACTAGATCTGACCATCATTTAGCTCAGTTTGGTCATTTGTGAAGTAAAATTGCTCACCAGCAAGATCCAACCATTTGGATTGGTTGCAAATCAACTCTTGATCAATTTGCAACCGAAATCAAGCACCTATGCAGCCTAGATCGCCAACGATCAAGCTTAAAGAGCCAACGATTCTCAGTTCTTGCCGGTGAGAGTAGGGACGAAATCTGAGCCATTTGTTCTTTCTATTTAGAACAAACAACTCTGATCTAGCCGCACAATTCAATGTAATCCCTTAAGGATCCATAGATCAATTCTCGACCGTCCGATATCTGATCGGACGGTCCTGCTCGAACTCGCTTCCCACCGCCATTATAATGCGAGATCCATGTGGATCCCACATGGACAAACCCGTGCTTGCCACATAGAAAGGGCCTGTCTCGTTAGTGTCATGTGGTGCTGACTGGTTTAAATTGAAAAATTAGATTTTTTTTTTTGTATTTAAAATATGCTAAAAATGCTCAAAACTTTAAAAAATCATAAATAAAATAAAATACTCGATCAAAAAAAGGAAAATGAGGGCTCAAGGATTCATATTAGTGAGAGGAATTCATTAAACTCAAAATCCCCAAATTATATTGGGTATTTGAGTTTAATTGAAAATAATCAAACCTTAATTAAATCAAAAATATTGGGCAAAATTTTTAAACTAAACCTGATTAGTGATTTAATTAGCTAATTAGGCAGGATAAAAAAAAAATTAACAAAATAGGCTAGTGCGTCGACGGTAGGATGCCCGGTCGGCGCCGATCATGACTAAATTTTTTTTTAAAAAAAAATTCGACAGTGACTGTTTTTTGAACATATCAGGTTCAGTAGTTTTCAGAATTTCGCGTAGTTGGTGTCGTTGGAAAGATAATGAAAAATTCTACAACTTTCATGTTGACAGCTTTCGACGAATGTAGCCCGTTGAGCCGCAGTTTTTGAAAATGTGTGAGATGTGAAGTTGCAAAAAATAATAATATTGATGCATGACTCGTTTTTGGTCATGTCGCTTATCGGTTAATTTTGGCGTGTTTAGCATCGTTGGAAAGATAATAACAAATTTTACAACTTTTATGTTGATAACTTTTGACGGATCACACCCGATTTTTTCAAATGTATTTTTTTTGTTTAAAATCTTTGGAGATGTAAAAATTTGGCGTTGCAATAAATTAAAAATATTACGGATCTCGTTTGTGTAATCTTAACACAATGCTTGTTGAATACATCGATTTTTGATAATATTAAACATTATAAGTGTGTTAATTTTTTCGGTATGAGTCTAAATAGTTGTGAGTTAACCAAATAAAACTAAATTGATAACAAACAAAAATGTAATTGTACAATCAGCTGAATCTGAATAAGTGGACATAAAAAAAAAAAACAGATACGACTACATGACATAAAGTGATAAAAAAAATACAACTATCGTCGTCGATGTCTGCGCGGTGGAATCGCATCGCTACCAGGAGTGTAATGAGATGGTGGTCGACGTGGCCGATCACGCAAATGATGCTGCTGACGATCCTCCTCCTCGTCCACCTGCTCACCGGGTTGTTGCGAACATCCCAAGTCCGTAACATGTGGTATCTCAGCGGAAGCCTGAGATGGCAACGAGTACCCGTGGTACGCTGCATATGGCGGTGTCATGTGGAATGACGGTGGAGCATATGTAGGCGGGATCGGTGCATGCCATGGGTTCATCTGAGACCACATAGCATCCTGATATGAATAGTGGGGTGGCTGTGTGAATGGATAGGTAGACTGTGCCACCACTGGCGTATATGATGGACCCACATCCATCGACGGTGCATCTGTCTGTGCTGATGCAGAAGTGCCTGGAATGTCTATATCCCTGTATCTGCTGTCAGATATATGCATGTTCCGCCTCAGATCTACGCACAGCTGTTCATAGTCGTCGATGGATTTCTGAAATTCTGCGTCACCCTCTCTGCCGAAATAGCGCTGAAATATATCTTCAGTATTCAGGATGTGGTCACGCTGCGGAGAAAGTAAATTTATATCAGGGTTTCACTGTAACAAGGGAAAGCAAATTGTAATTTCACATAGACTTACCATAAGACGATCTCCAGGCGCACGGGGGTAGTATGTATCGGTAGGCTTCGGTGCCTTGATATAAGTGAAGCCCAAGATCGTACCACCATGTAACGGTTGATCGGCGCTCCGATCATCCTCTTGAATACATCACAACCAACTCCGTATCATGTATGAGTGGTGGTACACACTCAATCAACGTCGGCCTTTCCACGCCCATCAACACGACAAACGATGGATCTATCGTCAACATCAATCATGGGAGGCATCTTGCGATAGACACGCGATCGGTGCCACTCTACCCTCTTCCAACAAATCGTTGGTACTGGATAGCCATATCTCTTCTCCCCGCAAACATATATCTGCGCATGCGATCTCATGTCCATATGGCTCCGATGACCGCACATGTACCATAAGCAACTCAAAATTTAAAATTCCATAACAAAAGAAGTCAAATTGAATGCTATTTAGCGTGCGACTCGCAGTCCATCCATCATCTCATACTCGATGTTGGATCGCATTTCTCGAACAAATACTTCATTCGTGACATCCAACACTAAGACCATCAATGTCAGGATAGGGAACACGTGGGTAGGTGCAACGTGAATGTGCTCCCAGCCCATACTGCGGTAAATGAATACATCTGCTATGTTCTTTAGCTTGGTTGCCTCATGCAACTCTCTGTAAGATATGCAAACCTGAGCCCACGAGAAACCCCGAAGAATAAATATCCTCAAGTAATGGTAGATCGCGGGTGGACCTCGATCACGAGTGAGAAGAAAAGAACCAATGGCAAACATATGTATATAATAAACGGTGCTCCGTAGATCTAGTATGAATCACTGTAAAAGTCCACCGCAACCATCGTAAAGGTAAACAAGTGCGTGCATGCGCCTGACCCATATGAAACTGCGAAGTGACATGTGGATGGATCGGATCACGATACGGTATCACGTCGGGATGGGCTCAATCCGTCCGCAGCCGCCATGTAACCTCCCTCCACCAACGACACGCACATAAGAGGAGGGCCATCTATCTGAACGCCTAGGATCATCGCAACATCCTGTAGCGTGATCGTCATCTCACCTATAGCAAAGTGGAATGTGTTCGTCTGCGGGCACCAGCGCTCCACTAATGACGTCAGTAAATGATGATCCGCTTGATATGCACATCACGAGACTGTCAGCCACATCTCAATGCACCCATGAATCGAGGGCAATTAGGCCATTCCTTGAACATCAACAAGTGTGCGACCTCAAGACCGTAATCGCAATTAGAATAGAGCATCGTCAACAACGTTAAGTAAAACAAGCATACATTGGCCGCGAAATAACATAAAAAAAATAACGTCGAAGTCGATGACGCTCTATGTCTACCACGTAACACAGCTATGCTAGGGTGCACCCCTACCGGTGGTGGACCGTAGTCCTCAGTAGTATCCTCGTCGTCCTCCTCTAATTGGGGGTGGCTTCACAGACATCTTAACCGGGTTCGTTGAGGCAAACAACACTAAAAAAATAAATTAGATCATATTTTAGGATGCTTTATGGCCATTCGGTTAAATTAGATATGCCATTTGGACAATCACTTTTCAATAATGATTTGAAATATTTTTAGTGATCATGATAGACATTCAAAGGATGCATATATATTTTTTTTTTTTTGGCAATTACATTCTACTAAAGAGTATATTTATAAGAGCTTTGAAGTGGAATCCAGTTGAAAAAATAGATCTCAAGAATTGAATGAAAATAGACTTGATCCAAAGTCTATTTCATATAAAATTATCATATTTAAATACATTAAATTTTCCCTTATTTAATACCACAACAACAAAAAAAATCAAATCAAATAAATTAAATCTTTCAATTTTGAAATGGTAGTAAGAGAGATTATCCACACAATTATAATTATAAAATTGAATCAAGGATGAAAGATAAGCCAACAAATGGATTCCAAAACAATGAGTTAAATCCAACACAAATTTAAAATAGAGAAGCACATGAACATTAAAAATCAATTCCACAACATGACATCAAAACGGTGATTAATACAACAATAGCACACACACAACATGACATCAAAAGCGACCTCCAAAACATCATCACGTTACGCAACGGAGGAACGTCGACTATTATGCCCTGTGGTCTTACAAGCAGCATACACGGTACTTTTAGGAATGTTCTCATCCATGGTATTTTAAATCGCTTGCCCTTGGCCTTCCGTTTTTCTAATATTAGGTGGGGTATAAGTTTATGCCTTACGTGATGTAATCGCCCACTCCTCCTCGTACAACATGAAACTCTCCACGGTAGGTACTACTATAATTTTGCAAGTCAGCTGAGACGTCTTACGCGTGGTTTAGGTGGCGTTGGCTCAAAGCGCAATCGCGTGTGGACAAGGTAGGTGATAAGGCGTACGTCTACGTCTGATTGCACCCATAGTTCTCAAATTTCAACTTTGTGGGTTCGATTGGCGACATCAAACACTTGATACTCGGACATGCTAATTCTGAGTTGGTGTCGTCGTGCCTCACGTTCATTAATAAGTGTAGCTGTAATGCGAGGGGAAAACAAGTTTTCTTGTTGCCTTTGTAGAGCGGCAGCCTTTTCAAGACGTTTTGTGAAAAATGAAACAATATTATAGTAAACTGCCATAATCAGAGCTTGAATAGGTAAACCACGTGCACGTTTAAGCACACCGTTGAAGCACTCTGCTGCATTTGTCGTCATCGTGCCGTACCTGTACCCGTTATCATGAGTTTTAGTCCATTGTTGAACATCCCTTGAAAGTAGCCGTCATTATGCTTAATATTCTTAATGTCGACATGTGCCTTTTGAAAATTGATGTCATCTGTGTTTCACGACATACATTTTCGACACATGAATTCTACATCGTATGCCAAGTTGACGTCATCTCTTGAAGTTCTCCATGAAATAAAATGGCGAGCGGTGGCCATGGGAAGATTTCTCGACGACCCGACAAGAGCATGTCTATCGAGATGAAGCATAGGTCACCTCACACTAATGGGATCAAGACCAAGAGTTTGTAAAAAAATCTCGATGCTTTCGATTCAACCATTTAATGGGAATAACCCATTGTCGATCAACGGCAGTGAAAGTGACGAAAGTCCGTCAGACACAAAACGGGCAATCACACAACCATTGAAGGCTCAAAGACCACGTACGTCAAATCATTTAAGACTATACTGATTATCTTTGATATGATGTGCAAAGCATGACCTATTTTCCCAATGACCGGATTCCTCCCAACCGCCAAAAATAGACTTCGCTTTTCTTTTTCATATAAGACACTCGTATATTGAACTTACTCTATCGCCCAATAATCTCCACGGGCTTGAGATCCAAGGCCTGGTTGATGAAATAACTTATAAACTGTGCTGTGCATTGCCTGTGTCCAGCATTAAGAATTGAATGGCTACAGCTGTGATGGGAGCCAACTGAACCAATTCTCCAAGTTCCACCCAACCTCTTAACTGAGCAGGCATGTAAACGCCACAAACATGGTCTCACTGGGTCAGAATGGCAGGTACACAGCACAGTAAATCTTGATTTGCTTGAGGCATATATGACATATTCAACATTATTTATAATCGACCACCCAGCAATAGCAAATTGCAACTGCTTCTTATCATGAAAGCACATACCTTCCACTAATTCTCGGGATGCAATTTCGTCTTGAAGATTGAATCATCTGATGGGCCATCAAATGCTAGTTCTTCATCCCATTCTTTGGTGGTCTGAGCACTGCGCATATAATCATTATTATGTATAAAATGCTCCTCAGTATGACTCGTTCTCCTTGAGTAATCGACAATCAGATCTCTGACCGTATGAGATGGTTCTGCTGCCCTTAAATCATCTCGCTCAGAGTCAATATAATCATCATCATCCTCATCACTACTATCTCCACTAGGCATAGTTTGGTATTCAACATTTACATCAGATGGTGGGTACACATCATTATCTTGTGGGTTCAACATTTGAGCAGAGCTTGTGCTAGCATGATATTCATTTTCCCTCATGCGACCTCATATATCTCCCCGAGTACTTATCGAGGAGGTGGTGTTATGTAATCTGTGTTGATCCCACCACTCCTCGTATGTTGCTAGCCAATCTATCTCCACGTGGAAGTTGCTTTCATTACATACACCGAGGCGTGAACATGTTGCATTAATAATAGTCTCACAAACTTCATCATCATTAATGTGTGTCAACAAATCCGGTTCCAACGAAAAGCGACCCACAGTTAACAGAGAATCTTGATGGATCTTCAACGACCTCATAACTTTTCTGTAATTCCTCAAATTTAATCCGTCGTGAAACTTGATTGGGAATTCTCCCACCAATATATGTTGGAATGAACTCATCACTTACTCAGTTCACCATCATAATAAAGAACAATAAATACACTATCAACTCATCAAAATTTGTAAAACCCGATTGACTACTATTATGCACAAAAATTTCGCATTAATATATGACAAAGATGATTGAAATACTTATTCAAGCCATAACTCGATCCTAATATTTCACCTAAACAAAAGCGAATCCAAATCGCAATATGATAAATAAAATCCAAATCCAATCATTCTCTTTTGAAAGCAAAAATAAAACATCCCTAAACTACACATACATAATTCCTAAATAAAAATAAAACATTGCACAAAAATTAAGCTTTCCTACATAAAAATGATGCACAATTTCAGATGTATCACGATCTCCCTAAACTAAACTACACATACACATTTCCTAAATAAAAAATAAAACATTGCCAAAAAATGAAGTTTTCCTACATAAAATTGCGCACAATTTCAGATCGATCACAAATCACCTAAACCCTAAATTAAACCACACATACACATTTCCTAAAAAAAAGCGTTGCAAAAAATGAAGCTTTCCTAAATAAAAATTGCACATTTTCGGATCGATCGATCTCATAAACCCTAAAATTAACTACACATACACACTTCCTAATTTTTTCTAGATCACAAGATATAAAAAATTTAGTTACTAGATCCACCATATTCAAGGAGAGACTATACTTTGTTCTATAATAACATAATATGATTCATATTCTCATAACGATGCTATTAACCAAACAAAATGGCAAGAACAACTAGTGATTTAAAACCCTAAATCAAAAGCGTGCATAATTTGGATCTATCACAGATCTCTTATTAATATCATAACAATTAGCTAAACCATCCAGATAAACACATACAAAATACATTTCTTCTTCGTTTGGGGTTAGAAATACCTAAATCGGCGAAAATAAACCTTCCAAGCTATTTTCCGGCGGGACTTCTCCGACCGGGACCACCTGGCCGGCGACTTCTGGCGTGGCGGGTGGATCCGGCAAAAAGATTTACCTTCAGATCTGGCGGAAGGGCGGTAACAAGAAACAAAACAGAGCGCTCTCGGTTTCGTAAATGAAGCGCGTCAGTGAGCGGCCGCTCATCCGTCGGCCGGCATCCTGCTATTTGTTAATTTTTTTTATCCCCAATTAGCTAATTAAATCACTAATCAGGTTGATCTGAAATTTTAGGGATTGAAATTGAGGTTAAAATACACCAACTATAAAAATTTTAAATCAAAATGATGAATGGATTCAGAGGTATTGAATTTCAAAGTTCAAATATTTAATTTCATAAAATAATTAATTTAAAAATCTAGAAAAAAATTTATCAAAATAGTTTAAACCACTTCAATTAACATATAAGATCCTTAAGAAAATAATATGATCTTCTGAAATTTGGCAAACCTAAAAGAAATACTTCGAGTTAGGATTTAATAAATTAAAATTAATATTAATTGAATGAATTAAAGCTAAATTCCTAACAATTTAAATGTTAAATCAAAATCATAAATAAAATAATACTTAAATCATTATTAATCAGACCTAAAATCAAGCGAATACCGCATAATCTTTAAATGAACTTAAGCTAAACATAAACTTAAGCTTAATTAAATTAATTATATAAAACCCAATTAAACTTAGATTAAGCATTAAACTTCAATCATATGAACCACTTGAATTTAATATGCAACGAACTAGATTAAACCCTTTTTTAATCATTAAACTTCAAATTAAAATAATCATAAATTAGCCTCATCTTAATTAATCATTGAATATCAACCAAATCAAATCAAATGAAATTAAGATTGGCTTTAATTAATTTAATACATAATCAAGTTGGATCTAATTCAACCTATTTGAATAAGATGAAATAATTAACTATTAAACCATAAATTAAAGCAATCATGAAATAAATTCACCTAGACAAATCATTAGACATCAATTAAACCAAATAAAATGAAATTAGGATAATCTCTAATTAATTCAATGTATAGCCAAATTAGATCTAATTCAATCTATTAGAATAAAATGAACTAATTAATTATTAAATATATAGAAATTTAAATAATCAAATTCAACATGAATTATTAATTAACGACAACAGATGAATCAAATTGAATGAAATTCTAATAATCAAGCTTAATTGAAATCTAAATAAATATTTAATTCACTTAATCTAATCAAACAAATAAGAATAATAATAATAAACCCTAATCAAACTAAATAAACATAAAGTTAAATAATAAACTCCAAGCTATTAAATCATGTTCAAATATTACCAATTTCAAACGACATTAAAAATACACCAATCAATATGAAACTTAAACAAATCTAACAAATCAATTGAACTACAATAAAATACCAATCAAATCAAACCAAATAATCATCAAACTATAATTAATACAAATTAATAAAATTCAATAAAGCCAATCTTTAACTCATTAATAGAAGGCACAATTTAATCAATAGATCTTTGGATTGAAATTGTAAATTGAGTTAGAACCTTGATTAAATCAAAATAATCCTAGTCAAATCATCTAAACTAAATCAAACATAACTAAACTAAACTAAATCAAACAAAACAAACAAACCTATTAAACTAAAATAAGAGATTAATTAAATTAAATCAAATCGATCATCAAACCAAAAAAATAATCAATATATAAACTAAATGGCTAAATTTAATGAATTAAACCCTTGATTAAAATTCAAATAAAAGATCACGTTAAATTTTAATCAAATTACAAGTTAATTAAATTAAAATATATTCACCAATCGAAACTAAATTTAAATTAAATAATAAAATCAATGAATCTAAATAACATTGAAATAACATTAATCACATAAAATTAAAATTTTCAATTGAAACTCAAGAGAAATAAATTAGATATTAATTTAAACAATATTGAATTATCAAAATTTAATTAAATCAAACATCTAATGAATCCGAATTAATTAGTCAAAATACATGAAGTCAAACAAATGCAAATTAAGGAAAACAAATCAAATCAAATGTAATTAAATTAAATCATTCAAATAAATTCAAATGAGCTAATTAAGATACTCAAGTTCTTAGTTTGACTCTTAGAATAAATTTTCATCTTAGGGTGAAAGTTTCATTCTATTAGGACTAGGATGTTGAATAAAATGGGTTCTGTTAAGCAAAATTTATCTTATTCTTTATTCTTTAAAACCTAAATTCAACCTAAACATAAAATTGAATTTAAAATTGAAACAAAATTAAAAAAAGATCAATTAAATCATTTAAATCGAAACCAACTAATGGTAAAATTGAACAAACTCTGAATTCAAATCGAACTTAAAATGAAACAAAGCTTAGAATAGACTTATAACACAAGCTTTCTTTTCACACATTAGAATACTAGGTCACCGACCTTAGAATTATGTTAGGTCGATGTGTTTATTCTAATGTGATACTTTTTTGTTTTATTTTGTGGTGTGCTGTTTTAGACTAGATGACTAGGATTGTTTGTTCTAGTCTGGATGTTAGGGCGTTCTTTTTAGGCTATCATTTTTTTCTGCAAGGGGGTTATGCTTGAAAGTGACTGTTATAATAAATATAAAAGAAATATTATTTGCTTGCAGGTGCTACTTAAGTCCCTAAGTATAGCCCAATAAGATAGGTGGGCTTGTCAATCACTGTTGTTGAGCTCGTATGTTTGAAATATAAACTGTTGGTGTGCTGTATATTTTTCTTAATATCTATTTTGCATGGTTTACGATTTTATCTAGGAATTTTAAAATGTAATTTGAGCTTAGAATTAGGTTAGGATTTATGAGATTTAGAATTAATAGGAGCTGAATGCAATTATTTGATGGTCCTGGGTAGAGCCTAAGGAGGTCTTTGAAGAAGGTGATGATCCTGAAGTTGATAAAGACCCTAGAGATCGAACTTTTAGTTCTAGACTGGGCTATATAAGAGCAGAGCTTGGCTGCCCACATTCTTTTTTTTTTCTAGGGTGTATAGCGGTACTCGGCCACACCGACCTATTCTATTTATTTATATCTGGCTTGATTTATTTTGAGGTGCGCAATAGAATCAATCTGATTTTCTAGGTTTCTTTATGTATTGTGCTTTCCTGCAATGAAGCCCGGATGTGTTAGGCTCTTAGGAAAATTAAATTTTCTATCATAATTAATAATTTTAATTCAATTTTAATCAATTCATAACCTCACTCTAAAGCCTATAATCTTAATCAAGAAATAAAAGATTTAATAACCCCTTGGCTGAATTGTTTTATATTTCAATAGCATGCATACATATTATTTCACTCTTGTAATAGGGGGTCTCCATTTCTGCACGATAAGGGACATACTTGACCTGTGAGAATAGTCCCTTGCAGTGGAAAACATCTCTTTTCTTTGATTTGCTAGATAATCAATTTTCATCATGCATTTAAGTATAAATCTTCTCAAGCTTGAGTCCAAAAATGATGAGTCAAAATGAAAAAAGTTATAAATTTTATTACATTAGTTTAAGTCATGAAATGCATACCACACATGATTTAGTTTTTTAGGGAATGAGTTTAAGCTCTTGACTTTCTTTCCTAAACATAACAACCCAACCATTTTACACTTGCATAAGACTGGCCTACATGATATCAAATTGCTTAGGTGGTATTAGCTGGCAACCCCTTCCTGGAGGGAAATAAGTCCAGAAGAGTCAGGATATGTTTATTTTCGCAAATGAGAAAAAGAACTAAAATTAGACTAGGTCGGGTTTCTGACTTATGTCAGAAGTATATTTAGACTTAGGTTCTGAAGCATCCTATTGGAATAAGTCTTCAACTCCTAGGCATTTTCATAGTCTTGTACTATTAGAATCTAAGTCTTAAATTTCTAATAAAATACCAACTCAAAACTCTAAACAATTTCAATTTAAAAAACATAAAGCCCAATAATAGGATAGTTGGAATGCTTATTGGGTTTCTCAGTATTCAAAAGTATTTCCTACTCAATCTCATTTGGCTTTGAAAAAGAATTCTTCCCTCCTTGAAGCGTTCTCACTTGAATTTCTAAATTAACCATCTTTTTAATACACACTTTGAAATCCATAGAAATGAAAGTCAATTTCTTTAATCAAGAGTATTCTTCAAAAGAATTCTTTTTTCTTTTAAGATATAATTAACTATAGGAGCTTGCCTTTATAGGGAACTATGAACCATGTAATAAGATAAATCTTATTTTATCTCTCCATATAGTTCAGGTGAAGAATCTTTGGTACATCTAAGACCCAACAACCTTATGAGCCCTTATTAAGTAATTGAATTCATTATAAGGCAATATGTTTATTTTTTGAGATAATATATTTATCCTTTAATGTCGTGTTTGATTACCTAAATAAATACCTCAAAGATTTACGTGGTATTCTAAATAAAATTCCCATAGATTTTTTCAATGACTCTGCTGGGGAGTAGTTCTTCTCTCCATATTTATAAATCAACTTTTATCTCTATATATCAGCAGTGTACCTGTGCCACTCATAGGTTAGGATTGCCTTTCTTTCCGTTGGGAGCCTCTCCAT
Source organism: Cymbidium sinense (assembly GCA_021442155.1). Classification (NCBI taxonomy): domain Eukaryota; kingdom Viridiplantae; phylum Streptophyta; class Magnoliopsida; order Asparagales; family Orchidaceae; genus Cymbidium; species Cymbidium sinense. The sequence continues at coordinate 71,330,674 of CM038228.1, read as the reverse complement.
TTCATCATTGGTAGAGCTCACCTGACACCCTTAACTTAGGTTCTAGAACTCCTCGTTTATCATAGCCAAATGAGTGGGTCCTAGAACCTCCCCCATAAAATTTTTAATAAAATTTAAATAATTTAAAGTTTAAAATAAATTCATTTATATTAGACTCAACTTTGGTCAAAATTGATTTGGCATCAATCTAAAATGAAAATAAAAAAAATAAAATCATCTTGAAAAGTTGAAATCATCTTTGAGAAAAATTATGAATTTTTAAAAGTAAGTTATAAATCCCTCTTTGTCCTTGATTTTATCTTAGCTTTGGATAAAAGTTAAAGAGAGTCAGGACATGGTCCTCAAACTATTCCTTTGTTTTAATATATTCCAATGCAAAATATATGTTGAAACAAGGGAGCTCTTTCAAAAAAAAAAAAATCTTCAAATTTCAAAAGCCTTAAAACTAATGGAAGTGACCATAGCTTTAACTATTGCTCCTACCACCCACCAAGTGATGTGGCACATAATTAAATATTATTTTACATTCAAAAATTAATTCGAGAAGAACCTTAAGGAATGAATAATTATGATCTAAAAAGGATACCATGTTGACTCAAGGCAGGAGTCAATCGTGGAAATTAAAGGATAACATTTTATCCCAACTAAGAATGCTTCTTGTGTTGTTGTAAATTAGTTTTGATTTTGTTCAAAAAAAAATTTTTAAAAAAATATTATTAAACCATATCTGTATGTCCACCATGAAACTTAGAAGTTGGCTACTTTGGTTGATTAGCTGGCTTAAGGGAGAGACTCAAAGATAACTCCCTTTTGACCCTCCAAAAACCCAAAGTTATTAGGAGTTTAGGAGAGAGTTAGGAAGGGAAAATCAAATATATATGTTGTCAAGGATGGTAGAACTAGACTCCAAGTCATCTTTATTCTTATCTCTAATTAGTAAATGAAATATAATAGAGATAATGAAAATAAAATTTAGCTGACTTCTCCTGATAATAAAAATGATAATAAGAAACTATGAAAATATAATAAAAACTTTGATCCCTCTAAAATTAATTCTCAAAATCTCATGATTTTAAGATATTATACGAACTGGGCCCTGATAGTGATGCTCCTATTGCCAACCCTTAGATGGAGACTTTGAACATCAAGTTAAAGTCCTCAAACTCTAATGGTTCAGTAGGAGAACACAAAAACACCATTGAGGACCCTACTCTCCCTCAAATTTAGAAAGGATTACCAAAATTAAACTTTGAAATGGTAGTCTTATTGCTACAAATAATAATAATAAGGGAGAGAGAGAGAGAGAGAGAGAGAGAGAGAGAGAGAGAGAGAGAGAGAGAATAGCAAATAAGTCATTAATAATAACTAAACTCTTGAGCTTCTATAAAATGATCTTTTTCTTAACAAAAAAATATGTTCTTTTAAGAATTGCTAATAGTGGTTTAGCCCATCTTAAGAAATTGCTCATAAAATTAAACATTTGTGACGATCAATGTGGATAACTCTAAAGGAAATAAAGGAATCACTGATTAAGGCATTACTCAATTCAAAGATTTATCTTGCTTAGCTACTAGCAAATTTCTTTGATGAGGCATTCCACTATAAGAAAGTTCTTAAGGTTATCTTCTTGAATGAAGATCTACTACTAGTAATTGTTGAATAAAATTAATTTTCTATATAACGGTCAATGCGGATAACTCTAAAATCTTCAAAATGTTTGTTGACTCGGATGCATCGATCAAAATTACAAATTTTAAATATTTTAGACTTAAGAATGAATTCATGTAGGATTAGCTCTAAAGAGATGATATTATGTGAATTCTATAAAAAAAGCGATAAGAAAGAAGGTCTCAAATTAAAATCAATTGTTGTTTGAAAGTGATGACTTGGAAACTAAAGTTAAAAATTATAGATTCAAAAATATCTTTTGTGCTCTTTTAAACCTTGAAGTCATGAATGTAGAATGATATTCTTCTTCATATGTTAATCTGTCAAATATATACTTGATGGAGTTGACTACATCATAAAAAGAGATGAATAATTATTCTTGATTCATGAAGTCAGGATTTACGAGGATGCTGCTTGCTATTTGTCCAACTAGTAGATTAGTGATTCTATTGAATTTAATATTAGTAAGGCCAAAAAAAAAGGAAGAAAAAAGAAGAAAAAATAGAGAAAGGAAATAAAAAAAGGAGAGAGAAAATAAATCTCTTGTGATTTATAGTGACTCGAAGTGTTGTTCAGATGAAGAGTCAAATATATTTAAGCCCTTATTAAAGTTCAAATCTCATTAGAGTCTAGCCAAAAAGAGAAGCGGGTCCAAGAGCTAAAAAGGATGAGTCTAATGAAAATATTAATGAATATGTGAGCACTTTAGCTCTCACTCCCCTACATAAAAAATAGACAATATAGTTAGAAGTCAGAATAGCCTTTAACTGAAGACGTTGAAAAGAATCCAAATTTTGGGAAGAAAGTAGATGGGTCTAACCTCTCTTTGTATGAAAATATTAATGAATATGTGGGCACTTTAGCTTTAACTCCCCTACATTAACACTAGGTGATAGAGTTGGAAGTCAAAGTAGCTCCTAATTGAAGAAGTTGAAGAAAAATCAAATTATAAGAAGAAAGTATAAAATCCAAATGTGAAAATTTTAAGATTATCTATCATAAGATAATTATTTGCAATTAGAAACTTGTCCTTATCTTTATTTACTACTCTAATTCCTCGGAGAAGTGTTGTTTAAGAGAAGTCTGAAGCTTCAAATAGTCTTCCAGTTCGGGATGCACCCCAAGAATTTGAAGAAAAAGTTAAATCCACAATTGATGAGTTACGAGAAAAATAAATTAGGAACAAAAAAAAGAAGAAAAATTGATTTATAAGCTCACTTTTAGTGAAATGAATATTGATGACTTAATCAAGTTATTTCTAGAGTTTAAGGTTACTTAATCAAGTTATTTCCAGATGTAGCAGTCTATAAGCTCCAGATTAGGCTTAATGTTATTCTAATAAAATAAATTTCTTGACACATGCGATTAGACTTAAAATGACAAATTATTGCTAAAAAAAATTGGTTAATGATGGCCTTACATAAGAAGAAAATATTCTTGGTTGGCTAACATTGCTTAGTAAAGAAATGGTAAAATTGACATATGTGTCAATTCTAGAGACTTAAACAAAGCTTTGCCTTAAATATGTGTTCTTGTTATTCATACTTGAACTCAAAATGGATAAAGCTTCTATGCATATAAAATATTCTAATTTGGGGATCACTTATCTGAATATAATCAAACCAAGATGATCCCTAAGGATAAAAAGTATATAGCATTCAGAATCCCTTTAAGGATATTCTATTACACGTTAAGATGTTTGGTCTCAACAATGTTATGGGAATGTATCAAAACGTCATGAATAAGATTTTTCATAGCCTCAGTCATAATCAGGTGGCATCGATGATCTTATCAGAAAATTTAAAAAAAAAAGAAAGAAAAGAAAATCATTTTTACAACTTGAGAATTATTGCACTAATTTAAAGGAAATTTTCTAGAATGTGCCTTTGAGGTGGCTTTAAGGGATTTCTTAAAATCTATAGTGGAATCTAGAGGGATCAAAATTAATCAAAATTATCATTCAAATAACACTTCATGATAATATAATTTAAAAGAAGTCTTTTCAAGAGAAGCTATTTTATCTTAGGAAGACTTCTCAGAATTATCATGAAAATGCCAACTTTTTATTATCTTAAATCAAATAATTCAAAATTTCAGGGATGAGAAATGTCAAGGTATATTTTGAAGAATCTAAGAGTCTACTTGTCCCTGCTACTCACATTCTTGGAAAACTACAAAACATGTATATTGTAGTTTTCATGGAATCTCTTAAGAAGACAAAGAGAATGCCTTGAAGGCTATAGGCAAAGAAAGTGGAATATATATATATATCACTTGTAGCTTTAGAGAAACCTCTTGATGTTTCATTAACTCAAATCAATGAAGAAAACTAAGAGAATGTCATGGAAGCTACATATTTACACAAACAAAAATAAAATATCATCAATTGAGAATCATTGTTTGACTTTGGTTTTTGTTGCCTAAGAACTAAAATGTTACATGCAAGCTTAGAAAATAAATCTCTCAGATTGATACCATATGATGTCTTTTCTAAAATTGATTAGGCATTTAATAATGTAGAACTTTGAGATGATTGAAAATAATGAATGCTTATTTTTTTCACATTAGCATATTATACACTGGGTCCAAACCTTTCTTGAAAATTTCTTAGGATTGGAGTAAGCCATTCTTGGCACCATTCCTACCTTCCATATAGGTTGGGAGTAAGCCCTTTGTGGGACCATGCATGCTTTTCACAAAATTGGAGCAAGCCTTTTGTGGCACTATTCATGTTTCCTCACAAGTTGAGAGCAAGCTCTCCGTGGCACCCTTGTTATATCTCTCATAAGTTTGGAGTAAACCCTTTGTGGCACCATTCCTACTATCCATAGGATATGACTAAATCATCATGACAGCATTCCTATATTTAAAATATGCTAGTTAGGAGTAAGGCCCATAAAGACATCCTTCTCTAGTTGAAATCAGTGTAATTTAGTGAGGAGTAAGTACTCATTATGACGTCCTCCCTAACTACCATCCTCGATAGGAGTAAATATCCATAGAGGCATCCTTCTCTAGTTGAAATCAGTGTAGTTTGGTGAGGAGTAAGTATCCACAGTGGCGTCCTCTCCAACTACCATCCTAGACAGGAGTAAATATCCATATTGGCATTCTTTCTAGAAAACTGAACATAGGATCTAGTATATTCAAGTGTAGACATTTATAGATCTTTCCCTTAAGTTGGTTAGTCATTAGGACTTTCCCCTTAATTAGTTCCACATAGGAAGATATGAGTCTCTATTCTTTCTTCCTAGGTTAGTCATTGAAAATCGATGTAGTGGGGACCCCTTAGGTTGGTTAGTCATTAGGGCTATCCCCTTGGCAAGTTTCACCTTAGAAGATATGAGCTGTGCTTTCTTCCTAGGTTAGCCATTGAAAATCGATGGGAAAATAAAACAAAACATAGGATCTAGTCTATTACAGTGTAGGCATTTATAGATCCTCCCCTTAAGTTGGTTAGTCGTTAGGGCTATCCCCTTGGCTAGTTCCACCTTGGAAGATGTGAGTCACCGTGCTTTCTTCCTAGTTTAGCCATTGAAAATCAAAGGGAAAAAAACAAATCATAGGATCTAGTCTATCCCAGTGTAAGCATTTATAGATCCTCCTCTTAGGTTGGTTAGACATTAGGGATATCCCCTTGACTAGTTCCACCTAAGAAGATGTGAGGTCCTATGCTTTCTTCTTAAGTTAATCATTGAAAATTGATGGGAACCCCTTAGGTTGGTTAGTCATTAAGGTTATCCCCTTGGCTAGTTCCACTTTGGAAGACGTGAGTCCCTGTGGTTTCTTCCTAGGTTAGCCATTGAAAATCAATGGGAAAATAAAATAAATCATAAGATCTAGTCTATCCTAATATAGGCATTTATGGATCCTCCCCTTAGGTTGGTTAGTCATTAGGGTTATCCCCTCGAGTAGTTCCACCTAGGAAGATGCGAGTTCTTGTGCTTTTTTTCCTAAGTTAGTCATTGAAAACTGATGGGAATCCCTTAGGTTGATTAGTCATTAGGGCTATCCATTTAGTTAGTTCTACTTTGGAAGATGTGAGTCCCTGTGTTTTCTTTCTAGGTTAGTCATTAAAAATTGATTGGAAAACAAACCAAATTATAAAATATTGTCCATCCCAGTATAGGCATTTATAGATCCTCCTTTTAGGTTGGTTAGTCATTATGACTATCCCCTTGGCTAGTTCCCTTTAGAAGATGTGAGTCCTCATGCTTTCTTCCTAGGTTAGCCATTGAAAATCGATGGAAAAAACAAATCATAGGATCTAGTCTATCCTAGTGTAGGCATTTATAGATCCTTCCCTTAGGTTGGTTAGTCATTAGGGCTATCCCCTTGGATAGTTTCACTTTGAAAGATATGAGTCTCCGTGTTTTCTTTCTAGGTTAGCCACTAAAAATTGACGAGAAAACAAAACAAATCATAGGATCTAGTCTATCCCAGTGTATGCATTTATAGATCCACCTCTTAGGTTGGTTAGTTGTTAGGGCTATCCCCTTGGCTAGTTGCACCTTGAAAGATGTGAGTCCTCGTACTTTCTTCCTAGGTAAGCTATTGAAAATCGATAGAAAAATAAAACAAACTATAGGATCTAGTCTATCCCAATATAGAAAATTTTAAATCCTCCTCTTAGGTTGGTTAGTCGTTAGGGCTATCTCTTTGACTAGTTCCACTTAGGAAGATGTGAGTCCTCGTGCTTTCTTCCTATGTTAGTCATTGAAAATCGATGGGAACCCCTTAGGTTGGTTAGTCATTATAGCTACCTCCTTGGCTAGTTCCAACTAGTAAGATGTGAGTCCCTGTGCTTTCTTGCTAGGTTAGCCATTGAAAATCAATGGAAAAGAAAATGAAATATAGGATCTAATCTATCTTAGTATAGGCATTTATTAATCCTCCTCTTAGCTTGGTTAGTCGTTAGGACTATCCCCTTGACTAGTTCCACCTAGGAAGATATGAGTCTTGTGCTTTCTCCCTTGATTAGTCATTGAAAATCGATGGGAAAACAAAATAAAATATAGGATCTAGTCTATCTCAGTGTAGGCATCAATAGATCCTCCCCTTAGGTTGGTTAGTTATCGAAATGATCCCTTAGACTAATTTCACCAACGAAGATGTGAGTCCCATGCTTTTTTCCTATGTTAGTTATTTAAATCCAAAGAGAACCAAACTTTGTGATAGTCAAGATAAGAATAAGCCCCTCAGAGACATCTTTTCTAGATATCACCATCATGTTAAGACTAAATTCTTCACTGAATCTCTTCTTAATAACATCTTTATTCTTCTTAGAAACTAGTGAATCTAGACTTTCTTAAGAATGAATTAAAATTATCTAAGGCAGGTTTGTGCCTATCTTTCATAATCAAATTCAAAATAAAATTCAAACATGATCAATTAAATTCAAAATCCAAAATTCAAATCAAATTCAAAACAAAACCAAAATTAAATTGAAAATAAAATATCAAATTAGAATCAAAACTAAGTTCAAAATAAAATTTCAAATCAAATTCAAGGCTAAATTCAAATTCTAAATTTTAAACTAAGATTCAAACCTTCACCAACAATGTTGCTTGAAACCTCTATTGGATCTGTTGGCTAGTCCGGTCAACGCCAATATGTGCAATGCACTCTTGTTAGTCCACCACACATATTGGGAGTCCATTTATTGACCTTATTTTTGGATGAGTTTAATATTATTTATGATCATAGTAATTAGGTCCCCTAATCTTAGATTAGGAGTTCCCTAAATAAGCACTTATGACACTATGTTTAGTGACTAGGTAAATAAACTAGAATAAAATAATAAATCAAATCAAACTTTAATACTTAAAACTAAATTCAAATTTGAAATCGAACCAAACTCAATATGTTAAAGAGAAAGGCTAAGTCATCTTGATAGATCCTTCTAGGACTTGTCTTAATCCAATCAAATTAGATGAATCCATATTAAACACAAATATAATAAAACTCAATAGAAATCTAAATCAAACATATTTGAATTGAAATCTAAATTCAATTAAGCCTAGATTGAGGTAATTAGGTTGATTAACTCAATAACCCATTTAAGCTCAAAATCACCTAAGTTTAAATAAAATTAAATTAAATCGAACTAGAAGCACAAAATCAATGTATTAAATAGAAATAAACTCAAAATAAATCCAAATGAGGTTCAAAGTGGCAAATACATCATTTGACCTAGAGTTGATCCATGTGTGCCCCATTAAGTCAAAACTCAAAAAAAAAAAAAAAAATCAAAATTTGGCCAAAATGAATTACTCCAGAGGCTCAAAATCATCAAATAAATATGTTTAAATATAAATATAAATAAATCTGAATCCAGTAAGCTCTCAAATAAGTTAATTGGGCCACTTAACCCAAATAAGCCCAAATGAACTATATTGAACTCAAACCTAGATTAAATCATAAATAATTCAAAATAAGCCCAAATGAACTATATTGAACTCAAACCTAGATTAAATCATAAATAATTCAAATCAAGTACTCCAAAAATTATTTTAAAATCATAATGAATCAATTCAATAATTATTTGGGTTTAATTTAACTAATTCAATCATTTGACCTAAGCGAACTCATTAACCCCTAATTTAGGTTAAAATGAATTCAAATCAAAATTAACATTAAAACAAATGAAATCAATTGCTATAAATCATCATGAACACTTAATCAAATATGATTAGAGCTTAAACACATCTTGTTTAAGTCAAATAAGAAATTTGACTCAATTGAATCCAATTTAGCCCAATTGAGTCAAAATGAGTACAATTTGAGTTGAAATCAAAACTTGATCCAAATTAAATGAAATCAATTGAGCACAAATATTACAAATGATCAACGAAATATAATTAAAATTAAATCTAAATTATCAAGTGAGTAATCATGCTAGAGAAATCAATTTTACTTACGTGAATCAAATATATTAAGCCTAGCATAAACTAAATTAAAATCGCATAAAATTTGAATCAATTGGCCTCCAAATCATTTATTGAACAGTCAACTTTAATCAAAATATAAATCTAAACGTTAATTAATAAAATGAATTTAATACAAACTAGCCTAAATCAATCCAAAGTGAATTAGGATGAAGTGACATGAATCATACTCAAAGTAATTTTAGATGAAATAGGGGAAAAAAATAAATCAATTTAACATAACTTATTCTCTAATCCATATTGGGCTCAATTTAAATAGATGCATCAAACTATAAGATGGAAAAGTGAATTAAAAGATGGTGTGGATGCCATGTGAAAGGGTAAGAAATGTAAAACACCCATGTATGAAGACAATCGAACCCATCTCCTACCCACTCCCCCATTAAATGAGGCTAATATCACAGTCAAAATGATAGACTTTTAGAAGCAAGAAGGCAATCACACCAATCACCATGGCCAACCAAAATTGAGTTCTCCATGGAATATCTCTCTGCAAAGAGAGAAAGGAGAGGAAGGAGAGCTGGGATTAGGAGGCCAGCCATCCAGACATATTCTAGAGGAAGAGAGTCGACTCCTTTTCCCGAGCCTTTTGCCATCGCCGGCCAAATTATGGCCATGTCCATAGCCATAGCTCTCGGCCAAATGGGGGGAGAGGAAGAGAGAGCTCCTCTCTCAAATTTAACTTCTCCATCATGCTCAGGAGGGAAAGAGAGGAGTTAAACCATTACCCGAGCTCCCACCATCGGCAAGCCGGAATCCAACCACAACCAACGACAAGCTGGAATCCAACCACAACCGACGACAATGAAGGTGTCCAAAATAGGGAATTGGGGTTGGAGCATCCCTTTTCTTCAATTACCCTTCCCAACACGTTCTAGAGTCAGAGGTGAACTCAACTGAACACTTTCTCGTGAAGCTTGCCGTCGGCGAGCCAGAAAATGACCAAGGCCGACAGCAAAGGGTGGATCGTTGGCCTCTATGGTGATTGGCGGGGAGGCATGGCATGAAACTCCTTTGAGAGCTTCACCTCGATGTGGGTAACATTTTCGAATCAGAAAATTCACCGATGATCAACGCTGATGAGGTGAGCACTAGATCCGACCACTCTTTAGCTTGGTTTGGTCCTTTGTGAAGTAAAATTGCTCACCGACGAGATTCAATCATTTGGATTGGTTGCAAATCGACTGTTGATCAATTTGCACCCGAAATCGAGCGCCTTTGCCACCTAGATTGCTGCAGATCAAGCTCAAAGAGCCAATGACTCTCGGTTCTTGCCAGCGAGAGTAGGGACAAAATCTGAGCCGTTCATTCTTTCTATTTAGAATGGATGGCTTTGATTTAGCCACAACATTCGATGCAACCCCTTAAGGATCCATGAATCAACTCTCGGTCATCCGATCTTTGATCGGGTGGTCCTGCTCGAATCCGTGTCCCATCTTAACGCAGGATCCACGTGGATCTCGTGTGTACCAACCCGCGCTTTCCACACAAAAAGGGCCCGCCTCGCTAGTACCACGTGGCGTTGATTGGTTTAAATAGAAAATTCAGATTTTTTTTTGCATTTAAAAATGCTAAAAAATGCTCAAAACTTCAAAAAAATTATAAAAAAAATGCTCAATTAAAAAAAATGTAAATGAGAGCTCTATGGATTTATCTCAGTGAGAGGAATCCTTTAAACTCAAAATCCCCAAATTATATTATATTTTTTTGAGTTAATTTAAGTTTAATTAAAAATAATCAAACATTAATTAAACCAAGAAATATTAATCAAATTGATCTGAAACTTTTAGAGATTGAAATTGAGGTTAAAATGCACCTACAATAAAAATTTCAAATCAAAATGATGAATGAATTATGAGGTATTGAATTTCAAAGTTCAAACAATTAATTTCATGAAATAATTTATTTAAAAATCTAGAAATTTATAAAAGTCATCAAAATAGTTTAAACCACTTCAATTAACATCTAAGACTCTTAAGAAAATAAGTTGATCTCCTAAAACTTGGCAAACCTAAATGAAACACTTTGAGTTAGGATTTAATAAATTAAAATTAATATTAACTGAATGAATTAAAACTAAATTCCTAATAATTTAAATGTTAAATTAAAATCAGAAATAAAATATTACTTAAATCATTGTTAATGAAACCTTAAATCAAGCGAATATCGCATAATTGTTAAATAAACTTAAGCAAAACAAAAACCTAAGCTTAATTAAATTAATTAGATAAAACCCAATTAAACCTAGATTAAGCATTAAACTACAATCATATGAACTGCTTGAATTTAATAAGCAACAAACTAGATTTAACCTTTTTTTAATCATTAAAATTCAAATTAAAATAATCATAAATTAGGCTCATCTTAATTAATCATTGAACATCAACCAAATCAAATCAAATCAAATTAAGATTAGCTTTAATTAATTCAATACACAATCAAGTTGGATCTAATTCAACCCATTTGAATAGGATGAAATAATTAACCATTAAACCTTAAACTCAAGCAATCATGAAATAAATTCACTTAGAATAATCATTAAACACCAATTAAACCATATAAAATTAAATTAGGATAATCTCTAATTAATTTAATGTATAGACAAATTAGATCTAATTCGATCTATTAGAGTAAAATGAACTAATTATATATATATATATATATATATATATATATATATATATATATATATATATATATATATATATATATATATATATATATATATATATAACTTTAAATAATCAAATTCAACATGAATTATTAATTAAGGACAATAGATGAACCAAATTGAATGAAACTCTAATAATCAAGCTTAATTGAAACCTAAATAAACATTTAATTCACTTAATCTAATCAAACAAATAATAATAATAATAATAATAATAATAACCCTAATCAAACTAAATAAACATAAAGTTAAATAATAAACTTCAAGCTATTAAATCTGATTCAATAATTACCAATTTAAAATGATTAATATGAAACTTAAACAAATCTAATAAATCAATTGAACTAAAATAAAAGACCAATCAAAGCAAACCAAATAATCATCAAACTATAATCAATACAAATTAATAAAATTCTAAAGCCAATCTTTAACTCATTAATAGAAGGCACAATTTAATCAATAGATCTTTGAATTGAAATTGTAAATTAAGTTAGAACCTTGATTAAATCAAATATATCCTAGTCAAATCATCTAAACTAAATCAAACATAATTAAACTAAATCAAACAAAATAAAAAACCTATTAAACTAAGATAAGAGATTAATTAAATTAAATCAAATCAATCATCAAACCAAAAAATAATCAATCCATAAACTAAATGGCTAAATTTATTAATTAAACATTTAATTAAAATTCAAATAAAATATCACATTAAATTTTTCTCAGATCACAAGTTAATTAAATTAAAATATATTCACCAATCCAAACTAGATTTAAATGAAATAATAAAATCAATGAATCTAAACATCTTTGAAATAATATTAATCATAAAAAATTAAAATTTTTAATTGAAACTCAAGAGAAAAGACTTTTATATTAATTTAAAGGATATTGAATTATCAAAATTTAATTAAATCGAATATCTAATGAATCCAAAATTAATTAGTCGAAATACATGAAGTCAAACAAATTCAAACTAAGGAAAACAGACATCAATCAAATCATTCAAATAAATTCAAATGAGCTAATTAAGATACTCAATTTCTTAGTTTGATCTTTAGATTAAATTTTCAACTCAAGGTGACAGTTTCGTTCTATTAAGGTTAGGATGCTAAATAAAATGGATTTTGTTCTAAGCAAAATTTATCTTATTCTTCATTCTTTAAAACATAAAAATGAACTTAAAATTGAAACGAAATTATAAAAAAATCAATAAAATCATTTAAATCAAAACCACCTAATAGTAAAATTGAACAAACTATGAATTCAAATTAAACTTAAAATGAAACAAAGCCTAAAACAGACTTGCAACACAAGCCTTCTTTTCACTCACTTAAATACTTGGTCACCAACCCTAGGATTAGGTTAGATAGATGAGTTTATTGTGATGTGATACTTTTTCTTGTTTTGTGGTGTACATTTTTAGACTGGATGACTAGGATTGTTTATTCGCTAGTCTGGATGTTATGTTGTTCTTTTTAGGCTAACATTATTTTCTACAGGGGGCTGTGCTTGAAAGGGACTGCTATAATAAATATTAAATAAATACTATTTTCTTGTAGGTGTTACTTAAGTCCCTAACCATAGCCCAATAGGGCAGGTGGGCTTGATAATCACTGATGCTAAGCCCATATGTTTAAATTATAAATTGCTGGTGTGTTGTATGTTTTTCTTAACATCTATTTTGCATGGTTTAGGATTTTATCTTGGAACTTTGAAATATAATTTGAGCCTAGAATAAGGTTAGAATCTATGGGATTTAGAATTAACTAGAATTGACTGCACCTATTTGATGGTCCCCGGTGGAGCCTAAGGAGGTTCCTAATGAAGATGACGATCCTGAAGTTGTAAAGACCCCATAGATCAAACTTTTAGTCTTATGTTGAGTTGTATAAGGGCAGAGCTCGGTTGTCCACTTTCTTTTCTTTTTTTTGGGGTGTATAGCGGTACCTGGCCGCACCAGCCTGTTCTATTTATTTCAACCTGGCTTGATTTATTTTTGGGTGTGCAATAGAATTAAGCTGCTTTTTAGATTTTTTTTTCTATGTTGTGCTTTCCAGCAATGAAGCCTGGATGTGTTAGGCTCTTAAGAAAACTAAATTTTTTATACCAATTAATAATTTTAATCAATTCATAAACTCACGCTAAAGCTTATGATCTCAATCAAGAAATAAAAGATTTAATAACTCCTTAGCTGAATGGTTGTATGTTTCAATAACATATATACATATTATTTCACTCTTGTAAATAGGAGGTCTCCATTCTTGCATGATAAGGGGCATGCTTGACCTATGAGAGTAGTCCCTTGTAGTGGAGAATACATATTTTCTCTGATTTGGCCCATAATTAATTTTCATTATGCATTTAGGCATAAATCTTTTTAAGCCTAAATCCAAAAATGATGAGTCAAAATGAATAAAAAGTTATAAATTTTATTACATTAGTTTAAGTCATGGAATCGGTGAGACGTGAAAACACCCGATCCCATTCTGACCTCTGCATATCACACATGATCTAGTTTTTTAGGGAGTGAGTTTAAGCTTTGACTTTCTTTCCTAAACATACAACCAAGTCATTTTGCACTTGCATAAGACTGGCCTACATGATTTCAAATCGCTTAGATGGTGTTAGCTGACAACCCCTTCCAGACGGGAAGTAAGTCCAGAAGAGTTGGGATATGTTTATTTTCTCAAATGAGAAAATAAACTAAAATTAGACTAGATTGGGTTTCTGACTTATGTCAAAAGCATTTTTAGACTTAGGTCATGAAACATCTTATTGGAATAAGTCTTCAACTTCTAAGCATTTTCATAGTCTTGTGCTGTTAGAATCTAAGTCTTAAATTTTTAATAAAATGCCAACTCAAAACTTTAAATAATTTTAATTTCAAAAATATAAAGCCCAATAATATGATAGATGGTTTCTCAGTATCCAAAAACATTTTCTTCTCACTCCTATTTGGCTTCCGAAAGGAACTCCTTTCTCTTTGAAGCATTCCTACTTGAATTTATAAATTAACCATCTTTTAATACACATTTTGAAATCCATAGAGATGAAAGTTAATTTCTTTAATTAAGAGTATTCTTAAAAGGAATTCTTTTTCTTCTATAAGATATAATTAACTATAGGAGCTTGCCTTTATAGGGAACTACAACCCTTGCAATAAAATAAATCATGTTCTAACTCTCCATGTAGTTCATGGGAAGAATCTTTAGTACATCGAAGATAATCAACCTTATGAGTTTTTATTAAATAATTGAATGCATTATAGGGTAATATGTTTATCTTTCGAGATAATATATTTATCCCTTAATGATGTGTTTGATTACCTAAATAAGTACCCTCAAGATCTGCATGGTGTTCTAAATAAAATTTCACATTTATATTTTTATTTATAATTTTTAAATATTAGCACTATATTTAAAATGACACGCTCCGCACCATGCGCCATTCCTCAACGAGTTTTATGTTATGGTACACATTTGCCATTGACAAGTATGATCGAAACATGAGCGGCTCTCAATTTTGCTCGTCGGAGACTCGGAGTAGTGAGAAGTCGCAGTAGGGAGAAGAATCGCAGCTTCACATCAAGGAGCAAGGTAGGGCTTCACATTCTTGATAGGGTATATATGCATGAGGGGGTAATTTATGAATAAAAATTTTTGGAACTGTGAGACGCAGGTGATGGTAAAATTTGTGACACACATAGAGTTTAGGAATTTCTTATTTAGATGATCAAATATGTTATTAAGGAATAAACATATTATCTCGAAAGATAAACATATTTTCTTATAATAGATTCGACCATTTAAGAAAAGACTCATAAGGTTAATGGGTCTTTCATGTACCAGAGAACTTTTTCCTGAACTATATCAAAAGTAAAACATGATTATTTTAAACTAGGTTCATGATTCCGTATAAGGGCAAGCCCCTATAATTAATTGCATCTCAAGAAGGGTCTCTTCTTAAGAATACTATTGATTGAAGAAATAAGTCATTATTTCTAAAGATTTCTAAGTTGGTTTTCAAAGAAATGATCTTTGAAATTTCAATTGGGATTTGTTCAAAGTGGAAAGAGTTATTTTTAGAAGCTAAATGGGATTAAATAGAAATGACTATTGATATTAGGATGCTTAGTAGAGTTTTCAACTATTCTATCATTGGGCTCTAGACTTTGAAATTTAATTTAGATTTAGAGTTGATATTTTCTTAAAAGTATAAGATTTAAATTCTAAATGCACAAGATTGTAGAAATGTATAGGATTGAAGATTTACTCCAAGGTGGATGCTTTAGAACCTAAGTCTGCAAGTTCTTCTAACTCAAGTCAAATGCTCGATCTAATTTCATTTTGGGAATTATTAATCATTCCTCTCACTTGAGAGAATAAACTTATCCCTGACTCTCTAGACTTACAACCCGCCTGGAAGGACTACCAATTAACACCACTTAAGCGCATTTTAAATTCATGATGCCAAGTCTTATGTATACAAGATGGCTGGACTGTTGCATTTTTATGAAAAGAATATAAGAATCCTAGACTCACTCTCTAATCCCTAAGATCATGTAGGATATGAATGCACAGACTAATGCATAGTTTTTAGATTTTATACATTTTAACTCAATGATCATTTTAGGCCATGGGTATGTAATTTATGCCTACATGGTATATAATTAGATGGATGTCATGGGCCAAATCAATAATGGAAGGTAGACTTCCCCAAGAAGGTGGTCATCTTCATAAGTTAGATGCCCCTTATGTGCAATGAGATAAATTGCCCAATTTAATGATTAGAGCAATATGATTATATGATTTTCGAGAGCTAATTTATTTCTAATTGATTTTAAGTTTTTTCTAGGGCTTTAGTTTATGCGAGGCTTCAATTTCATTATTTCTATGTTTGAATTGATTAGATTTAATAGTGTAGAAAATTTATTTATTTTTTTTATGAGCCTACGTCCAAGTATTCATCATAGAAAGCACAATATAGAAAAAAAAATTTAGAAAAGCAGGTTGATTTTATTATGCACCCAAAATAAATCAAGCCAATTTAATTTAAGAAAGGCTTATGTGGCTGGGTGCCACTGTACACCCCGGAAGAAAGGAAAATGGACAGTTGAGCTCTGCTTTTATACAACTTGGCCTAGAACTATAAGTTTAGATCTATGGGTCTTCTTTCTAAGATCGTCTCCTTCTTTATTGGGCTTCACAGGGGATCTCTACATAATCTCATAGTAGGTCAGTTCCTATTAATCCTAGACCTCATAAATCATAATCTAAATCTAAGCACAAATCTACATTTTAAATTCAAAAATAAATCCTATGCCCTACAAAATAAATGTTAGGAATACAAACAACACAAAACAGTTATATTTCATAAATATATTGGCTTAGCATTAGTTGGTTGCCAAGCCCACCTATATGAGTTATGCTAAGAGACTATTCAACACTTGCAAGCAAACAATAATTTTATAATTTATTTATGACTATTGTCCCTTTAACACAGCCCCTGCAGAAGATAATGTTAGTTCTAAAAATAACATCGCAACATCCAAACTAAAGACAATCAATCATAGCCATCCAGTCTAAAACAATACACTACAAAATAATAAAACTAATTCACATCACATCATCATAGAATATCATAGAAAATCACAAAACAACCTAACTTAAGTCTAGGGTATGTGAATTATTATTCTAGTGTGTAAAGGAAAATGGTTTGTGTGGTAAGACATTACTAGGACTTCTTTTAATTCAAGTTTCAATTTGAATTTTGGATTTAAATATTTGTTTATTTTTATCTTTGGGTGATTTCAATTCAAATGATTTAATGATTTGCAATTTCATTATCATTTTACATACATTTTATATTAAAGTTAGATTAGGTTTACAAGAATGAAGAATACATTTGGTTCCACTTTGGGTGGAACTCATTATATTCAACATCTTTAAGTCTTAATAGGATAAAGTCTTCATCCTAGGATGAAGATTCATCCTAAAAATCTAACTAAAATCTTAAGTATTTTAATTGATCATCTCTTTAAATTTAGAAGATTTAAATTAGTTTAGTTTATTTCATTTTATTTTAGTTTTATTTATTCTTTTTCACTTAGTAGTTTTATTTCTTTAAGGTATGTTTCTTTATCAATAATATTGTGATTTAATTTGAATTAATTTTCACTTGAAGTTTAATTCATTTGTTATTATGATTTAGTTTCCTCTTTAAGTTTAATTCATTTATTAATATGATTTTAATTTCATTTAATTCCTTTGGCTTTATATTGTGTTATTGATATTTCATATTTTATCATTTATTTTATATTCAATCTTTTCTCAATTTGATTCATTATTCTTTTACTTTACATGTTTTCTTTATTGATTATGATGATTTATATCTTTCCAATTTTAAATTCTTTCAATTAGACTTATTTTACTTATTTTAGTCAATTTGTCTTACTTTTATAACTTAAATTGATTAGGTTTTAATGTTTTATGTTGTTTGAATTCATCTTTAATTTAATATTCATTTTTGTTGAGCTCATTTTATTCATTTGATTTAAGTTAATTTCATTATTTCAATAATATTTTTGTGGTTATTTTATTATGAGATTTAGATTGAATCAAGTATCATTAACTTATCATTTCCTCTATTAACTTAAGTTAGCACATGATGATTTTATTATCATTTATGTATTATGAATTCAAATAAAAGATTCTAATTATTTTTAATTACCTTTAATTGAAATGATAATTTTATTATTTTTGAAGAAATTCCCTTTCATCCTTTAATTTAATATATATATTCATCTTGATTCTGACTTAAGGAATTTAAGAGAGATTCTTCTTTTATGGTAACTTATTCATTCCTTTCTTTTAAGTTTAATTTTTTCTTGAATTTATTGAATCCATTTCTTGCCAAGGACTTAACTTTCTAAATTTCCAATTATATGACATGCATTTCATTATGTTCATTTAATTCATTCATATTTAATTTGAATTAATATAAATCATATTAACCTAATACATTTAGGTTAATCTTAGATTCATTTCTTAGTTTGGATTGATTTGTATACTAAAATTCATTAATTTACTTATTTGTCAATACGTTAATATTAATGTTTACTAAAGCTTCATTTCGTTATGAATTTTATTAAATCCAAAGCTTATAATTAATCAAATCTTTGACTTAGGGTGCTGGAAATTTTATATTTAAGTATTCTAATCTTGATAGGAGTGTTTTACATTGATTTATGAATTTTTACTATTCATTATAACTTTTTGATTTATTATTTATTTAAATTTGCCTAGAGATTTGAAAATTTGGTAAGTCAAAATTCAGAAGTCAAAAGGGTTTAAAATTTTTATGGCAAGTGGGGTCCTTTGCCAATTTGATTTGTCTAAGGTTTCACTTTAATCAGACATGTAATTAAGGTATAATTAAGGTTTTAATTATTTCATTAAAATCTAAATTAGGCCTAATTTAGTGAGGGTCATTTACAAGTTTTATTTTTCCTTGATTCCCCTCTGGAATATGCATCCAAATATGGTTTATTCATAATTTTTGTGGTTCTAGTTGATTTATTATGATTTATTTAAGTTTAGGTTGATTAATTGAATTAATTAATTTAGTTAATGGCCAAATTGAGTCATTTTGTGATTTATTAAGTTCCAATGGGTTTCAATGATTTATTCATGTTCATTAGGATGTATTATGATGTTTTGAGTTGATCTGATCATTTTCCATAATTTATTTTATTTATTATTAATTTATTTTATAAAAATGAGGGTTTGGGGTTTGAAATTTCAAATATTAAGATTTATTACTCAATAAATTATGAAAATTTTACCTAATGTGCGCCTTAACATCAATTCAACTATCAAAAGGTTCATTTCATTTTGATTAATGGTTAGAGATTAATTAGGGTTTGAAAATTTTCATTCAAATCCAAATTGAGGCCAAACTACTCCCACATAATTTGAGGATTTTAATTTTAATAGATTCCTCTCATTAAGAGGAATCCATAGAGCCTAAGTTTGTAATTTTTAGATTTATATTTAATTTACTATTAATTTTTGAATTTTTTGTCATATTTTCTTTATTTTTTAATTCGAAAAATCTGAATTTTCTATTTAGGCTAATCGGATCCACGTGGATCTGACGTGGCATTGCTTTCCACACTATGCCACACCATTAGGACACATGGATTTGCATTAATTTGGCAATGCACGTCGGTTAATTACGGGTCGTCCAATCGAAGATAAGATAGTCGTGATTCGACCTGTGATTTTTCTTAACAGTTTTAATCAAATATCCGGCTAGATCTTGGTCATCTGTTCCTTATAAAAGGAATGGATGGTGGAGATTGTCTCCTACGAAGATGGTGGAGGCGTAGATCCATCCGTCATTTCCGCCTGATTCTCGGCCATCCAACCATCGAAATCACACAATTTCAATGTCAAATCCATCAGTGGATGAAATCATAAAGATCTAAACAGTTTGATCTCACTTGAATTCAAACTTCCTTTGAAAAGTGCCAAAATCGAAAGCTTGGAGAGGTCGTTAATGACATTCCTCGATCCTGATGATCTCCGATGGTGGAATTGACTCCAATAGCTTTGGAGTGATGTGGGGAGCTTGTATGCAAAAGGAATTAAGTTGCCTCCTTATGGATCACCTCCTAGATCAATCTCAGCTTTAGTTTCGTCAGCCTTGGTCGTTCTCTGGCCTCTCGATGGTGAGGGGATCGGGGGAAGATTGGGTTCATCTTCGTGCAAGGTGGGGAAGGTGATGGGATGATCAATTTCACTTGGAAATAACTTTATTGCATTTTTCCATTGAAGCCAAGCCTCTTATCCCCTCTTCTCTCTTTCTTGGGTCGGCCATAGCTAATTGAGGTCTTTGGAGGCTAGCTCCATAGCTACTTAGCTGTTTAACAACTATCCAAAGCTTTAAGGAGGTGGAATGCTAAGGGGACGAGAGATTGGGCAAATTGGATTTGGCTTCATGCATTCCTTCTTTTCCATGGTATATTCCATCATTTGGCTTGACTTAGACTTGATTAATTTATTTAAGATTGGCTGGCAATCTCTCTTAACCTATGCTAGGATGACTTTAGATAAGTTTGCATAGATTTAGTTTTAATTTGAATTCATTTGGTGATTAATCTTAGCATTGGATTTAATTTAGGTTTCAAATACTTTAATCACTATAAATTGGTTTAAGATTTTGTTTAAATTATCTTTGATTGTCCATTGGATGATTAGAAATTGAATTAACCCATGCCATATGAGGGTTTAGTCCAATTCCAAGTCAACTTAACCCATTTTGCCATAAATGGGTTAAGTTGAGTTTGGTTGAGTTAAATGACCAATTTTGACTCAATTAAATTTTGTTCGTAGTTCAATTATGTTTAATCACATGTGTGAGATGATTTGGAATGATTAATTTCATTTAATTTCAAGTGGATTTTAATTTGAACTCATTTAACCCAAATTGGGTTTGATGGGTTTAAGTTAGTGTTAATTTGTGTCAAATGACCAAATTGGCCAAATTGGACTCAATGATGGGTTGGTTTATGTTCAATAATTATTTTAAAATGATTTTGGACAATTGATTTGGGCTGATTTGAGTTTGATTTAGGTTTGAACCTAATAAGATCCATTTAGGTCAAATGACCTAATTATCCTAATTAAGGCCACATTGGACTTATATTCATCTAAACTCATGTTTAAATATGTTCATATCATCATCCTAATTCTTTAGAATGATTTTATTTGGTCAACCTTTGACTTGGTGGGACCCACACAAGTCAAACCCATGTCAAAGGGGTTGACCAATTTTTGACCTTTAGTTTGGATTTGGATTTATTTAATTTCATGTGTCATGATTTCATGCTTTTAATTTCATTTGATTTGATTTTATTTGTACTTAATTTGAATTTCTTTAGGTTTTTATGGTTCTTAGTTTAATTAAGGTAATTAGGTTTAGTTCCATAATTAAACTTTAATCTAAGTTTAATTAATTTCAAATTTGGAGTAGTGTAGGTTTAGGTTGGAGATTTGGGTTGAATCTAACTAAACCCATTAAGTTAGATCAATCCAAAGAGAGTGCACTAGATCACTAAGTGTGTAGTTAGTGTTTAGGTATCCTAATTATTGTGTTTAGAATTGTTATTACCTCATCTAAAAATGAGGTCAACAGCAGCAGGTTTCAAAGAGAGGCATAAAAAATGCTATTTTGGGGCAGGCATGTCCTGTGCACCATGACAAAAAAGTCAAAATCAAACAACGGGCTACGCGATGTCAACTCTGAATGCGGGCCGACCGCTGCACAAAACAACACCCTAGTTTTCTTTTTGTTCAAAATGCTTAATTATATGTGCAAGAATTATGAATTTAGATCTTCATTTCCTTTAATGCATGAATTGTTAAGAAGAAATGTTGTGCATTAACGATTAAGAATGGGATGATCTCATGAATATGCAAATGTGGAGAATGGTGGATGCACAGTAGTATAATTATTGAGTTTAATATACTGAAGTGGGCTGATGGGTTGAAGTGAAAAAAAGAAGAAGAAGTGAAAATGCTCTTGATATGACCCCAGATTTAAATTGGACCGTTGGATTGGCTAAGGATGAGTTGCCATGGGATTAAATCGCCACCATCTATGCTTTAATGCATGTCGTTCTATGATGGATGAAGCTGGGAAGGAACCCGCGCTGAGGAAAGGAGATAAGGGTTTCTCGACACTTCGAGCGGCCGAACACTCCAGAAAGTTAGAGGGAGAGTCAGGAGCTCTGGGGAAAACTTAGGGTTTTCTCCGGAGAAGGGTGCTCCGGCGAGGAAAGGTGGCAAGATGATGTAGTTAAAGGAAGAAGAAGAAGAAGCTAAGAAAGTGGAGAAGATAAAAGCGACAAAGATCAGTCTATTTCTGTTTGTCCTTCTAATTTTATTTATACATCTTTTTCTTTAATTATCTTCTAGATCTCAATAATTCTTTACAATTTTCAAGATCTGCTCTAGGTTTAGCTTTTTTTCTGTTATATGGCGGTGATGCCTGTCTGTTTTGGCCAAATGTTAGTTCTTTTCTTATTTTTCAGTTATTTGTTGTTGTAGTTTTGTCTGAGCTGGCAAGATCTTTACTTTCTTTCTTGTTTTTCAGTTATATTGCTATTGTAGTTGTCTGAGCTGGTCATGACTGGAAATCTTGTGCTGGATCTTGTTCTTGTAGTTTCTGTCTTGTTATTATGGTAATATTGATCTTTTGCTAGGCATGCTTTATTTGGTTATTTATTGTAAAAGATCTTCTAAAATGGCTAAGTTCTCAGATTCTATTCAACAAGGGCTCATGTATGTAGTTTGATTTATTGGATAAAATCTTTTAGCCAGAATGGGGCTTTTCTGTCTCTTGTACTCCTAATGTATTTTTCTCTGTTTGGGTCCATATCATTACCCCCTTCCCAAACATCAACCTTGTCCTCAAGGTCAAAGCTTGGAAAAACTTTCTGGAACTCTTTAATTGATATCCAAGATGCATCATTTGTTAACATTCCATCCCATTGGACTAGTACTTCTTTAATAGGCTTATCTGCTTGCAGTCTTGTCCTTTCTTCTAGAATTCTGATGGGTTTTACCAAAGGCAAGCCCTCTATGAATTGTGCTGGGAGAATTGGCTAGATGTAGCTTAGAGTCTTGCCTATATTGCTTGAGTCTAGAGACATGGAATACCTTATGGATCCTTGCTGTTTCTGGAAGTTCCACTCTGTAGGCTACTGTCCCTATTTTCTGTAGAATTCTGAATGGACCATAGTATTGTCTTTGTAAATTTGTGTAAGGGTACAGTGATATTGAATTTATCTTTAGGGTTGTAATTTGACTAACACCAGATCATTTATCTAAAATTGGAGTTCCCTTCTTTTTCTGTTGGCTATTTGTTACATTCTATTTTGAGCTTCTTGTAAATTTTCTTTAAGTTATTGAAGTATTTTATCTCTTTGTTACAGTAAGGTGTCTACCTCTGTGTTGTTACTTGTAGCACCATTATAAGGTATAATTGTAGGTGGGAGTCTATCATAGACTATTTGAAAAGGAGTCATTTTTGTGGAAGTGTTCTTGATGTATTGTAGAGAGTTCCATGGTAGAAACTGGAACCAATTTCTTGGTGACTCTAGGACAAAAATCCTAAGGTATTTTTCTAATGTCCTGTTGGTGATTTCTATTTGGCCATCTGTTTGGAGATGATAAGCACTACTGTGGCTGAGTGTTGTTCCACTTAACCTAAATAACTCCTGCCAGAATTACTCATAAAGATAGGGTCTCTATCTGATACTATGCTCTGTGGTATGCCATGTAATTTGCATATATCTGATATGAAAATATGAGCAATAGATGTTGCTATAAAGTTGGTTTGAAGGATAAAAAAATGTGCATACTTAGAGAGTCTGTCTACTACTACTAGGATAGTTATTTTATTGTGAGATCTAGGTAATCCTGTGATAAAGTCCATAGAAAGTTCCTCCCAAATAGCTGATGGTATATGCAAGGGTTGCGAGCCTTGATTTCTCACCGTGAAGTGTTGTTCATACTTTACTTGTTGACATATAGGGCATGTTGAAATAAACTGCTGAATGTCTTGCTTCATCTTTTTCCAATAGAACTGTTGAGTAATTCTTGCTACTGTTCTTTTAATTCCACAGTGGCCTCCTATTGGTGTTGAGTGTAGTTCTCTCATAATGGCAATTTTTTACTTCTAAATCTGTAGCTATAACAATTCTATTTTTATAATATACTAATCCATTAGAAACTCTGTGCTTTGGAAAGAGTTCTGAGTTTCCAGTTATCTGCTGATAGAGTTGCTGTAATTCTGGAATGACTTGTGTTTCATCTTTAATTTGCTATAATAAAGAAGTGAATTATTGGGTGTAAGCATATAAACTCTGATAGGTAGATACCTGTGAGTTGTCTGTTGTAGGTTGTTCTTCTGAACTATAATTCTTTCTGGACAAGGCATCAGCTGCTTTATTTATGATCCCAGGTTTGTATTCTATGGTGTAATCAAAGCTAAGGAGTTTAATTAAGAACCTTTGCTGTTCAGGTGTCTGGATTGTTTGTTGCATGAGTTCTCTAATACTTTTTTGATCTGTTCTAATGGTAAATTTGTGACCTAGCAAATACTATCTCCATCTCCCAACTACTTCTGTTATGGCATATAATTCCCTTGCATAAGTTAATGATTTCTGTAAGTTTGGAGATAGCTTCTTGCGAAAATACGTAATAGGATGACTATTTTGAATTAATACTGCTCCTATTACAGTACCTAAAGCATTTGTTTTTATAATAAAAGGTAGAGTAAAATTTGGAAATGCTAATACAGGTAAGATACCATAGCTTGTTTAAGCTATATGAATGCTTTTTGAGACTCTTCTGTCCACTAGAATTGTTGTTTAGCAAGCATTGATGTTAATGGTGCAGCAATTGTTGCATACTACTTTACAAATTTCTTATAATAGCCTGTTAAACCCAGGAATCCTCTTAACTGTTTAACAGAAGTTGGAAATGGTCATGATTGTACTGCTTCAATTTTCTTTTGATCTACTTCTATCCCTTGTGCTGATAATATGTGGCCTAAATATTCTATCCTTTCTTGGATGAATGTGCATTTGGAGGGTTTGATAAACAAGGTATTTTGTTTCAATTTTTCCAATACCTCTTATAGATGTTATTGATGTTGTTCCAAGGTGGGGCTGTATATTAGAATATCATCAAAGAATACTAACACAAATCTTCTTAGAAATGGTTTAAGCACTGTATTCATCATGGCTTAGAAGGTTGAGGGTGCATTGGTTAACCCAAATGACATTGCTATGAATTCATAATGCCCTTCATGTGTTCTGAAGGCTATTTTGTATATATCTTCTTTTGTCATTCTGATTTGATGGTATCTTGAACGCAAATCTAACTTGAAGAAAATAGTTGCTCCATGTAATTTATCCATTAATTCTTCAGGAGTTGGAATGGGGAATTTGTCAGGGTGGTGATTTTGTTTAGTGCCCTATAATCTACACAAAATCTCCAAGTTTCATCTTTTTTTATTAGTAAAGCTGGTGAGGAGAAAGGGCTAGTACTCTCCCTTATTATCCCTGTCTCTAACATCTCCTTGATTAACTTCTCAATTTCAATTTTTTTAAAATGTGGATATCTGTAGGTTTTAACCCTGATTAGTTGAGTTCTAGGTGGCAGATTAATATGATGATCTATGTCCCTTTTGGGAGGTAAGTCAGATGGTGCTTGAAATAATTCTTAGTATTGGTGTAATACATGTTGTATATTTGCAGGTAAGCTATTAAATTCTCTTTGTTGTGGACTCTGTCAGCATTGATACTTCTCTGATTAGTAGGTAGGATGCTATCCCAACCTTATTTTATAGCTTTGTAAATTGATGTAATGTAATGCTTTCCACATTTGAAGCTGTATCCCCTTGCAGTTGTACTATTGTGTCATTATATTTGAATTTCATGGTTAACTTTTTGTAATCTATTGTGCATTCTCCCAATTGCTCTAGCCACTGCACACCTAATACCACGTCGCTCCTTGCATTGACATTAGATAACAGTCTGTTCTAAAGTATATCCTTGTAGTTTGATGGGTATGTTGGAGCAAACTCCTAAGCATTTTAATGTTTCCCCATTTCCTACTAATACTTTAAAAATTGATGCAGGTGTGACTGTGTGATCTATGAACTTAGCTAGTTTGGATTGAATAAAATTATGGGTTGAACCACTGTCAATCAGTACTTATACTGGTTTATTTTCAATCATCCCTTGTAATCTCAATGTTCTTGGGTTTGACTGACCTGTGAATGCATTGAAACTGATTTCTGGAATATCTTCTTGTATTGACAGATTTTCTTCTTAATTTTCTTGCTGTAGGTTGTAATCTTAATCCTCATTGACCATCATGAGGGCAAATAACTTTGATTTACATGTGTGGCCCCTATGGTATTTCTCATCACAGTTAAAACATAATCCCTTTTTCTTTCGTTCTTCTAACTGTGTTGGTGTAAGACTTTGTATTGGAATAGTTGGCTTGTTAGTATTATTGTTGTTGTGAATTAGTATGACTGGGGTGGGAAGTAAAGGCTGTTGTTGTCTTGTTGTTTAATTGAAACCGAGCTTCGCTATATAAACCTCATCGCTAATCTATCTTCCATTAATTTTGCAAGTTGGAATGCTTGTTGTAGAAGTTGTAATGCTCGACTTCTCTTGATATCTTCTTAGAATTCAAAGCAACTTTGGAGGAATTCAGGAGGAATTCCTAAAATTTGGTTAGCCAATTCTTCAAACTCATTGTAAAATTCCTATACAATTGTTCTTTGTTGTAATTTGGCTAATTCTCCCCTTAAATCCCTGTATAATGAAGGCCCAAATCTCTGTATTACTTGTTCTTTGAAATTATCTCAAGAATGTAATTGCTTATTAAGGTGCATCCATTGGAACCAACTTAAAGGTGTCCATCCATGTACACCGATGCAATCATGAACTGCTCTTCTAAAAAGATTATAATACTAAAAAAATTGGTCTGCCTTGAATAGCCATCCTCTAGGGTTTTCTCCATTAAACCGTGGCATATATACTTTTATAGGTCTTGAATTTTGAGTGTGTGACCTAATTTGAGGAGTAATTTTTACAGGGTTTGAGTTACATAACTGTGATTCTTTACTTTGTTGCTGATGTTCTTGACAAGATTTATCCAGTTTGTCTTCAATTGCAGATAATCTGCATGATACTTCATTTAATATGATAGTGATTGATGTCATCTGTTCATTAGTCTTGTTTAATCTTCCTACACATTCTTCCAAGGTTTTATTGTATGTCTTGTGCCGTCTGTCATTATTGCTTGCAGGAATCAACAAGAGCACCAATGATATGACCCCAGATTTAAATTGGATCATTGGATTGGCTCAGGATGAGTTGCCACGGGATTAAATCACCACCGTTTATGCTTTAATGCACGTCGTTCTCTCAGCCATGCGATGAAGCTTCTGGGGGAAGGAACCTGGGGCTTTTCGAGGAAAGGAGATAAGGGTTTCTTGACACTTGGCCAACACTGTAAAGTGAGAGGGAGAGTCAGGAGCTCTGGGAAAAACTTAGGGTTTTCTCCGGAGAAGGGTGCTCCGGCGAGGAAAGGTGGCAAGATGATGCGGTTAAAGGAAGAAGAAGAAGAAGCTAAGAAAGTGGAGAAGATAAAAGCAACAAAGATCAGTCTGTTTCTATTTATCTTTCTAATCCTATTTATACATATTTTTCTTTAACTATCTGATAGATCTCAATAATTCTTTACAGTTTTCAAGATCTGCTCTAGGTTTAGCTATTTTTCTATATATGGCGACGTCTTCTGTTGGCCGATGTTGGTTCCTTTCTTGTTTTTTAGTTATTTATTGTTGTAGTTTTGTCTGAGCTGGCAAGATCTTTACTTTCTTTCTTGTTTTTCAGTTATATTGCTATTGTAGTTGTCTGAGCTGGTCATGACTGGAAATCTTGTGCTGGATCTTGTTCTTGTAGTTTCTATCTTGTTATTATGGCAATATTCAGTGATCTTTTTGCTATGCATGCTTTATTTGGTTATTTATTGTAAAAATATCTTCTGAAATGGCTAAGTTCTCTATATTCTTTATTCAACAGTGGCTCATGTATGTAATTTGATTTATTGGGTAAAATCTTTTAGCCAGAATGGGGCTTTTCTGTCTCTTGTAGTCCTGATGTGTTTTTCTCTGTTTGGGTCCATATCATCTCTCGTGGAAGATATTGTTGTCGACATTATGAGGCTAAGTTTTTTAATCTCGACAGATGATAAGAATGGCATGCAACACATAAATTTGATGTGTGCCCTAATTTTCTTTTAATGGGTATTATATTTCTTTTCATTCATGTTGACATTGTTCATTGGCAAGGCATTTAGTGTGTTAAGCATATTTTCACTAAGTTTATTTTACACTTGTTAGATTTCCAAGTGGTTGATCAGACAAAAAGGGAAGGGAATACGTGTGGAACTCAAGGTCTAAGAGGCCAGACTGCTGTAGTTGTAGATCAAGAGCGCTTAGGATCTTTCTCTTGTTATTTGGTTGTGATTTATTTTCTTTTATTTTGGTTATGCACAGTCCGAGCAAGATAACCTAATGTAAGTATTTGGCTAGTAAGAACTCTTTAGTTCTAGGCCTTGTGATACCTGAGACATTGTAGCCGTTAGACCAAATTTCAAACCAGCTAAATCATCTTTGTTGAATGGTTCTCATACTTATATGATAGTTGCCAACTAGATTCAGGGCTTGTTTGGAGTGGCCGCAGTTTTTTAAAAAATTAATTATAAAATTATTGTGGAGAAAATAATTTTTTAAAAAGTTATATGTGCTAAAAATATTTTTTCTTCTTGGAAAATTTAAGTAATAGTTTTCTGACAATCACTACACTCTAACAGCTCTAATTTTCATGAATAGTTTTTCACCATAAATTTTTTTGAAAATAGCTAAAAAGCTAGTAAGCAAATCCAATTGTGATTATTTTTGACTGCTTTTTGAAAAACAAAGCAATCTCAAATGCACCCTCAATCTATTGAAATTGGATAGCTTTTCTGATTACAGGGTGATTCTCTTCCTCACAATAGTATATTAGATCTGAGTGGTTCATTGAGTCTTAGGAAAGGCATTGTCATTACAATCCAGAGCACTTGGATTTATAACTTGATGTTCATCATTTTCTTAAGAAATAATTTTTTATATTATATGATAAAATTTAAAAAATTATAGAATGTAATAATGTGTGGAGACTTTAGATTACATTAATTGCAATAAATTGTATTAATTAACACATTAATGATATAAATGACAATTCCAATGAGAGAAACTTATCCACGTAATAAGAACATCTAAATTACTTTTTATAGACAAAAACCTTCTGACAGAATCAATTTTTATATATAACTAATTTCTACACATGCTTGCATATCTAAAAGCCAACTTAAATGTGATGGTTATATTTTTATAAGAATAACATTTGAAAAATTCAAAGATAGATTACCATATCTAGCAACTACAAGCAGCAAAGTTGAACGCAAGTTACACAGCAGGGTAATAAAGTTGAAGATAGCAAGCAAATGAACTCTAAAATAGATCCTATGTTTTAAATAATAGCAAGCAACCAAGCAGCAAAGCCAAAGGCAGCAAGGCAACAAAGTTGTTAGTACAAAAAACTAATTAATAAGGATAATAAAATAATAAACACAACCTCTATTATAAAGGATTAATCCTAGCAAGCAACAAATAGAGAATAGAGGAAAAATATGTGGTCTTGGAAGATGAATTGACTCAATTAGCCCATCACAAGAGATAACTATACCACCATTATATTACTCAATTCATATCTCATCAATTGATCATCAGGCAGTTAATCAATGTCATGACAATAGCTACTTAACTAGCTAATTGTTTGATTAAATAGACAACTTTTAGGAATACTATTTGACAAAATTCTTTCAACAAAAATGTCATATTGAAATAAAATTTTTTTAAAAAAACTATAATAAAATTAAGAAAAATTTATATGCTTATCACAATTTCTTATAACTTTATATATCTAACATCTAAAGTTAAAAATTTTTACTTATCAAAGACCTTGCTATATTTGAAAAGGTGCATTTTGTATTCCATGAAATATGTATGGGTCTAGCGAGTATTCAAATGACAAAGGATAAGTACAATAGCATTTAACAATGAGAAGCAGAATTTAGATAAGTGATTCACTAGCCCACAAAGGTTCACTTTCAATAGGCAAGCATAAAGAGAGACCATTCCAATTGGTTGACCAACATCAAGCAACTAGCCTCATATATGAAAACTCACCCACATGCATATGACTATGCAACCAAATACACATTAGACAAACTGACCACCCAATGCTGGTGACCATATTTGGGAACTCATTGCTCGACACGCAACATCGTCTTCATGAGCGAGTCATTTCTTTTATAATTGACTGATGTTGGAAATGGCCTTTAACCTCCAGGCATCTCACTTCACCAAACAGTTAACTGAACACTCGTTATCTGATAGTGGGGCTGTAGATTTGGCCAATGAGTTTCAAACAGTTATAAAAAAGAAAAACAAATCATATAAATCTAAATTTTCTAGCCTTGCCAGAGTTACTAGATCTGGCTCCTCTCATCCAAAATAAATGGTCTCTTTCGTGATTTGGTGTTCTTTTACAGATTCTATACTATTTCCCAATGAGAGATAGGAAGAGATCCTTATATTTGTATTTTCTGGCGGAGTGAAATTTCTCATACTTCCTACACTTTTCTATTTTGTTTCCTACTTATTTTATCTCATTTGATCTTGCCATGCTTCCCAAGTGCCTAAAGTAAGATCCTACATCTCTCCATAGATAAATTTGGATTCAACATTTATTTAGGTGCAGTGAGCATGGATGATCTCGAGTACAAGAGGTCAGACGCTCAATAAAGTAGGCCCATCAACACGGGATGGAAGACAAAATCGAAAGGTTAAGAATAATGAAGATTTTAGTTTGATGACTCATTATTATCGACATCAAAGAAGGGATTTATCCTCAACACTGAGTGTTGACAATGAGTCTTATCAAGTGAGTACAAAGGAAGTCAATAGAGAACAGACGAATAATATTCCAACTAACACATTATCTAAGAAGATACAGAGGCTTGTGCCCCCACCAATGTTAATGATACAACACTTGGAATTTTATAAAGGTCGCACCTATTTTGCCACCACGTAGCATATTTTGAGTTTACTATATTATTCCTAGACCTAGATGGTGCAATGAAATGTTGACTGTCCTTCACAACTTTTGAATAGTTGACTTATAGATGGTTTCCACATTTACTAGTGGAGTGATCACTTCATTCACATAATTCTAGAAAATATTCCTCATGTAGTTTGCTAGTATCAAGAAACCATTAACGAGTTCACTAGTCCTCTTACAGATGAAATAAGAAACAAGTGAGTCCCTCAAGAAGTTCATTACTCATTTTCAAAAAGAAATATTGGAAGTAATAGATTTAGAGCTTGCAATTGCACAAGCCACACTTGTCTAAGGCCCATTTAGGTACACTCTTGGACTACAACAACCTAAAATAGTCGTAGAATTATTGGAGTTAATCAATACCCATTTGAATGTTGAAGAGTATAATGAGGTTTCCCAATTAACAATGACAACCCATAGAAGGGATTTGACAAAGAGATCACATCAAGAGTGACTCTTCAAAGATAAACTCAGAGTTCGAAGACATGACTAGGGGAAGATAGCATATTCGATGAGAATAACTACTTATGCATAGACGCAAATTCAAGAATTCACCAACTCGAACGCGACAAGTATTTATGGTTGAATACAGCCAAACCACTGAGGGTGTCAATGGTGGAATTAGTGGAGGCCATTCAAAATAATGAATACTTGAATCGGCCACCACCATTGAAGGCTAATGGAGTTCATGATCGATTTAGGTATTATGCCATTTATTACAACCGCGGGCATAATGCTGAAGAATGCCGACACCGCAGGAGGAGGGGTGCTAAAATTGACTCAACACGATAACCTAACTCAAAGAATCCTAGTTTGGTTGACCTGAATAATTTTTGGGTCAGGTTTGGATCCAAGAAATTGATCCATTTAATTATTCATGTCAGGTTCAGGTTGACCCGCTAACCTAAAATTGATTTGCCAACTAGAATTTGATTCGATTTTGACTCACAAACCTTGAAACTGAAATTGACCTAATTTTTACCACAAACTCGAACAACTTGACTCAATTTTGATTCGATTTTGAATTATAATGCATATATAAATAGATCATTCGGTTCATGTTCAGTTTAATCGATTTGAGGGTGGGCTGGGTTTGGGTTGATGTTTTCGATCCGTTTAATAAATTGGTAGTGTTCTAGTCAAGCTTATTCGGGTCAAGTCAATTCAGGTCAGACCGAACCTGACCTGACCCATCGGCTTAAATTGACACCTCTACTCAGGAGTTTGATTGAGGAACTCTTTAAGGTGAGAAAAGCTCAACGAGTTCATGGGAAGGCTAGGTAATGGGACACAGCCTTTGCCAGGTCCCAAGCCTAAGATGAGAAAAGTAGAGGGTTGCGTTAGGTAGTTGACAACCATTGTAAAACATATCTAAAATCCTTTAATACAATGTGTTAATGCTAGGACATTCCTTAAAAGCAACACACTGTATGGCCTGAATATAGTGAAAAATGTGTAAGGGCTGCTGCATCGGTGCTTGAGTGCAGTGTTAAATAAGCAAGGGTTGTCATGTTATGGACATATGCGAGCAAAAGAAGTTAGTCAATGAAACTAGAATTAGGTTAAAATTTTGGAATCTATGTGCTCTTATAGATAAATTAATGGAATTGGTATATATATATATATAACTTAATAGAAAGATAAATATCTTATGTATTAAACAAACTAAATGAGTTGGGGAGAAGTCCAAAGAGATTGATAGTTTATGTGTTAAACTTTGATATTCAAGTAGTAGTTGAAATAAAAATGGTGTAGGTGCCATTATAAATAACAGTTTGAAGAATAATATTATAGATATTAATAAGATTGAAGATAGAATTATAGCTTTAAAGATTATTATTGGTTCTAAGATTATTAATGTTATAAATATTTATGTTTCTCATGTGGTTTTGGATGCAAAGAAAAATTTTGGAATGACTTATAGGGATTAATAAAAAAAATACCTTTTGAAAAATGAGTATTTATTAGTAGAGATTAAAATGGATATGTTGGTAGAGTAGTAGAAGATTTTAAAAGTATTCATGATAGTTATGAGTTTGGAGTGACTAATGAAGAAGGTAAGACTATATTAGATTTTACTTTAGCTTATGATTTTATAATTGTTAATATTTTATTTAAGAAAGGAGATGAACATATTATTATCTATAAAAATGGACCTAATAAAATATAGATTGGTTATTTTTTGATAAGAAAAGCAGATATTTAGGTTATAATGATTGTATGGCCATTTCGGGTAAAGTTTAAGTGCTCAATATTGACTATTAGTTTTATATTTTAAGATAAATTGTTAGAAGATGAAAAATAAATTGAAATATTATCCTAAGATTAGATGAGGGTATTTAAAGAATTCTAATAAACATATTTTTAAGAATAAGCTACAATATCTTAAAATTTAGGATGTTCATAAGAATGCTAATGTTATGTGGGAAATAGTAGTAAGCTAGATTAAGTAAGTTACAAAAAATATGTTAGGAGAATCAAAAGAAAAAAAATTTTAATAAAAATAGTTGGCGGTGGAATCAAAATATATAAGAGAAGATAAAAAAGAAGCTTTATTATAAAATTTGATTCAAATATAAAAACTCGAAGAATTATGATAGATATAAAGTGGCCCATAGAGATTTTTCAAAAAAAACTCAAAGAATTATAATAGATATTAAGTGGCTCGTAGAGATTTTAAAAAAGTAGTATGTGATGCAAAATATTTAATTTTTAGTGATTTATACAATATATTAGACATCAAAGAAGGTGAAAGATGTATGCATAATTTAGCTAAGCAAAAAGATAAGAGGAGTAAATATATAGTTTAAGTGAGATGCATTAAGGATAAAAATCATAAAAAAAATTTCTTAGAAGATGATATTAAATATAGGTTAATAAAATATTTTGAGAAACTTTTTAATAAAGGTTGTGAGAGTACGATTGTCTTTAGTGATTTTAGTATCATAAATGAAAAGAAAAAATTATAATTTTTATCGTTATATTAGTAAAATTGAAGTTAGAGAGGCTTTAAAGAAAATGAAGTGTGGAAAAAGCAATAGGACTTGATGATATTCCAATTGAAGTATGTAAATGCTTAGGAGATCAAGGAATTTTTTTACTTACTAATCTTTTTAATATTATTTTAAAGATAAAAATATACTTGATGACTGGAGAAAGAGTTTGTTGGTTCCTATTTTTAAGAATAAATGTAATGTGCAAGAGTGTGCAAATTATAGAGGTATTAAATTAATGTGCCATATATTAAAATTATGGGAGATAATAATTGAGCATAGGTTACGATGTGATACAAAAAAATCACAAAATTAGTTTGGTTTTATTTCGAGTTTGTCTACTATGGATGTTATACGTTGTTGAGAGATTTGATAGAGAACTAATATAGAAAGTAAGGAGGATCTACATATGATATTTGTTGATGTCTAGAAAACATATGATAAAGTTCTACAAGAAGTTCTTTGGAGAGTTCTTGAAAATAAAGGAGTTAATATTGATTATATTTAAGTCATTAAGGACATTTATACTAGAGTTGTTACTTGTGTTCAAACACAAGGAGGATTGACCATATATTTTCTTATTTTAGTTGGATCACATCAAGGATTGACTTTAAGGCTACATCCTTTTGCTTTAGTTGTGGATCTTATTATGTATTTATGGGAGGATGTACATTGGTGTATGCTTATTGATGATGATATTCTTGTTGATAAGACTAGAGAAGGAGTTCAAGACAAACTTGAATTATGGAGGTCAACCTTAGAATTTAAAGGTCTTAGTTTAAGTAATTTAAAATTGAATATATGGAGTATAATTTTAGTTGTAGAAGATCTAATGGTTAAGTTGTGATATTGAGTGAACAAGTCATTAAAAAGAGTGAATGTTTCAAATATCTCAGTTATATTGTTCAAAATGATGGAAAAATAGATGGGGATGCTATTAGTAAAATTAAGTTGGATGGTTGAAATGGAGGAATGCATCTGGCTTGTTGTGCGATTAAAAAGTACCGCTTAGTTTTAAGGGAAAATTTTATAAGATGGTGGTATGACCTACAATGATTTATGATGTAGAATATTGGCTAATAAAAGAGAAGCATAAAATTAAATTAGGTGTTGCAGAGATGAGGATGCTCACGTAGATGAGTGACTTTAACATAAAATACAAAATGAATATATACATGATAAGGTTGGAGTAGCTCCAATGACAAATAAGATTAGAGAGAGTCGCCTTAGATAGTTTGGCCACATAAATGTTTTTTGTCTAATGACCCAATCAAGAGAGTAGATGTATTAAATGTGCCTTATATTAAGAAAGGTAAATGTAGACCTAATAAGACTGGGTTAGGATGGATAAAAAATGACATTAATTTATTAGAATTAAATGAGAATTTGACACTTTATAGGACCTAATGGAGAAAAATGATTAATGTTGCCGACCCTAATAGTGGTATAAGGCTTGTTGTTGTTATTCTTATTCACCAAATAGTTTTTATATTTACAAGAACATATTATTCAAAATTAAAAAATGACAACTAAAGAGTTTAAACATGATTTACTTGGCAAATCACGTCCATTTAAATTTGGTGAGCTACATTGGCCTGAGTGACTTAGTGAGCTTCATATTGGCCTAAGTCACTTGATGAACTACATTGGCCTAATTTGCTAAATGAAAAATAATATCCCTGAAGCATGAAGTACACTCATCCGATCGACTTGGTGAGTTATACGAGCTAGAATATTTTGGTGAGCTATATTGGCCCAAGTGACTTAGTAAGCTATGTATTGGCCTAAGCCACTTAACGAGCTACTTTTATTTCTAATATCTCAGGGAGATGTCAACCATTCATCCAATTGATGAAAGAAGACACACCTTTTATATGGGATGATGCTTGTGAAGAAACATATGATAACATAAAATAATATTTGTTTCATCCCCCAATTCTAGGAGCTCCAATAACGAGAAAGCCATTGATATTGTATACGATAGCCTTAGAAGAGTCATTAGGAGCTCTGCTAGCTCATAATAATGACGAAGGAAAGGAAAATGCACCATACTATATAAGTTGATGTTTGATAGAAGACAAAATAAGATATTCTTCTATTGAGAAGTAATGTTTAGCGTAGATATTTACTACTAAGAAAATTTGATACTATATGTTATCGTATAAGATAACTTTGATATCTAAAATGGACCCTCTCAAATTCCTATTAACTTAACCTACCATAACTGGTCTCTTAGCTAAATGGGCAGTCATGTTACTCCAATTTGACATAACATATGGTTCACAAAAAGCTATAGAAGGACAAGCTCAGTTTGACTTTCTAGCTGCTCATCGCTTACCGAAAAACTCTCCACTCAACGATGAATTGCTTGATGAATAAATCTTCAAAGTGAAAGAAGCTCAACAACCATCAGGATGGGAACTCTACTTTGATGAAGTTTCATCAGTAAAATCAACTAAATCACCTAGTTTACCTAGAGTATATATCAAAATTGGCTTAATATTTGTAACATCGCAATAAGGTATTCTCCGATATTTATATAGTCTAACAAAACCTCGAACCAACAATGAAGCCAAATATGAAGCACTAATTGCGGGTCTAGAACTAGCAGTTAACATGAAAATTAAGACTCTTCATGTTTACAGAGATTCCCAACTCATAATATGACATAATCAGGACTTTCAAGATAAACAAGCCTGAATTAACACTATCATAGGCATGTCCTAGAGCTTCTAAAATAAATCCTTAAAGTAACAATTATACGAGTGTCACGTCAAGACAATAACAATGTCGATGCCTTAGTTAAATTGGCTAAAGAAATGACAAACCCTTAGGGAGAGCCGATTATAATAATAGTCCAAAGCAGACTAGCCTTGACACCAACCCTCCTGCAAGCCTTTCAAGCTAAAAAAAATCATGAGATTTCAATAATAGTAGAGGAAGATGATTGGTGAAAACCTTTCATCACGTATCTTCAGGTTGGTGGATTACCAAAAGACAAATCAAAAGCTCCTCAAATATCACAAAGAGCTCTATGATATGCTCTTATGAATGATACATTATATCGACGTTCATTTAACCAAATATGTTTTCGATGCCTAGGATCAGATGAAGCAAAAATGGTGATGACTGAAGTCCATGAAGGGTTGTGCGGTGTACATCAATCCGGTCATAAAATGAAAATTAAAATTAAATGAATAAGATACTATTGGCCTAGTATGGTTCAAGATTGCATTGAACATGTCAAAAAATGTCATCAGTATCAAATATATACAAACACGTTGCATCGACCACCCAATGCCTTACATCCTACAGTGGCGACTTGGCCATTCGAAAGTTGGGTAATTGATATAATTGGTCCAATAGATCCTTTGTCATCTAGGGAACATCACTTTATACTAGTTTCCATTGATTACCTCTTCAAATGGGTAGAAGCAATCTCATTGAAAGAAGTTAAAGCAAATAATATGATGAAATTTTTTCGAGACTATATCGTTTACCAATTCGGAGTACCTTGAAGAATTATATCCAATAATGACACTGCCTTCAAGAAGTGTATCATTTCATTGAGAAATACAATATAAATTAGTTGTACATTATAGAAAATGTTAGTTAAACTCAAGAAAATTCTCTCTAAAAATAAAAGAGAATTGCATAACAAATTAATAGAAGCTTTGCAATTATTACTGTATCACATATAAAATTGCTACACAAGCAACACCGCACTCCCTAGTCTTTGGGACACAAGCAATACTGCCTCTTGAAGTAGAGTTATCTTCACTTCGTATAACAGTTCAAAATGAACTTACAATGGAGAAAAATGTTTGAATACACCTTGAAGAGCTAGAAGCTCTCGATGAAATGCGACTACAAGCCTAACAAAATTTTAAATTATATAGAGCAAGAATGACCCGAGCCCACGACTGCATGGTTTGCCCAAGAAGCTTTTAAGCAAGTAAATTTGTGTTGGTATGCAAAAGGTCTATCATTCCACACCAACGAACAGGTGCAAATTTTAACCCAAATTGGGAAGGGCAATACATTATTGAAAAGTATACAAAGGAGGAGTTTATTAGCTCATTGATTCAAAAGGGATAAGACATATGCCCTCCATAAATGGATAATATCTTTAAAGATATTATTCATAACTGTTAAAAGCATTATGTTTTACAAATGCAAGAGTTGAAATCAACTTTAAAACGATCAACCGAAGGGATACTCCTCATTGAAAGTATGAGAAGAAAGTACTTATCTCAAAGAAAAATCTACTATCTACAAGGGGCAATTTTATAAGTTTTGCAATGCAAAGAAAATACTCCATCGAAAAGAAACTCTCTATAGTAGAAAAGGGTTAAATAAAATTCATCATGCCCAAAGGGGTCAGATTAGATCCATCATGCCCAAAGGGGTCAGATCTAAATTTAAAATAAATAATCCATTATGCCCAAATGAGTTAGATCATATCCATCATGCCCAAAGGGGCCGGATCAGATCTATCGTGCCCAAAATAGGCTAGATCTAAATTTAAATAAAGAATCCATCATGCTTAAGGGGGCCATATTAGATCTACATATTCAAAAGGGCTGGATTTTAACTAAAAATTTGATTCCATCATGCAAAAAAATAGTGTTAGATCTAACTCCAAACATTAGATTCCATCATTTCGAAGAGAGCAAGATCTAAATCTAAGCTTAAATCCAACACAAAGGGGCATATCTAAATGTAAATCTAGATTCAATAAATTCAATTCAAACTCTATGAAATTAGAGAAGATTGAATTAAAGCACACAAGCACAGCTCATTTATAAATTTAAATGTTATTACTTTTCATAATACCTATGAAATTTATATGCTTCTCTTATTCAGATTTGCTGCAGATTGGCTATGATATTTACTTGGAGAGGGGTAAATTATATGCCTCTTATAGAGCTTATTGAGGAGTAGATATGAGTCTCTATTGAAGCTCATGATTCATATGGCACAATCATGTTGCAAGAGCGACTCTCATGGCATCAGGATTTGTTGATGGGCATGGATATGTTTGAAGATTCATTTGCTCGATCATCACTCATCCTATCTATAGAGCCAAAGCTTCCATTAGGCCATGATCTTGCTGATTTGGTAATTAATCTAAAGCTGATACATAGACACGATGTTCCTTTAAAGAGGGTCGCATACCGCCTTAGCTTTGGAGATTAGGATGTGCTTCAAATAGTTGCAGATACAGCTCCTTCTAAAAGTAGAATTAGACTTTTGGGTTATCGTATATTACATAATGAGGTAGAAGATTGAGGCCTAAGGTTAGTATTTGGTACACCATTGTCAACTGTTCGTGGCTATGTATATTGGGCTTGTTATCACCTACAGATACATGTGACATCCTCAGGAGGACTGGTATATTTCATGTAGTATACACATCACTTTTTGACTATAGCCACCTTCTATTTACTTGGATTCAAAGCAAAGCGAAGCATTCGATTGGGATCACAACATGCTGGATTGGTCTACATGAGATGACGATTACCTTGGCTGACATGTAGGATATAACTTGTCTCTCTATTATAGGAATTCCTTGCGAGAAGTGTGTGCCTCTAGATCATGAGCTCCTTCAGTGTTAATCAATTGGTCACTGTAGGAGATCCATCATGCATGAAGTATTACTTTAAAATCATCCACAAATTAGCTTTTCATAGCACGCTTGATCAAAGTTTGGGACAGAGATTCATAGACTCTCTTGTAGACATAAAGACACCTCTGTTGTTATCAAAGATGAGATACAGATGTATGGCAAAATATCTCATAGAGTTAAGACCTGCCTAGCTTTGTTATAGATGTCATGAGTTCGTCATATTGGAAGGATATAATCTTAATAGAGTGGCTAGAGAGTATGGTTTTAGTCAAGCTACACCCATATATGGACTATCACATATAGTAGATATAACAGATACTCATTCTATAGGGATGCTTCCACTGTCTGTTCAATTAGCAGTAGCTTCCACAACATGGGATTTCTTACTTCACCTATGGATCGGTTCAAGTTTTTGTATAGCTTCATAGGAGATTTACACAAGAGTTAGTTACCTATGGCTACTGTGGATCTGTCATACATACTCTTCCTTATTAGTTAGGCTTCCATATATATAGTCATAGATTGGGGAGAGCCAGACCAATACATTACTTAAATTCCTCCCAACACGTAACTCATGCTCCTAAGAGATCATCGGATGAGCTGGGAATTAACAGGAAGTGGCAACCGTCCGGCCGGGTAGGTGGCCAGAGATGACAGGGGACTTCTGAGGTGCTTGAGGGTGAGAGGTTGAGGGAGTGTAGTGGCCTCGCATGATGTGTACCCTCTCCCTTAGGTGGACCAATGGGTTTCCATGGGTGAACTCACCCTCTCTTGGCTAAATCCTGAGCTCAAAAGTTTTGGGTTAGGTTGGGTCAGTGGTCCTTTTTTCCAAGAAAAGCTAAATGTAGTTGCCATGGGGTTAGGAGGTGGAGGACCTATCTAAAAGGGGATTTTGTCCCATTTGGGTGGGTTGGTTCAGTTGGTTTAACCCAAATCGGGTTCACCATGGGTTGAGCCCACTTGGGTGGGCCCAACCCATGGTGACCCAAGGATGAGTCATGTCAAGTTTGGTTGGGTTTAGGCTTGGTTTAGTTAGGCTTGGCACAATTTGACCCATATGGGTCAAATGGGTCATGTTGGGCTAAGTTGACCATTTTATCCAAGTTGGATCAAAGGTGTTTAGTTAAGTTCAATTGATCATTTGGAATGAGTTAGTGCAATTGGTTGGATTCAATTTGAACTAGATTTGAATTTGATTCATATGATTCAATTTGGGTCAAATGGGTCATGTTGACCAATTTGATCAAATTGGCCAAATTGGCTTGAGCATGGGTTAGGTCTATGTTCAATTGATCATTTGTGATTGATTGGAAAGTTAATTTGAATTGATTTTGATTATGGAGTGATTTAATTCAATTTGACCATTCATGTCAAGTTGGGCCAAGTAGGCCAATTGTATTGGGTTGACCAAATTGGGTCTTGAAGGTTGGATCATGTTTAATATTCAATTGGTTATTAATGAGAAACATTGGTTTCAACCAATTTGATTTAGGATTTGGCTTGGCCCAATTTAGCCCTTTAGGTCAAATTAGGTCAACTTGGGTTAAGGGGGCCAAATTGGCTTGGCTATGTTCAATTGATTGTAGTGGAGTGTTTAATAGTGACCTACAATCATCAATGAAGGGATTAGGTGGCTTGATTTGATATAATAGGAGTTTAATTAGATTTTGGTTCAATTACCCCTTTTGTGTCACTTTAGGTCAAGTGACTTGGTCAAGCCAACTTAGACCAATTCGGGATTATGGATGGTTAATGTGTGCTCAATGATAAATTTGAAGTTGATTAGTGGTTTTGATTGCAATTGATTTAGGCTTAATTAGTTTTTAGCTCATTTGAACCTTTTAGGTCAAATGGGCTAACTTATGTTGGTCACCTTCCTTTGGTTCAATTAGTTTGATTGCAAGTGTTGAAGTGGCTAGAAATGATCTAATGAATAATCAGAGTGATTGAGAAAATAAGATTGGATTTAGTTTGCTTGATTGGGTTTGAATTAAGTTATATGATCGTGGCGAGGTTAACTTGGATTAAGGTCCAAGTTAGTTTGGCTTGGAGCTTGGATTATAAAATCAAATTCAATTAAGATTAATTGAATAGGTTTGAGGTTGGTTTAGCTCCATCCACATGAGCTTAAGTTTGGATGTGTGAATAGGTATCAGTATTGGTTTAGGTCATAGGGTATGTGGAACCTAATTTTCCTAAGGTGTACTCTGAGCTTAGGGTTATGCCTTCTAAGTCTCTAAGCTTAAGTTTAGTGTCCCCTTAATCATTAGAGATGTCCTAGCGCTAAAGAAGTCCAAGTGTCTGGAGGTTCCTAGATCTAAGATGGGGAGGATCAATCCTCACTCCAAAGGTGAGGTCAACATTAAAAAAGAAAATAACTTGAAATTTATTGAGCCGAGGTCACTAAAAAATGCAATTGTAAGAAAAAGAGGCTCAAACCACAAGAAAATCAATCTATTTCTCAAGGAGGGATGGATCCTCCTCCAATGAGTTTAGTAAAATAATGAGTCCCTCTTACCAACATCATTATCCTAAGAATTTTATCAGTGATTTGATTTTGAGTGAAGATTTTTTTTAACAAATCCCATAAGTTTTACAAGATAAAAAAAATGATACCTTCACTGAACTTCCTATGTCCACCAGGATACACATGACTATGAAATGATAAACAGTTATAGTGACAATGATATCATCATTTTACAAATTCCAATACTTTGTCAAATCTTCATCACAAACAAATATAAGGATTTAAGCTGAGGTCACTACATATACCTCTCCCTCAATGATATTTCTCAAAGTCCTCTTACTTCTTGAGTCTAGGCTAAGTCCTCCCGAGATCATAAAAAGTGTGGCTACTACCCTTTATCAATTTTACATGTTGTCTTTTTTCTGATTTGTTACTAATTTGGGTTGTTGGACCAGATAATCTTTTAGCAACCCTTCTCAAATTAACTTCACGGGAAAAGTTTTTAGTGTCTAATAGTCTTCAATATTATGTCCGATGTCATCATGGTAGAGGCATTGCTTGCTCATTCTGAGGTACCTTAGCTTTTTTCCTTGGATTGTAATAAAAGTTTTTGAGATTGAATGGGTTAGTGGTGGAAATTTTACCTTGGGTAATTATGGTCAACAATACTAATTTTGGAATTTTTTATTATCCTATCAAGATAATTTATTCTTCTTCCCCTTTTATTATTTTTTGTTAGGGAATGCCATCATCTGACAACTTTCTCTTCAAATGGATTTTCCCAATAGATGTTCCAATTTCTTGAATGAGGTCTTCTACATTGATGTACTTCTAACCTTTCTTCATAAGCTTTTCCATGCTGCTATGAAAATTGATGGCCATTGTGAATTTGAATTCTTCATGAACCAGCCCTTAGAAGAGGGCATTCTTGGCCACTCCCCTTTCTTCTTCAAGAATTTCATGAGCAGTGGAACTAAAATGGGTGGTGTACTGCGTATTATTTTCCTAGATCATTAGCGAATACAAAATAGAGTGTTTTCCAATAATATCTTGCAAGCTAAGAACTAGATGATAAATAGATGAGATAATTACGAAGCTTCAAATACTTATTAGTTTGGGGCCAACAAACCATCATCTTGCTCCATATTTTAGGGTTGATGCAAAAATTCAATATTTTAAGATGTCAGTAACATTGAGGAGTGTGATGAATTTTTAAAAGAATCAACATCGTCATTTCAATTGATATTATTATGGTAAACCTTCATTGTGGGAGCCTTAAACTTTAGCAGGGCAACTGCTCTTTATAGTTCTTTAAAGAAGGGTGATAATGGATCAATTTTTTCAATCTCGATGCCATTTTGGGAAGTGCTTTTAAGACCTTCAGTTCATTAGAGTGTCTCTATAGACATTCCTTCCCCGAAGAGTATCTAGTCCTTTCGGGTGCTAGTCCCTAAAGAAGAGGGATGAGTCTGGCTAAATGTTGACAAACTTCTTCGAGTTGAGCACTTAACCTACTCTTGTGTGGCAAACTCTAGGGGGGCATTTTCTCCAACTATCTCCTGGTCTTGTATTGTTTCTTATTGGGTTGGACTAGCTGATTTCCAAGATGTATCAAATCATTTCAATCTTCCTACTAGTCTATGGGGTCATGCCTCACATTTACTTACTAAAAGATGTCAAACTTCCCATAGATGGTACCAAAAATTATTAATAAATTTGTTTACGTAAGAGATTGAGAAGGATCT
Source organism: Cymbidium sinense (assembly GCA_021442155.1). NCBI lineage: Eukaryota > Viridiplantae > Streptophyta > Magnoliopsida > Asparagales > Orchidaceae > Cymbidium > Cymbidium sinense. The sequence goes on along the minus strand of CM038228.1, from coordinate 71,286,729 downwards.
TAAAAGCAAGGTATTAAGTATTGATTAGTTAAAGAAGTCATTCCAAGTACATTATTTGATAAGAAAAGGCCATAAAATGATAAAGAAGAGACATGAAAAGCTTACCCAACTTAGACCACAAAATTTTAAAGTGGGTTGTTGGAAGTAATTCAACCTACATCCACTAAAGCAAAGTAATAGAATTTTCTCAGTAAAACTAAATATTTAGTACAAGATTTTGGAATATCGCTCTCTTAAATATAGAGTTTAAAAAGTTCTTCATAACTGTCCTTTTAGATAAAGATTTAAGTTGGAAAATTTTGATGTATTAAAAGGGGAAAAATGCTCTTTCAGTAGGAGAAATTCTTTGAAGCAACCTATTTTCAATGTAACTATCAACCTCCAAAAAATTCCTCTCCTTTGTCTCTGCTCATGTATTTATACAAATTCATTTGAATAATGACTGTTGTTACACTCTTTAATAAAACCATCATGTTACTTAGATGAATCACCCATTAAAAAAAATTTCAAAGTTGGCATAATTATTGTTTGTTGTATGAAGTGGAGCAATTGAGTTAATCTAATGACACTTTGTATTTATTGAGATTCCATGTACTAGTGCCTATATATCATTCATATAATAGAGATGTCATAATGCATCTAAGAACTATACATTATTTTAAAAGGGGTGAAATAATATTCAAGGCTTTAGCTTGCAATATTGTTGACCTCACTATAATTAATGTTGACACATCTCCCTTAGTCCAAAGATTTCCATCTTGGCATTAGGATCTCCTTATCTAGATCTTAAGACACTTGCTTAGCATGAAAACACCTAGGAAAAATAATTATGGCCTCTAGTACAAACTAAATTTCAAAATCTTTATTAATTAGGTTAGTTGATCATTAATTATTCATTAAGTGGACTATTATTTAGAAAATTCTTAACTAATCGTGAATGTTTCTAAAAATTTTGATTGACCCTTCTTTGTGCTCAGGAAATAGAAATATTTTCAATAAAATTAGAAGCCGTAATTGATTTTGAGTATTTTGAGTGTAGTCATTGTTTTAGAGTTTTACTAATTTATTTAGTTTACATAAAATGCAAACCCAAATGACTTGAGCTTTTAGGATATGTTTTCCTTATTATTATTCATGTTTTAGATTTGTCTTAGAATCTTTAGGCTTATATTTCATGCTTCGTTAAATTTTTGAGCCACTTTGGGATTAAATAGCTTAATTTAATATTAATATTAAATAAATCATTTAAATCATGTTTTTGGGCCTTTGAATCTGCTAATAAACAAATAGGGTCATAGGATAATTATAGGTTTAATATGTTCTCCAATCATATTAATCATCATAATTAATTAAAATCTTTTAAATTAATTTAATTGAGCTTAAGTGATCTTATGACCATTTGTCCAATGTTAGAGTTGATGAGTTGTAGGAATCTCTTTATGACATTCGACAAACTTCTAATTAGTTTTTATGTGTATGTTTTGATCCATATAATGAATAGATATGTCTTAACTAATTTTGTAAATGAACAAATATGCTTATTTTTCAAAGTATGAAATTAAATGTTTGTACATCTATAATTGCATTGCATTCCTTACTTTCAAGATATTATCATTATTATATCTTGTGGTGTTTTAATTTGGAGCCATAGGGACACCACGTAGATCTTAGGGATTACTTATTGAAGTGATAGGGTGTGTTGAAGAATTATGTACTATCTCAAGATAGAAACATTACCCCACAATAGACATAATCACTTAATAAGGACTTTTAAGGTAGATGGGTCTACATATGTATCAGAGATCTTTCCCTCACTTTATATGAAGAATTAAAGCAGGGTTTATTTTATGCCAGGTTCTTTAGTTCCCTATAGAAGCAAACTTTCATAGTTAATTACATCTCAGGGAATGAGAATTTCTTACAAATACTCTCAATTAAAGTAGTTAATAAGTATCTCCAAAGATTGACTAACAGAGGAGTGAGTACTTTTGGAAATCAAGTGGGAAGGTTCAAATATGAAGACTTATTTATTGATTCCAAAGAATAATGAGTAGGAAGCACTAGTGATACTAGGAAACCTAGTAAGTGCTTTAATTTACCCTATAATGATGCTTTACATTTTTCAAAGAGAAAATTTACAAATATTTAAATTAGAATTTTATTAGAATGCTAGGGCTTATAATCCAACAATAAAAAATTATAAAAATGCCTAAGAGATGAGAACTTATGCTCATAGCCCGAGGGAAATAAGTAGCCTCAAAACCTAAATCTTACATGCCTTAGCACAATCTAGAAGCACGACCTAAGTCTAGTTGAGAAAATGAAACATAATGGTTTATCTCCCCAAGAGAGAATAAACACATCCCAACTCTTCTAGACTTACAACCGCCTGAGATGGCCACTAACTAACACCTCCTTCTTTTTAAAATCATGTAAGCCAGTCTTATGTAGATGCAAGATAGCTAGGCTGATATTTAATTAGGAAAGGAGCTACAATCCTAAACTCACTCCCTAAAAGATTGAAATATGATTAGTATGACAACATGACTTAGACTAATGCCAAAATTTATAACTTTATAAAAGATTTTGACACATTCATTTTGGACCAAAGCTTGGGACAATTATGCTATATGCATGATGAAATCAAGTCATGGGCTAAATCAACTAGAGGAGTTGTTTTCCACTATAAGGGATTGCCCTCAAAGGTCAAGCATATCCCATATCCTGCAAAAGTGGAGACTCTCCCTATTCAAGAGTGACACAATATGAAATGCATGATGAGATAACATACAAAATTCAGGTAAGGGATTTCTAAATATTTTATTTAGCTTGATTAAGAGCCTAAGCTTTAAAATTAGGTTATGAGTTGTATTAAAATTTAGTTATGAGTTTTTAGTGATGGTAAAAATTTTAATTTTATTCTAAAGAGTCAATTGTATCCAGGTCACACATCAAATCATCACACTTTAAGAAACCTATAAAAAGCATGCAATTTCTATTGCATAATCTAAGCACAATAATCAAACATATGAATTTTGTAAAAGAATAAGAGGCCAGTGCAGTCGGGTACTACTGTATACCCTAGAAAGGATAAGAAATTGAGTAGCCGAGCTCTACCCTTATACAACCTAAATTACAATTGAGTATTACAATTAAAAATAAATGCTATGGGGGTCTTCAATCTCTTATCCTTCTTTCCTTCTTTTGGATTAATTTTCACAGGGCCTCCCAAGTCTTTGCCTTCTAGCCACTACTCATCCTAAACCTTATAGAACTAATCCTAATCTTATTACCAAAATTACATATTTATAAAAGAAATCTAATTACACTTGTAAAATAGATGTTAGCTAAATAAGCATACAAGCCAAGCAATTATTGTTAACATATTTGGAGTTAGCACCATGTACTTGAGTAGCCAAGCCCACCTATCCTAATTGGATTATGGTTAGGGGCATAAGCAACACCTGCAAGCAAGAACAATTATATTTACTTGTTATTATGGTGGCCCCTTTAGCACAATCCCCAACTGAAGATATCATTAGGATATTAGCGGCCTAATATTCAGTCTACGTGCAAATAATTTTAACATCTAGTCTAAAATATTATATGATAAAATAAAACACAGCATCATAACATACACCGGCCTAACCTAAGACTGAAATTTGTGGCTTAGTATTCTAATATGTGTGCTAAGGTTAAGTATGGTGTGTCTTGACTAAGCTAGAGTTTGATTATCAAAAGTTTAGAATTATTTATGTTAAACATTAAGGGAGATTTTTCTTTAAATTTTGGAATAAATTGATTAATTTTAATTTACACTTTCTTATTTAATTTAACGTCTACTCAACATTTAATTATTATGAAGAGAAAAAATGGGGTTTAACCCCCCTTCATCCCTAACCTAAGTTATTTTCTAAAGGCGTGGTATTATGACCTTGGTTTCTTTAGTAAACCATTTATAAACATTTTATTAAACTTAAGTTTGGGTTAGTCTTAAGGAGACTTATTCAAACTAAAATGTATCTTAGGATTAATAAAATTGAATCACTATTACATGAATAACATTCCACTACTTATTTCCACCATCAATAGCAAAAAAGAAAGATTTTATTTCATAGTTAAGCATATGTACACATGTATTAGAGATTTACGTGTCATTATTAAATCAGGGAAGTGAGATTATCTAACACCTCTTGGGACTACTTAAAGCCTCATATTCCCAGGATGTCCAGACTATATACTTGCTAACTTAAATAAATGTAAACAAATACATGAACATAGAAATGAAAATCATGCAAAGGGTATGTAAAAGGAAATCCTTTATCCATGTAAAGCAAAGATCTATCCCAAATTCTAGCATATGCATACACATGAATAAAATTAAGCAAGTACATGTCATTATTAAACCAAGAAAGTGAGATTATCTAAGACCTCTTTGGGGCTACTTAAAGCCTCGTGTTCCCGGGATGTCCATACTATATACTTGCCAACTCCAAACATATATAAACATATACATGAACCATGAAATTAAAGAAATCATTTACCATCTTTAAATTATAAGTAAATGTAAAATTTATTGAATATTTGTAGCCAACATTAGCTTAAATTTTTTATCATTAGCTCATAGTTTTGAAAGTTATTTCAGATTTATTAGTGATAATAGTCACACCATATAATATTTATCTAACAAATACAACTTAAATGCAACCATATTCTTTTGATTTTTTTTAAATGAACATGTGAAACAAAAGGAATACACATTTATAATGATTGAAAAGAAGCAATTAAACATTGCCACATAATATATTCAATTACATTAAGTCCTAAAGACAATCAAGCAAAATAAAAATTTCTGAAGACTAACTAAAATTCTTACAAGATTTGATTTTGGTATTTAAGTTATTAAAACCTAAAAAGAAGATATGATAATTAGTATTTACTCCATCCCATGTTGGTGATTTGATATATTTTAAAAATAGTTAAATGGGTTTTATAGATTGATTAGATTCAAATCATTAAGCACATCAACTTACTTACCCTTCCCTAATTTTTTTTAAAATTTAATTAACTACTTGATCATGAGCTTTTAATGATATGCTTTTAGGGAAGTAAAATTTATATTGCACCTAAAGGAATCTAATGAAATTAGGCTCATACTTAAGAGTTAATTGAATTAAAGAAGGAAAGAATCTAAGGGTCTATTTGGGGTTGTGTGACAGCTCCGTTGCATCATTAAACATGATGTTATAGGCACTTGTATATTGCGGTAGTGCCACTTTTGGTATGAAAACTCCATTTTCTAACCCGAGGGTGAAGATCGTGTTTCGCTATTAATAAAGTTCTTATCCCGGGGATTGCCCTCGCCTCAAACCCGTGACCCTGAAATTTTTGATCATCTCCTCAATGTCTTCTCTTATGCCGTCACAAGTCCCTCAAGCAGATGTGTTCTACCCATCGTCTTTACTACTTTATAGTTTCACCTATAATCTGTGACTTTCTTCTTTAAATGGTTTCACTCTTATGGTGTGTTCTATTTCATCATCTCCTCAGTTCGCCCTAAATTTTTGGTTCCTACTGAACAATATGTTTCTTATCTTCTTTCTCCTATATTACAATAATTAGCAAGTGAGAATTGCTTATTTCGTTTATGTTTTTTTATTTTCTGGTATCGGGCTGAGCAATAAATGTTGGATTTAGGAGATCTACATATTATGATCTCTTCTTTGTGGGTTCTCACTTATCACAACATGCTTATTGTTACTATCATTTGGATTTGGCGAATGTTTTTTTAGGTTTGATTAAAATATTGTATAAGTATGATTTCCCTATTTTATTTTTGATTTTGATTTTCTTGTATCAGGCTGAGGTATAAATGTCAAATTTGAGAGATCTGCATATTTTGATATCTTCTTTATGGGTTTGCATTGATTACAGCATACTTCATCTTAGGCTTGTTGGATCTGGAACATATTTCTCTTTGGTTTTTGTGGTGAAAATTATTCCTGCCTTCATCTATCCTTTTTTTTTGGAAAAAATGGATAAATGAAAACAGAAATATAACGCCTTCTCGGGACACCACATAGATCCGTAGATGTTCTTATTAGGGTGATCAGGTACGACATTGAGAAAATATGTACTATCTCAAGAGATAGAAGTCACCACCCTACAAGAGACCTAATCACCTTAATAAGGACTCCTAAGGACTATGGGTCTTCAGAATGTACCAGAGATTCTTCCCCTACTTTACATGGAAAAATAAAGCAGGGTTTATTTTAAATTGGGCTCATTAAGTTCCATATAGGGGCAAGACCCCATAGTTAATTACATCCTAAGGAATAGGATTCCTTAGGAATACTCTCAATTAAGGTAAATGATCGTTGTCTCCAAAATTTTGAAAGGTAGGACTATCAATCGATTAGTTTTTTTTAGAAAATCAAGTGGGGTCCATCAAAAGAAGGGAGTTCTTATCGAAGCCAAATGAAAAGGAGTAAGGGATGCTTAGGATATTAGGAAGCCTAGTAAGCATCCCAAACTATGCTATGGTTGTGCTTTATATTTTTTAAATTGAATTGATTTGTTTGAGTTGAATTTTTATTAGAAAGTTAGGGCTTATAGTTCCATGATATAAGGTCATGGAAATGCCTAAGAGTGAGGATTTATGCTTATAGCCCGCAAAGGGACGTAGCAACCTCTGAACCTAAGTCTAGGGAGCTTTAGTGAGGGCCAAAAGTATGACCTAAATCTAAGGAAAAAATGTGTATTTAGTTTACGTCCACAAGACAGGATATATCACCTGACTGTTGGACTTATTATCGCCTAGGGGTAACTGCCAACTAATTCCTCCTGCGATTTTAAAACATGTATGAAAATTAAATTCTTTTGCAAGATAGCTAGGTTGTTATTTATTTGGAAAGAGACTAAGTCCTTAAACACACTCCCTAAGAGACTAGATCATGTAGGGCATCATTTAATGACTTAAATCTAATGCAAATTTTGTCACATTTTAATTTTAATTTTTGGACAATCAATTTGACACAAGCTTTAGGATTCATATGCCTAATGCATGACAAATTAGATTATGGACTAAAATAAGCAAGATAAAGGGGTGTGTTTCCACCATAGCTCTAGGTCAAGCCAAGTTCTCTAGCAAAGGTGGAACCCTCTAATTCAAGAGTAAAATAATATGCTTTTTATGCATGATGTAAGATAAGTAATACAACATCCAGCTAAGGGGTTGCTAATTCTTTTAATTTATAACCTAGACTTTAGATGAGGTTATGAGTTATTTAATTTTTAATTTGAATTGATTAGTTGGATATAAAATTTATTTTCCTAAGAGCCTAATCGTCATCCAGGCCATACATCAAAGTAAGGAATAAACTAGGAAAAGATGTCATCTTAACGCACAAGCTAAACAAACATCAATCAATTTATAAAGCTAGCGCAAAAGAATAAGATGACATTTATGGTCAGGCTCCATCGCACAAACCCGAAAATAAATTTGGTAGCTGAGCTCTACCCTTATACAACCCGGATTACAAATGAATAAACTACAATCAAGAACGAATTCATTATTATAGGGGTCATCATTCTTCATTTCTTCTTTCTTCTTTCTTCTTTCTTCTTTTCTTCTTTCTTCTTTCTTCTTTTTTCTTTTCTTCTTTCTTCTTTCTTCTTTTGGTTGGTTGGAATGTTGTTGCTCCAAAGGCTTCACATGGTACATAAGACATAGTCTTATAACCAATGTTTATCCTAATCCCCCATAACAATCATTCCAAAATTCTAATTACAAAATTACATGAAAATAGGAAAAAGGAAATCTAACTAAAACCTACAAAACATAGATTAGCTAAACAAACCATACAATACTAAGCATGTATATGTATAAATTGGACTTAGCACCTCACACATGGGTAACCAAGCCCACCTGGCCTATTTTGGATTATGCTTAGGGGTATAAACACCTGCACAGCAAAAATATTTATATTTTTATTACAGTGCTGCTTAAGCATAATCCCCTACAGAAGACAATGGTTAGACTAAGATCTCCCTACCATTCAGTCTACGCACATACACCATAACATTCAGACTAAAATATTACATCACAAAAAAAATATCAAACCATGCACGTCCTTAACCTAAAGTTAGAAATAATGACTTAGCCTAATGTCTGTGCCATATAAGGTTTGTGTGGTATGCTTAGCTAGGCTTTAAGTTTGAAGTTTTCTAAGTATGAAAATGTTCAACTTAGAGAGTGGTTTCATTTAAGTGATTTAGTTGATTTGGTTAATTTTTATGTTGTGATTTGATTAGGTTTAAATGAACTTGAAATTAATTACTAAGTGTCGTAAAGAGAGAAAAAGAGAAGAGAACTTCTCTTTCTTCTCTACCTTAAGTAATTTCTAAGGTATATTCATATTTGATTATTGTTTAGTAAATATTTTATTATGTGTTTTAATTAATCCTAAGTTTAGATTTTTCCCTAAACAAACCTATTTGAGAAAAAAAAAGGCATTTTAAGATTAAGTATAGTGAAATACTATCACAAAACACATAACACTTCATTTCTTTCCTAACATGTGTAACATACATATGGATTAATCCTAAGCATATCTATACAAGAAAATGGAAGTTTTTAGCACACCTTAATGATGAATGCTAAGAGATTTACTTAAGAAAATTTGGATGCTTCATGATGCATGATTTTGTTAAGTAGAAAAAGAGTGATTCTTTTATCCATTTTTCTTATGCACATTTACAAGTATAAAAGACATAAGTGAGTACGGTGTCATTGTTAGACAAGACCTACTTAGGGCTAATTAAAGCCTTGCAATCTCGGGGTTGTCCAGACTAATATACCACTTTTCTTAAATACATGTGTATGTACAAAAAGAAATGCATGGAAAGAGAATCATGCAAAAGTTTATGTTTGTTTGATTTTGGTTTGATTGTCTAATTTATATGTGTGATGTGGAATTCCTTCTCAAGTCATGACATAGGTGTGTATAGAAATGGAGTTAAGCAAGTGGCATGTCCCTTTCAAATGGACTATACACTTTACAAATTCAATACAAACCTATGTTAAAAGAGAAGAGAAGGAAAGTCACACAAAACACATATACTCATATGCAAGCTTATAAATAATTATAAGTAGCATACCTTTCAGTTATGATATTTAATTTATAAGTTTTGAAAATAATTTTGAATTTAATAGTCATAATAGCCATTCATATTCTTACTCTAGCCAAAACATGCAATTTGACATAAAGAAAATATTTTATTTTTAATTTGATTTTTAAAAGGCATGAATGTATGATTTTCATATGACATACACATTTAGCATGCTAGAAAAGAAATAAAGTGATGAAAGCATGTAAATTCATTCACCCTAATTAATTTCTAAAGACAATCCTATGTAATAAGATTATTTAAAGTAAATCAAATTTGGTTTTAAGAAAATTTTGTTTTGTTTTCAGTTTGGTTTGAGTTTAGGGAATGCAAAAGAGTTTGCTGGTCCTAACACATTTCCCCCATGTGTGAGTTTATTTAGTTTTTTTTAGAAACCATTAGATGATTTTTATATTTTGTTTAAGTTAAAGGTGTGAATTAAGTGCATTAATTACCCCTTACCTACACCACTTTAACATATTCAATCAAATAATTATGAGCCAATGTATGACATAAAATCACACAAATCAGCAATGCACCTAGGAAAGAAAGGGCTCAATGTAATTGGCTCACAATTAGTGATTAATTAAGCATAAGGGTTTAATTTAAGTACTTTCATAACCCTTCCCACACATGTGGGTTGAATTTTGATTTCCTTAAGCTACTTAGGTTATTGAACACTTAAGCACCTACCCAAGATGAATTGGTTAAGTTCTAGAATGTTTTGAAATTTAATTAAGTTAATTAAGTAGGTGATTAGTCGACTAGCCCTTAATTAAGTTTGGATTAAGGAAGGAAAGGAGTTTAGAGAATGGCTTAGGGAAAATTCCCCAATCCCATTCCATAAACCTCTTCTTCACTTAAAAAAGGCATAATTAACTTAATAAAGGGACTAAACCACAATTCACATGCTTAATTACCCATAATTACATAAAGAGAGTGATTAAGGATTCATTAATAGATTTTTTTAATTAACTCATCAATAAATCCCAAGAAAATTAGGGGAGGCAGAGGTCATCCCACTAAATGCATTTGAAAACTTTGAAATGAATTAATGTATTAATTAGGGAGTAATTAGGGTTATTACATTTTCACTAAAATTCTAATTAAGGAAAATGCACTTTTCAAAATCCATTAGAAATAATTTTAGTGAATTCCTTATTGAATTATATTTACAATGCATTTTATTTTGTATTTTTCTGATCTTTCTACATTTAGTTATGAATATTTGAAGATTTTTTGTTTATTCGATAATTAAATCCCTAATTATATGACTAATCCTGTCAGCGCCACGTGGATTGCTGATGTGGTGCGCGCTTTCCACGTGGCACGATGAGATTCATCACTTAAGTTGTCACATCTCAATGTCACGCCAGCGGCGATGCTACGTGCTTTCTCCTCGACCGTCTGATCAAAGATTGGATGGTCAGGATTAAGCCCATGGTTCTTAAGGGATAAATTAGAGATCCTACATGTCTTGATCAGGACTGTTCATCCAAAATGCGTGGATGGATGGTCCATGATCTGTCACTTAGTTTGCCTGTGGGAGAGGACATCCGTCCACTCTTTAGGGCAAGATCCGAGCTCGATTGAGCTCAATTGAACTCAAAGTTTACCTGCACCACCTAGGAGTAAGCACAAGTCGATCTAACGGTCAATTTCTCATGAGGTGAAACTTTCTTTCAAAAAGGACCAAGAAAATCTACCCTAAGCTCAATTTTGAATAGTACCTTGCTGGAGGCTATCACTAGCGCTCCCAACCGTCGAGGTAGCTTCATGTAGTGGATACGAAGCCCTGTTGAAGGTTTGAGGCTTGAGATTGAATGGATCCTCATATTGACCAAGGTGAGCTAATTGGGTTCGTCCTTGGTCTAGCTCCCACCTCCCTTGCCTTTGAAGCTTGGAAGAAGCTTTAGATGAGTAAAATTAGGCCCTCTGATGATGCTTGAAGGAGGAATTGGATTGGAATTGGGTATTGTCTAAGTTGGAATTTCTCTTAGCCTCCCCTATTTTTGGTTTGAAGGAATCCGAAATGGAGAGTGACAATGTGTTGGGGATTGCTTGTGGGAGCTTGGGGAGCTTGCCTTAGGTCTCTCTCAATCAATCGAGTGTGAATGTTTGTGAATGGAGTGAAATTAGGGGGAGTATATCTCCCCCCTAGATGGATCGGACGGCCGAGCATGGAGATGCCATTTTGATCAAATTCATCCTATGAAATGGGTTGGTTAGGTCGTTTGAACTTGCATATGGTTCGGTTTGGCCAGAGGTAATGGAGGAGTGTCATGTGCTGATTTTGGGTGGAGTGATTGCCATGTGCTTGAAATGAACGGAGTGGTCCATTTTGTCCTTGGGTTGTGTTTGGCTGACCCAAACCCATTGGGTCAGGTGAACCACTCTTATTAATATCCATGGGGTCCACTAAGAGTGTGCCAAGTAGCCATTTTATCCTTTGACCTAGGGGTAAAATGGTGGCTTGGATTTCAATTTGAATATGTTCGGTGTGATTGAAAAATGGGTTGCGCTAAGTTTCAAAGAATTTGGAATTGATTTGATATGATTTGGCTCATGTTGACCCATTTAGGTCAAAATGGGTCACTTCGGTCAAGTTGACCAGTTGGTCAAATTGGGTCAAACCAAGGGTTGGGTCAAGTTCATATGACCATTTGAAATATTTTATCATCATTGGTTTGTTTAATTTGATTTCATTTAGGTCAAATGGGTCAAGTTGACCAATTTGACCCATTTTACCTATTTAGGTTAGGTCATGTGTTGGTTTAGGTTTCATTGGTCATATGAAATGTATTGGTGTCTTTGTTTTCAATCAATTTTAGTTTAATTTGATTTTGGCTCAGTTTGACCTTTTAGGTCATGTTGGGTTCATGGTCAAATGAGCTAGGTTAGGTCTAGTTGGCCAATTGAGGCTTTGGTCAAGTTCAATAAGTGATTTAGAATGAACTTGACCCATTGGTTTCAATCAATTTGACTTAGATCATATTTTGACATATTTTGACTTTTTAGGTTAAGTTGGGTCAACTTGGGTCAAGTGGCTGATTGGGCTAGGTTAGGCTCAAATGATGACTTGGTCAAGTTTAAACATTGATCATGAATTGGTTTTGATCAATTGTTTCAATCAATTTGGCTTATGGTGGATTTTGGCTAGTTTAGGTTTCATTTTGGCTAAGTGTTGACTTGGTCAACCCTTAGGTTTGCCTTGGTTTGACCCAATTTGAGTTATTGATCATCTTATGATGATTGTTGCTCACAATGTGAGGCTTAGTTGGGCTTAGTTCAATCCAATTTAGGTACGATTATAATTTGGCTCAAAAGGGGCACTTTAGGTCACTTTGGGTCAAGTGAGCCTAAGTGGGTCAATTGACTTGATCAAGGCTTGAATCAAGTTTGGTAGAACTCACATATGAACTTATGATTGAAATATAAATCCATTTGCAAGTGGTTTGGAGTCAAATGGGTTTTGATTCACTTGATAATTTCAAGTTCAAAGGGTGAACATGAGTTTGATTTGGGTTTGATTTTTGAATTTAGTTTTGGTTTGATGATTGAAGTTTATGTTTATATTTGGATTTATGATTGAAGGATTGATTGAATCATAAAGAAAAATCAAGAATTTGGCTTGATTTGAATTTGATTTGGCTAAGCTCAAGAATTTAACTTGAAGACTTAGGTTGAATTTTGGTTGAATTTGGATTTGATTTTTGAATTTAGTTTTGGTTTGCTGATTGATGTTTATGTTTATATTTGGATTCATGATTGAAGGATTGATTGAATCATGAATAAAAATTAAGGGTTTTGCTTGATTTGAATTTGATTTGCCTAAGTTCAAGAATTGGACTTAAAAGGCTTAGGTTAAATTTTGGTTTAATTTGGATTTGATTTTTTGAATTTAGTTTTGGATATTTGAATTTATATTTCATTTATATTTATGAATATAAATAATAATATAAATGAGTTATAAGAAAATTTTTTAAATTTTAATTGATTTGGAATTGATTTAGGCTAAGTCCATAAGATAGAATGAAAGTAACTTAAGAAAACTTTTTGGAAGTTGGAATCTTAATCATAAGCTTCAATCATTTGGAATTAATTTGAGTTTTGATGTTGATTTGATTGGAGTTTGGAGTTGGTTTAGACTTGATTTGGAATTTAACTTAAAGGAAGGGAGTGAGGAATTGGTTCGAGCTATAGGGTAGGGAAAATTTTCCTAACACCCCTAAGGCATGACCTATTCTTATGGCTAACTCTTCTAAGTCTTTAGGGCTAAGTTGAGTGTTCACCTAATCACTAGAAGAGTCTTAAGACTAAGGAAACACTTAGTGTCTAAGAGAAGTCTTATGTCTTTGGAGGGGTTGAGAGCTCATCCTAAAAATGAGGTCAACAGTTTCATTAAAACATTAATAAGCATGATTTCCCATTTTTGGTGGAAGCTTGATTTCTGATTTGCTTCAGAATACTATGGGGTCATTTCTTAATAGCATGCAAACCTCATTGCATTTAGCTTCTTTATTTTATGGCAAGCATATTCTTGTTTCATAACTTTGGAATATTTCCTATTTGTTGGGAGTATAGATTTCTTGTAGCTGGTAAATGGTAATAGTATTTTATTTTATTTATTTATTTATTTTATTTTTTTGCAAACATGGTAAATTTGAAGCTGTTACATGTAGATTGATGAACTTGTTGCATTTCTATGTTGTTGAGAGGAATTGGACTTTGATTGGTAATGTGGAAGCTTATGTTAGTATTTGTTGGTAAGAAAGCTTATGAAAGAGATTAAGGATATGATGTTTGGTTGCAAGAACACCAAGCTTGAAGTGATAACTAGTCTGAACCATATGAATTTATTGTCGGGATGCCTACATTTTTATCTCACTGCGTTGGGATGCTTGAATTTTTCTTGTTGTTGCTTACGTAATCCAAATGTTGTTGGTGTTCTTTAGGGTCATTAAAATTAATTACTTCACTAGTAATGTTTTCCATAGCCTCCTTTAAATGTTCTTTTAGATTCTTTGGCTAGTTGGTGTAGAGATTGAAGTGGCTTGTGATAAAGCTATCAATAACAATTTTTAATTTTTTTCTCCATTTTTTCCCTGGATGAGAACATGTTGACATTTTATGTATGTACTTCTCATAGATCAAAGTTAATGAGATGGTTAATACAGTTTAAGCTGCACCCATTGATAAAAATTTTAAGTTTTGTTTTACTTCTTCTAGTTCAATATATAAGTTTCATATTGCAATTCTCTTTGAGCTTGAAAATACAAGTACTACACTATGCTTCAATCTTCTTTTTGAGAACTCTCATATTATTTAATGGGATTATGCTACTCTTTTTTTTTTTCAAAATTTCTCTATTATTTGAAATCACAGTGGAGATTTATGTACCTACAGCTCATACTTCAATGTTATTCTAGTATGTGAAACTTTATTCCACTTCTTCGACTATTTTGTAAGATGTGTTCTATATTTTCTCTCTTTGGGATTATTACTACTCATTTATTCTTATAAAATTAATTCATTTATTCTAGCTTACACATGTTATTAAACACATGTGTTTATGCATTCAGGCCTTTAATATGTAGTTAATTGTTTGATTTACCAATTCTCATGTTATTATTTGTACAAAAAAGTGCATGTCTACATACACAATCTTATTAGAAGTACATAAGGTGGGCTTTACATTTCATTTGGTAATTTGTCTATCTTCTTTTATTTTGTTTAGAAAATTGAGTTGGGAGTTTCTAGAGATGGTGGTTTGAGTGCCACTTGGGGCGAGATGTCAAAATGATATTTTTTGACCTTACCTAGTGGAGGTTGAGTTAGGAAATCGACCAACAACTCATTTTAATAGGGAGGGTTGGACAAACATAACAAATAAATTTAAATAGAGTACTAGAAGAGAGTATGATGCAACACAACTAAAATATAATGAGATTAGTTGAAGAAGGACCAAAAATTATGGAAAGAGTTAAAACAAAGAGCAACGGGTTTAGGTTGGGATTCTAGAAAGAAGACCATCGATGCCTCTGATGAGTGGGGGTGAGAGAAGCTACAAGTAAGTTATTTATTATAATTTGTCTCATTTACTATGTACTTTGTAGGCATATGTAAGTGTAAAAAAACTTAAAGTTATATATGTTCAACTTTAGGTGGTGCCCAATGGTAGAAAGTTATGATATTATGGCATTGAACCAAAGTTGGAAGAAAAGCTAGATCAAATGTTTGGTGGTGTTGTTGCAACTGGAGCTCATTCATGGACTCTAAACGAAGAGGTCCATGAAGAAATACCAAACAACTTTGACCATCTGGATACTTTAGATGATCGCACTGATGAGACTATACAATGCTCTGATACATGTGCTAAATCAAGCCAATCCAAGCATCAACAGTTATTGCATCCTAAAAGTTTATCAAACAAGAAAATGGGTGCAAGATTTCCATAAAATCACATTGCTCAATTAGTAACTGGATGCATGACTATGACATCCACATCTAGTATATCTCGTACACCACCCTCTCTTTTAGATGTTGTTATTATGCTAGATCAAATTAAGAAAGTGTTTGAAGATCTTTCTCTTTACTTACACTCTACCAAATTACTTGAGGACATTAATAAGAGAGAGATTTTCATGGCTATGGTACCTAAACTAATGATTCAATACTTACGTCATTACTTCAAGAATCGTGTTATGTAACATTGTTAGATGAATGTGTTCTCAATTTTTTATTTAGGATTTATGCTTTACCAAATTATTGTGATGTATTTCCATCCTGATGTCTTTTGAACTACCTTAGTTTGTCTTACTAAATAGCCTCTTTACTTATACTTATGTATTTATGCATTTAACTGATGACTTTCTAAATATTTGTAGTTATGGATAACAATGAAAGAGAGCAATGTGTGAGATCTATTGTCACAATTGTATATTTAGTTAATGAGTACTATGAAAATTATACTAACGGCCATCCTAGTAGATTCCATAACATGTTTCATATGTCACTGTTTATTTTTTTGGATCTTTTATTTGAATTATAAAGCTTTCATAGGCTTCACGGATCCTCTAGGATAACAAAAAAGAAACGTTGGCCTTGACACTCTATATTTTATCACACAATAAATCTATCAGAGCTACGAGTGGAGATTCCAACACTCATTTGAAATAATAAGTAGTATTTCTCAGTTGGCCTTCAAACACTTGTTAGTTTATCTACTAAAATTGTAAAGCCAATAGATTCAACATTTTAAAGTACAACGAGAGAGATATGTCATGAATGTCGAGATATGTCTTACTTTAAGGAAATTTTCTAAGTTATATTTTTTAGTATTATGTTTACGTACATGAGAATATGAGATTGTAACTTGATACAGGATTGTGTTGGAGCCATAGATGGGACGCACATTAATGCTTGTTTCCCAAATAATGAAAAGATTACATACATTGGTCATTGTGGGTCCCCCACTCAAAATATAATGGCAGCATGTGATTTTAACATGTGTCTCACATTCATTACGGCCAGATGGAAAGGAAGTACACATGACAATCATATATTTAAATTTGTAACACATTGTCTGTAATATAAGTTCCCTATGCCTCCTTCAGGTTAGTTGTAATTGTACTTCTTTATTAATATTGAATAAGTGTCACAATCAACATTTTTATTATTTGAAATAGGTAAATACCACCTTCTTGATGCCAGATAATGTGGTATTTTAATTTTCAAATGGTCGTGTGGATATCACGCAGATCATAGGGGGTACTTATTAAAGTGATCGGGTGTGACATTGAGGTATGATGTATTATCTCAAAAGATACAGACATCACCCTATAATGGACCTAATCACCGAATAAGGACTCCTAAGGCATGATGGGTCTTTGTATGTACTAGAGATTCTTCTCCTACTTTACATGGAAAGGTAAAGTAGAATTTATTTTATGTTAGGTTCTTAAGTTCCCTATGGAGGCAAGCCTCCATAGTTAATTACATTCTAGGAAATGAGATTACCTAAGAATACACTCGATTAAAGTAGGTAATTATTATCTTCAAAGATTTCAAAGTTAAGACCATCAATAAATTATCTATTTTGGAAAATCAAATGAGATTGTTCAATTGGAAGACTTATTTTTAGAATCCAAAGGAGAATAAGTAGGAAATGCTCATGATACTAGGAAGCCTAGTGAGCATTCCAGCCTATCTTATGGTGAGGCTTTATATGTTTGAATGTGAGTTGATTTACTTATTTGAATTGAAATTTTATTAGATCACTAGGGCTTATAATCCACCAACATAAGGTTGTGGAAATGCTTGTAGCTCGAAAAAAAATAAGCAACCTCGAATCTTAAATTTAGGGAGCTTTAGCACAACCTAAATCTAAGAGAAGGGTGGACATAAAGGTTCATCTCCATAAGAGTGGATAAACCTTGCCCGACTTTTGGACTTATAATCTCCTGGAGTGGCCGCCAGCTAACACCTCCCACAATTTAAAACTATGTAGTCTCTTCTTATGAAATTGCAAGATGGTTAGGCTTGTTACTTAATTGGAGAGAGACTGAAGTCCTAAACCTACTCCATAAGAGACTAGAGTATGAGTGGTATGAACACATGAATTAGTCTAAAAATGCAAATCTTTACAATTTTCATTTCATTTTGACACATTCATTTGGACAAAGTCTTTGGGATTTTTATGCCTAAATGCATGAAGAAAATTGATTATTGGCCAAATCAAGAGAGAAAGAGGGTGAAGCTCCATCATAAGGGGTTGCTCTCACATGTCAAGTGGTCCCTATAGTGCAAGAATGGAGGCCCTCATTTAGCAAGAGTGATTCAAGATGATATGCATGATGTTAGACATATAACATACAGTTAAGGGATTGTTAAATCTTTTAGTTATCTCATTTAGAGCCTAAGCTTTATGGTGAGGTTATAAATTGCTTTAATATTTGGTTATGAGTTATTTACTGGATAAAAAAATTAATTTTATCCTAAGAGCCCATCGCATCCATGCCACACATTAAAACATCCAACATGGAAAAACTATGAAAAGAATGCAATCCTATTGTGCAATCTAAACATAACATCAAATAATTTGTATAGACTACCGCAAAAGAATAAAAGATAGTTACGGTCGGGTACCACCGTACACCCCATAAAAGAGAAAGAGTGGGTAGCCGAGCTCTGCCCTTATACAACCCAGAATATAAAAGAATAATTTTACAATTATAATTTGAATACATGCTATGGGGGTCTTCACTTCTTTATTTCTTCATATCCTCGTTCACTTCCTTTGATTTGATTGTGCTCTAGAGGCACCACAACCAACCCAGGGTTAAGCCTTCTCGCCACTATTCATCCTAATCCCCCATAGCACTAATCCTAATTCCTATTACAAAATTACATTTTTATGAAAAGTAAATCTAACTATACCTGCAAAACAAAAGTTAACTAAACATACATATAGATATAAACAGTTATGTTTATAATTTGAACTTAGCACCTTGCACATAAGTAACCAAGCCAACTTATCCTAACTTGGATTTTTCTTAGAGGTATAAACAACCTGCAAAGAGAACATTTATATTTATTTTTAAGTAATCCTTTAAGCATAATCCCCTACAAAAAAATATGATTAGGCTAAGAGCGGCTTAACATCTAGTCTACGAAATATGCATCCTAACATCCAGTCTAAAATATTACCTCACAAAATAAAACATACACCACACATACACCGTCCTAACTTAGAACAAGAAGCAGAGGCTTAATTCCAATGTGTGTGCTAAATCTTTGTGTGGTATGTCTTAACTAAACATTAGAGCTATAATTTTTTGAATTTGGAAGAGTTTAATTTAATATAAAAGTTGGTTTCACTTCAAGTTGTTTAGTTTGTTTGTGAGTTTTAGCTTATGTTTTATTTTGTTTCATTTGTCTTACACTTAGCATCTAAGTGTTATAAAGAGAGAAAAGATGCTTACCCTCTTTCATCCCTCCTTAAGCCATTTTCTAAAGTGCATTTTTATGATTTAGTTGTCTTTAGTGAATGGCTTATATAACTTTTTTACTAATCCTAAGTTTAGATTAACTCCAAATAATCCTATTCAATATGAAAGGCATCATAAGATTAATGTAGTTGGCTTACTACCACATGGTTCATGTTAAAGCATTCCTTCCCACCACTTATTAACATGCATATGATTTAATCTTAAACATACCTATACATATAACATATATTTTGGCACACTTAAATGATGGATGGATGCATACATATTTTATTAGAGAAAGAGATTATGTCATTAATTGAATTATTTATATATGTGAATTAAAGCTCTATCTAAATTCAAATAAAAAATACATATGAATGAAATTAAATAAGCACGTGTCATTGTTAACCAGGGAAGTGAGATATAAAGCCTCGTATTCCCAGGATGTCCAGACTATATACTTATCTTCATTCAAACATATGTAAATCTATATATAAATCATAAGATAAAGGAGCACTAACTTACATGTAATGTATTTTAATAACTTCGAAGATTATGGATGCATGTGTATTTAATAGAAAAGGGGATTTTTCATTCTTTAATTAAACACACATACATATGTATAAAAGATGTAAGCAAGTACGTGACATTATTAATCAGAGAAGTGAGATAATCAAATGACCTATTTGGCGCTACTTAAAGCCTCATATTCTTGGGATGTCCAGACTATATACTTGCTATTTTAAATACACATACATGTATACATAATTATAAGAATGAAAATCATGCAAAGAATTTATTTTATTTAATTAAATTATTTATGCATATGAGTTAAAGCTCTATCCAAATTCTAATACCAAAAATAAATAGGAATGAAATCAAATGGGTACATGCCTTGGTTAACCCAGAAAGTGAGATAATCAAATGACCCTCCTCAGTTACTTTAAAGCAGCACATGTAACTGACACTATATACTCATTATCATTCAAACTTATATAAATCTATATATGAATCATAAGAAAGAGAGCTTCACTTCATATGGTTAGGCTATAAACACATGCAAATTCTATGTGCTCATAATTATCATCACTCCAAATGTTATTATCAATTTATAAGCATTAAAAAATAAATTTAGATTTATTAGTGAATATAATAAGTTAAGTTAACATATGTAAGTTTACATAAATAAATTTCATTTGATTCATTTAAATTTGAAAAATATGAATGCATGAAATCACATGACATACAATATTTAAAGCAATTGGAAAGGAATAGCCAAACATAAACATGTGATTCACCCAACCACACTAATTCCTAAGGATAATCATATCAAATAAAATTACTTAAAGAAAATCAAAACTTCTTATTAATTTAATTTAAGATTTGGATTGAACTTGAAAGAGGAGAGATATTATTTGTTGTTTTAATCCCATTCCCATGTTGGTAATCTTGATTTGTTTAAGGAAGGATAATTAGATACATTTTATGAATTGATTAAGTTAAGTTATTAAGCAAGTTATTTGATTACCCTTTCCTATACTTCTTTAATTTGGTTAATTATTTAATCATGAGCCACAAATGATATGAAAATGTGAGGAAAATAAATTTGCAATGTTCCAAAAGGACCTAATGCAATTGGCTCATAATTAAATATTAATCAAGTACTTTTATGATTTTCCCACACTTATGGGTTAATCATAATTTTCTTAAAGAATCTTTATGTTCTTAAACACATAAAGAGGAACCCTTAATTTCATCATTAATTATCTGATGTGATTAATATTCCAATTTGATTTGATTTAGGCACTTAATTGATTAGTTAAGCACTTGATTAATCCCATGTTAATTAATTCTCTTAAAATGAAATGAATTTGGGAAAGAGACTAGGAAAGAAGTCTCAATCAGTCTCCCTCATTTATTCACTGTTAATTAGTAATTAATAGGCTTTAATTAATTAATTTTTACTAATTTAAATATTAATTAATCATTCAATTAATTGAAGGGGTAATTAAGGTTTGAAACATCAATTTCCCTAATTACTTAGACAATAAATTCCAAGAAAGTCATGAGAGATAGAGGTCATCCCATTAAATAAATTCTCCAAGTTTGGAATTAATTATCCAAGTAATCAGAGCCTAATTAGGCTAATTAAGTATGTATTAAAACTTTAATTAAGCTTTAATTACTATTCCAAATTAAATGGGAATATTTTTAATCAAATTTCCTCTATTTTACCTTTAAAATGAGTATTTATTTGGATTTTTTGGATTTTTTCACAATTATTTGATTTTATAAAGTTTTAGTGATTAAAATAAATAATTAAGCCTTAATTAAGCCTAATCTCGTTGGCGCCATGCGGATCACTGACGTGGCACTAACGTGGCAGCGCTTTTCACATGGTGCCATGGGGTTGGCTATTTAAAACCGTCCAACTCAAAATTGACGTGGCGGCGGCGAACATGCTTTCATCCCCACTGTCCGATCTTTATATCAGATGATGGGGATTAAACCCATGGTTCCTAATGATTAAATCAGATATTAATATATCAAAAGATCACAGTCGTCTATTCCAATCACACGAAATAGACGGCAGATGATCTGTCATCTCCTGAGAAATGGAAGACGGACACCATCTGCCTTCCTTCGCTCGATCTGAGCTCACCAGAGCTCATGGAGGCTCAGGATCGATCTCACACCTTAATGGGGTTGATCTACAAGGATCCTATGGTGGGATTTACATTAAATCCCAATTTTCTTTGAAAAGGCCAAACAAAAAAAAATGCTCGATTTGTTGGAATTTGCTTTGCCAGAGCTTCAGACTGGTAGCTAACTGACTGAGGTAGCTTTACATTGAAGAAGCAAAACCCAGTTGAGAAGATGGTGCCTTGATTCCTCACTGGTGGCTCTATGGATCAACCGCCTCCATAAAACTCGCTAGAGTTATGCTTGGAGGGGCTGCTGATGTTCGAATCGCTCAGGAGAAGGATTGTTTCGCCTTGTCAGAGCTTGGTGAACATGTGGGTGAAGTTAATTTGGGATTGGTTGGGATTTGATGGATTTGGACGAAGTTAGAGCTTGTCCTATTTCAGGCAGGCTTGACTTCGTCATCTCTGGTGATGGGAAGGCTTGGGAAGCTTGGCTGGGAGGTTGTCTCGGGATGCTTGAGCTCGAAGGATATTGAATTGCTCGGTTTGAATGGAATCAATGGGAGTAAACTTTTTCCTCCCTCAAATCAGGCGGATGAGATTCTCTCTACCGTTGCCATCTGGCCGCCAAAGGTGGCAGGAATGAGCTGAGGTGGCTTGGCTAGAGTGGCAAGGGACTGAGGTGGTTGGCTTGAGTGGTCTTTATCTCCTACGGGTGAACCAATGAGGGGTGGTGGGTTAACTCACCTCCCCTTGACCAAGGGAAAACCTAACCACTTTGGGTCAAGCTAGCCACCTAGCCAGGAGTCCATTCTCGGCTTTGGGTGGCTGATAAGTGCAACAAAGAGTAATCCCCCTCCCCCCAATTTGGGTTTGATTTCAATCAATTTAGATTTATGGATGATTTAGACTAAATTTACCCTTTAGGTCAATTTGGGTTAAATGGGTCAATTGAGTTCAAACAAGGCTTTAATCAAGTTCAATAGTCAATTTGGAATGGATTTGTGTCATTGGTTTGAATTAGTTTGGACTAGATTTTGTTTTTCACCCGATTTAGTTCTTTAGGTCAAATTGGGTCAACTTGGGTCAAAGGGCTAATTGGGTTTGGTTTAGCTCGATTGATGGTCAAGTCATTTTCAATGATTGTTTTGGATTGGAATGAATCATTGGTTTCAATTGATTTGGCTTAGGATGAGATTTGGTTCTTTTGGCTCATGTAGGTTAAGTGGGTTGATTCAGTCAAAGGGCTGAGTTGACTTGGGTTGACTCAATTGATGCAATTGATTAATAAATGATGATCAACAATCATCATAAGAGATTTTGGTTGGTTTGATTCAATCCAACTTAGGTTAGATTAAGATTTGCCTCAAATAGATAATTTAGGTCAGCTTGGGTCAAGTTAGCCAACTGGGTTAAATGAATCAATTTTGGGTTGAATTGAATTGAGTTGAGTTTAGATATTGATTTGGGATTAGTTTATGGCTTTGATTGCAATTGATTTAGGTTTAATTGGATTTTGGCTCATTTGAAAATTTTAGGTCAAATGGGTTAGCTTATGTTGATTGAATTAATTTTAGGTTGATTGATTTGATTGTAGATTTTGGTATGATTTGGGATGATGATTGAAGGATTGAATTGATTTTGAGAAAAAATCAATTGGATTTGGTTTGTATTGAATGGAATTTTGGTTAAGTCCATAAGGTTGAATCATGGATTTATGTTTAGATCATTTTGATTTGGTTTTGGTTTTTGGAGTTTGGATTTGAGTTTGAATTGAAATTCAATTTGATTTGGTTATATTTATTTGAGGTTGTATTTTGTCTTAGGAGCTAGACATGGGTTTGGTTAGGCTATAGGCTAGGTAGGTTTCCCTAGGTCCTAAGGTATGGCCTAATCCTATGGCTAATCCTTTTAAGTCTCTAGGTATATGTTAAGTGTTCACTTAGCCACTATAAGTGTCTTAAGACTAAGGAGCTCTTAGTGCCTAGAAGACTCCTAGACCTATGATGAAAGATTGAATCCTCACTTCAAAAGTGAGGTCAACAGATACTCAATGCAATGAGGATTCCTTAAGCTAAATCTTAATACAAAATATCATATACTACATTTTGAGAGGAGCAGTAATGTGATTCATGGAAAGAATGCGTTGTTTAATAAGTGACATGTATTACTGCACGGTCTCATTGAATGGGCATTTGGTGTTTGGAAGAAAAAGTGGGTTATACTACATGATATGCCAACATATTCTTTCAAAAAATAGGTTAAAATACTTGTAGCTACGATAGCTCTATATAATTTCATCAGACGACATCATTCACAAAATAATGTTGAATTTTATATTGTAAATGAAGATCAGTCTTATGTCCCACTGGAAGTGTTTGAGTTTCTAATAGGACAATCAATGTTAGAACTTAATCATGAAAATATAGAATTAGAGCCTCATGATGAAGGAGTTGAGAAGATGAAACTGTTACGAGAACAAATTACAAATGTCATGGTTAATGTTTAGGGTTGGAGTGACTAGCACTTAATAATTTAATTACATGTTATGTTATTATTTTTTATTATTAATTTAAGTTGTTTATGCCGACATTTAGTTTATAATTGGAATGAGTTATCTTCATTGTATTATTTATGTGAAAAGTTTGGTGCTTCTTATTGTTTCTTTTTTGCTTTTATTATTTTTGGGCGATGTTGAAATCCTATCCAAATAGGACTCAACCGGCTATCATTATTGTTTTGCTTTTACCTATTGTTTTTTGATTTAGGAGCTTTTCTATACTTCAGTTGTTGTTATGGTTAAACTTGATAGTGCTTTGGGGCAATAGAGTGGACTACTACTTCTTGGTTTTTTAACTGTTGGCTATTCTTTTTACTTGGGGTCTTTGTTGCAACTTTGGTGTTTGAGATGGTTGGAATAGCCATGTTTAACTTGATAGTGTGCATAGTGTGCATTACAACAGGTCAAATTAATATGTTTTTTATACATTGAGATATCAAATATATTGCATCAAAATATCAAAGTTTTGATAGCCTTGGATGGAGTCCCACATTTTTAATATGAAGAATGGATTTCTTGAGCTATTTTCCCCACTTTTTTAATGCCTATGTTTCAGGATGATTAATATTTTTGAAATTTTGCTTCTATCTTTCATCACTATCATGTACTTTTGTAATATTACTATTTAGATTTTAACATATTTATTATTAGTATAAATTTACCTTAGGATATAAGAGTTCAAGAATCTCAACTGTCTCCAGAACTGTCTATTGTAACTGTGGTTTGCAATGCTATATATTCACTTCACGTAGAGAAGGAAATTATAGAAGAAGATTTTATAGGTGTCCTAGAAATCGATTAGGGGATTATTGCAACTTCTTCAGATGGGTAAACGAATTTAAGGATGATACTTCAGAAAGTGATCATGTTTGGAGGGTAGCAATTGAGAAAAAAAATATTAAATAACTTGACAAAGAGGATAACAAGATTATAATTTTGATTATATTAGTTGTTGCACTTATAATTTTAATATTAGTGTTTTTAATTACGTGATGTGCAATGGCTTAATGTAATTCACTGGACTTATGGCTATACATGATTATTAGATTGATTATTTCCCCTCTTTCTGTTTCATATTATCCAGCACCTGAGGGCAATTCAATATTTTATGCAAAATAGCTATAACACAACAGATTCTAAACTCAATTTTCCAAACAGAATCACAGCTTTAGGCACCAACAACTTTCTGCCACCAGCTTCTTCTACAATAGCTTCACAATTGCTTCTGAAATAGCTACAGTTGTCCCAAATGGTCCCTAAGTTAAATACTCATATGATTTTCCCATACCAATGGGTTAATCATAATTTCTTTAATAACTTTATATTATTAGACACATAAAAGGAAATTAATGGATTATGTTTGAATTATCTGAACTAATTATTAATTTTATTTGATTTTCATTTTATCATTAATTTTTCTAATTAATCCCTAATTATTACACATTAATTAATCATCTTAAAGAAAATCATTTAAAAAATAACTAGAAGATGGGTCATATTTACTTCTCATTATCCCCACTATTCATAATGATTAATTATCATCAATTATTTAATTTTCACTCGTTATCAATTTTACTAATTATTTAATTAATTAATGAGAGTAATTGGATTGAAATTCCAAAATCTTTAAATTACATGGCAAATAATTCAAAGAAAATTATGGGAGGCAGATGATATCTCATGGAATCGTCCCACTAAATTTAGAATTAATTAGCCAAGTAATTTGATCTTAATTAAAGTAATTAACATAGGCTTCAAATCAATTAAGCACTATTCACTAGACATGAATTAAGGATTTTATTTTTCTTAAATTCTTCTATGCCTAACCTTTTCAAAATGAGTTTATATGTATTTTTAAAATTTTTTTACAATTAGTTATATTTTTTTTGACATTCTATCAATTTAATTATATTTTTAAAGCCTAATTAACCTTTTAAACTGTTGGCATCACATGGACGCTAACACGACAATGTCTTCCATGTGGCGCTGCGATATTGGCCATTTTAATCATCCTATGGGCAGCTAACTCAACGGCGGTGGAAGTAGTTTCGTCCTGACCGTCTAATCTTAGATTGGACCATCGAGATTAATCTTTTGATTCCAAAGGAATTAAATCAAAATTTCTAACACAATTAATCACAATCGTCCATTCTAATCACGCAAAATGGATGGCCGGTGATTCGCCATCCCACGAACGCTAGAAGCCGGACACAGTCCACCTTCCATCACTCGATTTGAGATCATAGGAGCTTGTTTGATGGAAAAATCAACTCCAAAATGATCAGAGAATTAATCTAAGGGGATCTTACGATGGAAATTACACGAAAACATGATTCACTTCAAAGAAAGATCAACATCTAGGGGCCAAAGCTACAGTTCCTGGATTTTTACCTAGTCGAAGTTATAGATTGGTGGCCCGCCGATAGAGGTAGCTTCATCTTGAAGAGATATAGCCCTGTTGAGAAGATCATGAGCTGCCTCCCCGTTGATCGCTCTATGGACCAAACGCTACTGCAAAGCTCGCTGGCGTTGGTCTTAAGATGGCTTCTAGTGGTCGAATCCCTCTAAAAATGATTCATTTTGGTTCGTCGGAGTGAGGTGAAGGTGTAGAAAGAGTTTATTTGGGTTTGGTGGAGGTTTAGAAAACTTAGACGGATGGCGCTCTCGATTTCTATCAGGAGCTGATCTCGCTGGCGGCGAAGTGCACGAGGAGCTGGAGAGAGGGGAGGGGACTATGTGGAATACTCTAGTGAAGGTCTGTGCTCAGTTTGAATCCATGGGGAGGAGTATACTCTCCTCCCCAACTAAACCAAGGGCTAATATTAGTTCAGCCTTTAGCAGCTATCCGGCCATGGTAGGTGATTGGAGATGGCAGGGGACTGTTGAAGTGGCTGAGGGTGAGAGGTTGAGGGAGTGTAGTGGGCTTGCATGAGGTGTACCCTCTCCCTTAGGTGGACCAATGGGTTTCCATGGGTAACTCATTCTCTCTTGGCCAAAGGCTAATCCCAACAGCTTTGGGCTAGGTTGGTTTAGTGGTCCTCTTTTCCAAGAATAGCCAAAGGTGGTTGTCATGGGGTAAGGAGGTGGAGAACCCATCCAAATGGTGATTTTGCCCCATTTGGGTGGCTTGGTTCAATGAGTTTGACCCAAACCAGGTTCACAATTGGGCCCACTTGGGCAGGCCCATGGTGACCCAAGGATGAGTCATGCCAAGTTTGGTTGAGTTTAGGCTTGGTTTAGTTGGGTTTGGCTCAATTTGACCTATATGGGTCAAATGGGTTCAATTGGGCTAAGTCAGCCAATTTGTCCAAATTGGTTCAAAATGATGATTTAGGTGAGCTCAATCGGTCATTTGGAGTGAATGAGGGCAATTAGTTTGATTCAATTTGGGTTACATTTGAATTTGACTCATAGGGTTCAATTTGGATCAAATGGGTCATGTTGACCAATTTTACCAAATTAGTTTGAGCATGGGTTAGGTCTATGTTCAATTGATCATTGGTGATTGATTAGAGTTGTTGATTAGAACTAATTTGGATTGTGGAGTGAATTGGTTCAATTTGACCATTTTGGTCAAATTGGGCTAAATGAGCTAATTGGGTTAGGTTGACTAAGTTGGATCCAATTGAAGGTTGGATTATGTTTGATATTGAATTAGTGATTAGATGAAAGTAGTGGTTTAAATCAATTTAGTTTAGAATTTGATTTGGTTTAATTTGACTCTTTAGGTCAAATTGACACAACTTGAGTCAAAGGGTCCAATTGGCTTGATTAGGTTCAATTGACTGTAGTGGAGTGTTCAATAATGGCCTACAATCCCAATGAAGGGATTGGGTGGCTTGATTTTATCTAATTGGAGTTTAATTAAAGTTTGGTTTAATTGCCCCTTTTGTTCCACTTTCTGTCAAGTGACTTGGTCAAGCCATCTTGGACTAATTAGGGTTATCAATGGTTAAGATGTGTTCAATGGTAAATTTAAAGTTGATTGGTGACTTTGATTGTAATTAATTTGGGCTTAATTAGGTTTTGGCTCATTTAAACCTTTTAGGTCAAATGGGCTAACCTTGGTTGGTCACCTTCCTTTGGTTTAATTGGTTTGATTGCAGGTGTTGAAGTGGCTTGACATGATCTAATGAATAATTGGAGTGATCAAGAAAAAAAAAATTGGATTTAGTTCACTTGAATGGATTTTAATTTAGTTATAGGATCATAGTGGAGTTAACTTGGATCAAGATCCAAGTTAGTTTGGCTTAGATCTTGGATTATAAATTCAAATTCAATTAAGATTAATTAAATAGGTTTTAGGTTGGTTTAACTCCATCCGCATAAGCTTAAGTTTAGATGAGGTCATAAGTATGAGTCTTGGTTTAGGCCATAGGGTAGGTGGAACCTATTTGTCCTAATGTGGACTCTAAGCTTAGGCTTATGCCTTCTAACTCTCTAAGCATAAGTTTTAGTGTCCCCTTAACCCAAGTGTCTAGAAGATTCCTAGATCTAAGATGGAGAGGATTAGTCCTTACTCCAAAAGTGAGGTCAACAAAAGGACTCCCAATATATGTGGTGTAACTGACAAGGCACATTGCACAGATTGACATTGACCGAGATGATAAAAAGCATCTGGGAAGGCCATGAACACTAATGAAGGTTTTCCATGTCTAAATGGAGAGGCAAAAGGAACTAGGATACTAATGTGATTCAGTTCATTTCATTTCATGTTAGGGACATGGGAGAGGAATTGTTTGCATTTAATTTAACTTATTTTCGATTTGGTTTTACATCAAGGACACAAAGGATGACCTTATCAGGGATTGAGCCATGCCAAGGGCATGAATGTTGATTTGCTAGGCGTGATGACTTAGAATTTTTCTTTGTGTCAGATACACAAAGATGAGTTTATTGAGGATTGAATCATGTCGAGGGCATGAATGAGGGCCTTGTTAAAGGAAAATGAAATTTGGATTAGAGTTTATTTGGTTCGAATAATACAATTTGGTTAATCGATTTAATTGATGAACTTTTGTTTAACTATGGTAATTCGTGTTGATTTTGACTTATGTTTGATTGTTGAGTTAATGTGGACCATGTTATTTTGCAATGAGTCACATTAAGGAAAGGCTACAAAAACTTAGACTTACTTTCAACTTACTGACTAAAAGGGGCAGTCTACCGGCCATATGGTACAGACTACCTAACTTATGGTTTCCTGTCAGTTTGTGATAGCTGAACTAGGAAGAAAGCTCAGGGACTCACATCTTCCAAAGCAGAATCAACCATCAGGGTAACCCACTGATATTACATCAAGTAAAATCTGACCTAAGGAAACTACTAAGTGAGGGCATCTAGGGGTCTTATCTCAACTTGGATAGTCGAGGTGATTCTTATAGGGAGTTTTGCTGACACTGCCCAAAAAGTTAGGATGCCCGCTTGGGAAGAGGTGCCTCTAAGGGTCTTTTCCTAATTCATAAGAGATGTTGTTTTATTTATTTTTATTTGTTTAGTATGGACATTGTTGGTTTGCGATGGGCCACACTAAGAAGGAGCCACAGGGGCTTTGGTTTATTTTAGGTTTACTGGCCCAAGGGATAGTTTGTACATCCGCAGTACGGAGCATCCAACCAAAGTGGTGGCTACTATGAAGGGAGAACTGTCCAATCCGATAGTAACCTGGGTCACATATAGATGGGGTCATGAAGACGTAATCCAAATAGAATGCCCACAGGGAAGGTGCCTCTAGGGGTTCCCTAAAAACATATAGCCTATAGGTATACAGTAGTAAACTCATAGAGAAAGTGCAGTGTCTCACATCTTTCTGAGCAGTGTTATCCACCAGGTGGGTTGCTTTCAGCAAGGCGAACACCAACCAACCTAAGGTGCCCATCAGTTTGCTATGATCAATCTAGGAAGAAAGCATCAGGACTCAAATCTATGCAATCTGTGATCATCGTCTACTAGTAATACCCAAGTCTCTTGATTTTGGTTTTCATCTTGGGACCGGATTGATGAGCATTGCATAATCCTGTGTGCACCTCAGTTATGATCTTAAGGGCTTCATGTTTGTCTAAATAGTGTAACCACATATGATTGAAAGATCGTTGGTATAAGACACCATCCACGAGGGCGTATGAGAGTTCCTTCTGCTTTACTTAATGGGCTTGAGATTTCTCTTGAGGTAGTTTGCCTTTATTTTGATAATCAATGAAGAGTTGCCTCCAATCTAAATCTTCATTCTTTGCAGCAACATCAACCTCCCATTCAATTGTGTGTTTATTGATGAGTTCAACATCAATGATAGATAAGACTTATTTGTTGTAGACCTCTATTGATATGGACTCATCTTCTAAACATGTCAACTCTTTGGTGAGTTTGGCTATGGCATTTTCTCCTCGGGGGATTTTATAAATTGTGACATCTAAGATTTAGGCAAATAACTCCATGGTGTACTTATGGTAGTGATGGAGTTTGGGCTTTAGAACCTTATAAGACTAGCGATCTTATTGACAACTAACTGTGAATCCCCAAAGATGTTAATACTTTTGATGCCTAATGAGATCACTAACTCTAAACCAGTGATCAGAGCTTCATATTCAGCTTCATTATTGGTGTAGAATTTAGACAGATGACATGAGAATCTCATCATATCATGGTCTGGTGTGAGGAGGATAATCCCTACCCCCGCCTTACCTAGGAGAGTGGTTTGTGGTTTTTCTCCTCTTTGAGAGGAAGTCGCACCTTCAAAGTATATCTCCCAATGATGAATGTTTGCATCCCCAAAATTCATGATTTGTTCATCAGGGAGGTCATCATTGAGCGGGGAATTTGCAGGAAGTAGATGCGCTATTAAGAAGTCCACGAGTGCTTGTCCATTCACTGCATCAAGTGGCATGAATGTGATGTCAAACTACTATAGAATCATAGAGCATTGTCCCAACCATCCAGATAGCATTGGCCGTGCCATGAGATATTGCAATGGATTGACTCTAGAAATTAAGTTTTCTTTATGGGAGAGCATATAATGTCTTAGCTTCTAAGCTATGAAAATAAAAGCTAGGCAATGCTTCTCGATGGGTGGATTGTTCGCCTCAGTAGGTATTAGATGACGGTTGGGATAGTAAATTACATTCTCTTTTCCCTAGTTGTTAGCTTAGGGCAACAAAGCACCAAGTGAATCATCTAGCATAGTGGTATAGAGTATGAGAGGTTTGCTCGGGATAGGGGTGGCTAGGATTGGTGGCATCATAAGATATTGCATGATGCTTTCAAATGCATGTTGGCATTTGTCATCCCACTTGAACTTAGCATCTTTCTTGACTAGTGCCGACAATGGTTAGCATCTTCCTGATAGGTTGGATATAAAGTGTCTTAGATATGCCAACCTCCCTTGGAATGATCTGAGTTGGGTTTAAATTTTAGGGGGTGGCATTTCCAATATAACTTTGATTTTCTTCGGGTTGATCTCAATCCCGTGTTGTTGGACAACGAACCATAGAAATTTCCCTGCAATCATAAACATAACATCAATAAATTTATAAAATTTAGCATAAAAGAATAAGAAGCTGATGTGGTCGGGTTCCACTGCACAACCCGAAAAAAAGGGTAGCCGAGCTCTATCATTATACATCCCGGTACAATGAAAGAATAAATTACAATCATGAGATGACAAGTGTTATGGGGGTCTTCATTATGCATCCTCCATTCTTCAACCCTTGTACTTCATTCTTTCATCTTAGTTTACTCCATCTCTTTCCTTCTTTTGGTTTGACTAGGGATGTAGGTTGCTCCAAGGCCTCACATGGTATATAAGACATGGTCTTATAACCAATGTTCACCATAGTCCCCATAACACTTATCTTAATCATAATGCAAAACTATATTAAAAGGAAGGAAAGTAAATCTAGCTACACCTGCAAAATAAATGTTAGCTAAACACACCATATAACCCAAGCAGTTATAGGAATAATTTGGACTTACTACCTCACACATGGGTTACCAAGCCCACCTGCCCTAATTTGGATTATGCTTAAGGGTATAAGCAACCTTCACAGCAAAAAGTATTTATATATTTATTACAGCGCCCCTTAAGTACAACCCCCTGCAGAAGACATGATTAGGCTAAGATCACCTTATCATTTAGTCTACGCACATACATCCTAACATCCAATCTAAAATATTACACCACAAAATAAAATCATACATCAAACCATGCACCACCCTAACATAGAGCTGAAAGAGGTGACTTAGCCTAATGTGTGTGTTGTTTAAGGCTTGTGTGGCATGTCTTAGCTAGACTTTAAGGTTGAAATTTCCTAAGTGTGAAAGATTCAATTTAGATGGTGGTTTCAGTTTAAGAGATTTAGTTCGCTTGTCAATTTTAGTTAGTGATTTGATTTGGTTTGAATGAACCTACAGTTAGCAACTAAGTGTTATGAAGAGAAGAAAAGAGAAGAGAGTTCTCTTTCATCCTACCTTAAGTGATTTCTAGGGTAAATTTGATTAATGAATTTCTTTTAGTGAGTGATTTATTATGTGTTTTAATTGACCCTAAGTTTAGATTCACTCTAAATGGCCCTATTCAATAATAAAGGCACTTAGGATTAGTTAAGGTGGATTACTATCACATAACACACACTTATTCATTTAATTTCACCATATATACCATGCATATGAATGATCATAATCTTATCTATACATGCAATACAAATCTTAGCACACTTTGATGATGAATGCAAAGAGATGTGATTTGAAAATTTAGATATTTCATTAATGCATATATTTATTATGTAGAAAAGAGGGATTTTTCATTAATTAGCTAAATACACATCCGCATGTATAAAATATATAAGTGAGTACATTGCCATTATTTTCTACAGTACAGGCGTAAAATACAAGACCTACTTAGGGCTACTTAAACCCTCGCAGCCCCGAGATGTCCAGACTGATATACCACTTTTCTTGGATACATGTAGATGTACAAAAAGGAACCAAATGGATGAAGAATCATGCAAAAGATTATGTTTGATTTGATTGTATGATTTACATGTGTAATATGAAGGTTCCTCCTAAGTCTTAACATAGAGATGCATAGGAATATATTTAGGCAAGTGTTGTATTCTTTTCAAATGAACTATACACTACAAATCCTATGTGAATCCATGTTAAGAAAAGGGGAGAGAACTTCATAATGCACATCTTATGCTATCATCACATGCAAGCTTATAAATACTTATAACTAGCATCACTTCATTTATAATCTTTGCTTTATAGTTTTTTAAACAAAATAATTTTTTGGTTTAATAGTGATAATAGCCACCCATATTCTTAATTTTAGCCGACACATGCAATTTGACATAAAAGGAAACATCTTATTTAAGTAATTTTTTGAAAGAAATGAATGCATGATTTTATATGGCAAAAAATTTTAGCATCATTGAAAAGAAATAAAGGAATGTAAAGCACATGACTTTATTCAACCTAATTAATTCCTAAGGATAATCATATAAAATAAGATCATTTAAAATAAATCAAAATTCTTGAAGGAGATTTTATCTTTGAATTTGATTTGACTTAGGAATTATGAGAAGGGTTTGCTAGCCCTAATCCATTCTCCCCATGTGTGAATTGGTTTGGTTTAATTTATAACACTTAGGCTAATTTTATGTTTTGATTAGGTTAAGGTATGAGTTAATCCATTATTTATCTCTTACATATATCACTTTAACATAATTATCCAATAATTATGAGCCAACATATGATGTGCAACCACATGGGAATTAAATCAGAAATGCACTTAAGAAATGAAGGGGCCTAATGCAATTGGCATAATTATTAGTTAATTAAGTTAAAGGGTTTAATTAAGTACTTTTATAACCCTCATACACATGTAGTTTGCTTATAATTTTCTATGGAATTCTCTTAGGTTATTGAATACCTAAGAATCTATCCAAGAATTTAATGGTTAAATTCTAGAATGATTTGGTTTTGAGTTTAATTAATTAAGCTATTTAATGAAGTGATTAATCATTAATTAATTGCAAATTGATTAAGTGTTATCCAAATGAAATAAACATAGGGGAGAAGATTGGAAAAGAGGTCATAATCTAATCCCCTATGTCCATTCACTATTTCATAATGATTAGCTAACTTAATTAATGGATTCATCTTTGTTTAATATTCTAGTTAATCATTTAATTAATTAAGAGAGGAATTAATCATAAAATAAGCAATTCCACTAATTAAACAAGCAATAAATTCCAAAAATATTATGGGAGGCAGAGGTCATCCCACTAATCAATCTCAGAAAGTTAAGAATTAATTGCTGGAGTAATTAGAGAGCAATTAGCTTAATTACATTTCAATAAAACCCAAATTAAGTCAAAATCACTATTTAAAATTAATTGATTTTAATTTTATATTATTCTCCTTTGAATTATCTTTAAAATGAACATTTATTTGTATTTTTGGACTTTTCTACAATTAGTTATGAATTTTGAAAGTTTTACCATTAAACTCAGATTAATTAAGCCTAATTAAAGCTCTAATCTCGTTGAGCCATGTGGTGACACGGTGCACTTTCTACATGGCACGATGGGATTGGTTCTTTAAGTTGTCACATCCGTCGGCTGAATCAATTGGTGGCGGACGTGTCTTCTCTGTGGGTCGTCTGATCTAAGATCAGATGGTCGAGATTAATCTTGTGGTTTAGGCTAAGAAATACATTGGATCTAGCTTAATCCGATCACAGCCGTCCATTCCAATCACGCAAAATGGATGGTGTATGATCCTTCTCCTTCACGAGCGATGAGAGACGAACACCGTTCATCTTTCCTCATTCAATTCGAGCTCACCCGAGCTTGGATTGGGATTAAAATGATCCCACAACTTCGGAAGGAGGGTGTAAGCACATCCAATGGTCAAGATTGCATGGGATGATAATTCTCTTTGAAAAGGACCAATTGAAATTTCCTATAGCTACGGTTTTAAGCAATTACTTCATCGGAGGCTATCACCGATGCTTCCAACTGAGGAGTTAGCTTCGTCTATTAGAGACAAAGCCCTGTTGAAGAAATATAGTCTTGATTTGAAGTAGTTTGCTTGGTTGACCAAGCTCTTCTTTAATGGTGATCGGCCTTGATCGAAGTGGCACTTCTCGATGCTTAGAGACTTAGGAAATGATTTGATTGAGCTCGTCTTGGTCTAAGGATGATGTGTGCATGGTTAATTTGATTTTGGTTGAGAATTGAGTGAATTGGATTTGGAGTTCGCCTCCTATATTTTGGCTTTGAGTGAAACTAAGAAATGGGAAAAGAGGGAGCTTAGAAATGTCTTGGAAAAGCTTGGGGAGGCTTCAATTCAACATCTCGAGCTCTTTGGAATGGATTCTCTATGGTTTGAGTGAGAATGAAAGGGGGTATATCACCCCCCCCCACCCCTTCTTGGACCGGGTGGTGGGTGGCTGATTTGGCACTTTGGCTCAATGGCTTGGATTGGAGGCACGGCTTGAGCTACAAAACTTCCCACATGGGTCATTTTTGGCAGAAGAGTGAGGGAGCGCGGTTGCCCATGTGAGTGGTGAGTGGATTTGGTGATCCAAGTGTTCAAATGTGATTGGAGAGGTCAGTTTGGCCTTGTCTTGGGTCATGGCCGACCCAAGCTCATTGAGTCATGTTCACTACCTTCTTTGGTGCCCATATGGACCAATAGAAGGATGCCAAGTAGCCATGGGAAAGAAATGGTCAAATTCCAAGTGAATTTAGTCATGAGATACCCTTTGACCTAAGGGCAAAGTTGTCATTGGCTATGAGTTTGACTTGAGTAGATTTTAAATGATCCAAAAATGGGTTGGACCAAATTTCAAATTATTTGGAGTTTATTTGATTTGATTTGGCTCAATTTGACTTATTTTGGTCAAGTTGGGTCAAATTGGGTTAGGTTGACCAATTGGTCAAGTTGGTTCAAACCATGGGTCAAGTCAAGTTCAAATGATCATTTGGAGCATATGGGCATCATTGTTTGGTTCAATTTGATTTAGATTTGGTTTGAGTTCAATTCTTTTAGTTACTGATTTATGGATCGGGTTTCACTCAACCCATGGTTGGGAACTAATAATTGGTTCGATCTACAACGATTTTGGATTGGCTCGAATGATCATATATTATATCGGTCTTGTTTCCACTTTTCGATTCTAGATACAATTGTGAAATATTGGATCTTCCATTTTTTAAATCGTGTATCTCCTTAGCTTGTAGTAATTTATCATTCAATGAATGAATAAGAATGAATAATTCATTATTTAATATCAATCAAATCAGAATCTTTCTTCGTGTATAAAGAAATCATTTTTCATCTTACTTATTCTTTATACTTTTACCTTTTCAACTCAAGGTATTCATACTATATTCCACCGATAATTATTTCAGACAATCAATACAATGGCAAACTTGTGGATAAGGAATTCTCTGGTCACCTATCAATTTATTGTAAAAATTGGGATCAATGATTGGACCATGCAAAAAAGAAAGACTTTTCTTGGGTAAAAGAACGATGACTCGATCCATTTTGTATTGATCATGATATATGTAATAACTTCGAGCATCTATTTCAAATGCATATCCCATTTTTTTGGGTGGATATGAAAATCCATGAGAAGCAATGGCAATTGTATGTGCCAATTGCCATTTAGCTAATAAGTGGATATTGAAGTTCCACAAGCTATACTTCGATCTTGTATTTGAAGCGTTCAATTCCTTATGATATGCAACTGAAACAAGTTTTTGCTAATGGCAAAAAAGGAGCTTTGAATGTAGGAGCTATTCTTATTTTACCCGAGGGATTTGAATAAACTCCAAATAATTTGAAATTTGGTCCAACCCATTTTTGGATCATTTCAAATTTGCCCAAGTCAAACTCATGAATTTAGTCATGAGCTACCCTTTGACCTAAGGGAAAAGTTGTCATTGGCTATGAGTTTGACTTGGGCAGATTTAAAATGATCCAAAAATGGGTTGGACCAAATTTCAAATTATTTGGAGTTTATTTGATTTGATTTGACTCAATTTGACTTATTTTGGTCAAGTTGGGTCAAATTAGGTTAGGTTGACCAATTGGTCAAGTTGGTTCAAACCATGGGTCAAGTCAAGTTCAAATGATCATTTGGAGCATATGGGTATTATTGTTTGGTTCAATTTGGTTTATATTTGGTTTGAGTTCATTTAGGTTCATTTGGGTCAAATGGGTCAAGTTGACCAATTTGACACATTTGACCCAATTGGGTTAGGTCATGGGTTGGTTTAGGCTTGGTTGATCATTTGAAATGTATTGTAAGCTTTGGCTTCAATCAATTTTGATTTGATTTGATTTCAAGTTGATTTGACCTTTTAGGTCAAGTTGGGTTCATGGTCAATTGGGCTAGGTTGGCTCTAATTGGTCAATTGAAGCTTTGGTCAAGTTGAACAAGTGATTTGGAATGAACTTAAAATATTGGTTGTAGTCAATTTAGATTAAATCATGATTTGATCCATTTTGACTTTTTAGGTCAATTTGGGTCAACTTAGGTCAAGTGGCCAATTAGGCTTGATTTGGCTTAATTGATGGCTTAGTCATGTTCAATCATTGATCATGAATGAGTTTGGGTCAATGGTTTCAAGCAATTTGGCATATGATGGATTTTGGCTAGTTTGGGTTTCATTTAGGCAACTGTTGACTTGGTCAATGACTAGGTTTGACTTGGTTTGACGTAATTTGAGTGATTGATCATTCTAGGATGATTGTTGATCACAATGTGAGGCCTGGATGAGATTAGTTCAATCCAATTTGGGTTGGATTAGAATTTAGCTCAAAAAGATCCTTTAGGTTACTTTGGGTCAAGTGAGCCTAAATGGGTCAATTAGCTTGATCAAGGCTTGATTCAAGTTTGGTTTAACTCATAGATGGACTTATGATGGAAATATAAATCCAATTGCAAGTGGTTTGGAGTCAAATGGATTTTGGTTCATTTGATAATTTCAAATCAAAAGGATGAAGATGGGTTTGACTTGGGTTAGTTTGATTTTGGATTGGTGGTTGTAATTTATATTTATATTTGGGCATGTAATTGAAGGAGTGATTGTTTGAAGAGAAAATCCAAGGGTTTGGATTGATTTGAGAATTTTTTGGCTAAATCCAATAAATTGGCTTAAAGGATGTAAGTTGGATTTTAGTATAAGTTTGGGTTTAGTTTTGGTTATTTGAAATTTATACTTCATTTATATTGTGAATATAAATGAAGATATAAATGGGTTATGAGAAAGTCATTTGAGTTTGGAGTGATTTGATTGTGAATTTGGCTAAAGTATGTCAAAAATTTTGAAAAGGGGCTTTGATTTGGTTTGATTTATATCTATTTGATTTGGATGATTTGGATGCCAATTTCATTTATAATTGTGACTACAAATGATGGAATAAGTGATTTATAAAGAAATCACTTATCTTTGGGTTGATTTGAAGGGTTTGACTAAGCTTATGGATGTGATTCATAAGGCTTAGGAAGATTTTGGATTTGGAATTGATCATGGGATCGATTTGGAATTGGTTCATGATTTGGATTTTAGAATTTGAATTTGAATTTGGATTTGAATTTGAGGTTGGTTTTGAAAGAAGGAAATAAGGACTGGGTTCAAGCTATAGGGTAGGCAAGTCTTCCTAAATCCCTAAGGCACAACCTATTCATATGGCTAATTCATCTAAGTCTCTAGCATTAAATTAAGTGTTCACCTAATCACTAAAAGTATCTTAAGACAAAGGAACTCATAGTGTCTAGAGGAGTCCTATGTCTAAGATGGAGAAGTTGAAAGCTCACTCCAAAAGTGAGGTCAACAAAGGGCACCCAATAGGTGTGGTGTGACTGACAAGGCATACCGCACGTATTGGTGTTGACCGAGATGACCAATAACATTTGAACGATCGCAAGCACTCACAAAAATGATCTACTCCTTAACCTGAGGTGTAGAAGGAACCAAGATCTTAGTGTAGTGCAACTCTACTTATGTTAAAGACAACAGAGAGAGAAGAAGAAATCCACTAGGGATTGAGTATGTGAGCCTTCCACTAGGGAAAAAGGTTCAAGTTATCCACTAAGGATAAGAGGTTATGAAATCCACTGGGGATTAGAATTTGGAATCCATTGGGGATAAAAAGGTGTGAACCTTCCACTATGGGAGCAGGTTCGGGTTTGATTGAATTGACTCTACTGGGAAAATTGGAAAGATTTGCATATCACTAAGGAGAAGTTGATCGATTTGATTGTTTAATTTGACTCCACTAGGGAGGTTGGTTGGTTTTGTTTCAGATTTTAAATTTTGAATTTTAAGATGGACCCTATCGGTTTGCGATAGACCATATTGAATATGGGTCATGTTAGCCTTGGCATTCTTCAAATTTACTAATTCAAAGGGTTAGTCTACCAACCACATAGTAAGACTATCCAACTAAAATGGTTACCTTTTGGTGTACAATGATTGTACTAGAAAGAAAGTGTAACAGACTTACATCTTCTAAATAGGGATCAGTCACTTGGGTGATCTATTGACAACACAACGAATCCAACCCAACCTTAGGCTAACTATTGAGTGAATGTTGCTGGGGGACTTAAATCAGCTCAAAAAATAGTCAAAATTAATTTCATTTTAATTATATTTGATGGATCCCATCAATTTATGATGGACCGTACTGAGTAGGGGCTGTGTCAGCCTTGGCCTAACACAGATTTACCCATCCAAAGGAGTAGTTTCCTGGCCGAAGGGGAGAACTATCCAACCAAAGGGGTGCCTTTCAGTTTACAGTGGCCAATTCAGGGGAGAAAGCACGGGGACTCACATCAGCCTGATCAAAAGATCACTAGGGCGACGCATTAGCAAGGTAACATGTCAACCCGACCTAGGGCTGCCCGTCGATTTGCGACAATCATGCTAGAAAGAATGTGTAGTAAACTTACATCTTCTATAGCAAAATGACCGCCTGGGCAATCCGTTTGGGGAAAAATAGATTGACCCCGACCTAAGGGCGACTACTGAGAGAGTGCGACCCGAGGACTTATCTCAACTCAAGTGTAGTAAGGCAATTCCTATAGGGAGTTTTGCTGACACTGCCCTAATTATAGGATGCTTGCTTGGAAAAGGGTCCACTGGGGCCTTGAATTCCTAATCCACAAGCGATCAAATTTATTTGTTTGTTTGTTTATCGTGGACAGGATCCTATTGGTTTGCTAGAGATCACATTGAGAAGGAGTTTATATCAGCCTAAACCTATCTTAGATTTACTGATCTAAGGGAGAATATGTGCATCCGTTGATCAAATTCTCTAACCATAAGGGTGGCTACTAGGAAAGGGGGACTATCCAATCTGAGAGTATCCCGAGTAGTGTCTAAATGGGGTCGCAAAGGACATAATCCAAATAGAGTGCCCACAGGGGAGGGGTCACTAAGGGCTTCATCTTGATCTCTGAAGAAGAAAGCCTATATGTATTCGGTGACTAACTCAAGGAGAAAGTGCAGGGACTCACACATACTATGAGAGGTGTATCCAACAGGTGAGTCACTGTCAGCATAGCAAACATCAACCAACCTAAAGTGCCCATCAGTTTGTAGCAATCAACCTAGGAAGAAAGCATCGGAAACTCACATCCTCCTACAACGGAACTGATTGCTGGGATAGTCTGTCTTCGGCTCAACAGGTGTTATCCGACCTAGGGTGACTACTGAGTG
This sequence comes from Cymbidium sinense, assembly GCA_021442155.1. Taxonomy (NCBI): domain Eukaryota; kingdom Viridiplantae; phylum Streptophyta; class Magnoliopsida; order Asparagales; family Orchidaceae; genus Cymbidium; species Cymbidium sinense. Next base: position 71,245,634 of record CM038228.1, on the reverse strand, counting down.
AATGCCACCAGGGGACTTATATAAACTCAAAAGTAGTCAAGAGGAAAGGAGACACTGGGGGACTTATCCTGAGCCTCAAATATACTCGACATAGTTAGTACATGATGACTATTTCAAGAAGAAAGCGTGTAGGCTTACATCCTCTTTAACAAAGTAAACACGAGGTTGCTTACTGACTGCGTAGTGAGGTCTACCAAACTAACAAGGCACTCATTGGTTTGCAATGGTCAAGTCAGGAATAAATCATGGGGACTCACATCTACTAAACAAGTGACCACTAGGGTGACACACTAGCAATGTAATATATTAGCCCGACCTACAGCAGCTAATGAGTGAGTGCCATAGTGGGCTTGCTCCTACATCAAAATAGCCCGAGATAAAAGATATGTGTTTGTGTTTATGTTTAAAGGAGGACAAGATGCTGCTTGGGTTCTCTTACACCTATCTTAAAACACGCTTAAGAGTTTATGAAATGGTGCTACAAATGGCGGTTGTGATCCCACCAAGAAAGGATGCCGCTTAGGTTCTCTTATACCAAACTTAGTCGTACTAGTCGAAATAGGATGTCTCTTAGGTTGTCTTACACCTACTCTAGTAGCATCGGGGAATCATGCTTAATTTATGTTCGTGTTGTGAAAGAGGGTTAAGATGCCTCCTGGGTTCTCGTACACCTACCCTAAACACGTTCGGTGGATTCGCAAACAAGCAAACAATGCTTTAAATGACGAGAATATTTTGATGAATTGGAATGAAATTTTTTGAAAGATAATTGTTTTCAAACATGATTTTATGGATAATATTTTTTCAAATAGAGCCCATTGATTGGAACCATTGGGTGTTCCCCTTTACAATTAATAAGTTGATAAGATCCTCTTTGGTAGGCCTTCTCTATGATAAAAGGGCCTTCCCAAGTGGGTTCAAAATATCCTCCCATCTTTCAACAGACAACAATCACTCTCCTTAGAACTAAAATAAGCTCTCCTACTTGAAAAGCTCTAGGGAGGACCAGCTTGTTGTGAGCATGAATCATCTTAGCTTTGTACAACTTGAGGTTCTGGCATGCCCGTAGGCATCTCTCCTCCAAACTTTTGAGCTCTTCTAACTACAACCTGACATTATGCTCTGTAGTGATTGTACGACCCATTACTATCCTTAGTGATGGGACCTGAACTTCTAATGGTAGAACGACTTCAGACCCATACACTAAGAAGAACAAGGTATATTGGGTTAGAGCTTTGTATGTGGTGTGGTATACCCACAAGGCTTCAACTAGCTGCTCATACCACTGTTGCTTGTTATCGTAGAGCATTTTCTTTAGTATATGGATGAGAGTTTGTTGTATGCTTCTGCTTGGCCATTCGCCCTGGGATAGTAGATAGTGGAGTGTCTACAATCTATATTGTGTCTCTTGGCAAAGTTGTTGATCTTGGTGCTTTAAATGCATATATAGATAAATTCATCAAGAATTCAACCAATGATTTACTTGGAAAAGTAAAGTGGAAATGTGACCTCTATGGGATGCCCTCACCATGAAAGCATCTAAATAATTGAGGTAGTTTGTAGTGATTAACCCAGACTTGGCATATCTGATGAGGGAGATGTACTGACTAGTAATATCTTGATCTGATTTACCTTTGATGATTGATTTATAGACGTGGCCACGATGGTTTGATAGATGCTTGATTCATATTCTGTTGATGGATATCATTTTTTTGAATCTCTGATAGAGAGTCTTATAAGTTCAAGGCAACAACAACTTGTTTATTTTGGAACCTTATTAGAATGGACTCATCTTCTGGACATGCCAACACCTTGGCGAGCTTGGACAAATCATCAGCTACTGCATTCTCTCCTCGAGGAATCATATAGATGGTGACCTAAAGGATTTGGGCCAACAACTTCATGCTGTACTCATGGTAGTGGCGAAGCTTAAGTTTTAGAAACTTACAGGACCCAACAATCTGGTTGATAACCAACTGAGAATCCCCATAGATGTTGATGCTTTTGACACAAAATGTAATAGCTAACTCCATACCGACAATCAAAGCCTCATACTTGGCTTCATTATTGGTGTATGGATTGGAGAGATAGTATGAGAATCTCATCACATCACGGTCTAGAGTTAAAAGGATGATTCCTACCCCTGCCTTTCCTGGAAGAGTAGATTGTGGTCCTTCTCTTTTTTGAAAGGAAGCTGCACCATCAAAATTCATCTCCCAACAGTGAATGCTAGTCCCTTAAGTTCATGATTTCTTCATTGGGGAGGTCAACACTAAGCAGGGAATCAGTAGGAAGTGGGTGTGTTGCTAAGAAATCCACTAGTGCCTGTCCTTTCATATCACGAGGGGTATAAATGTAATATTAAACTATGAAAGAATCATAGACCAATGTGCCAACCATCCGGATAACGTTGGCCATGTCATGAGATACTGCAGTGGAGTAGTTCTTGAAATCAAGTTCACCATATGAGAAAGCATGTAGTGCCGTAGCTTTTGGGATGTGAAGAAGAGAGCTAGGCAATGTTTCTTAATAGGTGGGTAGTTTGCTTCAGCAAGGATCTGACGATGGATGAAATAGTAGAGAGCATTCTCTTTCGCTTCATTGTTGGTTTGGGCTTACAAAGTGCCAAGGGAGTCATCCAATGCAGTAGTGTAAAGGATAAGTGGCTTGCCCGGGATAAGGGCTGCTAGAATTGGCGGCTTCACCAAATACTGTTTGATGTCTTCAAAAGCATGTTGACACTTGTCATCCTACTTGAACTTAGCATCCTTTTTGACAAGTGTTGAAAATGGCTTGCATCTCCTAAATAGATTAGAGATAAAGAGCCTTAGATACAACAATCACCCTTGGAATGATCTAAGTTGAGTTAGACTTTTAGGGAGTGGCATTTCTAAGATAGCTTTGATCTTTTCTAGGTCTATCTCTATTCCTCGATGTCGGACAACAAACCCAAGAAACTTTCCTGAAGCCACTCCGAATGCACACTTTAAGGGGTTCATTTTGAGATTGAATTATCTTAACTATTCAAAAACTATGCTCAAGTCAAAGAGATGGCCTTCCTTTTCTTTATATTTGACAACTAGATCATCGACATAGCATTCAACTTGATGATAAATGAGTTCGTCAAAAATTTGAGTCATTGCCCGCTAGTAAGTGACACCAACATTTTTAGGGTCGAAGGGCATAACCTTATAACAATAGATTCTGATCGGGGTTCAAGAAGCAGTATTCCTCTCATCCTCAGGGGCCATCTTAATTTGGTTATAGCTAGATGACCTATCCATGAAGGAGAATATTATATGAGATAAGGCAATGTCCGCCATTAACTCTAGTATAGGAAGTGAAAATTCATCCTTACGACATACTTTATTTAAGTCCCTAAAATCGACGTATTTGCAAATTTGGCCATTCTTCTTCTTAACTGGGACAACAGTGGCTAACCAGGTAGGATATTTTTCTTCCTAAAAGCCAGCATTGATCAGTTTATTGACTTTGAAAATGACCTGTTGTTTGATTTCTAATCGCATGCGTTTAGGAGCTTCCTTGATAGGGCTAACGTTAGGGTCTATTACTAGTTTGTGAACTGCTTCATCAGGAGATAATCCGAGCATCTCTTCATAGCTCCATGTGAAGCAGTCCTTAAACTCAGTCAATAGCCTAACTAAGTCATTAGTTTCTTCTTCATTCAATAAAGAGCTGATGTATGTAGGGCGTGGATCTTCTTCTATCCTGTGGTTGATTTCTTTGAGCTTGTCGATGGTTGAATTAATTTCTTTTTCAAATTCTAAGGTGCATCTTTGATTTGAAGGTCATCAAGATCATCTGAAGTTTCTAAACACACCTCCTCATAAGAGTTAGTGTGATTTGAGATGATCCTATCAGACTCCAGATGATTTGTGAGAACTAAACAGTAATCATCATCATCGACTGGACCCACTGTACCGAATCCTAGTCCTGGTCTTGATTGTGCATCCCTGTCTTTATTATCCCATATCTTCTCAAAATACTCTGACCTGTACCTGGATAATGTGCAAGGAATCAAACCTTTCTTTGCAAGATTATGAACACAAGGTGAGTACCAATCAAAAGATAATTTCATTAAATCTTTATATGAATCATCCTCAAGTTATACATCTACTTCTAGACTTGAGGATGATGATCCCAATAGGAATATCTTTGGTTTGACATCCATGGAAGATCGAGAGGCTTTCTTAACTGCCAAACCCTCAACTTTTTGAGAATAAAGTAGGGTTAGAGCTAAAGTTTTCAACTGTTGCCTAATGATTTTACATAATTCAAATTCGAATACATTTATGCTTTACTTGGAGTCCTGGTCTTTGTCACTATCTGGCTCTAGTGTCACCTCCAATGAAACCCGCTGAGAAGGTTTGGTTGGTGTGCTAATCATATGAGACTCATCCTTCGAGTTAGATTCTAAGTCTATGTGAATAGCGGGAGTAGTCCTGTAAACTAGAACATAGCGTGGGTTGCCGCCTGGGGGTCTTCCACCTTTGGAACCTCTCAGATCTACCGCCTGGTGGAGGTCGAGTCATCCTACCCATATGTTTGTATGATGGAACAAACTATGGGTGGAATGTAACATGCGGCTCTACCTCTTCCTCAATGTCTCTTTCTCGCTCACTTGTACTTTTATTTTTTCTTTTCTTTTCCTTTTTCTTTTTTTTCTTTTTCTTTTGTATTTGAATTTTTTCCAAGTTTGCAAGAATAGATATTTTGATTTAGAGAAAGATAGTAGGTCGCATCCTCATATATCTTGAACTCTCTAACTAAAAATGGCATTTCATCTCTTTTAACACAATATTTGATTTCATCTCTTCGAAACTTGATGCACTGATGAAGATAGGATGAAATTATCTTATTCTTGTGTATCCAAAGCCTACTAAGCAAAGCAGTGAATGATGTATTCAAATCAATTATATAGAACATGGCTTCAATCTTCTAGTCGCCTATTTCTAAAAGTAATATTATGGAGCCTAAAGCACTCCGCCTATTCATTGAATCCTCTCAACATCATCTGATCTTCTCAAAGTTCAGATATGTTAATCTTCAAATAGGCAAGGGTTTTTAGGCTTATAATGTTCATTAATGTAATTGACCAACACCCTAAAAGTCTGCGCCATATCTGATGTAGGGTGTAATGAGAGAAGATATTCTGAAGGTTTCTTTCTTTGAATGTGGATCATATTTCTATGAAGATCAAACTTTGGGTGAGACAAGGATATAATCAACTTTAGGCTGATCCTCCACAAGTATATCCATAGGTGGAGCATCCTATGGAGGGGATTCTTGATCACTAGAACCAATAACTTGCTTACCCTTATTTTGAGGTGCTACCCTAAGAGGTAGAACTTTGGCACTACGAAGGTTGACTTTGGTGACTTCATGAGATGGTTTAATGGAAAGTTCTACCTGCTCATCAGGTTTTCCTATAGCTTATCCTATAGGCCCCTCAGAATCAGATGATTCTAAGTCTATCTCAAAAGGTGAACCCGTATTATTTAGAAAAGGAAAGTCCATCTTAGAATTAGAAAGTGGATGATCATAGTTGTTATAATTATTAAGACTTGAAGAGTTTTCTAAAGGACTATAATCAGATAACCCATAAGAAGTGACATAATTATAATTTAAACTATATTTCTTCCTTGATTTAGATTTCAAAGGAGGTGCATGGTAAAAATCTAGTAAAGTAAGTGGGGTGAGGGATTTGATGCCCTCATCCGCTGATATAAGATATCTACTAGAAGAAGAACTAGCTAAAGTAGAAATGCTAAGTGAATGGTGGAATAGAGGTCGGACTCACTGGTTGCTACTTGGCTATCCGTGAAAATATACTGCTACTAAGCTCCTACGTTCCCCAAGTTGTCTTTGGCAACTTGCAAACTTTCTTTGATGTTGGAGGTTCGAGCTGCCTCAAGCATCTGTAAGGAAATTTTTTTGATTTTAGAAATGATCTTTTTAGAGGTTTGGGATAAAGAGATATCTCAACCTTCTTTTATTTTGAGAGGATCACATGTATCCCCAAAGATTATCCTAATAGAACTGGATGGTTGTTCTACTAGATATTCCTTAAGGATAAATATAGCACCCAACTTGTAGCTATGCTCAAGCCAGTCCTTACATGTAAAGCAATCCTCCAAAATATGGCCTAAGATGCGGTGGTAGGGGAAAAAGTTAGGATCATTACTATTGCCCTCTTCCTTCAGCTTCCTAAGCTCGGGTTGCTAGAAATCAAGTTTCTTTTAAGAGGTTCTTAAAGATTTTCCTGACTACCTCCCTCTTAAAAGAATAAGGTTTATTTAATTTATATAAAAGAGTAGGTGGGTATGTATACCGCTGCTGAGAGTATGGCTGAGGAGGAGGCGACGAAGGCCGTGGAGGCTACTACGACGACCGATAAGATGGCCGAGGTGGTGATAAAGGAGGTGGAAGCAAAAGCTATGGATCTTGAGGTCTCTCATATTGATATTTGGCCAATTGCTTCTCGTTATCCAATGCTGCTACTGCAACTAGCTTCTTTTCATAGGCTTTCTACGTCTTTGGATTTAATGACTGATCTTAAAAAAGACAACTATTTTTCCTCTCCTTATAGACTAGCCACCTTGTTGATTAACTTATAAAATTTCTCAATGGTGAAACCTTTAAGTATGAAGGCGATCGGGCCATGAATATTCTTTAACAGAATTTCAATAACATGCTATTCAGATAACTATAGTTCGCATTTCATGCTTAAATTGTGTCATCTAAAAATGTAATCAATAAGGGACTCACCGGGGTGTTGTTGAGCTACAATGAGATTGCCCACAATTACCCTTTGTTGAGCTCCAGCAAACCTCTTAATAAAGAGTTGCTCCAACTCAGCAAAAGTCTTCACTGAATCGTTGGGAAGTTCAGCGTACCAATCAAAGATATGCCTGCTAGACTACTAACAAAGAGATAGAATAATAATGCATCGCTGCCACCAGCGTTGCAACAGCTGGACCTAAAGTGTGCTATATGATGGCGAGGGTTCCCGCTGCCATCATAACTTTTGAAAGAATGAGGCACAAAACCCTTAGGATATTAGATAGCATTGAATTTCTCTAGGTAGGGTCAACCCTTTGGAACTGATGAACCACCTCGAGTTTATGCCAGTGCTTCCTTCACTTATTGTTCATCCATGAGTTTAATGTCTTTTTCTTGTATGGAAGTACTGTCCACTACCTTCCTATACAAGCTAGTACTACCTTGCTCTACTGGAGATGAACTCTTAGGTTGATCCAGGGCATGCAATAACTCAGGCTAACTAGTTTCCACAATGGTAGGGTGTATTGTTGGAGCTTCATTCTGAAGTGCTAGAACTGCTACTAACAAGTCTTCAACTCTCCTTCCCATCCTATCAATCTGTCCATGTTTCTTCTTGAGTTATTGAAGGAGGTGTTGGGTCGAATATATTGCATCATCGTGTTTGGCTGCAACACCTTTCGAGCTCTAATGATCCCGAAGGAGAGAACCTGTAGTATCAACCATATGTACCTCTGTTAAGTCTTCCAACAAATCATCTTCGTTGGGGTCGAAGCTGACCTTCCCCTCTTCGAGGTCAGACCAATCATACCCTAGGATTTCTTTCTTTTTAGTAAAATAATATGCCAAGATATCATCCAAAGAGTGGTCTAATTATGTCGGCACAAATGCTCGCGGCTGACTGGTAGTGGGATCATGCTCATGAATAGAGATACACTGACCTCCCTTGCTACTAGAGTGCTAACCCTGTGAGGACTACGCTCGTTGGAAGACACATGCTCATGACTGTCAATTGTTATGGGTGGAGTGCTGCCTCTAGGGGAGGGTCTACCGCCATAGGTACAATAGAACTATCTTCTTCCCCTTCTATTGCTCCTATATCCATGATCGATCGAGGTAATGGTGGTGATGATACAACTACGATGCTACGGGATCACCACTCCCTCTTCGCCGAAACTGAACTAGGAGGTCGAGCAGGAGCGCTCGCCCTCACCTCAGTCGATGGAGTAGATGAAGTGGGACCCCTTGGCCGTAGCCGGATCACTAGTGGGGCTTTCTTTTCCCTTGATGCTGCTCTCATGACTTTGGGTGGAACTGTAGAAGATGGAACCTAAACTGGTGATAGTGGACGTGGAGTGGAGCGGTGTGGTGGAGACAACACTGACTGCCTTTGGATAGGGACTCTCCTCGTATGATGGGTGGTACCAATCAACACAATATTAGTGACCAAGGGAAGTAACATGCCGTCAGGTCGAGGACTACTGGGATATTTCACCTCTCTGCTAAGGAGATGTGAACTACTCAGCCTTCTAGCCCTTTCCCCACGGATTCATTTATACTACGAGGAATAAGAATCATAGTAATCAACCAGCACCGGACTGATCACTATAAGCCCCGCCAACTCAAATTATCGTGAGGCCAACATATGACCTTCTTCTATCTCTGACAGGTGTCTCATAATGAGCTAGAGGTGGAGGTGACATTGCAATCCTCCTGACATCATTCTCTCCTTTAGAATTGAAAAGGGGATGGAGTTGTTCTGAGTAAGCAAAGGAGACACTACCTTGGGTGACCCCTCTTCTGCAATGTGAGATAATTTCTCTATCTCCTTGGCGATACGCTCGTGGTGTCACTTGATCTTGTGGCTCCTATTGCGGCATTAGGATCGGCTAGGTTGAGTAGTATGGGAGCTAGACTCTACCTCAAAGGTAGGGAGACTATCTGTGAAGTAAGGGTAGCCTTCCCCTTAGACGACGCCAATGAGTGGGTACTAGCTTGTACTAGAGCAGTGATGGGAACAACTGACCATGTGGGCACTAGAACTATCAACCTACCTTCCTCTTTGAGGGGAATCTTGGGGCATCTCAACAAATGGCTAGCCACATTGTTGCGGTGGTGGTTGCCCCTCACAAGTAATCCTGTCCCTCTCAAATCCTCAGTTGAAATGTATTAAATGACCAAAATCAGTTTGGGGGAGGCTGGCTCGATCCAAGGCCAAATCCATCCCAAAGGGGAAGGTGAACACATACTTTTATGAAACCATATGTATTGTGCTGCACTGAGAAAAGCTGACTAGACTAAGTTGAAACTAAACTAGAACTCTGTAATTGTTGAAAATAAACTCAAATCTGATTTTTTGCCTTGGTATTCCACTAACTTTTTTTTTTAAATTTGATTTAGAGTTTGAACCCACACTCAACGATTTGAATATGTTAAGTGGGGCTCATTAAATTTAGGAGAGATTTTGAATAACTTGGAGGAGAGATTTTGAGTTCATTTGAGTTTAGAATCCACATTCAACAAATTTGTGTATGTTGAATGGGTTCAAATATTTTGGAGAGACTTTTGATGCTTTCATTGGTTCATATTTGAATTTGATTTTATGTTTGGGGACCCTTTATTTAATAAATTTGAGTATGTTGAATAGAGGTTCTATTGATTTTATTTTAGATTTGATTTTGGGATTACTCCTTTGGAAAATTTGGGTATGCTAAATGAGATATTTGAAAACAATTTCTTTTTGCTTCTTTGTCCACGATGTATATCATGTGTAAATTTAGAAATGAAATCTTTACTTAGCAAATTTGTGTATGCTAAATAAATCCCAAATGTGTTTGATTTTTTTGTTCTGATTTTAAAAATGGGGTCTTTACTTAGCAAATTTGTGTATTCTAACTAAAGTCTAAATGAGTTTGATTTTGAAAATGGGGTATTTTACTTAGCAAATTTATGTATGCTAAAAAAAGCCCAAATGTGTTTGATTTTTTCTTTTTGAATTTTTTAAAAAGGGGGATTTCTATTTAACAAATATGGTGTGTTAAATAGAATCCAATTTATTTTCAATTTTCTTTCTGAAAAATGAAACTCTTATTTGACAAATTTGGGTATGTCAAATGGAATTACGATGTATTTTGATTTTCATGATTTTTATAAAGGAGATTTCCATTTAACAAATTTGGGTATGTAAAATGGAAGAAGATTAAATTTTTGTGTGTGATTATTGCTTTTTTTTAAAAAGAAAGATATTCCAACTTAACATATGTGGAATGTGTTGAGTGGAATTTCAAATGGCGTGATTTTATTTGAAAATGAAACCCCCATTCAACATATTTGGATATATTGAATGAAGATTCTTACTTTCAAATTTGTGCTTTTTGAAAAGGAAAGAAACTCCAACTCTAATATATATGGAATATATTAGGTATAGTTTCAATTTTATGATATGATTTTATTTGGAAATGAGATCTTCATCCAATAAATTTGAGATATACTGAATGAGGATTCTCATTTTCAAATATGTGTTTTTGAAAAGGAAGAAACTCCAACTTCAACATATGTGAGACATATTGAGTGGGGTTTTTAATTTTACGAAATGATTTTATTTGGAAATGAAACCTTCATTCAATAAATTTGGGTATGTTGAAGGAAGATGTTCATTTTTAAAATATGTGCTTTTTGAAAAGGAAGAAACTCCAACTTCAACATATGTGAGACATATTGAGTGGAGTTTCAATTTTATGAAATGATTTTATTTGAAAATGAAACCTTCATTCAATAAATTTAGGTATGTTGAATGAAGATGTTCATTTTCAAATATGTGCTTTTCGAAAAAAAAAATGATTTTTGATTTTGGATTTGAAAAGAACCTACATGTAACAATCTTGAGGATTGTTAGATGGGGTTGAATTATATATATTTTATGAAATTTTTTGTGCAAGTATTTTATTATGTGAACTTTGGAAAAGTGCTTTTGAAAAGTGATATTTTTATAAAGGAGTTATTTTTCTCATTTGTGGAATGAACCTTACCTTACCATAGAGATGGTAAGGAGGTTCAAAAAGATGTCTTTAATCATTTGTTATTTTCTCATTTATTGGAATGAACCTTACCTTACCATAGAGATGGTAAGGAGGTTCAAAAAGATGTCTTTAATCATTTCTTTTGGTTAAATTTTATTTTCACCTATTAGGGTACCCAACAAGAATTTTAAGACCTACATGGAGTGATGTCCTAAAACCTAAAGGATGTTGGCTAGCTTAGCTTAAGAATGAAATGAGCAAGGTGCCAACGAAAAAAAAGGATATTCTTGAACTCATATGAAATACAAATCCACTAATGGGAACAATGATCATTTTACAAGATGGAGAGAGAACTTCCCCGGAGTCTCTAAATCTATGGTGTTTATTTTTTTGATGAATTATTGATGTGTGTGTTTTATTGAGGGACATAGATCCATAGATTTACTTCTTATTAGGGTGATGAGTGCGATATTGGGAATATGTACTATCTTGAGAGATAGAAGTCACTACCCTATAATGGACCTAATCACCTAATAAGGACTCAAGGCATCAATTCTTGAATGTAGAAATCTTTCTACTTTACATGGAAAAGTAAAGTAGGTTTATTTTAAACCTAGTTCATTAAGTTCCCTATGAGGCAAGCCCCTAAGTTAATTACATCCAGGAATGAGATTCCTTAGAATACTCAATTAAGTAAATGATCATTATCTCCAAAGATTTCAAAGATAGGGGTATCAATCAATTGGTTATTTTAGAAAATCAAGTGGATTGATCAAGAGGAGAGTTATTATCAAACCAAAGGAGATAAGTAGGAGATGCTCATGATACTAGAACACCTAGTGAGCATCTCAAATTATCCTATGGTTGGGCTTTATATTTTTGAAATTGAGGAGAATTATATGTTTGAGTTGAATTTTATTAGAAATCTAGGACTTACAATTCTACAATTCAAGATTGTAGAAATGCCTAAGAGGTGATGATTTATACTTGTAGCCCAAAAGGGAAACAACAACCACAGATCCTAAATCTATGGAGCTTTGGCGAGGGCCTAAGCACGTCCTAAAATCTATGGCAAAAATGGGTATATGGTTTACCTCTACAAGAGAGAGTAAACCACCCGACTATTGGACTTACAATAGCCTGGAGTGGCCGCCAACTAACTCATCCTATGATTTTAAATATATATAGGGAAGTCATATGCTTTGCAAGATAGTTAGGCTGTTGTTTATTTAGAAAAGAGACTAAGTCCTTAAACTCACTTCCTAAGAGACTAGATCATGAAGGGTATGAATTCATGACTTAATCTAATACAAATTTTGTCAAGTTTTATTTTAATTTTTGGAAATTTTTATTTGACACAAGCTATGAGATTTCAAATGCCTAATGCATGAGAAAATCAGTTATGGGCCAAAATCAAAAAGAAGGATGTGTGTTTCCACCATGAATCTCAATGGTCAAACCCTTTTTTCTAGGGAAGGTGGAAGCCCTCCATTGGCAAGAGTGAGACAATATGATTTATGCATGAGGTGAGACATACAACATCTAGCTTAGGGGTTACTAAATCTTTTATCTTCTTGATTTATGTCGCAGGCTTTAGGTGAGGTTATGAATTATTTAGTTTAATTTTGAATTGATAAGTTGAATAGAAAATTTATTTTTTCCTAGGATCCTAATCAATCAAACCATTCAACAATCATCAAACAATTAATAAATGAGAAAAATCATGCCATCCTAATTGCGCAATCATAAACATAACATCAATAAATTTATAAAATTTAGCACAAAAGAATAAGAGGATATTGTGGTTCCACGCAACCCCAAAAAAAATGGGTGTAGCTCTACCCTTATACAATGGTTACAAATGAAAGAATAATTAATCATGAGATGACATGTGTTATGGGGTCTTCATTCTTCATCTCATTCTTCATTTCTTCATTCTTTCATCTTGGTTGCTCCATTTCTTTTCTTTCTTTTGGTTTGACTTGGGATGTAGTTTAAGGCTTCACATGGTATATAAGACATGGTCTTATAACCAATGTTCATAATCCCCATAACATTCATTCCAAATTTTAATTGCAAAATTATATCAAAATGGAAAGTAAATCTAACACAAAATAAATGTTAGCTAAACACATATACAACCCAATATGAATAATTTGGACTTAGTAACACACATGGGTAACCAAATCCTAATTTGGGGTTATGCTTAGGGGTATAAGCAACAGCATAAAAGCATTTATATTTTTACTTCTCTTAAGCACAATCCCTACAGAAGACATGATTAGGCTAAGATCATCCTATCATCTATGCACATACACCCACAACATCCAGCTAAAATATTACACAAAATAAAATCATACATCAAACCATATCCTAATAGAATGGTGACTTAGCCTAATGTGTGTGTTGTTTAAGGCTTGTGTGACATGTCTTAGCTAGGCTTTAAGGTTGAAATTTCCAAAGTGTAAAATATTCAATTTAGATGGTGGTTTCAATTTAAGTGATTTAGTTGGCTTGTCAATTTTAGTTAGTGATTTGATTTGGTTTGAATGAACTTACACTTAGCAACTAAGTGTTATGAAGAGAAGAAAAGAAGAGATCTCTCTTTTGTCCCTACCTTAAGTGATTTCTAAGATAAATTTGATTAATGAATTTCTTTTAGTGAGTGATTTATTATGTGCTTTAATTGACCCTAAGTTTAGATTCACTTTAAATGGCCCTACTCAATAAGAAAGGCATCTTAGGATTAGTTAGGGTAGATTACTATCACATAACACACAGCCATTCATTTCTTTCTACCATGTATACCATGCATATGAATGATCGTAAGCTTATCTATACATGCAATACAAATCTTAGCACACTTTGATGATGAATGCAAAGAGATGTGATTTGAAAATTTAGATATTCCATTAATGCATGTCTTTATTATGTAGAACAGAGGAATTTTTTATCCATTACCTAAATGCACATCCTCATGTATAAAAGTTGTAAGTGAGTATGTCGATATTGTTTTCTACACCAGGGGCGTAAGGTACAAGACCTACTTAGGGCTACTTAAAGCCTTGCAGCCCCGGGATGTCATGACTAATATACCACTTTTTTTAGATATATGTAGATGTATAGAAAGAACCAAATGGATGAAGAATCATGCAAAAGATTATGTTTGATTTGACTGTATGATTTACATGTGTAATATGAAGGTCCCTTCTAAGTCTTAAAATAGAGATGCATAGGAATAGATTTATGCAAGTGTTGTGTTCTTTTCAAATGAACTATACACTTACAAATCCTACGTGAATCCAAGTTAAGAAAAAGAGAGAGAACTTCATAATACACATCTTATGCTATCATCACATGCAAGCTTATAATACTTATAACTAGCATCACTTCATTTATAATCTTTGATTTATAGGTTTTAAAATAATTTTATTTAATAGTGATAATAGCCACTTATTCTTAATTTTAGCCACACATGCAATTTGACATAAAAGGAAACATCTTATTTAATTAATTTTTTAAAAGAAATGAATGCATGATTTCATATGGAAAACAATATTTAGCATGATTGGAAAGAAGTAAAAGAATGTAAAGCACATGACTTCATTCACCCTAATTAATCTCTAAGAACAATCATATAAAATAAGATCATTTAAAATGAATGAAAATTCTTTAAGGGGATTTTTATCTTTGAATTTGATTAGACTTAGGAAATATGAGAAGGGTTTGCAAGTCCTAACCCATTCTTCACATGTGTGAATTAGTTTGGTTTAATATAGAATAATTAGGTTGATTTTATGTTTTGATTAGGTTAATGATTAATTTATTGTACCTTACATACCACTTTAACATAATTATTCAAATAATTATGAGCTAACATATGATGTGCAACCACATGAGAATTAAATCAGCAATGCACTTAAGAAATGAAGGGGACTAATGCAATTGGCTCACAATTATTGGTTATTTAAGCTAAAGGGTTTAATTAAGTACTTTTATAACCCTCCTACACATGTAGTTTGATTATAATTTTCTTTGGAATTCTCATAGGTTATTGAACACCGAAGAATCTATCCAAGAATTTAATGATTAAGTTCTAGAACGATTTGGTTTTGAGTTTGATTAATTAAGTTATTTAATGAAGTGATTAAACTATTAATTAATTACAAATTGATTAAGTGTTATCCAAATGAAATAAACTTAGGGGAAAAGATTAGAAAAGAGGACCTAATCTCATCCCCTATGTCCATTTAATTAATTAAGAGAGGTATTAAGCATAAAATAAGCAATTCCCCGAATTAATCAAGTAATAAATTCCAAAAAAGTCATGGTAGGTAGAGATCATCCCACTAATCAATCTCAGAAAGTTTGGAATTAATTGTTGGAGTAATTAGAGAGTAATAAACATAATTATATTTTTAATAAAACCTAAATTGAGTCAAAATCACTATTCAAAATTAATTTATTTTAATTTTATATTATTCTCCTTTGAATTATCTTTAAAATGAATATTTATTTGCATTTTTTTGGATTTTTTTTATAATTAGTTAAGAATTTTGGAAGTTTCACCATTAAAATTAGATTAATTAGGCCTAATTAAGCTCCTAATCCCATCAGGCCACGTGGCGGCTGACACGGCTCCCTTTTCACGTGGTGCGATGGGATTGGTTATTTAAGTTGTAACATCCGTCGGCTGAGTTAGCTGGTGGCGGACACATCTTCTTTGTGGGCTATCTAATCTAAGATTAGACGACCGAGATTAATCCTGCGGTTTAGGTTAAGAAACACAGTGGATCTGGGGTGATCCGATCATAGTCATCCACTCCATTCACTTGGAACAGACGGCGTATGGTCCTTCTCCTTCGCGAGCGACGAGAGATAACATCGTTCATCTTTCCTCATTCAATTCGAGCTCACCCGAGCTTGGATTAGGATCAAAATGATCACACACCTTTCGAAGGAGGGGGGATGCACATCCAACAGTCATGATTGCATAGGATGATAATTCCTTCAAAAGGACCAAGCAATTTCTATAGCTAGTTTCAATTACCTCATGGAGGCTATCAGTGCTTCGGAGGAGGTAGCTTGTAGTAGATGAAGCCACATTGAAATTGGTCTTGATTTTGAACGTTTAATTGGTCGACCAAGCTTCTCTTCAATGGTGATCGGCCTTGATTGAAGTGGCACTTCTCATTGCTTGGAGACTTAGGAAATGATTCCATTGAGCTTGCCTTGGTCCAAGGATGATGTGTGTAAGGTTAATTTGATTTTGGTTGAGAATTAAGTGAATTGGATTTGGAGTTCACCTCCCTTATTTCAGCTTTGAGTGAAACCGAAAAATGGGAAATGAGGGAGCTCGAGAATGGCTTAGATAAGCTTGGGGAGGCTTTGATTCAACCTCTTGAGCTATGAGGAATGGATTCCTTATGGTTTGAGTGAGAATGGGAGGGGTATATCTCCCCCCTCCTTGGATCGGATAGTGGGTGGCTAATTTGTCATTTTGGCTCAATGGCTTGGATTGGAGGCATAGTTTGAGTTGCAAAACATCCCACATGGGTCGTATTAGGCAAAGGAGTGAGGGAGAGTGGCTACCCATGTGAGTGGGAGTGGATTTGGTGATCCAAGTGTTCAAATGTGATTGGGGAGGTCGGTTTGGCCTTGCCTTGGGTCATAGCCAACCCAAGCTCATTGTGTCATCTTCACCACCTTCCTTGGAGCCCATGTGGACCAATAGAAGGATGTGAAGTGGCCTTAGGAAAGGAATGACCAAATTCCAAGTCAATTTGGTCATGTAATACCCTTTGAACTAAGGGCAAAGTGGTCATTTAGCTATGAGTTTGACTTGGGTAGATTTGAATTGATTCAAAAATAGGTTGGGCCAAATTTCAAGTGATTTGGAGTTCATTTGATTTGAGGTTCAATTTGACCATTTAGGTCAAGTTAGGCCAAATTGGGTTAAGTTGACCAATTGGTCAAATTAGGTCAAACCATGGGTTAGGTCAAGTTCAAATGATCATTTGGAGCCTATGGGTATCATTGGTTTGGTTCAATTTGGTTTAGATTTGGTTTTGGTTCATTTAGGTTCATTTAGGTCAAATGAGTCAATTTGACCCATTTGACCCAATTGGGTTAGGTCATGGGTTGGTTTAGGCTTGGTTGATCATTTGAAATGTATTGCAAGCTTTGGTTTCAATCAATTTTGATTTGGTTTGATTTCAAGTTGATTTGACCTTTTAGGTCAAGTTAGGTTCATGGTCAATTGGGCTAGGTTGGGTCTAATTGGTCAATTGAAGCTTTGGTCAAGTTCAACAAGTGATTTAGAATGAATTTGACCCATTGGTTGTAATCAATTTGGCTTAGATCAAGATTTGACCCATTTTGACTTTTAAGGTCAATTTGGGTCAACTTAGGTCAAGTGGCCAATTAGGCTTGGTTTGGCTCAATTGATGGCTTAGTCATGTTCAATCATTGATCATGAATTAGTTTGGGTCAATGGTTTCAATCAATTTGGCATATGATAGATTTTGGCTAGTTTGGGTTTTATTTGGGCTAAGTGTCGACTTGGTCAAATGTTAGGTTTGACTTAGTTTGACCCAATTTGAGTGATTAATCATTCTAGCATGATTGTTGATTATAATGTGAGGCTTGGATGGGCTTAGTTCAATCTAATTTCGGTTGGATTAGAAGTTGGCTCAAAAAGGTCCTTTAGGTCACTTTGGGTCAAGTGAGCCTAAATGGGTCAATTGGCTTGATCAAGGCTTGATTCAAGTTTGGTTGAACTCACTTATGGACTTATGATGAAAATATAAATCCAATTGCAAGTGGTTTAGAGTCAAATGGGTTTTGGTTCACTTGAGAATTTTAAGTCAAAAGGATGAACTTGAGTTTGACTTGGGTTAGTTTGATTTTGGCTTGGTGATTGTAGTTTATGTGTATATTTGGGCATGTGATTGAAGAAGCGATTGTTTGAAGATAAATTTCAAGGGTTTGGATTGATTTGAGAATGATTTGGCTAAATCCAAGAAATTGGCTTGAAGAATGTAAGTTGGATTTTAGTATAATTTTGGATTTAGTTTTAGTTATTTGAATTTATACTTCATTTATTATGAATATAAATGAAGATATAAATGGGTTATGAGAAAGTCATTTGAGTTTGGAGTGATTTCATTGTGAATTTGGCTAGGGTAGGTCAAATAGTTTGAAAAAGGGGCTTTGATTTGGTTTGATTTATATTCATTTGATTTGGATGATTTGGATGCCAATTTCATTTATAGTTGTGACTACAAATGATGAAATAAGTGATTTATAAAGAAATCACTTGGATTTGGGTTGATTTGAAGGGTTTGGCTAAGCTTATGGATGTGATTCATAAGGCTTAGGAAGATTTTGGAATTGGAATTGATCATGGGTTTCAATCATTTGATTTGGAATTGGTTCATGATTTGGATTTTGGAATTTGAATATGAATTTGGATTTGAATTTGAGGTTTGGTTTGAAAGAAGGAAGCAAGGATTGGGTTCAAGCTCTAAGGTAGGCAAGTCTTCCTAAATTCCTAAGACACAACCTATTCATATGGCTAACACTTCTAAGTCTCTAGGGTTAGCTTAAGTGTTCACCAAATCACTAGAAGTGTCTTAAGACTAAGGAACTCTTAGTGTCTAGAGGAGCCCTATGTCTAAGATGAAGAAGTTGAAAGCTCACTCCAAAAGTGAGGTCAACAACCATGCATTCAGAATTAAACCTTTCTTTGCTAAATTAAGAACACAAGGTGAGTACCAATCAAATGATAATATTATATTAATTCTTTGAATGATTCATCCTCAAGCTCTACATCAACTTCTAGCTTGAGGATGTTGCTCCTAGATAAAACTTTTGAGATTTAGCATTGGCATATGTCTTGGGAGCTTCCTTAACTACCAACCCCTCAACTTTCTGTGAGGAAAGTTGGGTTAGAGCTAGGGCACCCATATGCTGTCTTTCATATTCATATAAAGGACATTCGGCTACACTTATGCTTTGTTTGGGGACCCGATCTTCATCACTATCGGGCTCTAGTGTCACCTCCAATGGAATCTACTAACGTGGAGAGGTAGCTGGTGTGCTCATTACATAAGACTCATCCTCTGAACTAGACTCTAAGTCTATGTAGATGGCAGGTGTACTTCTGGATGTTGGAACGAATCTTTTTGTAGGTGGTAGGTATCAAGGTCTACCACCCCTGAGACTTCCTCTAGATTTTCCTCTTCCTCGTCCTGGTGGAGGTCGGGTCATCCTCCCTACTTGTTCGAATGGTGTAACAAACTATGGGTGGAATCTAATCTCGGGCACTATCTCCTCTTTAATGTCTTCTTCTCACTCTCTTTTCTTTTCTTTTTCATTCCCTTTTTGTTTTTGTTTTTTTTTCTTTTTCTTTCTTTTCTCTTTCTTTTTCTTTTCCATTTCGATTAAGTTCATGAGAGAATACATTTTGTTTCTTAGGAAGGTAATAGGTCGCATCCTCATAAATCTTGATCTCATGTACTACGAATGATTTGAGATATCCTTTGACACAATATTCGATCTCATCCCTGATGAACTTGATACACTGATATAAAGTGGATGAAACCATGTTATTCTCATGAATCCAAGGTCACCCTAGCAAAGCATTGAAAGATGTATCAGAATCTATTATATGAAACTTGGCTTCATTCTTCTAATCATCTATCTCCAAAGGCAACACTATGGAGCCTAATGCCCACTCTCCTTGTTTATTGAATCCTTTCAACATCATCTTCTCATATTGGACTTTAGAGATGTTGATCCTTAAGTTGGCAAGGGTTATTATGCATATAATGTTGACTGATGCAAACAGATCAACCAATACCATAGATAGCCTGAACTTGCCAACATCTACAGTAATGTAGAGGGGTCAGTTGTGCTCTATTGTCCCCAGTAGCAGGCCTTCATCTGAGAATGTGACTCTTAGGACTTCTTTTGAAAAAAATATATCCTCTCATGCTGGATTAGTAGTGGCCAACTGAGCTAAGCATATTTCAAAGTCAAGCAATGCTTTAATTAGTGACTCACTCATTTCTTTGGATAAAATAAGAGAGTCATATATACTTAACTTAGCTGACAACTTTCTAAAATATGCTAGGACATTGTAGTAAACTTTAGGTTGGTCCTTCACAAGCATATCCAAGGGTGGAGAATCTTGGGAAGGGGATATCTGCTCACTAGAATCAATGACATATTTACCCTTATGTTGAGGTACTACCCTATGAGATAGAACTTTACCACTATGGAGATTAACTTCAATGACTTCTTGTGATGAGTAGCTTGCAAAAAGTTTTACCTACTCATCAGGTATACCTGCAGCTTCCCTTAAAGGATCATCGAAGTCAGATAACTCCAAATCTATCTCAAGTGGTGAACCCTGAAGATTCAAAAAAGGGCAATCTATTTCTGAATCATAATGAAATTGATCAAAATTATTTAAATTATTATTATTATGACTTAGAGAGCTATCAATGGGAATAAAATTATTGAGATCTTTGAAAGTAGATAGGTTGTTAGTGAAATTATTCTTCTTCATTGATTTCTTCAATTTTGGTGGTACATGATAAAAGTCAAGCAAAGTAAGCAATATGAGTGGCTTGGTTCCCTCATCCATAGATACAACACTCTTGCTTATGGTGGTGGAGCTAGCAGATGTGGTAGCAGCAATAGTGGGAGGAAGAATGCTAAACTCGGATAGTGGTGGTGCTATGAGACTATCCTGGGCACGTGGTAGCTGTTGGTGCTACTCAGCTTCCACCCTCCCTGAGTTGTCTCTCATAATTGGTAGACCTTCCTTAGTGTTCAATGTTTGAGCTGAGTCAGGCTCCTACAGAGAAAGTTTCTTAATTTTAAAAATAATCTTTTTAGAGATACGGGATAAAGAGATGTCCCAACCATATTTTGTTCTAAGAGGATTGGATGTTTCCCCAAAGACTACTTTAATGGAATTAGAAGATTATTCCACTAAGTATTCTTTGGGGATTATTATAGCTCCTAACTTGTAGCTATGCTCAATCCAATCTTTGAATATAAAGCAATCCTTTAAGACATGGCCTAGCAAGCAGTGGTAGGGGTAGTAATTAGGATCATCACTCCTACCCACTTTCTTTGGCTTTCTAGGCTTTGGTAGCTAGAAATCAAACTTCTTAAGGAGGTTCTTGAAGATTTTCTTGGCTACCTCCCTCTTGAATGAATATGGCTTGTTGAGTTTCTCAGCAAAAGTGAATAATAGCTACTTAGTGGAAGGTACTAGTATTGCTGTTGTATAGGTTGTTGGGGTGGCCTTTATGGTGGTCGAGGTAGTGGAAGAGGAGGTGGGAGTAAATGTTATTGAACTTTGGGGCACTCAAAATGTGTTCTTATTGGCTGCTTTCCCTTGTCCACTGCTACTACCATCTTTGGCTTCTTCTTAAACACTTTCTGAGGCTTAGGCTTAGATGATTGGTCTGAGAAGGGTAACTGTTTAGCTTCCTTTATAGGTTAGCCGACTTGCTGATTAGTTTCTCAAATGTCTTAATAATAAAGCACTTGAGCATGAAGGTGACTGAGCCATGAATATTCTTGAAAAGAATTTCAAATGAATGATGTTCCAGTAGTTGTGGTTCGCATTTCATACTCAGGTTTTGCCACCTGATAATATAATCAACAAGGGACTCATTCAGTTTTTATTTCTCTACAACAACGTCCCTTACAGTCACTCTCTGCCGAGCTCATGTGAATCTCCTGATAAAAGCTACTCTAACTCTATAAAAGACTTCACTAAATCATTGGGTAGTTCAGCATACCAATTGAAGGTCGCTCTAGAATGACTACTAACAAATTGGTAGAAGAACAAACGTCACTACCATTGGCTTTGCAATAATTGGCCCTAAAGTGTGTAATATGCCAAGGATGGTGGCACAAAACCCTTAGGGAATTGAACTACATCAAATTCTTTCAAGTAGGGTCTACCCTTTGGAACCGATGAGCTCCCCTGGGCTTGTTCCAATGCCTCCTTCACTTGTGGTTCTACAATCTATTTGATGTCTTTTTCATGTATGGAGGTACTATCAGTTATCTTCCTATGCATCTACTGATATCTTCATCCATTGGAGTACTGCTCTTAGGATGATCTACCATATGTACCAACTCAGGTCTGTCAGCCTCCATAAGTGTGGTTTAAGGGACAGATGCTTGATTTTGTACTGCCAATACCACTACCATCAACTCCTTTACTCTCCTATCCATCTTATCAATCTGATCATCCTTAAGCTTGATTTGTTGGAGAAGGCATTGAGTTAAGTTTGATGCCTCACCTTCCTCAACTACAATGCCCTAAACTTCTTAGTTAAGTTGTTACTTATGTAAAGATCCCTAGGTATCAACCATGTGGACTTCAGGAGTATCATCCAAAAGGTCATCCTCATCGGCATTGAAGTCTATCATATCTTTTTCCTGGTCGGAATAGTCCTCTCCAACTATTTTTCTCACTACAACATGATAGTCCTCTAATATCTCCTCTAATGATTGGTTATCCACTCTACCCGGAACCACTGGGACATATGTCGGGGGTGACTCACTATTGGACTGTTTCCTGAAGAAGTGATGCACTACATGTTTTGGATGACATGGGTGCTATCTCTAATTAGTTCGATAATCATAGGCATTAACATGATAATTTCTTCTCCCTTCTCCTCTGATGTGGTGGTGGAGTGATTACAATGCTCTTGGGCTTCCACTCCTTCTTCTCTACTATTGGGATGGGAGGTAGAGCAAGAAAGCTCAGCCTCACCTCAACTGGTAGAGTGGGTGGAGCACACTCCTTAGGACGTAATCGTATCACCAAGGGAGAATTATTTTTCTCCATATGTTGACTTATGGTATTTGGTAAGCACTTTAGATGGCGGGACATGGACTGGTGATGGTGATCGGCGAGTGGAGCGGTGTGGTGACAGCGATACTGGCTGCCTCTCCATCGAAGGTGTCCTCCTGCGGCTGGATCCAGTAAGAACTATTCTGTCTAAATGATCAGCTCTATCAATTCACCAATCAATATGGTCAATCAATGCTGAGGCCACAGACTATCTAGCAAACCTCCTCCTATCTCTCTTGCCTGCTTGGGTAGCAACCTTAGCCTCCGTGGCCATTTCTTTATAGATCCGATCCCTTACACTTCTAGGCATCACTCGTCTTAAGTCATGAATGGTGGCAGACTTAGAACAAACATGGACTCTCCCTACTCTCCTGAGCACAATCCTCAGAACAGCATAGGGCTTCTTCCTCTCTCTATCCAGTGTCTCATTCTCTCTGGGTCATGGGGGTGATGTTGTTATCTTCCTCACTTCATCCTTTCACTCTACAGTTGAGAGAGGGTGAAACCTACTACCACTAAAAAGGGGAGAGGTATCAGGAATGGACCCCTCTTTAGCTATTTGGGAGGCTTCCTCAACCTACTTGGCCATGTGCTCATAGTACCTCTTAATCTTCCTATTCTTATTACGGTGTTGAGTCTTGGTCAAGGGCACATGACAATAGCTAGTACCGACCTCAAAGGTGGGAGAAATAATCTTATATGTTAAGACTAACTTCCCCTTAAGAATTAGAGCTACAGTTGAGGTGGTACTAGTCCTAAAAAAAATTGTGGCAGGCACAACTGGCACTCATGGCTTGGGAACCTCTAAGACTTTCCTCTTTAGGGATGGGAACTTAGTATCTCAAACTGTAGAAGTGGTTTCTTGTCGGCCACCTCTTCCCTACTCATTTTATTGAGGTTAAGGCCATCACAAGTAACTTTAAAGTGCTCAAACCTAAGGCCAAACTTGATGATTGGGGAAGAGGTAAGTATGGCCTGATCCATGGCCAAATCCACACCCGAGGTGAATGAAAAAATGAGCTTTCTAGATGACATGGTGCTTGAAAGAAACAAAGGAGTGGAGTTTTCTCTTTGCTACATCGTAAGAACACCACACAAATCTTAGGGGGGAATTTATTGAGTGAACGGGTGTGACATTAAGATATGATGTACCATCTCAGGAGATGGATGCATCACCCTACAATGGACCTAATCACCTAATAAAAACTCATAAGGTAGATGGGTCTACGTATATACTAGAGATCTTTCCTATACTTTACATGGAGATGTAAAGCAGGGTTTATTTTATGTTGGATTCTTTAGTTCCCTATAAAAGTAAGCTTCCATAGTTAATTACATCTTAGAAAATGAAAATTTCTTAAGAGTACTCTCGATTAAAGTAATCAATAAGTATCTCAAAATATTTCAAAGATAGACTATCAAAGGAGTGTTTACTTTTGAAACTCAAGTGGGAAGGTTCAAATATGAAGACTTATTTATCGATTTTAAAGGAAAATGAGTAAAAAACACACGCAATAATAGGAAACCTTGTAAGTGCTTCAATCTACCATATAATGAGACTTTACATTTTTTTAAAGAGAAAATTTACTTCTATTTAAATTCTAGGGCTTATAGTCCAACAACACAAGATTATAGAAATGTCTAAGAGGTGAGGTCTTATGCTCATAGCCTGAAGTAAATAAGTACCCTCAGAACCTAAATCTAAAATATCTTAACACAAGCTAGAAGCATGACCAAAGTTAAATCAGGAAATGGGACATAATGGTTTACTCCCACAAGAGAGAGTAGACACATCTTGACTCTTCTGGACTTACAATCGCCTGAAATAGTCACCAAGTAACACCTCCTATGCTATAAAACCATGTAGGCCGATCTTATATAGATGCAAGATAGCTAGACAATTATTTAATTAAGAAAGAAGCTAGAATCCTAAACTCACTCCCTAAGAGACTAGAACATAATTGGTATGAAAATATGGCTTAGAATAATGCTAAAATTTATAGCTTTATAAATCATTTTTGACACATTAATTTTGGACCAAGGCTTGGGATAATTATTCCTATATGTATGATGAAATTAAGTCATGAGCTAAATCAATTAGAGGAGGTGTTCTCAATTAGAAGAGATCGCCATCAATGGTCAAGCATATCCCCTATCGTGCAAGAGCGGAGACCCTCCCTATTCAAGCATGACACAATATGAAATGCATGATGTGATAGCATACAACATTTAGCTAATAAATCTTTTATTTATCTTGATTATGAGCCTATGCTATAAAATGAGGTTATAAGTTATATTGAAATTTAGTTATGAGTTTTTAGTGAGGATAGAAAATTTATTTATACCCTAAAGCACCTATTATATCTAGAACACACATCAAATCATCACACTTTAAGAAACATATGAAAAATATATCATTTCTATTGCACGAGCTAAACATAATAATCAAACATATAAATTTTGTAAAATAATAAGAGGCTGGTGTGGCCGAGTATTATAGTACACCCTGGAAATGAAAAGAAATTGGATAGTCGAGCTCTACTATTATACAAATCGGATTATAATTGAATATTATAATTAAAAATAAATACCATGGGGCTCTTCAATCTCTTGTCCTTCTTTTCTTCTTTTGGATTAATTTGCTCTAGGCTTCACATGGCCTCCCAAGTCTTCGCCTTCTAGCCACTACTCATCCTAAACCCCATAGCACCAATCATAATCCTATTAAAAAGAATTACATATTTATAAAAATTAAATCTAACTACACCTATAAAATAGATGTTAATTAAATAAGCATATAAGCCAAGCAATTATATTTCACATGTTTGGACTTAGCATCTAGCACTTGGGTAGCCAAGCCCACTTGTCCTAATTGGATTATGTTTAGGGGCATAAGAGGCACCTGCAAGCAAGAATATTTGTATTCACTTATTATTACAACAGCCCCTTCAACACAATCCCCTATAGAAGATATCATTAGGTTATTAGTGATCTAACATCCAATCTAGGCACAAATAATCTTAACATCCAGTCTAAACATTACATTATAAAATAAAACACAACACCATAACATACACTGGTCTATCCTAAGACTAGAATTGGTGGGTTAGTATTCTAATGTGTGTGCTAAGGTTTAATGTGGTGTATCTTGACTAAGCTTTTAAGAGTGTGATTATCTAAAGTTGAGAATTATTTATGTTTAACATTAAGGAAGATTTTGCTTCAAATCTTGGAACAAATTGATTAATTTTAATTTACACTTTCTTCTTTCATTTAATGTCTACTAAAAATCTAATTATTATGAAGAGAAGAAAGAGGGTTTGTTACCCTTCATCCCTACCCTGAGTTATTTTTTAAAAGGGGTGTTATTATGACTTTAGTTTTTTAGTGAACCATTTATAAATATTTTATTAAATGTAAGTTTGGGTCAGTCTTAAGAAGCATTATTCAAATATAAAAGGCATCTTAGGATTAATAAAATTGAATCACTATTACATGAATAACATTCCACTACTTCTTTCCACCATCAATAGCATACACACTTCTTCATTTTTATTATCATGATATTTGGTTATATATATATATATATATATATTTGCACACTTGATGATAATTAATGCATGAATTTAGTAGAAAAGAAAGCTTCCATTCCATAGTTAAGTATATGTAGACATGTATTATAGATATAGATTTAAGCAAGTACGTGCTTTTGTAAACTAGGGAAGTGAGAATATTTAAGATCTCCTTGGGGCTACTTAAAGCCCATGTTCCCGGGATATCCAGACTATATACTTGCTAACTTAAATACATGTAAACATATACATGAACATAGAAAAGGAAATCATGCAAAGTAAATCTTTTATTCATGTAAAGCAAAATTTTATCCCAAATTCTAGCATATGCATACACATGAATGAAATTAAGCAAGTACGTGCCATTGTTAAACTAGAGAAGTGAGATTATCTAAGACCTTATTGGGGCTACTTAAAGCCTCGTGTTCCCAGGATTCTAAACAATATACTCACCAACTCCAAGCACATGTAAACATATACATGAACCATGAAACTAAAACAATCCTTTACCACCTTTAAATTATAATTAAATGTAAACTTTATTGAACATTTATAGCTAACATTAGTTTAAATTTTACATCATTAGCTTATAGTTTTGAAAGTAATTTAGGATTTATTAGTGATAATAGCCACACTATATATTATTTATTCAACACATAAAACTTAAATGCAACCATATTCTTTGAATTCTCTTTTTCTTAAAAAAATATGAACATGTGAAACAAAAGGCATCCACATTTATGATGATTGAAAAGAAGTAATTAAACTTTGCTATATAACATATTCAATTACATTAAATTCTAAGGACAATCAAGCCAAATAAATATTCCTTAGGACTAATCAAAGTTCTCATAAGGTTTGATTTTGATATTTAAGTTATTAAAACCTAAAGAGGAGAGATGATACTTAGTATTTACCCCATCCCATGTTGGCGATTTGATATATTTAAAGGAAATAATTAGATGGATTTTATGGATTGATTAGGTTCAAGTCATTAAGCACATCAACTTAACTACCCTTCCCTAAACTAATTTAATTTAATTAACTACTTGATCATGAGCCTTTAATGATATGCTTTTAGGGAAATAAAATTTGTAATGCACCTAAAGGAATCTAATGCAATTAGGCTCATACTTGAGTTAATTAAATTAAAGAAGGACTCTAAGTTAAATACTCTTATTATTTTTTATACCAATGGGTTAATCATAATTTCTTTAATAACTTTATGTAATTAAACACATAAAGGGAAATTAATTGATTATGTTTGAATTATCTAAACAAATTATTAATTTTGTTTGATTTTCATTTTATCATCAACTTTCCTAATTAATCCCTAATTATTACACATGTTAATCAACCTTCTTAAGGAAATACATTTGGAAAAATAATTAAGAAAGGAGTCCCAATTATTTCCCCTCACTATTCCCACTATGCACAATGATTAATTATCATTAATTATTTAATTTTCATTATTTATCAATTTTAATAATTATTTAATTAGTTAATGAGGGTAATTAGGATTGAAATTCTACAGTCTTTAAATTACATGGCAAATAAGTTCAAAAATAAAATTATGGGAGATAGAAGACATCACATGGAATCATCTCACCAAATGTGGAATTAATTAGCCAAGTAATTAGACCTTAATTAAAGTAATTAATCTAAGCTTCAAACTTTAATTAGGCACTATTCACTATGCATAAATTAGGGATTTTGTTTTTTTTTTTAATTCTCCTACATCTAATCTTTCCAAAATGGGTTTATTTATATATTTTTTAATTTATCTATAATTAGTTATGACTTTATGAAGTTCTAGCAATTTAATTACATTTTAATGCCTAATTAACCCATTAAATTGTCGGCGTCGTGAGGACCTTGACGCAGTAGCGCTTTCCATGTGGTGACGTAGTATTGGTTACTTAAATCATCCAATTCGGTAGCTGACTCAATGGCGGCAGACGTGATTTTATCCCAACCGTCCAATCTCTGATCGGAAGACTGAGATTAATCTCATGATTCCAAAGGGATTAAATCAAAATTTCTAATGTGATTAATCATGGTCATCCATTCTAATCACGCGAAATGGACAACTGGTGATTTGTCGTCCTATGAGTGCCTAAAGATAGACATCATTCGCCTTTTATCACTCGATTCGAGCTCAACAGAGCTAGTTTTACTGTGAAATTGACTCCAAAATGATTAGGGAATGAATCTAAGGAGATCCTATGGGGAAAAGCGCGTGAAAACATGATTCACTTAAAAAAAGACCAACACCTAAGGGCCAAAGCTATGATTGCCTAATTTTTACCTTGCCAGAGCTATAGACCAGTGATCCGTTGAAAGAGGTGCCTTCATCTTGAAGAGACAAGACCCTGTTGAGAAGATCACGAGCTGCCTCCTATTGATCGCTCTATGGACCAAATGCCACTACAAAGCTCGATGGAGTTGATCTTGAGACACCTTCCAGTGGTCAAATCGCTTAGGAAATGATTCTTTTCGATTCATTGGAGTGTGATGAAGGCATGAGAAGAGTTAATTTGGGTTTTGTGGAGGGTTAGAAGCTTGGATGGATGGGGCTCTTGGGTTCGATCGGGAGCTAGTCTCACCGACGGTGGACTGCACGAGGAGCTTGGGAGAGAGGGTATGGGATTGTGCGGAATGCTCTAGAAAAGGTCTCTGTTCATTTTGAATCTATGGGAAGTATTGCTCTCCTCCTCAGCTAAACCAAGAACTGGAATTGGTTCAGTCTTTGGTAGTCATTCGACTAGGGTAGATGGCCCGAGATGGCCGGGGACTATTGAGGTGGCTGAGGGTGAGAAGCTAAAGGAGTGTAGTGGGTTAACATGAAGCATACCCTCTCCCATAGGTTGACTAATGGGTTTCCATGGGTGAACTCACTCACTCTTGGCCAAAGACTGAGCCTAACAGTTTTGGATTAAGTTGGGTCAGTGGTCCTCTTGTCCAAGAAGAGCCAAAGGTGGTTATCATGGGGTAAGGAGGTGGAGAACCCATCCAAATGGGGACTTTCTCGCATTTGGCTGGCTTGGTTCAATGGGTTTGACCCAAACTAGGTTCACCAAGGGTTTGGCCCACCGGGCTAGCCCATGGTGACCCAAGAATGAGTAATGCCAAGTGTGGCTGAGTTTGGGCTTGGTTTAGTTGGGTTTGACTCAATTTGACCCATATAGGTCAGATGGGTTCAATTGGGCTAAGTTGACCTATTTGACCAATTGGGTCAAAATGATGATTTGGGTGAGTTCAATTAGTCATTTTGAGTGAATGGGGGCAATTGATTTTACTCAATTTAGGTTAGATTTAAATTTGACTCATAGGTTTAATTTAGGTCAAATGGGTCATGTTGACCAATTTGACTAAATTGGTTTGAGCATGGGTTGAGTCTATGTTCAATTGATCATTAGTGATTGATTAGAGTTATTGATTAGAATTAATTTGGATTGTGGAGTGAATTGGTTCAATTTGACCCTTTAGGTCAAATTGGGCTAAATGAGCTAATTGGGTTAGGTTGACTAAGTTGGATCCAATTGAAGGTTAGATTATGTTTGATATTGAATTAGTGATTGGTTTGAAGTAGTGGTTTCAATCAATTTGGTTTAGAATTTGATTTGGTTCAATTTGATCCTTTAGGCCAAATTAGGTCAACTTGGGTCAAAGGGTCCAATTGGCTCGATTAGGTTTAATTGATTGTAGTGAAGTGTTCAATAATGACTTACAATCATCAATGAAGGGATTGGGTGGCTTGATTTGATCTAATGGGAGTTTAATTGGAGTTTGGTTCAATTGCCCCTTTTGTGCTGCTTCGTGCCAAGTGACTTGGTCAAGCCATCTTGGATCACTTAGGGTTATGGATGGTTGGGATGTGTTCAATGGTAAATTTAAAGTTGATTGGTGGCTTTGATTGTAATTGATATGAGCTTAATTAGGTTTTGGCTCATTTGAACCTTTTAGGTCAAATGGACTAGCTTGGGTTGGCCACCTTCCTTTGGTTCAATTGGTTTGATTGCAAGTGTTGAAGTGGCTTGAAATGATGTAATGAATAATTGGAGTGATTTAGAAAATCAAATTGGATTTAGTTCACTTTAATGGGTTTGAATTAAGTTATATGATCATGGTGGAGTTAACTTGGATCAAGGTCCAAGTTAGTTTGGCTTGGAGCTTAGATTAGAAAATCAAATTCAATTAAGATTAATTGAATAGATTTGAGGTTGGTTTAGCTCCATCCATATGATCTTAAGTTTGGATGAGGGCATAGGTATGAGTCTTGGTTTAGGCCATAAGGTAGGTGGAACCTATTTGTCTCAAGGTGGATTTTGAGCATAGGGTTATACCTTCCAAGTCTTTAAGCTTAAGTTTTAGTGTCTTCTTAATCACTAGAGGTGTCCTAGCACTAAGAAAATCTAAGTGTCTAGAAAATTCCTAGATCTAAGATGGGTAGGATTAATCGTCACTCCAAAATTGAGGTCAACACACACACACACACACACACACACACATATATATATATATATATATATATATATATATATATATATATATATATATATATATGGAATAATTTGATGGATTTATTTTAATAATATTTTGCTTTACTATTTTTGTAAAATAAACAGGTTCTTGTGTAATAACATTTTTGAGAGATGGTGCTGCTTCTTTAGATGATTCACATTTCTTAATAGTAGTTTGAAAGACATCAAAGAGATAAGTTCGGAGGTTGATCATCCCAACGGTGGAGTTAGATAAATCTTTTCCCCTATCTCTCCCCCCCCAAGGAGGGACCGCCTCGATTAGAAGGGGTCATCCTTCGGTGAGGGGTGATCCACCCCTGATTGTCTTTGAAGAAATTCATGAGTAAAAAAATCAGGAAGTGAGTTAAAAGTGTCGTTCATGAATTCAACACAAAATCAAAAATAGAAAGTTGAGCTTGCTAAGATGAAAAAATCTGTTTAGAAACTAAATTTTTGGCATTCTTTTCAATAATAAATTTATCGGATGAACAATCAACTCTTAATAGGAAACGTCTATTAAGAAGGTCATCTTGAAATTTAGAAATGCATTTCACAACTAAAAATATTTCTTTCTTTATGATGGAAAATTTTTTCTGAGTCAAATTCCATTGACTAGTGTTAAAGCAGACTAATTTTTCCTTAGAAACTAAAAATAAATTTAATGGATGAACAATCAACTCTTAATAGGAAACGTCTATTAAGAAGGTCATCTTGAAATTTAGAAATGCATTTAACAACTGAAAATATTTCTTTCTTTATGATGGAAAATTTTTTCTAAGTCAAATTCCATCGACTAGTGTTAAAGCAAACTAATTTTTTCTTAGAAACTAAATTTTTGGCATTCTTTTCAATAATAAATTTAACGGATGAACAATCAACTTTTAATTGGAAACGTCTATTAAGAAGCTCATCTTGAAATTTAGAAATGCATTTAACAACTGAAAATATTTCTTTCTTTATGATGGAAAATTTTTTCTGAGTCGAATTCCATTGACTAGTGTTAAAGCAAACTAATTTTTCCTTAGAATTCTTTTACTATTTTAATATCCCACCATAACCTTGATCTGAAACATCAATTTCAACTATTTTGAAACTATTAGGATCAGGAAGATTAACGCATGAAAGATTTTTAACTCATTTAAAAGTTTTTTTAACAGCCATAGTGTACGAATTAGTCTATGGCGGTGGGATTTTCTTTAACTGGTCAAAGAGAGGTGGCAGCGTCATGCGCTAAATTTTGATAAAGTCAGCAACATAATTTAGAGAAGCTAAAAATCTCTACAATTGAGTTTTATCAAGAATGATATCATAAAATTTATCTGGAAACTCAGTGCTCCTATTGACGGGAATGATAAATGCATTAGATAAATTATGTCTCAAAAATTAAATCTCTGTTTGAAATAGTTTGGTCTTTGGTGCAGAGATGATGAGACTATTTTTGTATAATTCATTTAAAAGTTTGCAAATGATTAAAATGTTCATTGATGGAGTTAGAAAAAAATAAGAATGTCATCGATATAAATAATAATATATTTAAAATAGTTTTCAAATATATCATTCATAATATATTGAAATTCGGATGAGACATTTTTAAGCCCGAACAATATTATGTTCTAGTCGTAGTGACCAAAAGGAATAGTAAATGATGTCTTATATCTATTTTCTTCTTTGATTTGTATCTATCGGTACCAAGATTTTAAATCAAATTTAGAAAAGATCTTTGCTTTGTTCATTCTGTTAAGCAAATCTCTTTTATTTGGAAGCAAGTATTGGATCCATTTAAGAGTTTTATAAAGAGGCTTGTAATTTATTACAAGTCTCGATTTTCCCCTTTCTTTTTTGGTCGCATTCATGACATAGAATACGGTGCAACTCCATGCTGAATAAGATTGTCGAATTAATTTTTTAGTTGATAACTCGACAATTTCTACTTTACATAAAGCAAGATAGTGCTCGTTCATTTGACAAGGACAAGTCTTAGTTGGAATGTCACATTCATTGAAGTTATCAATGTATGGAAGTTCCATAAAATGAATTTTTATATTCCAAAAAGTAATTGGATTTTCACTACAAATTGATTTTTAAAAATCTTGCAAAAAAAATTGAATTTTATTTTGAATTTGAAGGGAAGAAATTTTTTGTTAGTTAAATTAAAAATTTCTTCTTCTAAATAATTTAAATACATAGATTCTTGTTAAATCTATTCATCTCATTTATGAGGATTTCTTTTGGATTGGTAATAAATCAGATTATAACATTTTTGTCTCACATTTCATAATGGATTCTGATATCATCAATCATAGTGATGGAAATTATTTTGAGAAGGAAATGAGTTCCCAAAATAATATGCCGAGTTAAATTTTTAACTAATAAGAATGACGTGAATATAGATATCGTCCTGACAAATGATAATGGAAGATAGTTTGTATTCATTTTGTAGTGTTTCTCCATCAACAGCTCTCAACTTCTGAGTGAGTTTTTCAAAATACTTGGAAGGTATAAGACCTTCTTGAATATAGTTTAAATCTGCACTACTATCGATAAGTGTCATAAGATTAGGTAATATATATTCTTTATTTATGATTAATTTAATAGAGATATACCATTTTTGATATATCACCCTTTGAATACTTTAAAGCAATTAATTTTCTTGATTTTCAGTAGTTTATGGATTGTATTCACAATGTTCAAGTTGCGAATAGGCTAGATACTAGTTTATTTCTAAATCCATTATTTGGCTATTCATTTGGTCTTATTCAGCTTTAATATCTCTAATTTCTTATTTTAATTGTTATATATATTTTTTTAAACCTTCAGAGATATTTCAGATTGAATATTCTTTTTAGCTTTCCTTCTATATATTTCTTTCATAGAGTATATACGGAAGTTAGAAAAGGATTTATTAGGTTCCTTTTCATTTAAAATTTTTACAATCTCATTTTGAGTTGATGCATTATCAACTTGAGCTAAGATTTTAATAAGTTGGTCTTTCTAGTCATTAGTAAGTGTAAATAGACTAGATATTTCAATAATATTTTTATAGTAATCTATTTGTTGACATGAATTGCAACACTTAGATTTTTTTTTATTAGAAGATGATAGAATTTCGGCTTCTTCTAATGAAATTTCTTTATCAGATTCTGAAAAAGATAAAAGAATTTTCATGAGGGTTTTTTTAACTCTTCATCAATTTATAATTCATTTAACTTCTTTTTAATAGTACATATATTAGAGTAAAGACCAATACGGGTACACTTATAACATTTGATGTATGTTTTAAGCTTTCTTTTAGGTAAAGGCTTAGATTTAGACGCTTTGTTAGTCCTCTTAATCTGCTTTCATTCAATCTTTCCCTTTAGTTTATCTTTTCTTCTAGAGGAATTTACTCGAGGAGGATCACATGTGAATTGTTCACAAAATTCGCCTAGCTGTCTTTTCTCAAGAAGGTGCTCTCTTTTAATCTAATCATTTAACTTTATATCTAAGTGAAGAGTTAGATCGGTGCAAATACAAGCAGTATAAGAGTTCCATACATGAATGATTCATATGGAATTGAACCATTAAATAGACAGAGATGTTTGAACTTTATCACAAACAGATTAGGTAGACCCTCAACAAGTTTTTGTTTCTGATGTGAGCTATTAGCGTTGTTTAACATCATAACCATAGCAAGAAAGACATCTTTATACCATCTAAAATGTGTAAGAGATGAGCATCTTAATTTCTGGAGTAAGAACCAAATTTTTTCTCTCGGGTCCCCAGCAATGCCTATGAAATGGTCTAAAATTGCTTGGACCAAATTATAAACATTATTTTTATTGGATTGTTGCTGTACTTTGGGCTTATCTTTCATACTTAGGTCAATCTTGCTAACTAGATCATCCTTTTGTTCAGAAAGATAATGATCCCACCAGCCTTTAAGGATCCCTGAGAATCCAAAAAATAGTGGCTTTCACCTCTTGTAGAGGAGTTGCCAAACAATGCCTTGTTTCAAAAGTGGTAGCATACATCATTATTTTGTGTAGAACTTGATGGATTTGATGTTCAGCAAGCCCATCAATATTACATTCACAGAGTGTATTCCCATCATAAGAATTGCCAACAAAATCAATAGGTTCTTCAAAGAGTAAATCCTGAGGTGTTGATCGTTTATAGTAGTGCTTATCCAACTTCTTCTTTGGGTAAGTTATTTTGTGGAGATTGTATTTGAAGACTTTGAAATGCATTTGTACTTCAATATGATTATCTAATTAATCATCTTGTGATTCATCAAATGCTTCGTCTTCTAAGGTTCTTAATGAATGGCTTTTAAATTTTATGATCAAATTTTGAATATGCTTGCTAGTTGATCCTAACTCAAAAGCTAGTTTAGGAGGAGGTTGAAAAATGAGGTTTTATTATTGCTGAAGAAGATCCTTTAGCAACCAAGTCTTACGTTTATCTCGATCAAGATTTCTCTTTAATTAGTTGAGCATTTTTATCTCTATTCAAAACAAATGATCAGTAATTACTTAAAGAGTACTATTGCTATAATTAAGTTATTTAATTATAATAATAAACTTTTTTTAAGGCTAGGGGATCTATGTCAAGTTTCCTAAAAGCAGCAATGTCTAAAGGTTTGTCGTCTACCATCTTGACAACTAGTGGAGGGTATAAAGTTTCAATTATTTTTCTTTGCTCATTTAGCCATTTTTTATGACTTAAACATAAAAAATGGCTAATTAGTCCGATTGAGTGTAATTTTGAAAGAACTAGACCACAAAAGGGATTGTTGTCTTGCCTTTCTTATTTCTTTTGGTCATTTTCTCAAAATAGATGTTAGATATTTCAATTCTCTGACCTTCCAAGGTGATATTTATATACCACTTTTAGAAATTATCATTTTTTTGTTGTCTAAATTCTCTCATAATAGTCTCTCTAGATTTAGATCCTATTTGATAATTTATTGATACTAAAATTCACTTCTGAATGAGTGAGAGATTTATCTTCTCTCACTGGATGGTAAATATGATTATGGTTTAGTTGAATTGCCTCAGTGGGCGATTCACTAATATGAGTAGGAGATCCTATAGATTTAGATCTTGCTAAAGTCTCAACCCAGAAAGAGACTCTCAGAAGAGTTATAGATCTAAGGGGATTAAATCTTACTTCTGCATCGCCATCAGATGTTTGAATTATCTGATTGATTTCTTGGTTAACAGATGATGTAAGAGTTACAATTGATGATATTAGAGTCATGATGGGGTGATCCTCTTAAGGGGGAGTTCTTCAAAAATGAAATAGTTTAATCAATAGACTAAATGATTTATTGAGTTGTAGTAATATCAAAGTCGGGTAAGAGTTGTTAGCTCTCTCATAAATCCTTGACTGCATAATACCACGACATAAATAAATCATATTGCGAATTATAATCAAATTTTATTCATATACATTAGAGAGAACTTGGCTTCGTCGCATATGGTCGTAAGTCCCGCTTCATGTATTGATAAGGCTGTAAGACCTTGTATTATGTCGACTGCTATAGCTATCTCTGAGGCCTATGAATTTATTTTATTATAACTCAAAATAATTTAGTTTATTTATTAAGCCACTTCATTCAATGAAGAATTCTCCCCCTTCTTAATTTATGTCTTCTTCATCTAATTTGGTAAATTGTAATCTTATAATTAGAAATTCTAAAAATAATAATTTAATTAAAAAAGTTGAATTAACGGAGTTTCCTCTTAATAAGGAAGATTTAAATAGATGATCATTACGTGAATTGACACCTTTGATTTCATATATATATATATATATATATATATATATATATATATATATATATATATATATATATATATATATATATATATATATATATATATAATTTATATATATATTATGTTTTATGTATGTAAAATTATTAAATTTTATTTGGGAGATGCACACACATAGCACATAATTATATTGCATTTACATATTAACACTAAAAATTTTTATATACAAATACTGTACTTTTTCTTTAAAAATTTCAATAACTATGCTAATATTGAAGATATAAGTATTATTTATGTAAATTTAAAAGTTTAGTTATGTATATATATATATATAAATGCCCGCATTTGCATAATATTATATAATTCTTATTTAGAAATTTAATACCTATATAATTAATGTCATATAAAAATATCATTATCATTATTATTTTTAAATATAATATGAACTTTTTTATATATAAAAAGATGTTATAAATATAAATATAAAATTTTAAATATTAAATATATAAATAAATAAATTTGTGCTTTAATTATAAAAATATCATTATCATTATTATTTTTAAATATAATATGAACTTTTTTATATATAAAAAGATGTTATAAATATAAATATAAAATTTTAAATATTAAATATATAAATAAATAAATTTGTGCTATAAAAGTAAATTTTCCTTTATTTTAGCAACGATTGACATTCAAATTGTGCTTCTATGATGAAATTGCCGGCTGCTGAATGATAACAGCTTGGTCGTGGTTTACTGGACTACATCCCCATTCTCTCCCAATTTTCAACCAAATGTTTCGCGTTTTACTAGTTCGAGCCACTTTCCGGCTCTGGTTTCCCGAAGACAGACGGTCAGCCCTACGTTTCCTTCACCATGAATTCAAGTGCAAAACCCCAAACCCCATCGCCCCCTCACCACCTGATTCGAACTTTACCGTATCCTTCCTCGGGACCTCTTGCGGCTTGTCCCCTTCGGCTGCCCTAGCTGCAGCTGCTAAGACAAACCTAAAGTTTTCCTCAAACGCTGAATCCGTTCTCAGCCTCCTCAAAAATTACGGATTTACAAAATCTCAGATCGCTATCATCGCCGCCAAGCACCCATCCCTCTTCAACTACAACGCGGAGAAATGCATCAAGCCGAAGATCGATCTTTTCATAGCCGCGGGCTTCACTGGAACCGCCCTCACGAACCTCATCTCGAGGAACCCCTTTGTCCTGAGGTCTAGCCTGGAAAAGAAGCTCAGTCCCAACCTACATCTATTGATGACCATTCTTAGTGGCGACAGGCAAGCGGCCGCTGCTTCCATTTCCCGGTCCGCGTGGATCCTTCTTCTTGATCCCAATAGGCGCATTTTGCCCAACGTGGAGACGCTTAGAAAGCATGGCGTCAGCGACGCCAACATAGCCAAACTCTTCACATGGTGCCCTAGAGTAATCACGCAGGAACCCGGCCGTTTCAGCAGATCGGCGGCTTTGGTTGAGGGGATGGGGTTGGAACCTTCGAAATCTATGTTTGTTATCGGGATCAACGTGGTTTGCGGCCTTACCCTAGCGACCTGGGAGAGGAAGATGAATCTTTACCGCAGCTTGGGCTGGTCGCAAGAGGAGACCATCTCGGCTTTTAAAAGGTCCCCTTATTGCATGCTTCTCTCTGAGGAGAAGATAAGGAAGGCTATGAACTTCTTCACGAAGAATCTTAACTGGGAGCCCTACCGCCTGGCATCACTGCCCAGTGTCTTAAGCCTTAGTCTCGAGAACAGGATTGTTCCCAGGTATACTGTTTTCAATATCTTGACCACAAGGGGACTTACAAAGTCAAAATTAAGCTTCTCAACGGTCTTGTTCATGGGTGAGAGTGATTTCCTGAAGAAGTGCGTGTATAAGTACACTGATGAAGTTCCAGAGCTGCTGGAGGCTTACAGGATTAAGTAGGAGTAAGATGGATCGATGAATATGCATATGCATCCGGGAACTATTGGCTTTGAAGTTAACACAGAGTAAGAGAAATTTATATTAATTCTCAAATTATACGCCCTGCCTCCTGCTGCTGGTTATGAAGGTTTAGCAGTTATCCATCAAGATATCTACATTGTGACTCATGTAGTCCTTAACAATTCCAACGATAGCAGAGGCTGGGGACACTGTGCTTTCTCTCTTATTGTATGCTTTGAATTGGGTGCTATGAATGGCAATTTTGACAAGTAAGTGGCTTCATTTTGAATTTTCATTCTCTTATTCATGATTTTCGATCTTTTTTTGTTTACTTTGGCTAAAATTTACACCCTTTTCAGGAATTTGTTTTGTTGTTTTTTAGCTTTGGCCTGCTTGAGGATGGGAATTGGATTTTATTGGTGGTGGCTGCAGGTAGACTTCATGGTTTTGATAAGTTTATAATTTTGAATGCCTTTCATGTTACTTTTAAAAATTTCTGGGTGATTAGTTTGCTTATATTTTGTTATTATTTCAAGACCTTTTGGCATCTAGCAAGTTTGGACACATTCTTTTCGTAGTGATTGTGCTATTTGTATATGAACTGAGTTTTAAAAAGCAATAATGTGGCAAACAATGCTACTTCTAACTGATAATGAACAAGGCATTACAGAGCAATCTAATTATGATTATGCCTGTTAACTAGATCAAAAATATTTGATGAAATCATAGTAACATTTTTAATGATTTAGTAATTATTTACCTAAACATTTTTTTCTGCATTAAATTCGTATGAATTAAGCATATGAATGTTAAGTTGTTAATTTGTGAAATAATTATAGGATTACGTGGTTGATAACTGATTATTTTTTTATCATAATAAGATTAATTAATTAATTAATAGCTACATGATTGCTAATCAATTAGATATTCATGTTAACTGATTATGATTTTAGCTAGTAATTAATAAATTATCAACAAATAATATATTCTTTTTTATTATTTAATTATAAATTTAATGTAAATCTTTCTCCAACTCTTTAAATCAGTGTGGCTCAAACCTAAGCATTTTAAGAGTAAGAGGGTATGCTATACTTTTTTTCACCCACTCAAGTCCACAAGGTGAGACTTTATTATGATGTTGTGGGATTCAAACTCAACATCTTGACAATCATTTTTGCATCCTGTATAAACCAAACTAATTGGTACCTACGAGGCTACACTATACTATTTTAACTTTTCTTATTTGATTGCAAGTAACCGAGTATTGTATGTGCAGAACAAAAGGAATGTCTTGCTACTAAATTTACTAATGCATTTGACATTCCACATAGACCCCTGTATTCTAAAATTGCCTTTGCAGTTGTTTGGTTGCAAGTATTATTTTATGTTTAAAACAATAAGAAAACAATAAGAAACAATAGTTTTAATAGTGTTTAGTTTGAACTAATTCAAGTATAACATATTTGTGTAAAAGGTTTGGAATCCTCTGAATATGTATTTTTGTTGACTTTGGAAGACACCCAGATTGGGTGAAATTCTAAGTACTGTGACAACTCATAGCTTGTGAGCTTACCTTTCCCATCTCTTATTGATACCTTTTGTTGTCACCACTTATTACTCTTTCACCGCTCCATCCTTTGTCGCCCTTATTGCTTATGTCACCTTGAGCTAGTATTCAAAGCCCATTATCATCCGTTAGCTATCACCACCTTAAGCCATTGCTACTATGACCCACTAGCATTTGCCACCATTGTCCTCTTCGCTTGTTTCCGCTACTTGATGTTGCCCTACATGTTATTTGCCACCCAATATCATCTGCTTGCTACTTTAAAGTTATCTGTCACACTTCAAAGTTGAGCCATTAGGTTTAGTGAAACCGCTTAGGCGTGACATGGCATGCAGAGGTGAAGAAGCTCTCCAAAATCATTCCAAAATAGAG
Organism: Cymbidium sinense; assembly: GCA_021442155.1. Taxonomy (NCBI): domain Eukaryota; kingdom Viridiplantae; phylum Streptophyta; class Magnoliopsida; order Asparagales; family Orchidaceae; genus Cymbidium; species Cymbidium sinense. Next base: position 71,205,198 of record CM038228.1, on the reverse strand, counting down.
TCATATGACATTAGAAGGTTTTGGAGAACCCTACACAAATCTTGACTCATTTGGAAGATTCTAGAGGCTTATAGATTATCCTAGATATTTCAAGAATATTCTAGCAGTCTTCGAAATTTTTTTTAGAACCTTTTGGATATTATAAGAATAATCAAGAATATTCTAGAATGTTCTAGAATTGTGTAGATGTTTGGGGAGAATCTAAGAGACTCAAAAACTCTCTAGGATATTTTAGAATGTAATAGATATATAGGGTATAAAGTATTTTAGAGATTTTCACACATGTAATGTGTATTGTATTCTAGATTATTCTTTGGCATAGGAGGAGGGCTATAAATAAGACCCTTTTTTTCTCATTTATAACTAAAGGAGAGTGACTCTTAAGTGTGAGTGTGTAAGGTCTAAGCTCTATAAAGTTCAATTGTATTGGCGAAGTTTTTTTCACTTATTTCTCTTTTGTCTTTGCAATCTAGCCTAACATTGCATGAGTATTAAACTGACTTAGCGCTAGCAAAGTATGCTAAGGCTGCATGGGTGATTTAGGGAAAGTCAGTCTGTGATAGTTGGTATCAAAACGGTTCAATCCTAGGGCAAGGAGGCCAAGAGGTATCACAGGTAAGGTTAGTATGGAAAGTGTGGAGTCACTATGAGAAGGCCAAGGATGGAAATAGCGGCATAGTCTTGCAGCATCCAAGCCAAGAGGGAAGTCAAAAGAGAAGATCTCGGGTTTCGATTCGCATATATCTCAGGGGATGTAGGTTGCGATGGCACTGGGACCTACATGGATGCCAAGGGCGAAGAGAGGAGTAACCTATCCAGTCTACAAAATGAGACATGGTGCTTCGACTGAAGAAATCCTTGATGGGCAATGAAGTGGAGGTGCATGAAGAGCTCAAGAGAGTGCTCAATAGGATGCTGGCTCAAATAGGGGACTTGCATGACGGAGAGGCCTTGTGTTAGCAAGCTTTGTCAGAGACATCCACCACCAACCACAATTACTTTGGGAAGCACACAATGCATAGATGCTAGAGCAATAAGAGAGGCGGTGGATGGCTCAAGGCAAGGAAGAGGCTTGCCAAGACATCGTAAGGGTGATGAATAAAGGGAGGAGCAAGCCAAGAGTTGGCAAAGATCGAAAAAGACCTTGTAACATTTGCTTCGCTCACAGAGGACCACATTGGGCAAGACATTATCCATAGATTGCTTTGATGCTCACAAGTCGTCAACGAGTGATGAAGGACGAGGATGGTGATTAGGTCGCACGACTGGAGTCTACACAAGAACTATTAAGACAAGAATAGGAAGAAAGCAACTCCAAGGGAGAGGAGTTGCGAGTCATGGAAGACATCCCAAGGGATGGAGATAGCCACCTAACTCATGGGAGTGAGTTAGAGGCTGATGTTGGGGGCTCGTCAAAAGGGATAGTGGAAGCCCTTGAGGAACCAACAAATGTCTTGTTAGTGGAGTGACTTGGGGAGGTGCTAAGCTAATAGGGGGGATCTCAAGTCTTTAGCTCGCCAATAGATGTCCAAGACAAGCAGCTAACAGATGACGAGGAAGTCAGCTTGAAGGAGGGAATGCCAGAGGACAAGACGAGCTGAAAGTTCAGGAAGGACCTGTGGCAGTCTAGGGGGGACATCTAGCATTGCATTGAAGAAACTCTCGATGAAGGCATCATGAGGATAGTTGGTGGAGGATGTCACGCCTCAAAGTTGAGCCATGAGGTTTGGCGAAACTTCTTAGGCGTGACATGGCAAACAATGGTGAAGAAGTTCTCCAAAACCTTTCCAAAATGGAGTCATATGCTATTAGAATATTTAGGAGAACCCTATACAAATCTGGACTCATTTAGAAAATTCTAGAAGCTTTTAGAAGACCTTAGATATTTTAAGAATATTCTAGAACTTTCTGGATATTTCAGGAATAAGCAAGAATGTTCTATAATGTTTTAGAATTATGTAGATGTTTGGAGAGTAATCTGGGATACTCCAGACCTCTCCAGAATGTTGTAGAATGTAATAGATATATAGGTATTAGTGTGGAGCATTCTGAAGAACTAACCATATATGTAATATGTAGTGTATTCTAGATTATTCTTGGGTATGGGATGAAGCTATAAATAGGACCCATTCCCCTCATTTATAACCATTCAAGGAGAGTGACTCTAAGTGTGCGTATGTAAGGTTTAAGCATTGTAAAGTTCTCTTATATTAATAAAGTTTTTCCACCTACTTCTCTTTTTGCAATCTAGCCTAGCATTACATGAGCATTAGGTTGACTTGGCACTAGCAGTGTATGTTAATGTCGCACGAGTGACTTAGGGAAAGTATGTATGTGACATAATGCTCATCACCATTGCCCATAACCATAAATCACCATCGTATTTAATAAATTTGAAATGTATCATTAATATATTTATATATATATATTTCCATATATTTAGTTGGCATCTAATCAAATAACTTATATATTTTTAAACACATGCCTTTAAATTATTCAACATTTTCAAAAATTCATGCAATTTAAAATCATTCAACGAAATAGCCCCTTGAATTGATTTCATTTGATTAATGTAATTCTTTTCCTTGTCTCATCCCCGACCCTCAAGAGACATGGCACATCTACAATAGTACAAGGCTAAATTTTTAGTTTAAGTGTGCTTTAAAATGTAATTAGTAATTTAAGTTTCATTAAAGAAAAATTTAGATATAGGTATAGTCGCTCATTTAGTGAGCGACTAGTATGCCACGTCAAATCCGGCGTGGCAAAGCAGCTGGGTTGTTTAGTGCTAGTCGCCATTACGGACGACTAGTTTTACGTCAGAGCTAGTCGCACATTGCGCGTGACTAACATTTTTTTTTTTGGTTTAGGGTGAAGAGGTTTATGGAGAAGTATAGGGAATTTACATATGATATTTGTTTATTTAGAGAAAACATGTGATAAAGTTTCAAGAGATATTTTTTGGAGAGTTGTAGAGAAGAGAAGAGTTAATATTAGACATATTCAAGTCATTAAGGATATGTTTACTAGAGCTATTACCTGTGTTCAAAGAGAATTGATAGAATATATATATATTTCTTTTCAGTTGGATTACATCAAGGATCTTTAAGTCCTTATCTTTTTGCTTTAGTTATGGATGTTCTTACTAGGCATTTATAGGAAGATGTACCTTGGTGTATGATTTTTGCTGATGACATTTTTTTTGTTGATAAAGCTAGAGAGGGAGTCCAAGTGAAAGTTGAATTATAGAGGTGAACCTTAAAGTCTAAAGATTTTCGTTTGAGCAGATCTAAAACTGAATATATTGTGTAATTTTAGTTGTAGAAGTTCTAGTGTGATGTTGTGATGTTGGGTGATCAAGTCATTAAAAAGAGTGAGCGATTCAAATATCTAGGCTCTATTGTTCAAAATAATGGTGAAATGGAAGGAGATGTTATTAGTAGAGTTCAAGTTAGTCACTTTAATAATTAGAATTGATGAGAATCATGAAGCTTAATGGAAAGTTTTCATATCAATCGTAAATCATATATGAATCTTTGAAATCATGTGATTAGGATGACCCCAAGATAACTTGCTAATAATAGTAAAAGAGAAAAGATATGATGACTTTAAGAAGATTACTTGTGTTTAAACACAGAAGATTACCAAAATAATACAATACAATAAAGTTCCAAGATATATACAAAGAAATGAAATATCTATTATAGCACAATCAAAAAAGAAAAATAAAACATTCATGAACTAATATAGTACAGACGCACATGCCACACTATGCTAAATAGTTAATGCCTCTGTCGTCTGCGTGGAATCGCACCTCTCAGGTGTATACTGATTAGGTGCGCATGGTGGATGATCACATAGCTGATGGTGGCTCTCCAATGTAAGATCTTTAGAAGTCTACGTAGGATAGTCCTGTGATGAGAAAAAAAGTGGCTGTGAGTCATATAGGTAGGCTGGTACATAGAAGGACCTGGATCAGTATATATAGATGGTCCGGTGCCCCAGTCATACTGTGGGATATCCTCTGCAGGCTCTGGTTTATAATATGTGTGTCGCTGATATGCACCCACAACCTCAAGTCTCTGCATAACACCTCGTACCTATCTACAGCTGCCTGTAACTCGTGCTCATCGGCCGAAGTATGACTGAAAGATGTCATGAGTCTTCATGATGTGCTAGACTGCATGAAAAATGACGTTTGAAATTAAGCTCAACTATATATGTAACATATTGAATTTAACAGAATACTTATATAAGTACTTACATATATGCGCTCTATAGGTGCTCTGGGATAGTAAGTAGTGAGAGTATCTGTCGGGCGGTCAATAAATACAGAGAAGCCCAAGATTTGAACCAGGACATGTACTGATTGATAGCTGTTAGTCCGTCCTGGTCTTCGTCTAAGCCTTCAATTATGTAATCCCTCTGCCTCTCCTAAGTGGCAATGTGCTGACCAGAATCAACATCTACACCGACCTTAACTCTTTTGAAAGTAGGGTCTACATGTGCCACATCAACTCTGGGTATGAGTCCAAACTGTCTTAACACTCGATTAGGTAAGTACCACTCTACCTTTTTCCAGCTGATGAGCGGGACTCGTGTCAACCAAATATCGGAGCCTACTGAGCATAAACTTGATAGGCACTGCGTGATTTGTTCAGTATATGGCTCCCAAATCACCTGCACATATTAAAAATTATATTAAATTGATATACACATTATAAAAAATAAAGTGAATGACAACTATACAATTTATTCCTGTGTATGCAACAAATCATCCAGCTCATTACTATATAATGCCACGTTCGTCATTAGCATCTAGTGAACATATCGCTCGTTCCACCTGTTCACACAACACATTAGAAACAAACATATAAGCATTAATTTGAAGTTGCAGGAATTAAAATATACCTCAATCCAATGTTGAGTTCATCGAGATCACTCGGATATGACACATGTAGGGTCGGCCTCCCCACATGAAGATGCTCCCAAGATCATATCTGCAAAAGGTGTAGGCAGCCAACCATATTGACCCTGGTGGACCTAGTAGACTCATACAACTCTCTATACAGGTGCGCCAAAACTACTTCCCTATAAACAGTGTATTGAATGCATCCAGGTCCTCAAGTAGTGGAAGATACTGCAGATAAACCTCAGATCCTGACATGTTTGGTAGTAAGAAGCTTCTAATAAGAAATAGAATGTAGGCACACACGTGCCTGATGAGCTCTTCGATGCTTAGATGGGCATTAGACTCTCTGTAGAAAGACTACCTAAAATCCGGCATACGCGTCTACGCGTACTGCCCTCGAATCGATGTGATGTGTGTGTCGGGTCATGATACACCACATCCGGGAGGGATGTCGACCCAACATCGCGGCAAATGCCTATGCCACCTCTTCCCTCACCACCAATTGGACCAATAACGGGTTCATCAACGATAAACCCGTAATCATCTCACGTCATTGTCGTACCTACGGTCGGTGAAAGGTATTGGTCAGTGGAGACCATCTCTCAACTAGAGCAGTAAGTAGATGATGATCCAAGCGAATGAAACGTAGCTGACTAATACAGTGAAGGCCTACTGCACGCGGGACAGAGATGAAAGTCCTATAAGTGATGGGTCACTTCTTCAGCATAAGCAAGTGAGAAGCGGCATCTAGAATAATGCTCTGCAATAAAAAAAAGAGATTAAGCATTAGTCAAATCAGTACTCATGTACAGGTGTAACGTAGAAGCTGAAATTAAAATTACACTTATAGTATCGGGGTGGGCGGCTCTGTGTCGACCACGTAGGGATGCTATGTTATGGTGGACCTCTGGAGGAGGCTGCTTTGACTATGCGGTGTCCTCGCTAGCATAGCCCCGATGCCTACGTCTAATTTAGGGGAGGTGCTCCTCGGCCATTGTACCTGCTGAAAGAAACACATGTAGTAGTCAATGTCAGGCAATTGCAAAATTAAAAAGAAAAACTGTAGCGTAAAGTAAGCTAAAAAAGAGTAATGCATGGTATCTAAAATTTTAAAAGAGTACATATAAATACGTAGTTATTGTAATTATAACATACCTTCTACTATTGATATTGTATGGGCATGATGATCTGTAGTGGCCAACTATCTTGCATAGACTATATGATCTACTACTGCTAGCTCTATTTTCATCCATTGTATTTCTGAACCTACTAGTGCGTGGCCTACCTGACCTTCTACGAAAATTAGGTGACAATAATTCGATAATATCTTGCTCAGCACTGTAACCTAGCCAGTCAGAACTGTCAAGCAATGTATGGAACTCAGCTGAATATGTGAGCTTATATAGATGCTAAGTATAATACTGTAAAACACATGTCAGGTGATTCAATCTTCTGAACCCCAACGCTGTAATAGTATGAGGGCAGGCCAAATCATATATACCCGTCTTACTACAACTGCAGCTACATTGATCATTATCTGAAAAATCAACTCTAAAAGATCGGCTTGACCTATCAAACACTTGCATCTCCCTGAGATTGATGTTGACCGGTTCTGGGAAACGTCTAGCTTCCCTTTCGTAACGTTGTAATATAGTTGATACTCGTTGGGTGAACATAGATAAATTGGCTTCCTGTTGCTGAGTTGTAATGACAAATCTTCTCATAAATAGTCCAACTAAATTGTAATAAATAGCAGTGATTAGCGCCTGAATTGGGTGCACTTTTAAGAACATCATTTAAACATTCAGATGCATTTGTCGTCATAGTACCGTAACACATTCCACCATCATGCATTAGTGACCATCTAACTAGGTCTCTCTACACAAGCCATTTGTGGACTTTTTTTTTCACATTTTTTATATCTATCATGTAACTCACGCATATCATCAATGTTTCCAACCATATATATTTTCTGGCAAAGAAACTCCACATCACCAATCCCCAATCTACATATTACCTTTTTGAAATTCTCACGCAGATGTCGCAAGCAATGCTTATGAGCGGCCCAGGGAAAAATGTCTTTGCAACCACGCAATAAGCCAGTATGTTTATCATATATTATGCACAAATCGCATCTAGCTGACACCACAGGTAACAGTTCATGTAAACACATTAAGAACCACAACTAGGAATCTGTCGACTTAGACTCAACGACAGCAAAGGGAAGAGAAAATAAGCTGTTGTTTCCATCTATTCCAACAACAGTCAGTAATGTACCACGGTACTTGCCCAACAAAAATATGTACCATCTAAGCTGAGGACATGATGGCAACTGCCCCAACCCAAAATGGAAGGACCAAATGCCTAGAAAAGTCTCGGAATCATTTGATAGATCAGATTCTACGTACTGTAAAGTAGAAAGCTTATGAAGAGGTTGAGAGTCTTATAAGACTCTTCCCAACTATAAAAAATTGCGTTTATTGCTTTCCGCCTAGCATCTCAGGCCTTCATGTAAGATATTTTTACATTATATTTTGATTCCATTTTACACAATCTCCCTAGATTTCAGATCAATTTGATGCCTGATTACAGGTATAATGAAATAAGCTGTGAATTTGGAGCTGCACTGCCGATGACCACCGTCGATCACTACATTGATACATCTGTGATCATCTCTAACTCTGGAGATTCTCCAGGAACCCTCTAGACGCCTGATGCTGCTACAATGCAGATGCCAATTACATGCTCTGTTAAGACTATCGTGATGTACACATATCATACTATAGTTCTTCTGGTTTGAGGTGACTATTTGGAATTGAACATTATTAACCATACACCATCCAATAACAGCAAACTGAAGGCTCATTTTAAACTTGTGGAATACATTCTTTCAACAAGATCTCTTGGGATTTCAACATTATATGTTAGGACATTTTCATCAGATGGACCGTCGAAATAAATATCATTGTCTTATTTTCTTGTAGTTTGACACATTCGGACATACTCGTTATTATAAAATATTTCACATTTACTCTTAATATTTCAGAATGAATGATTCTTTAACAGATCCTGATCGGCTATATTATATCAACATTATCAACCATAGCTTCTAATCTAGGTGAACAATCATCATCACTGTTATCCTGCTCAGAGTCACTACTTGAGCCACTGCTCATAATCTCGTACACATCATCGTCTGTAGCACTCTGAGGCACATATGGTTCCTCTGATTGATAAATAATATCATCGCTTGATCTGTAGTTCCACGACACATATAAGTACCACAGCACACATCGCTATTGAAAATTAACAGCATAAGTAGGGAAAGATAAGCAAGGTATTACTTGGGAATCAGTTTGTCAAAGCTATTCTGTGTCACCAAAGGAGCAGGTCTGATGAAATCTTGTGTATACGTCGATGGTATATCTGCTGACCTTAAGACTGTATCAGCTAATGTGGATGCAACATTAGAATCTTCGACTTTCACATACAACACTAATATCTGACGAGAAGCTTCATCCAGTATAACGTCACAAACTTCATCATCAGAAATAATAGGCGCTATGAATTTGTTACCCACTGGATAACAACATGTCAGACTAACTGTGTGACGCTTTGAATCAATATGCATGGATCTCATAATTCTTTATTTCAATTCCAATAAGGTGTTGTGTCGCAGAACTTTAACTGAACGATTTTGACCACCCATATAACTTGGAATGAACTGGTCATCGACATTTAGTTCGCCTCCATAGAATAGGATCAACGAAACCAACTCTCTACTTATTCTTCAAAAGATGAGTTGAGGCGAATTAAATAACTGAAACATAACCAATCATATCAGTATTACATAAATTTAGAAAAATATTGTGCAAACAAATTTATATGTAGCACAGATTACATAAATCAAATGACATTTAACTCAATTGACAGGTTATGTGAGCAAATCATTTAAGGTGACTGGCTCTAAAGGCGATTGACTGGCTCTAATCTTATAGGCCAACTGCAGTGACTCGAATTCTACTAATATCATCCAAAACTATTTCACAATCATTTTCAATAATTAAATTTTCTAATGCGTGATCACCCAAAATTACAACCTAAACCCCTAAAATACTACTCTAAGCCCTAAACTAAAACCTTAAACTAAATTCTAGCAATACACACAATCTAATTAATTATACATGAAAAAAGTTAAAAATTTATCGTGTGTTTACGAAGATTGGCGGCAATGTGCACTAAGAACTACAGAATCTGTCGCCAGAAACTTCCCTAAAAGGAACGGAGTCGCCGGAATCGTTGTCGAAAGCCAATGTTCGGCTCCACGGCCTGTCAGATGAAGAGGAAGGGTGTCGGACGCAGCGGATGCGGCTGTCGGGCAAGGAAAAAAGATTTGACGATGTGGCGGTGTGCCAACAAAGCGTCCCACAACAATGCTCGGAGCAAAGTCGGGAGGGTGGGGAGGTCTGTCGGAGAGCTAGGTGGCCTCGGGTGCTGCGAAGGAGAATGCCGGCAAAATTCGATCGATGATCGGTTTGATGCCCCTAGTCGTCTACCTAGTCGCCAAGAATGGGCAACATTTAGAACTTAGTTGCCCAAGAATTGGGCTTACTAGCTTTAGGTTCCCGAGTCACACCACGTTGGCAGTTCTCTGCCAAGTGGATGTCACGTAGCATGCTAATCGCCACTAAATGAGTGACTATATCTATACAACAATAACAACAACAACAACAACAACAAGCCTTAATCCCACTAGGTGGGGTCGGAGTGACTATATCTATATTTAAATTTTTTTAATAATATTTAAATTATTAATTACGTTTTAAAATATACTTAAATTAAAAATTTTGTCATAGTACAACTACTCATGCGTCTCTTCTGCTCTGCTATTCATCGTCGCCTTAATGAAGGCTGATGATTTGTCTCGGGTGCGCACACGGAGAGTTCGAGCGCTGAGCTATGACCGAACTTCCCATCCTCGTTTGTAGGAACTTTCGCATGTGATTTATCTTTCGCTCACTTATCAACGATTCTATTGATATTGAGCGTGATAGCAGTGGCATGACGACGACGTAATATTTGTGCCAGCTTGGGTGTTAAGGAGGTTAGGCGATGGCTCTCACTGTTCATGGAAGAGTTCCATAGACTGTGATCAGAAAGGTGAGATTTTTGTTGCAGTTGAAGAAGAACGATTGGCTGAATGAGATCGGTGGGACGGTGGAGGGATTTGGTTTGTTGGGAAAAATCAAGTAGTTGAGGAGGACGATTTGCAAGTGCTTCTTGACCCACGTGGACTTGATGTATTTAGTTTAGCATGTTTTGGAGGCACAGACACGGCTTGGAAGATATTTGCTGATCAATCATGATCAGTGCACGTTGTTGCGCTGAGCTCACTTTTAGCATGAGTTAAATATATCTACATAAAATAATTATTAGATCTTATTAAGCCTATCATTAGATTTAAGTGGATCAATTTGAATTAGCCAAATAACATTCTCTAAAATTTTCGAAATTAAAAATAAATCATCTGAATAGCCTTCCTTTGATCCCAATATGATTTTAGGCTAGATTTGGATTATGAGAGTCATTTTGACCAATTGGATCAGTAAGAGAACTCAATCTTTATACAAAATTTGCTCTAAAATGATTTATAATCATTTTTTAGATCATTCAGGAATCTCTTTGATCACTGATTGTCTAAAGTTGATCAAATCAAATCTAGGTAACCTAGTGGACTTCACATAAAATCTCTAGTTTTCTTTTAAGAATTTGATTCTTTGTGAACTCAGTTATTGTAAAAAATAATATATATTAAGATATGGTGTGGACCTAAGTACTTAGACCTTTGAATTGAGCCTCAATAAACCATTAATAGTCAATTAAGAATAATTTGGATTGTAAGCTAAAATCAATCAAATCAATGAGTATATCTAAAGAATATAACTAACGATCTTAAAAATTGAATCCAAATAATTTTTTAATCCATCTATAACTTCTTGAAGTTATATTGTATTAAGCTCTATTACAATCAAAATAATTGAAAAAAGCTTAATCAATTGGTTTTTAGTAAGTTCAATAAATTATACAAGTCAAATTCCAAAGTTGGTTTAAATTGTTCAACCTATTTGCTTCATCAAAGCATCCATTGATCTATATTAAAATATACTTAATTGGAATCAAAGCACAAGCATTACTAGAATAAATTTGAACTTCAAGTTTGTTTTTGACTTAATAAAATCAGACGACCTTTGGTATTCATTGAAATTGCCGAATTATTTCCTAGGATATTTATATTTAGTTGGACTATAAACTAAATCACGTTCAATAAGATCAGTTTTAGGGACTGTTTGGTTGGATTTGTTTTTGATGTAAAGTAAATCAAATGCAAGTATTTTAATTTTGAAGTGTTTGGTATGGTGCAAAGTAAAATTATAAGATATTTATAGTGTATTTGAAATACATTGGAAATAGTATTTGTGGTGTATTTGAAATATATCGATTAGTGTAAAGTGAGAATGACCGCTATCACCCGACCGCCTACTTGCACGCCACTCCCGCTAGCTTCATTGTTTGCCAATGGGTTGCTCGCCGCCACATCCCATCCCGCGAACTAATCGGCCATCGTTGCAAGGTCGATCAGGATAACCTTTATTGTCAGTTGTGGTCACCATCACTACTTTTAATCCCCAACAAATATTTTATATTACATTCATTCTATTAAATAAGAAAAAGTAAATTCATGTATCTATAAAGTTTTCATCCAAGTAATTCAAATGTATTACATTCATTCTATATTATATTTCTTTTATAATGTACTTTTTTTTCAAGCAACTAAGCAGTCCTTTAGTTAAAAAATCTAATAATTCATCTATTGAGGGTTAAGCTTTGTGCTGATCATATTAATTTGTATTAAATTTAATTGTTTTATTTATAAAATTTTGTTGGGAGATTAAATCATAAGAACTGATTTGAGAAATCTAGAGCAAAATGTTGAACAAAAGTAATCAAAGTACAAAATCATGAAGATACAAGATTTAATGTAGAAAAATTCAAGAATATGAAAAAAATCTCATAGTCACAGCATCAAGAAATCCACTATAAAGAAAATTAGGAGAAATATATAAATTATATCACTCAAATCTCCCCACACTTCTCATACTCCAAGGAACACACTATCCACTTACATTCTCAAAAGAATGGAGAGATTGCAAGGAGTTTCAAAAAAATTGCAAAAAATCATTCAAATGTAACTCTCTCATTTTGTAGCACCGCGGCGTCGCGACTTTGGAGTTGCAACTTTAGCAAAGCTATCCTTCAAGCTCTTCTGCATTGGTTCAAGCGTCATGGTACTACTGTTGCAACGCCAAGGCCTTGGCCTCCTATCTTTCTACACTAGTGTCAGGGGCCAGAGGCTTAGTGTCGTGACATTGCCTCTATAGTGTCAAGGTGTTGTCTTCTCTATTTTTTTTGGTGCATATCCATGGATCTTGACGCCAGGGCGCTGTATCACAACGCCGAGGCATTATGCACCCAAAATAATTTTCTCTGGGACACTGCCCTCTAAGACGTTGAGCTTAATCAATAGAAGTAAGGGCTGAGTCGATAATACATCTCGAATTGATCGACACAATCAAACTTAATAAATAACAAATTTAAGCTAAACATCTAAGCTAAGTTGTAGCATCTCATTAAAGTGATCCTATTTTCAAGAAATAGCTTCAGGATTGAACAAAGAAAATGCGATCTTCTCGAAGGTACCTACTGTGAACCCTAGAGAATTTTAAGATCTCATACTTTGTGAAGTGAAGGCGAGCAGCGTTAGGATCAAACCATACGAAACACTTGCATTTATCTTATTTATCTTGGAAGCACGTTTGATTGGCCTGGATCGAGAGAATTTCCATGGATGGCCATAGTTCGTAGCTAAAGCTAAAAGACGATATAAGGATCTTCCGACCTTTTAGGTTTGGATTTCGGATCCAAACCTGAAAAGCTTTACCCATAGCGTTTTGAACCCATTTCAAACGCCAATGACCATAAGCCGCGTGGAAAATTCCCTGAACATGTGTAATAAGATTATTAGACTAAATTAATAAATTTAGAAATATATACCATAACATTAAAAGTCAATAACAAATTTAATAAAACTAAAAAAGTATGTTTACACCTCAAATTAACCAGCTTTTAATGATGAATTTAAGAAAAATATAAGTCCTAAATTATGTTTTAGTAATTTGGGATTATTGAACAAAAAAGTTAAATTGAAATTAATAAAATTAAATCTAAAATTCAAGCATAATAATTGTGAAATTTTTACAGGAAGTTTGTGAATTTATTTTTCACACCTGGAAATTTTCTTGTTAAATTTCATTAAAGTATTATTAGAAATTAGAATTTCAAATCATAATTTAAGAAAATGTATATAAAGATTAAAAATCTCAACTGCCACTTTTCTTCTTGAAATTATATTTCGTGGACCAAGCCATACTGCCCTTTCTTTTATTACTTTATAATTTGTTTATGATTGTTTATTTTTTTATGTTTGTTTGATGTTTATTTACTTTTACTGAACTTTAAATGTGAATAAATATTTATTTGTGATATATTACTTCTGTGATTTGTGATAATAACTAAGTGCTTGGATGAGCCATAATAGGTCTATAAATAAATTTTTTATTAAAATTAAATTAATAAAATGACTTAGGAATAAAATGAAGTAGAAATCTTTAAGCTATGTCATCATGAATGCATTCATATTGCTTATTCATTCTTGTTATAACACTTTATCTCCATTGCAATAATAAGGGCCGCCTGATCTTTGAGAGTGATAACCACTTGAAGTAAGTAGGTACACATTAAGTTAGGCCAAATTAGGATATGGCATTGCATTGCATACTAGAGTGGTTTCTTAATCAACAAACATAAATAACAAAATTCATAATTTTAAAGCGATTAGGTGGGTTAGCTGGCAGCCCTTTCAAGTGAGATTGTAACTTTAGAAGAGTCAGGCTTGCTCTAGTTTTAGACGCAATTAAAATCTATAAGTCTTATTACATATCGTTAAATTAGTCTGAATGACTATTTAATTGCAGTTCTCATTTTAGTCTCAGTTCTAAAATTGATAATTTTGTTTAGGCTATATCATAAATCCTTACTGCTTAAACATTTTTATAGTCTTATACAAGTGAATTATAACTCTCAATATTTTAATAAAATATTCACTCAAAACATAAATAAATTTAAATACTTAAAATTATTAAAGCCAATTTTAGGATAATTTAGAGTACTACTAAATTTTTTTGCATCTTCTTCCTTTGATTTTTAAGAATAATTATTTCAAATTTAAGCTTATCCTTATTGAAATTCTAAATTATCAAATCCTTGAATTTAAATTTTAAATAAATCATAAAATTATTTGTCACTATTTTAATCGAGAGTTTTTTAAGAGTGCATGCTCATAAGATATAATTACCTATAGAAGTTTGTTTTTATAGGAAATTTTTGTTGATCTTATGATTTTTATGACTCATTTATTTAGATTTTGATGATAATAAATATATGATTAGAAGCTATTAACATTCTTGAACTTGCATAATATGACAAATAGAGCTCACAAAATTATTAATACTTATAAAATTAATTTTTTTCATTCATTTTAATTATTAGAATATTTATTGTAAAATTATTTTGCATTTCTTTCAAAAATCATGAAATTATCATTTTTTTGATAATTTGGTGGCTTGCATTGATTAATATCTCATCCATTACATCTTAAAGTAAGTTAGTTCTTTTAATGTTACATTAATTCATTTTTGTGCTTTATTTACTCAATTATCCATTTAATTTGAGCATGTGATATGATGTATTCTTTTAATGCAATTATTATTTTTCTTTCTCCAAAGTACTCTTTCTATCACATCTATTATTCTTGCATTTGTTTTGAATATTCAAATTTGAATTAAGCATTGATTTATTTTCAAAACTATATTCTTCATTTTTAGAAAGTTTTGCAGGCCCTCCTTATTTAAATTCAATTTCATTAAATTTAAATTAGATTATATTGGCTTTATTTTATTTTATTTTTTTTAAATCTCATTTTAGAAACCATTTGTTTTGCCCTCTTATGATTCAAATTAAAATTGAAAAATTATTTGAATTTTCAAATTGCTTTTTAAATAGTTCCAATGTACGAAATAATTTTGGTGTTACAATGCGATAATATAAATTTCCTGTTGTTTAATGAGCTGCGAAGAGTCATTTATTTGTTATTAAAGTAAAGAGAGCTTTCTAAGGGCATGCATGTAATTTGATAGTTGACAAGTCATTCGGTTTCGGTCAAGCTGTCGACATATTGTAGCATTGCTTAGCCATGAAGAATTAGGGCAGAGTTAGAGAAAGCATCCTCCAAATTTGACCTAAAGATATGTGCGAATCCTGTCAAAAATAATAATTGTGCGAGTCCTGACAAAATAATAATAAATAAGCTAACGCGCGTTCGACCGACCAAAACCAAAGTTGTGGTTGTTAAGATACCTTTTGCGTTACTTTTTGGATTACTGTGATAATTCTGTTTGATTTTTTTTTTCTTAAAATTTTTATGATGAAAAATTATATTTTATAATGAAATCTGTTATTGTATATTATCGTAAGAATTTTTTTTTTAGATTATAATAGTCATAAAAATTTAAAAAAAATTTATTTTTTAATTTTATAATTATCTTTAAAAAATTACAACCGCTATATGAATGATAAATTTGACCCAAAAAATATATGGTGAAGTAATAGTTTATGTGCTGGTGCAAGAATTTCTTAAATATACGTATGAAAGATAAGTTTGACGCAAAAAATATATATATTTCAGACTCAAATTCTAACGGTCTAGATGTTGTTTAGGGTCACTAGTGGAACCAAAAAGTGGTTAGGGAAGGTGGTCATACTTTTGAATTTTTATTAAACTCTTAATATTATATAATGTACTAATTATTTTTTTAGATTTCACATGGGTGAACAGTTACCACTCTTAGACTTTGTCGTCGCCCCTCTATTTGAATTGTAGTTCCGCCACTTTTTGAGGTGGCAGTAGTAATGTAATATGGTTCAATTTGTACCATAAAGATGTTTGATAAATTATTTTATATTTATATTTTGAAAAAATTTATAATAAAAAAATTATATTTTTTAATTTGGTCTAGTAGAATGTGATGATTATTAAAAATGTATAATTTGATTTTTTAAAATAAAAATTTGATAATATAAATTATATCTTTTTAGATGACAGTTTCTTCTATTATATCTTCATATCATATTATTTCAAACAGATTCTTAAGCTTGAACATATTTGAATCATGAATACTTTTTTTGCTCAATATACATAATTTTTTAAGCAAACTTTAAATTAGATTAACTTAAAATTGGCTCATTATCGAGCCTATTTACACCTCTCTAATAAAACTTAGCATTCTTTGTATGATGTAATTCTTAAGAAAATATTGATCTAACTTTAATATATATATATATATATATATATATATATATATGGTGTTTAAAAAATATGATGATATATATTATGTAGATCTTAGAGGCACTTATTGAAATGATCGACTATAATATTAAAGAATGATATATTATTTTGAGAGGTAGAGATATCAATCTACAATAGTACAACAGACTTAATCATCTAATAATGACTCAAGATTGATGGGTCTACATACACTAGAGACTTTTTCTCCTACTTCACATGGTTGAGTAAAGCATGATTTATTTTAAGCCGAATTTCTAAGTTCCCTATAAGGGCAAACCCCTATAGTTAATTATATCTTAGGAGGTGTAAATCTCATAAGAATACTCTCGATTAAAGTGATTGACTAATATTTCTATGGATTTTAAAGCTTGGTATCAAAGGTCTTGTAATTTTTGAAAATCAAGTAGAAAGAGTTCAAATGGGAAAGTTTTTAATGGATTCCAAAAGAGAATGAGCAGGAAGCATCCATGATACTAAGAAACTTAGTGAATGTTTTGATATATCATATATTGAGGCTTTATATTTTTCAAAGGAGAAAAATATATTTAGTTGAGTTGAAATTTTATTAGAAAGCTAGGACTTAGATTCCAACAATATAAAATTATGAAAATGTCTAAGAGGTGATGACTTATATTTGTAGCAAAAAAAGAAACAAACAACCACTAAACTTACATTTAAAATGCTCTAGCATAAGCTAAGAGCTCAACCTAAATCTACTCGAGAAATGTGGGATAAGTTGGTTCATTTCCACCAGAGAGAATGAATCAATCCTGACACTTCTGGACTTACAATCGCCTGAAGTGGCTACCAGCTAACACCTCCTACGATTTAAAATCATATAGGCTGGTCATATGTAAATGCAAGATAATTAGGTTATTATTAATTAGAAAATAATTTAGAATCTTAAACTCACTCCCTATGAGACTAGATCATTAGTGTGCAAATATGACTTAAACTAATACAATAAAATGTATATAATTTTTTTTATTCCACTTTGACTCATCATTTTGGACTCAAGCTTAGAAGAATTTATTCCTACATGCATGATAAAAATTGGTTATGGCTAAATTAGAGAGAATGTGTGTTCTCCACTATAAGGGGCTGCTCTTAAAGGCCAAGCATTATCTCTTATCATGCAAGAGTGGAGATCTCTATGACAAGAGTGAAATAATATGCATGCATGATATTGAAACACATAACTATTTTGCTAAAGGGTTGCTAAATCTTTTATCTCTTTCTTAGAAATCTTAAGCTTTATGGTGAGGTTATGAGTTGGTTAAAATTTTAATTAAAGTTATTAGTTATGATAGAAAAATTAATTTTTCCTAAAGAGCCTATCGCATCCAAGACACACATCAAATATTCGCATTTTAAGAAATCTATGAAAAATATGTCATTTCTATTGCACAAGTAATGAAAACACAACAACCAAATATTATTCTCGTAAAAGAATAAAAAGGCTGGTGTGGCCGAGCATCATCACACCCTAGAAAATAAAATTAAATTGAGTTATCGAGCTCTACCCTTATATAGTCTGAATTACAATTTATAATGAAAATAAGATTATGGGGTCTCCAATCTTCATCTTCATCTTCACTTCAGGAATTGTGCACTCCAAGAATAAAGGCCTTCTAGGTTTAAGCCTTCTAGCTTTCATCCTAAATCTTATAGCTCTAATCATAATCATATTACAAAAATTATATATTTTTTATGAAATAAAAATTTAACTACATGTATGAAACAGAGGTCAGCTTAATATACATTCACATAAAATAATTATATTTCACATATTGGATTTTAGCACCCTATCATAGGTTATAAATTTGAAGCTTAAATTGGTTTTAAACTTAGAGACTTCATTTAACAAATTTGAGTATACTAAATGAGGTTTCAAATATGTTTAGAAATTTTTGATTTTGAATTTGGAAATTTTACTTAGCAAATTTGAGTATGCTAAATGAAGTTCCAAATGTGTTTGAAAATTTTTGATTTTAAATTTGGAGACTTTACTTAGCAAATTCAAGTATGCTAAATGAAGTTCCAAATGTGTTTGAAACTTTGTGATTTTGAATTTGGAGACTTTACTTTGAATATGCTAAATGAAGTTCCAAATGTGTTTGAAAAATTTTGGTTTTGAATTTAGAGACTTCACTTAGCAAATTTGAGTATGCTAAATGAAGTTCCAAATATGTTTGAATTTTGAAAATATGATTGTCAAGTTTTAATATTTGAAAATAGGATTTTCATTCAATAAATTTGGGTATGTTGGAATGGAGGTCAATCTTATTTTTGAAATATGAAAATTTTTGTTTTGTGTGTGATTATTGCTTTTTAAAAGAGGGAATTCTAACTAAATCATATATGGAATATGTTTAAGTGGGATTTTCAAATGATTTTATTTTTATTTGGGAATGAAATCTCCATTCAATAAATTTGGGTATATTGAATGAAGATGTTCATATGCTTTTTTTTTTTTGAAAGTTTTATTTTTAATTTTGATTTTTAGAAAGATGATTGTTTATTTTATTTTGAAAATGAAATTTTTATCAAAGTGAATTGATGGAAGATATTCATTTGTGATTTTGGAAAATTTAATTTTGTTTGAAAATGAAACTTCCATTCAATTTGATGGAGAGGTTCATATGTGCTTTTCGAAAATTTTAATTTTAAATTTTGATTTTGACTTTTGGAAACATGATTGTTCATTTTATTTTTGAAAATAAAATTTTCATCAAAATGAATTGAATGAAGATATTCATTTGTGCTTTTGGAAAATTTAATTTTGTTTGAAAATGAAACTTCCATTCAATAGATGTGAGTGTATTGAATGGAAATGTTCATGTGTGCTTTTTTGAAAATCTTATTTTTGATTTTGATTTTAACTTTTGGAAAGGTGGTTATTCATTTTATTTTGAAAATGAAATTTTCATCAAAATGAATTGAAGGAAGATGTTCATTTGTGCTTTTGGAAAAGATTGTTAGTTTTATTTTTGAAGATTCCTACATGATTTAAGAAAATTTTGTGAAAAATTTTATTATGTACATTTTTGAAAGAGTGCATTTATGAAAAATTTATTTTATCTTTATTATTTTAGAATGAACCTTTCTTTATTATAAAAATGATAAAGAGGAAGTCTTTAAATATTTTCTTTTATTAGATTTTCATTTTTACCCATTGGAGAACCCAACGGGGTTTTAAGATCAACACGGGATGAGGTCCTAAAACCTAAAGATGTTGGCTAGCTTAACTTAAGAGTGAAATAAGTTAAGTGCTAATGGAAAGAAAGATAGTCCAGGGTTCATACAAAAGTACAAACCCACTATCGATACTTAGAGATAACAATCATTTACTAAAGATGGAGAGAGGAACCATCCCCAACGGAGTCGCCAAAAAAATCTGTGGTGAAAATTTTACATTCTCATATGTCATTCTCATCATCATCTATTCCTCCTTTCCTTTTGAGGTAGAAAGAAAGAATAAATGAAAGAGAAGAACACATGGGAATATAAATCGTCTTGATAAGATATCACGTAGATTAGATATACTTATTAAGGTGATGCACATTGAGGAGAAGTGTACTATCTCGAAAGATAAAAGTCACCACCCTACAATGGACCTAATTATCAAAATAAGGACTACTAAGGATGTTGCATCTTCGAGGTGTACCAGAGATTCTTCTCCTACTTTACATGAAAAAGTAAAGCAGTGTTTATTTAAAATTGGGTTCGTTAAGTTCCCTATAGGGGCAAACCCCCATAGTTAATTACATCCTAAGGAATGCGGATTCCTTAGGAAAACTCTCGATTAAGGTGAATGATCATTGTCTCTAAAGATTTCAATAGGTTAGGACTATTAGTTGATTAGTTCATTTTTTGAAGATCAAATGAGATTGATCAAAGAGAGATTTATTATCGAAGACAAATGGAGATATGTAGGAGATGTTCACGATGCTAGGAAACCTAGCAAATTTCAAACTATCCTATGATTGGGTTTTACATTTTTTAAATTGATTTAATTTGTTCGAGTTGAGTTTTTCATTAGAATGCTAGGGCTTATAATTTCATAATACAAGGTTATGGAAATGCCTAAGAGATGAGGATTTATGCTTATGGTCCCCA
This sequence comes from Cymbidium sinense, assembly GCA_021442155.1. Classification (NCBI taxonomy): domain Eukaryota; kingdom Viridiplantae; phylum Streptophyta; class Magnoliopsida; order Asparagales; family Orchidaceae; genus Cymbidium; species Cymbidium sinense. The sequence continues at coordinate 71,184,646 of CM038228.1, read as the reverse complement.
AAGAGAAGAAGTAACCTCAGAACCTAAATCTAGGGAGCTTTAGCTAGGACCAAAAGCACAACCTAAATCTAAGGTAAAAATGGGTATTTGGTTCGCCTCCATAAGAGAGGAAAAATCACCTGATTGCTTAGACTTACAACCGCCTGGGGGTGGCCTCCAACTAACTCCTCCTATGATTTTAAATACATGTAAGCAAGTCTCATGCTTCATACAAGATAGCTCAGTTGTTATTTATTTAGAAAGAGACTAAATCCTTAAACTCACTCCCTAAAGAGACTAGATCATATAAAGGCATGCTTCAAATGAGCTAAATCTAATGTAATTTAGATTTCATTTTATTTTTATTTTTGGACAATTATTTTGACTCAGGCTAATAGGATTCATATGCCTAATGCATGAGAAATGAGATTATGGGCCAAAATCAGCGAGAAGGGAGGAGGTGTGTTTCTACCATAGCTCTTAAAGATCAAGCTAAGTTTCTCTGACAAAGGTGGAAGCCCTCCAATCAAGAGTGAAACAAGATGCATTTATGCATGATGTTATAAAAGAAATACTCATCCAGCTAAGGGGTTGCTAATTCTTTTATCTTGATTTTTAACCTAAGCTTTAGGTGAGGTTATGAGTTCTTTATTTTTAGTTTTGAGTTGTTAGATTTGGTAAAAGATTTATTTTTTTCTGAGAGCCTAATCCACATCCAGGTTATACATAAAGCAAGGAAGAAATTAAGAAAAGAATGCCACTTAATGCACAAGATAAATAAATCATCAATCAATTTATAAAGCTAAGCACAAAAGAATAAGAGACCAATTGTAGTCGGGCACCACCGTACAAACCCAAAAAATAAATTGGGTAGCCGAGCTCTACCCTTATATAACTCATATTACAAATGCATTAAATATAATTAAGCAAGTAATTCATTGTTATGGGGGTCTTCAAGTTTCATTTCTTCATTCTCCTTTTCTTCTTTCTTCTTCTTTTCTTCTTTCTTCTTTGGTTCCTTCTTTTTGATGGTTAGAAGGTGGATGCTCCAAAGGCTTCACATGGTATATAAGACAAAGCTCTTATGACCAGTGTTCATCCTAATCCCCATACTAATCATTCCAAAATCCTAATTGCAAAATTTACATGAAAAGGAAAAGTAAATCTAGTTAACACCTACAAAATAAAGATTGGCTAATCAAACCACCAAATCCTAAGCATGTATATTGGACTTATCACCCTACACATGGGTGACTAAGTCCACCTGGCCTATTGGATTATGCTTAGGGGTATAAGCACCTGCACAATAAAAATATTTATATTTTTATTTATTGCAGCGCCCCTTAAGCACAATCCCTTACAGAAGATAATGGTTAGACTAAGATCGCCCTACCATTTAGTCTACGAGCATACACCCTAACATCCAGTCTAAAACATATGCCATAAAATAAAGACAAGCATCAAACCATGCACCGCCCTAACCTAAAGCTAGAAGTGGTGACTTAGCCTAATATGTGTGCTTTAGAGGTTTGTGTGGTATGCTTAGCTATAACTTTAAGTTAGAATTTTCTAAGTGTGAAGCATATTCAGCTTAGAGGAGGGTTTCATTTAAGTGAGTTATTTATTTTGGGTTTTTTTTACTTCATATTTTGATTTGGTTCAAGTGAATCCTATAATTAATTACTAAGTTATAAAGAGAGGGAAAGAGAAGAAGACTTCTCTTTCCTTCCCTATCCTAAGTAATTTCTAAAGTAGATTCATGTTTTGGTTTGGTTTAGTGAATATTTTAATTAATCCTAAGTTTAGATGAACTCTAAACAAATTCATTCAAAAAAAATGCATTTTAAGATTAAATAAAATGAACCAAATTCATAAAACATACATCACTTCATTTCTTTTCCAACATATATAACATGCATATGAATGAGTCATAAACATATCTATACACACAAATAAGAATGTTTAACACACTTTATGATGCATGCTAAGTAATTCATTTAAGAAAATTGGAAAGTTTATGATGCATAATTTTCATTAAGTATAAAAAGGATTTCTTATCCAATTTTCACATGCATACATAAAAGTAAGAAAGACATAAGTGAGTACAACGCCATTGTTAACCAGAGGTGTAAGATACAAGACCTACTTAGGGCTACTTAAAGCCTCACAACCTCGGGGTTGTCTAGACTAATATACCACTTTCCTTAAATACAAACATATGTACAAAAGAAATGAATGGAAAAGAAAAAAATGCAAAAATTTGTATTAGTTGATTCATTTTGTTTATGCAATTTATGTGTGTAAGCATTAGTATCTTTCTTAAGTAATAGTACAAGAATAAATAAGATATGAAGTTAGACAAGTGTTAGGTTCTTTTCAAATGAACCATACATCTTATCAAATCCTATTAAAAACTATACTAAAAGAGGAGAGAAGGAAAATGTATAATAAACACATCTTTATATTTTCTTCACATGTAAACTTATAATTTAAATATAAGTAACACACTTTTAATTTTGATAATTGATTCATATATTTTTGAAAATAATTTGAATTTAATAGTGATAATAGCCATTCATATTCTTACTTTAGCCAAAAATATGCAAATTTGACATAAAGTAAATATTTTCATTTTAAATTTGATATTTGAAAAGCATTGATGCATGAAACCACATGACATACATATTTAACATGTTGGGGGAAAGAACTAAAGCAATGAAAGCATGTAAACACATTCACTTTAATTAAATTCTAAAGACAATCTTAAGAAATAAGAAAGCTTAAAGCAAATCAAAGTTTGTTTAGTATAATTTTTGTTTGAATTTGAGTTTGATTTAATTTTAAAAATGTGAATTGAGTTTGCTGTTCCTAACCCATTCTCACATGTGTTTGATATTTTATTTAATTTTTAGATGATTAGATTTATTTTAAATTTTGATTAGGTTAATGTAGAATTATGCATGTTAATTAATTTAAAAAGCATAGTTAACCAAATAATTATGAGACAATGAGATAACATATAAACCTCACAAGGAATTTAAATTTGTAATGCACCTAGGAAGAAAAGGGCCTAATGCAATTTGGCTCATGATTAATGTTAATTAAGCTAAGGGTTTAACTTAATAATTTAAAAAAACACCCCTCACACATATGAGTTGAGTTTTAATTTCGTTGATTGAACTTAGGCTCTTGAACACCTAAGAATCTACCCAAAGTAGATTAATTAAGTTTTAAAAAGTTTTAAAAATTTTAAGAAATTAATTAAAGGGTAATTAATGAATTAACCATTAATTAAAAGAGGATTAAGAAAAAAAGGGGGTTTGGGGAATAGCATAAAGCAAATACCCCATAATTATTCTCTAAGCCTCCTATCACTGGATCAAACCTTAATCAACTTCAATAAGGGATTAAAATACTAATCAAACCCTTAATTATCCTTAATTATATAAAAGGGGTAATTAGGAAATATATTTGCAATTACCCCAATTAAGCCATCAATAAATCTTAAGAAAATTAGGCGTGGTAGAGGTCATCCTCTAAAATATACCCAAGAAGTTTGAGATTAATCAGTGGATTTATTAAGGAGTAATTATCAAATTAAGATTTCCATTAAAATATAAAATCATAGAAAGATATAATTCAAAATCCATTAAAACTAATTTTAGAATATTTTAAATTGAACTATCTTTCAATGGCAATTTACCTCATATTTTTTTGATTTTTATTTAGGGAGATATGAATTTTTAAAGCTTAGAGGGTTAATTAGAATTAATTAAAACCTAATTAAATCCCTTAATCCATAGTGACACGCGGGCGGCCGCTGTACTTTCCACGTGCGCATGAGTTTACTAAACGCCCCATCATGGCGGCGCGATGGTACGGTGATCATCGATCAAAGATCGAACGACCAGGAATAACCTCACGGATTTAAAAGGATAACTCAAATATAAAATGTGCATTTAATCTCGACCATCCATCCTAAATGCACGGATGGAAGATGATCAAGCTTGAATCATGTGAACCATCCATGATCTCAATGAGCAAGCTCAAATTGGGATAAAATTTTGCACACACCATCTAACACTAATGACATTCCTATCCAATGGTTGAATTTTCATTCCATGAAACTTTCTTTCACAAAGAACCAACACCTCTTAAGTCTAGTGATAAAAAAATGGCATACCTCATCGGAGGTGATCACCGGTACTCGATTCCCTTGGAGGAGCTTCGTCAGGTTGAGACGAAGTTATGGTGAAAGAATTAGCTCCTGAGGTTAGGTAGTTTGCTCTATGGACCAACTCCCCTTGCTCTTGCTTGCGACTTTGATCAATTGGATTTCTCCTTGCCTTTGGAATTTGAGGGAGAGTTTAGGCAAGCTCGATTTGGTCTCCTGAGGGAGTGTGCAAAGGAAATTGAGTTGAATTGTAGTGTGGAGGAAGTTAGGAATTCTATGGAGCTCCCATGTTTTCTATTGAAGAAAATAGAGGATGGTTGATTTCAATTCCTTCTTAGAGAGCTTAAGATCACTCTCTAATGGCTCCTAACACTCTCTAACACTCAATCAATAATGAGCATTTGTGAATTGAAGTGAATTAGAGTATATCTATAAATCGAAGACCAAAACATGGTTTGTCATTTTGATCCAATTGCCAATATGGAAAGGTTTGTTTGAACTGTTAGGAGTTGGCACATGGTCGATTTGAGCTAAGGAGTTGATTGGTAACCTCCCATGTGCTTCAAATTGAGTGGAGCAAAGTTTCACACATGGCCAATTTGAGCCATGTGGTCAGTTTTGGCCTTGGGGCCATTGAGCTGACCCAAACCCTTTGGGTTGGGTGCACCACCCTCCATAGGGTCTACTTGACCTATTAGGAAGGTATCAAGTTGATATGAAGAGGGCTTAACCAAATTCCTCATGGATTTGACCAAAATTTGTTTTATGTCCTAGGGGTAGAATGACCATTTGGCTAATTTTTGAATTTGGATATGTTAGGTATGTTGAGAAAATAGGTTTGGCCAGGTTTGGCCAGATTTGATTGGATTTAGAGTTCATTTGATATGGTTTGGCTCATGTTGACTCATTTAGGTCAAAATAGGTCAACTTAGGTCAAGTTGACCAATTGGTCAAATTGGGTCAAACCAAGGGTTGGGTCAAGTTCATATGACCATTTGAAATATTTTGGTGACTTTGGTTTGATTCAATTTGGTTTAGTGAATTTGGCTCATATGGCTTCATTTAGGTCAAATGGATCAAGTTGACCAATTTGACCCATTTGACCTATTTGAGGTCAAGGTGTAGGTTTAGGTTTGGTATATCAAGTGGATTTGTATCTTTGTTTCCAATCAATTTTGGTTAAGTTTTAATTTGGCTTAACATGGCCCCTTGGTCATGTTGTTGGGTCAATTGGGCTAGGTTAGGTAATTGAGGCTTTGGTCAAGTTCAACAAGTGATTTGGAATGAACTGAACTTGATTGGTTTCAATCAATTTGGCTTAGTTTTGACACATTTTGACTTTTAGGTCAACTTGGGTGTGGCCAATACTAGGTTAGGCTCAAATGTTGACTTGGTCAAGTTCAAACATTGGTCATGAATGAGTCTTGATCAATGGTTTCAATAATTTGGCCTATGGTGAATTTTGGCAATGTTAGGTTTCATTTTGGTTGACTTGGTCAACCCCAGTTTGACTTAGTTTGACCCAATTTGGTTGATTGATCATTCCATGATGATTGTTGATTATGATGAGAGGCATATGAGTTTGATTCAATCTAATTTGGTTAGGATTAGAAGGATATTTTTAGGTCACTTTGGGTCAAGTGAGCCTAAGTCGGTCAAATGGATTGGTCAAAGCTTGATTTGAATTTGATTGAACTTGTATATGGACTTATGATTAAAATAAAAATTTATTTGCAATTGGTTTGAAGTCAAATGGGTTTTGATCCATGTGACAATTTCATATTCAAAGGAATAATTTGAAAGGATTTGGGGTTTGATTTTTGGATTTATTTTTGATTTAGTAATTGAAGTTTGTATTTATATTTGGATTCATGATTGAAGGATTGATTGAATCATGAAGGAAAATCAAGAGTTTGGCTTGATTTGAAATTGATTTGACTAAGTTCAAGATTTTGACTTGAAAGGCTTAGGTTGAAATTTGATTGGATTTGAGTTTGATTTTTGGGATTGGTTTTGATCATTTGAATTTATATTTCATTTATATATGTGAATATAAATGAGAATATAAATAGGTCATGAGGAGATTTTAAGGATTTGAAGTGGTTTGATCATGATCTAGGCTAATCCTTAAGAGGGAAAATTAAGGATTTAGGAAAGATTTTGAATTTGGAATTTGAATTTTTGATTTGGTTTGATTGATTTATATTTATATTTCATTTATATATGTGAATATAAATGAGAATATAAATGAATTATGAGAAAATCCCATGAATTTGAATTGATTTGATCATGATTTAGGCTAAGTCCTTAAGAGGAAATTTAAAGAGTTAGGAAATTTTTGGAGTTTGGAACTTGAATTTTGAATTTGATTTGATTGATTTGAATTTATATTTCATTTATATATGTGAATATAAATGAGAATATAAATGATTTATGAGAAAATCTCATGAATTTGAATTGATTTGATCATGATTTAGGCTAAGTCCTCAAGAGAGAATTTAAAGACTTAGGAAATTTTTGGAGCTTGGAGCTTGAATTATGGGTTTCAATCATGGATTCAATCATGTGATATTGATTTGAGTTTGGAGAAAATCAAATAAGATTGATTTGGAGTTTGAGAAAATCAATTAAGATTGATTTGAAGTTTGACTTGAAGGAAGGAAGGTGAGGAATGGTTCAAGCTAAGGGCAGACAAATTTTCCTAACACTCCTAAGGCATGACCTATTCTTATGGCTAACCCTTCTAAGTCTCTAGGGCTAGGTTGAGTGTCCACCTAATCACTAGATGTGTCTTAAGACTAAGGATCTCTTAGTGTCTAAGAGGAATCATATGTCTAAGATAGAGGGGTTGAGAGCTCATCCTAAAAATGAGGTCAACAACTTCCTTACACTGAGCGAGTATAACCCTAATATTCTACAATACACCAAGTGAGCACAATCAAAATATAGCCATCAATTCCATGTGAGTATAATTCCCATATACTCTCTTACACTGAGTGAGTATAATCCCAAATTTTCTAATCAATACAAAAAATTCTTTATGATTAAAGTTCTTTCAAACTTTAGAGGTGATAGAAAAAACATCTTCTACTAAACTCATAATCTCTTAAACAAAGTCAACATGAGCTTCTACAGGAGGCATACTAAACTAACTGCTGCCGTTGGTTTGCAATGGTCAAGTTAGGAAGAAAGCGTGGGGACTCACATCCGCTAGACAAATGACCATTGGGGTGACACACTAGCAAGGTAGTATGTCAGCCCGACCTAGAACAGATATTGAGTGAGTGCCACAAGGGGCTTGCTCCCACATCAAAATAACCCGAGATAAAAGATATGTGTTTGTGTTTGTGTTTGTGTTAAAGGATGACAGGACGTCACTTGGGTTCTATTTCACCTATCCTAAAATATGCTTAAAGGTTGATGAAATGGTGCCACAAATGGCGTTGTGATCCAACCAAGAAAAGATGTCGCTTGGGTTCTCTTACACCTAACTTAGCCGTTCTAGTCGAAATAGGATGCTTCTTGGGTTCTCTTACACCTACTCTAGTAGTGCTGGAGAATCATTTTTAATTTATGTTCGGGACCTCAGGGATTTGGGCCAACAGCTTCATGGTGTACTCATGGTAGTGATGAAGCTTAGGTTTTAGTACCTTATAAGACCCAACAATCTGGTTGATGACCAACTGAGAATCCCTGTAGATGTTGATGCTTTTGACACACATTGTAATAGTTAATTCCAAACCAACAATCAAAGCCTCATACTCGGCTTCGTTGTTGGTGCATGGATTGGAGAGATAGTATGAGAATCTCATCACATTACAGTCTGGAGTTAAAAGAACGATTCCTACCTCTACCTTTTCTGGAAGAGTAGATCATGGTTCTTCTTCTTTTTGAAAGGAAATCATACCATCAAAATACATCTCCCAAAGGCGGACGCTAGTGTCCCCTAAGTCCATGATTTGTTAATCAGGGAGGTCACTAAGCGGAGAACCAACAGTAAGTGGGTATGCTACTAAGAAATCCGCTAGTGTATGTCCTTTCACAGCACGGAGGGGTAAAAATGTAATGTCAAAGTGCGATAAAATAATGGACCTCTTTTCCAATCATGGATATAGCAGTGGAAGAAGGTGAAAGAGACAGTTTTGTTGTCCTTATGGCAGTAGATCCCCCCAGGGACAGCACTCAACCCATATCAGTTGATAGTCATGAGCATGTGTCCTCCAGTGAGCATAGCCCTTACAGGGTTAGCACTCCAGTAGCAAGGGAGGTCAGGTGTATCTCCGTTCATGAGCATGATCCCTAAATGCACACTTTATTGATCTCACTTTTAGTGAGCTCTCAACTTCTCCATCTTAGACATAGGACTCCTCTAGACACTAAGAGTTCCTTAGTATTAAGACACTTCTAGTGATAAGTAAACAAATAAACTAACCCTGAGACTTAGAAGAGTTAGCCATAGGAATAGGTTATGCTTTAAGGGTATTAAGAGGACTTGCCTACCCTATAGCTTGAACACAATCCTTGCTTCTCTCCTTCAAACCAATCCAAATCAAATCTTAAATCAATTCCAACTCAATTGATTTTCTCAAATCATAAATCATTTCCAAAACCCAAATCTTAAATCAATTCCCAACTCAATGATTTTCCTAAATCATAAATCAATTCCAAAATCTAAATTTTAAATCAATTCCAACTCAATTGATTTTCTCAAATCTAAATTAATTCCAAAATCCAAATCATAAATCAATTCCAAATTAAATGATTGAAACCCATGATTGAATTCAAATCCCAAAATCTTTTCTATGACTTTTGATTTCATCTTATGGACTTAGCTCAAACCAAACCCAAATCACTCCAAACTCAAAAGATTTTCTCATAACCCATTTATATTCTCATTTATATTCACAAATATAATTAAATATAAATTCAAATAACCAAAATCAAGTCAAAACTCAAATCCAAATCCAACTTATATCCAGCTTATATCCTTTAAGCCAATTTCTTGGATTTAGCCAAATCATTCTCAAATCAATTCGAACCCTTGGATTTTCACTTCAAACAATCACTCCTTCAATCACATGCCCAAATATAAGCATGAACTACAAGCATCAAGCCAAAATCAAACTAACCCAAATCAAACCCATGTTCATCCTTTTAACTTGAAATTATCAAATGAACCAAAACCCATTTGACTCCAAATCACTTGCAATTGGATTTATATTTCTATCATAAGTCCATATGTGAGTTCAACTAAACTTGAATCAAGCCTTGACCAAGTCAATCGACCCATTTAGGCTCACTTGACCCAAAGTGACCTAAAGAACCTTTTTGAGCCAAACTCTAATCCAACCCAAATTAGATTGAACTAAGCCCATCTAAGCCTCTCATCATAATCAACAATCATCCTAGAATGATCAATCATTCAAATTGGGTCAAACTTAATCTTTGACCAAGTCAACACTTAGCCCAAATGAAACCTAAACAAGCTAAAATTCACTATAAGCAAAATTGATTGAAACCATCGATCTAAACCATCCATAATCAATTATTGAACATGACCAAGCCATCAATTGAGCCAAACCAAGCCTAATTGGCCACTTGACCTAAGTTGACAAATTGACCTAAAAAGCCAAAATGGGTCAAATCTTGATATAAGCTTAATTGATTATAACCAATGGGTCAAATTCATTTTAAATTGATTATTGAACTTGACCAAAGTTTCAATTGACTAATTAGACCCAACCTAGCCCAATTGACCATGAACCCAACTTGACCTAAAAGGTCAAATCAACTTGAAATCAAACCAAATCAAAGTTGATTGAAACCAAAGCTTGTAATACATTTCAAATGACCAACCAAGCCTAACCAACCCATGACCTAACCCAATTGAGTCAAATGGGTCAAATTGGTCAACTTGACCCGACCTAAATGAAGCTAAATGAACCAAAATCAAATTTAAACCAAAATGAACCAAACCAATGATACCCATAGGCTCCAAATGATCATTTGAACTTGACCCTAACCCATGATTTTACCCAATTTGACCAATTGGTCAACCTAACCCAATTTGACCCAACTTGACCTAAATGGATAAAATTGAGCCAATTCAAATCAATTGAACTCCAAATCACTTGACATTTGGCCCAACCCATTTTTGAATCATTTCAAATCTACCGAAATCAAACTCATAGCCAAATGACTACTTTGCCCTTAGGTCAAAGGGTATCCTATGACCAAATTTACTTGGAATTTGGTCATTTCTTTCTCAAGGCCACTTGGCATCCTTCTAGTGGTCCACATGGGCACCAAGGAAGGTGGTGAACATGACCCAAGGCAAGGCCAAATCCTCTTCAATGGAATTTGAACACTTGGAACTCCAAATGCACTCACCAAGCACTGGGTATTTACTCTCCTTCACTCCACTACCCAAAATGACCCATGTGGGGCATTTTGTAGCTCAAACATTGCCTCCAATCCAAGCCATTGATCAAAAATAGCAAAACAGCCTCTCACCATCCGATCCAAGGAGGGGGAGATATACGCCCCCTCATTCCCACTCAAACAAGCATTCATTTCCTCAGAGCTTGAGAGGTTGAATCGAAGCCTCCCCAATCTTTTCCAAGCCATTCCCGAGCTCCCCCATTTCTCATTCTCAGTTTTACTTAAAGCCGAAATAGGGGAGGTGAGCTTAAATTCCAACTCACTCAATTCTCAACCAAAACCAAATTAACCTTCCACACACCATCCTTGGACCTCATCAAGCTCAATCGAATAATTTCCCAAGTCTCTAAGCCACAGAAAATACCATTTCAATCAAAACCGATCACCATTGAAGGGGAGCTTGGTCAACCTAGGAAACTACTTCAAACCAAGGCCGACTTCCTTCAACAAGGCTTCGTCTCTACTAGACAAAGCTACCTCCTCCATTGGAATCGCCGGTGATAGCCTCTAGCGAGGTAATTGCTTGAAACCGTAGCTACATGAAATTTTTGTTGGTCCTTTTTGAAAGAAATTCTCATCCCATGAAATCTTGATCATTGGATGTGCATCCCCCATCCTTCTGAAGGTGCGGGATCATTTTGATCCCAAAGCTCGAATTAAACAAGGAGAGATGAGCGGTGTCACTCGTGAAGGAGAAGGATCATACCCCGTCTGTTTCGCGTGATTGAAATGGATGGCTATAATCATATCACACTAGATCCCCTCCGATTCATTTCTAAACCACGGGAATGATCTTGGATCTCCAGAAGACGGTCATAGTGACTTAGTCGGGGATGTGATAACTTAAATAACCTATCCCATGTACGCAAAGCATGACTGGGATTAGGGGTTTAATTAAGCTTAATTAATCTGATTTTAATGTTGAAATTTCCAAAATTTATAACTAATTGTAGAAAAATTGAAAATAATATAAATAAATACACTCATTTTAAAGATAATTCAATGGAGAATATTATAAAATTAAAATCAATTAAGTTTGAACAGTAATTTTCACTCAATTTGGGTTTTATTGAAAATGTAATTAAGATAATTACTCCATAATTAATTAATTCCAAACTTCCTAAGGTTAATTAGTGGGATGACCTCTGCCTCCCATGATTTTCTTGGAATTTATTGCTTGATTAATTAAGGGGAATGCTTATTTAATTCTTAATCATTCTCTTAACTAATTAAATGATTAATTAACATGTTAAATTATGATAAATTCATTAATTAAACTTGCTAATCATTATGAAATAATGAATGAACATAGGAAATGAGATTATGACCTCTTTTCCAATCTTTCCCCCTAAGTTTATTTCATTTGAGTAACACTTAATCAATTTGTAATTAATTAATGACTTAATCACTTCATTAAATAATTTAACTAATGAAACTCAAAACCAAATCATTCCAGAACTTAATCATTCAATTCTTGGGTAGATTCTTAGGTGTTCAATAACCTAAGACAACAAAGGAAATTATAATCAAACTACATGTGTAGGAGGGTTATAAAAGTACTTAATCAAATTTGTTAGCTTAATTAATCAATAAATATGAGCCAATTGCATTAGGCCCTTTCATTTCTTAGGTGTATTGCTAATTTAATTTTCATATGATTGCATATCATATGTTGGCTCATAATTACTTTGATAATTATGTTAAAGTGGTATAGGTAAGGGATAATTAATGGATTTAATTCATACCTTAACCTAATCAAAATATAAAACCAACCTAATTATTATAAATTGAACCAAACCAATTTACACATGGGGGAATGCATTAGGACTAGCAAACTCTTATCATATTTCCTAAATTAAATCAAATTCAAAGATAAAACCTTAAATAATTTTGATTCATTTTAAATGATCTTATTCTATATGATTATCCTTATGAATTAATTAGGGTGAATGAAGCTATGTACTTACATCCCTTTATTTCTTTCCAATCATGATAAATATTGTTTGCCATATGAAATCATGCATTCATTTCTTTCAAAAAATCAATTAAATAAAATGCTTTCTTTTATGTCAAATTGCATGTTTTGGCTAAAGTTAAGAATATGACTGCTACTATCACTATTTAAATTAAAAATTATTTTCAAAGCCTATAAATCAAAGATTATGAATGAAGTGATGCTAGTTATAAATATTTATAGGCTCGCATGTGATTATAGCATAAGATCTGTATTATGAAGTTCTCTTCTTCTCTTAACATGGATTTACATAGATTTGCAAAGTGCATAGTTTATTTGAAAGGAACACAACACTTGTTTAAATATATTCTTATGCATTTCTATGTTATGACTTAGGAAGATCCTTCATATTACACATGTAAATTACACAACCAAATCAAACATAATCTTTTGCATGATTCTTTATCCATTTTGTTCTTTTTGTACATCTACATGTATTTAAGAAAAGTGGTATATTAGTCTGGACATCTTGGGATGCGAGACTTTAAGTAGCCCTAAGTAGTGTACACCACCTGGTGAAAAATAATGGCGTTGTACTCACTTATAACTTTTATACATGTGGATGCACATTGAGTTAATGGATGAGAAATCTCTCTTTTCTACATAATAAAGACATGCATCAATGATCCAATTAACACATGGAATATCCAAATATTCAAATCATATCTCTTAGCATTCATCACTAAAGTGTGCTAAAATTTGCATTGCATGTATAGGTATATTTAGGAATATTTATATGCATGGTATACATGGTGGAAAGAAATAAATGAGTGTGTGTTATGTGATAGTAATCCACCCTAACTAACCCTAAGATGCATTTCTTATTAAATAGGGCTATTTAGAGCAAATCTAAACTTAGGGTTGATTAAAACACTTAATAAAATATTTACTAAAGAAAATTCATTAATTAATCTACCTTAGAAATATTTTAAGAGGGATGAAAGAGAAGTTCTCTTCTCTTTTCTTCTTTTCACAACATTTAGTAACTAAGTGTAGGTTCATTCAAACCAATTCAAATTACCAACTAAAATTGACAAGTGAACTAAATCACTTGAAATGAAACCAGCCTAAATTAAATATATCACACTTAGAAAATTTCAACCTTAAAGCCTAGCTAAGACATCCCACACAAGCCTTAAATGGCACACACACTAAGTAATCATTTCTAGCTTTAGGTTAGGGAGGTGTATGGTTTGATGAATGTTGTTTTGTTATGTATTATTTTAGACTGGATGTTAGGATGTATGCATAGTCTAGATGTTAGGCCGATATTAGCATGTTGATCTCACTTTTGGAGTGAGCTCTCAACACCATTCTCTTAGACTTAGGAATCCTTTAGACACTAAGATTTCCTTAGTCATAAGACACATATAGTGATTAGGTGAACACTTAACCTAAGCCTAAAGACTTTAGAAGTGTTAATCATAAAATTAGGCTATGCCTTAGGGCTTAAGGAAATTCATCGTAGCCTAAACCCAATCTTTCAAATCAAACACAGATTCAAATCTCATACCAAATCTCAAATTCAAATTCAAATTCTAAATTTAATTTCAAATTTGACTCCAAATAATTGAAACCTAAAATCAAATTCAAATCCTAAGACCCTTCTTAAGCCATATGAATCACATTCATAAGCTTAGCCAAAACTAGATCAAATCAAACTCAATTGATCTCTTTATCAATTATTTTTCATTTATATTCACAAATATAAATGAAATTCAAATGACCAAAACTATATCAAAAATCAAATCCAAATTCAATCTAAGCCCTTTAAGCCAATTCTTTGGACTTAACCAAATTTTATCCAAATAAAGTCAAAACTAATGGATTTTCTCTCGAATCAATCATTCATTTAATCATTTATCTAAGCATAAATAAAAATTACAATCATCAAACCAAATTCAAGTCAACCCAATTCAAGCTTAACTTAGCCCTTTTGACTTAAAACTTTCAATTGAGCCAAAACCTATTGGACTCCAAATTGATTACCGTTGAATTTATATTTCAATCCAGGGCTCATATATAAGTTCAACTAAACTCAAATCAAACCAAAACCAAACTAATTGACCCACTTAGGTGCACTTGGCCCAAAGTGACCTAAAGGATCCATTTGAGCCAACTTCCAATCCAACCCAAATTGATTGAACCAAGCTCACAAAAACCTTCCTCCATGATTGTTGAACATCCCATGATGATCAATTGTAATCAATTGGGTCAAACCAAATCAACTTAGTCATTTGACCAGGTCAACCTTAGCTAAAATGAACCAAAACTAGCCAAAACTCATCCTACACCAAATTGATTGAAACCAATGATTTGAATCAACCCAAAATCAATATTTAAATATGACTTGACAACCAATTATGCGAAATCAAGCCCAATTGGCTATTTGATCCAAGTTGACCCAAATTGGTCTAAAGGTCCAAATTGGGTCAAATCATGATCTAACCTAAATTGATTACAACCAATGGCTTAAGTTCATTCCAATTTGATTATTAAACTTGACCAAAGCCATAATTGAGTCTAATTTGACCTATTGGTCAACTTGATCCAACTTAGCCCAAATTGACCTAAAGGTCAAATTAGCCAAAATTCAAATTAAATTTAAATTGATTCAAACCAAAGACCAGATTCATCTTTAATTAGCCAATTGAACATGAATCAACCCATAACCCAAGATAATTTGGCCAATTTTGGTCAAATTGGTCAACTTGGCCCATTTGACCCATTTGATTTCAAATGAGCTAAAATCAATTCTAAGCCAAATTAAATGAAATTAATCATAACAAAAGTCTTCAAATTATCATTTGAACATAACCTAAGTTTGGTTTGACCCAATTTTCCAATTGGTCAACCTAACCTGATATGACCTAATATGACTCATGATAAATTGAAACCAAGCCATGAACCATTGGGGGCTGATCAAACTTGACCCAAAATCATTTGGGATTAGCCCAAAATCAACCTAACCCAATTAAATCCCTCATGGATCCTCCCCCACATAGGAATCCACCCAACCTCATTTAATTTTTCCCATCACATGCATTTAACTCCTCCCCAATATTTACATTCGATGGAGCTGATCATATGGCAGCAAGAGAGGACTTTGGAGTAAAAATTTAAAGTTTTCAATCAATCCATCATCCATCCCAATCACCCCAAGTAAGATGACAATACTTTGGAGCCAAAAAATTAAAAAAAGAATGGATTTTCGACCATTATTAATGTAGGGGGAAATGAGGCTTCATTCTTCTTCCTCTTACCACTATTCAGCCCCCAAGAGCTCCCTAAAGCAAAAATAAACCCATCCCCTACCACTTTGAGCCATTTTTGAGCTCAAAAACACAAATGGAAGCTTCTCCAGTGAGGCGATGGTGAACATTGGAGAAGACGACGTTCCAAAGAGAGGCAAAGGTTAAAAATTATTGCAAAGCTTCCTCACAACCTAGAAGTTCGCTCAGATCTTCACCGCCACCGAAAACCATCTTCGGTGAGGTAAATTTTGCCAAACTATAGCTGGTCTTAGGATCCTTCATTTGTGACGGTTGTTTGCATAATTTAAGAATTTATCCTAGATAATCCTGCATTTTTTCACTTTTAATCATTCTAATTAGAAAATAGAAATTTTTTGGTGCGAATCGATGTGAAAACGAGTCCATTTGGACAAGTTTTCACTTAGAATTTCTCATTTTTTCCCAAAATACCCCTATTTTTACTCGTTTCACGACCGCGATAGCAGCCATCCGATCCGGTAGTTTGCGAGATTGGATGGCTCGGATCACGCCAGGCCTCCATATCACTTGATGTAATCTAGACCGTCCTATCCCACGATTCACGTGATCGGACGGCTCAAATTGCGTGCCGATTGTGTGATCCTAGCCTCTGGATCGCACGATCTAATTTGGACCGTACGATTTGTGATCATACGGTCTTGGTCAAACCGCGCATCATTTTTGCTACACTAGCGTGATTTCCTACTCATTAGAGCTAACGCGGCCCTATGTGGCGCACGCGTCCAATTCCATGGTGCCACATTGCCACATTAGCAACACGCGCAATGCTCACTGTGTTAACTAGGAAAATAAGATTTTTCTAATTTAAAAAATATTTAAATCACCTAAAACTTCAAAAATTCATAAAACATAAAATACTTAACAAAAAATTACAAGCAAGGGCTCGTTGGATTTGTCTTTGCAAGAGAATCCAATAAACCAAAAATCCTCAAATTTTACTGAATATTTTGAGCTTAATTTTGTTTTAGTAAAATTAAATTTCATTAATTACTCTAAAAATGTAAGTTAGCTTGAGTTGAAATTTTTAAGGATTGAAACTAAAGTTAAAACACACATATCATAACCATTTCAAGTGAAAATGACTTTCAAATTGGGAGAAATTAAATTTTGATGTTTGGATTATCCATTTTAATAAAATAAAAAAAATAAAATTTAGAAATTTTCAAAAATCTTCAAAATGGCTTAAATCAGTTTAGTTGACATCTAGGACTCTTAAGAAAATAATATGATTTTCTGAATCCTAATGAACCCCAAACAAATACTTAAGATTAAAGTTTAATCAATTAAGAAATTAATTAAAATATAATCTAAAAATAATTTAAATACTAAATCAAAAATAAGAAATGATGTAATACCCAAATGATTGGTAATCAAACCTTAAGTCAGAAAAGTATCATGTATCCCTAAATGAAATTGAATTTAAACATAATTGAGACTAATTGAGTTAATGAAATTCAATTAAATGATTATATTTTTAAATTAAACTCATAACTAAATAAATTAATGAAACCTTAATGTAAAATCAAACTAATCTTGTTAAACCAACACCAAGTATTGAATCTTAATCATATGAAACTACTTGACAAATTAAAATAAATTAAATATTAATTAATCATTAAATAAACTAAAAATCAAATTAATTAACAAACCAATTCAACATAATCATTTGATATTAATCAAATTAAACCAAATAAAGTTAAAGTAAACTTAATTAACATATGATTAAATCACATCCATTTGGAATAAGATAATTAATTAATCATTAAATATTTCAACTTAATAACTAAATCAATCATGTTAATGAAATTAAATAAACATAATAAATGAATCAAATCAAATAAAACTCTAATCATAAATAATCAAACTTAATTGAAATAAAATAAACAGTTAATTCACTTAATAACAATGATGGTAATAACAATAATCCTTTAATCAAATCGAACATAAATAAAACAATTAATTAAATCAAATCACTCACATGTGAAAATTAAGTCATTAATCTCTAATTAAACAAACCTTTAATTAATCTAATGATTTAGAAATTTAATTACCCTTAATCAAATTTAATTAATTAAACATTTAATTAATGCAAACTCAATGAATTAATCTATCATCTTAATGAACCAAATTAATTTTAGAAGTCACATTAAAACTAATTCAAATAAAACACTTAATTAATCTACTAATTAATTTGATCACACCTCTTAAATAAACTAATTAAGTTAATCAAATTAATTATATTAAACTTAAGCTTAATCAAACATAAAATGCAATTAAATGCTAATCAAATCAAAAATCAAAGTCATTAATCATCATTAACCTAAATAAATATGAAATCAAATTAAAAATTAAACAAATATTTATTTAATTTAATAATTGATCATACCCCTCAAGCAAACTAATTAAATCAAATTAATCATATTAAACTTAAGCTTAATCAAACATAAATGCAATTAAATACCAATCAAATCCTAAATTAAACATAAATCATTAAGTCATTAATTACATCATTAATCTAAATAAATATAAAACCAAATTAAAAAATTAAATGAATCTTTATTTAATTTAATAAACTTAAACACACTTCTTAATTAAACTAATTACTCTTAAGCTAATCCAATTGAATAAACACCTAATTAATGCAAATCTAATGAATTAATCCATCATCTTAATGAACCAAATTAACTTTTTAAATCAAATTCAAATCAAACACTTAATTTACTAATTAATTTGATCACACATCTTAAATAAGCTAATTAAGTCAATCAAATTAATAA
Source organism: Cymbidium sinense (assembly GCA_021442155.1). Classification (NCBI taxonomy): domain Eukaryota; kingdom Viridiplantae; phylum Streptophyta; class Magnoliopsida; order Asparagales; family Orchidaceae; genus Cymbidium; species Cymbidium sinense. Next base: position 71,165,968 of record CM038228.1, on the reverse strand, counting down.
TATTAAACTTAAACTTAATCGAACATAAATGCAATTAAATACTAATCAAAACTTAAATTTTTAAGTCATTAATTACATCATTAATCTAAACAAATATGAATTAAAATTGAAAATTAAACAAATCTTTATAATTAACCTAAACACACTTCTTAATTAAACTAATAATCACATTGAACTTAAGCAAACCCATAGACTAATAAAGCTAATCAAATCAAATTAAATCAAATAAAGAAAGACTCTCATCAATTTAATATGTAATCAAAGCAAATTTCATTCAACCTACTTAAATAAGATAAATTAATTAACTATCCAATGTGTGAAATCAAAATACAAAAACCAAACTTTGATAAATATGACAAATGGATGAGATTAAAAATAAAATCCTAATTACAAAGAATCAAACTCAATTAAAAATCAAAATAAAATCTCAATTAATCTAATCCAATCAAATTATAAATAAATGAACCATGGTAAACATAAAATTAAATCACATAACCATAATCAAAGAAAAGATTTAAATATTAATTTAAAAGGATATTGAATTATGAAGATTTAAATAAACCAAAATATCTAATCTAAAATTAATCAATAAAAAACACTTGGATTTAAACAAACTTAAACTTCATTAGATATTAAGGATGTTGAATTCTCAAGATTTAATTAAACCAAAACATATAATCTAAAATTATTCAATAAAAAACATAAGGCTTTAAACAAACTTTAACTTCATTAGATATTAAGGATATTGAATTATCAAGATTTAATTAAACCAAAATATCTAATCCAAAATTAATCAATCCAATACTTAAATAAACTCAAATTTTAAATTCTAAATCAAATCAAATGAATTGCACAAATTCAAATGGGCAATTAAGATACTTAAGGACCTTATTTATATTATTTAGGAGTTAGGATGTAGAATAGTGAGTTCTATCTACAAAAGGAATTCATTATACTCTTCATTCTTGAAAACCTAAACATCATTTTAACCAAATAAAAGTGAAATAAAAATGAAAAATAAATTATTAAATCATTTAAATTAAAATCACCCAAAGAAAAATTTAAATAAATTCAAACTCCAAATTGAAACTTAAACTAAAGAAGCCTAGTAAAGTCTTACCACATAAGCCTTAAGCACACATTATTAATACTAAGTCACCACTTCTAGTGCTAATTTAGGGCGTCATATGTATGATGTTATATTTTATTTTGTGATGTAATATTTTAGACTGGATGTTAGGGTGTATAACGCGTAGACTGGATGGTAGGCCATGATTAGCCTAATCATATTTTCTATAGGGGTTGTGCTTAAGGAGCTACTGTAATAAAATATAAATGCTTTTGTTATGCAAGTTGCTTAACCCCTAAGCATAACCCATGTTAGGACAGGTGGGCTTGGTTACCCATGTGTGGGGTGCTAAGTCCAAATTATTCATATAACTGCTTGAGTTGTATGATATGTTTAGCTAACATTTATTTTGTAAGTGTAGCTAGATTTACTTTTCCTATTTTTAATGTAATTTTGCATTAAGAATTAGGATTAGTATTATGGGGGATTAGGATGAGCAGTGGCCAGAAGGCTTAGTCCCTAGGGTGCCCTGTGATGCCTTTGGTGCAAATCAAATCAAAAGGAAGAAAAGGAAGAAATGAAGAAAAGAAGACCCCATAGCATATATTATTTTTCTAATCCGGGTTGTATAAGGGTAGAGCTTGACTACCCATCTTTTTTTTTTTCTTTTCTGTATGGGTAACCAACGCGACCTTTTTTATTCTTTTACAATAGTCTATAGAATTGTTTGATGTTGTGTTTCGATTGTGCATTAGAATTACATGATTTTCCTAGTATCTTCATGTTTGATGTTTGATTGTGTGGCCTGGATGCGGTAGGCTCTTAGGATAAAATTAACTTTTCTACCCCAATTAATAACTCACAATTAAAATTTAAAATAAATCATAACCTTGCCATAAAGCCTAGGAATTAAATCAAGATAATAAAATTTTTAGCAACCCCTTAGCTGGATGAATGAATGTATAATATCATGCATATCATATTCTTCCACTCTTGTTAAGAGAGGGCTCCCATCTGTGCCAGAGAATAAATGCTTAACTTGAAAGAGCCTTTGATGGAAGAACACCCTTTCTCTCTTGATTTGGCCCATAATCAAGTTCTTATGCATTTAGGCATATAAAGTCCCATAGCCTGTGTCAAAAGAAAGAGTTAAAAAGAATCAAATAAATTTGATAAAATTTGTATTAGATTAAGTCATGAATTCATACCACTCATGCTCTAGTCTCTTAGGGAGTGAGTTTAAGGACTTAGTCTCCTTTCTAAATAAACAACCTAGCCATCTTGTAAAGCATAAGACTTGCCTACATAGATTTAAAGCATAGAAAGAGTTAGTTGGCACCCAGCAATAAGTCCAGAATGGGTGGTTTATTGTCTCTTGTGGAGGTAAACCATATACCCATTTTCTCCTTAGATTTAGGTCATGCTTTGGCCCTTGCCAAAGCTCCCTAGATGTAAGATCTGAGGCTACTATTTTTCCTTTGTAGGCTACAAGCATAAATCCTTACCTTTTAGGCACTTCAACAATCTTATGTTGTGGAATTATAAGCCTAAAAATATAATAAAATGTCAACTCAAATAATTCACTCTCTTCAATTTCAAAAATTATAGGGTAGATTGGAATGCTCACTAGGCTTCCTAGTATCATGAGCATTTTACTTTCTCCCTTTGGATTCCAAAAATAAGTCTTCTTCTTGATTTATCACATTTGATTTTTTAAAATAGCCAATCCTTTGATAGTCTTAACCTTGAAATCTTTGGAGACCCTAATTATCTACTTTAATGGAGAAAATTCTTAAGGAATTTTCAATCTTTATGATGTAATTAACTATGGCGGCTTGCCTCCATAAGGAACTTAATGAACCCGGCTTAAAATAAATCCTACTTTACTTTTTTATGTAAAGTTGGGGAAATTTCTTTGGTATATTCGAAGATCCATCATGACTTAGGAGTCCTTATTAGGTGATTAGGTCCATTATAGGGTGGTGATTTCTATCTTTCGAGATAGTACATCATTCCTTAATGTTGCATTCGATCACTTCAATAAGTACCCCCTAAGATCTACGTGGTGTCCCACATCCCAAAAATAAACACCATAGATTTTTTGGCCACTATGTTAGGGATAGTTCCTCTCTCCATCTTTAGTAAACAATTATTGTCTCCAAGCATCGATAGTGGACTTATATTTTATATAAGCTTGAGACTATCATTCTTTCCTTTGGCACTTAGCTTATTTCATCCTTAAGAAAAGCTCGCCAACATCCTTTAGGTTTTAGGACCTCACTCCATGTAGGTCTTAAAATCTCTATTGGGTTCTCCCAATAGGTGAAAATTAAAATTAATTAAACAAAGGAGATGACCAAAATTAAGAACCTCTTCACCATCCCGATGGTGAGGAAAGATTCTTCTCATGAACAATGAGAAAATAAAACCTTTCTGCAAAATAATATGTCTTTCCAAAAGCACTTTTTTAAAATCCACATAATAAGAGATCTTTACACAAAAATTTGTAAGAAATTTTCAAAAAGGCACAAAACACATATAACCAAACCTCGTTTAACAAATCTTATGATTATTACATGGAGGTTCTTTTCAAAATCAAAATCAACCATTTTTAATGTCTTTTTCAAAAATTCATTTTCTTTGGAAATAATTATCCCCATCCCACACACTCAAATTTGTTGGATGGAGATTCTAGTTTTTTAATAAAATCATGATATAAAATTGAAACTCCACTTAGCATACTTCACATGTGCTAGAATTGAAGTTTTCCTTCTTTTCAAAAAGCAATAAATCATACACACACAAAAAAAAAGTCAAGACATATTTGAACCCCACACACTTGACATACCCAAATTTGTTAAATAGGAGTTCCCCTTCCCGTGGAGAAGGTAAAGCAAATTGAATTCTATTTGACACCATTTGTATTTGTCTGATAGAACTCCTTCTGCCAAAGTCTTGGACTTCAAGACACATTTAGAGCTCATTTGACATGTCCAAGTGTGTCAAATGAGAACCCCCTTTTTTGAAAATTATAAGAACAAATTGAACTCAATTTAACATACTTAAGTTTGTTAAATAAGTTCTTTTTATTTTCAAAATTATAAACACATTTGACTTTTACTTAACATACCACATTTGTTAAGTGAGAGTTTCATTTTCAAAATCATAAACACATTTGACTTTCACTTAACATACCAAATTTGTTAAGTGATAGTTTCATTTTTAAAATCATAAACACATTTGACTTTATCTTAACATACTAAATTTGTTTAAGTGAGAGTTTCATTTTTAAATCATAAACACATTTGACTTTCGCTTAACATACCAAATTTGTTAAGTGAAAGTTTCATTTTCAAAATCATAAATACATTTGACTTTCACTTAACATACCAAATTTGTTAAGTGAGGGTCTCTTTTCAACACACATTTGATCCCTATTTTAACATACCAAATTTGTTAAATAAGGATCCAATTTTTCTGTCAAACCATACATGAGCTTTCACTTAACATACCAAATTTGTTAAGTGAGAGTCTCATTCTCAAAGAAAAAATAAACATATCTCAAAAAATATTTGGGGCTTTCACTTAACATACCAAATTTGTTAAGTGGACTCCCATCTTCAAGGAAAAGCAAATCTATCTCACAATCACATTTGACTTTCACTTAACATACCAAATTTGTTAAGTTAAAGTCTCATCATCAAGCACAAATCAAACACATGTGGCCTCCACTTAACATACCAAATTTGTAAAATAAGAAGTCCCATTTTCAAATCAAAATATCACACAATTAAATCTTCACAAGCAAAAACATTTCCAATACACAATCACAACCTCTTCTTAGCATACCCAAATTTGCTAAATAGAGGTCTTTTAAATTATCAATATTTTCAAATACAAATATCCCCAAGAAAATCTCTCCACAAATTTTAGAACCCCACCCAACCTACCTAAATCGGTTGAGTATGGGTTCTAAATCGAAATCAAATGACAAAGACTCTCCTCAATATCCAAATCTCCCAATGAACCCCACTTAACATATTCAAAACTCCAAACTTATGTTCCATGCATGGAACAAATATCATGGCAGAAATCTAATACAGTTATATTTCAACAAATGCATATACATCATTACTCGGTCTTTTTGCAGCCAGATATGGCCCTCAAGTTTATTTTAACCTTCCATTCGGATGGATTGATCGCCTGCCATCCTCCCTCATGACTCCACCCATCTAGTGTACTTGAGGATTTGAGGGAGATCACGGCAAACCACTACCATTAAGTGAAAGAGGTGGCGGGCAGCCATCATCCAATCGACCTACCTTCTAACTGTATTCTACCAAGAGGAAAATTAAGGTCCCCGCCATACTGCCGTTGTTCCACACTGTTGGGTGTGTGCGCAAGCACCTCAATGGTCCCCTCAAGGGAAGACTATCATGGCATTGAGATAGCCTCCCCACCTTCATGTGGATCTAGCTCACACCTTTACCCCGCAGTACAGCACATATAATAGAGCTACAAGATCAAGCACACATGATCGTGCTACCCTAGAGAGATGGATGTGCATCCCATAGAGGAAGGTTACCCATGAGATTTCCTCTTCCATTAGAATAGTTTCACCCCTCTCTGTCGATGGAAGAGGAGGACATTAGAGGATATCACATTGCCTCCACCTCCTACATACCATGAGGCTCCTAGGGAAGTAAAAGTCATGCCCATCTTGAGATTACAGTGTAGGCGTACAGACATTGAGTCAGACATTATTTGACTTGATTTGTCATCCCTGTGAGTGTTGTGAACATTCACATAGATATATTAGAGGCTCGTAGTATCTCAGAGAGAGAGAGGGAGCGATGGAGGTTTGCTAGATAGTCGGTGGCCTCCACTCTAGTCTATTTTCCAAGTGATCGGCCACCTGCACACATCGATACCGATGTACTACTAATCATGGGAAAGCTCAAAATGGTAGAGCCGGTGTTGTCTCCACCACAATGATCTACTTCTCGGCCACCATCACTTGTTCAAGTCCCGCCATCCACCGTGCCTACAAAGGCACAAAAGACAACATCTGGGGAGAAGAGAGCTCCATTGGTGATCCGGCTACGACCAAAGGATCCCACTTCATCTACTCCATTGACTAAGGTGAGGCTGAGTTCCCTTACTTGACCTCCTACTTCAGTCTTAGTGAAGAAGGAGTGGCAACCCCGCAACATTGTGGTTGCACCACCACAACCACCACCATCGAGACAAGGCAATAGAAGGAAGGAAGGGGTGGGTCCCCATGGCGTAGAATCTTAGGGACACTACTCCACCCATGAGCAGTCATAAGCATGTCTCTTCCAGTAGTCATGACCCTCCCATAGCCAACACTCCAATGATAGGCAGTGTTAGGTGCACTTTCGTCAGTGAGCACAGCCCCTCCACCGGTCAGCAATGCATATTTGTACTGACACAGTTAGATTGCACCCTAGAAGAGATTATGGAATAATACTTTACAAAGAAGAGAGAGCTTCTAGGGAGTGATCGATCAAATTGTGAGGAGGGAATGGTCAGCTTCGATCCATATAAGGATGATCTCCTTGAGGATTCGACTGAGGTCCACATGGCTAATACTATGAGCTCCTTCATAGACATCAACATAGTGAAGGTAGGTTGAGAAGATGATGTCATCCATTCAACCCAACACCTCCAATCAAATAGAAGGATGATGATATCAACTGGATGGAGAGAGGATAAAGAAGACTATTAGCCCTCCATGCACTTACCATAAACATATACCACTAGAGATATCATCTGAGTTAGCATGTCCTAGATCAACCCCAAAAGCACTTCTCCATGGATCAGATAGGTAGCTTGCATAGGAAGGTGGTGGACAACACCTCCATGAAGAAAAGAGCAGCTTGGTGGAAGTGAAGGATGTGTGGCATAAGCAGGTGGCTCATCTATTCCAAAGGGTAGACCCTACCTAAAGGAATTTGATGGTGTCCAATATCCTAAGGGTTTTGTGCCTCCTTCCTTCAAAATTTTCGATGATAGTGGGAACCTCACACACAACACACTTCGTAGGTGTGTTGCAATGCCGGTGGCAGCGATGCACTCTTATTCCATCTCTTCATCAGTAGTTTGATAGGCATTGCATTTGATTGGTATGCTGAACTACCCAATGGTTCAGTGAAGATATTTACTGAGTTGGAGCATCTCTTTATTAAGAGATTTGAACTCAAAGGGTAACTGTGAGATCCGCTCAGCTCAACACACCCCAATGAGTCCCTTGTTGATTACATTCTTAGATGGCACAATTTAAGTATGAAATATGAACTATAACTGTCTGAACAACAGACCATTGCAATTCTACTTAAGAATATTCATGGACTGATCACCTTCATGCTTAAAGGGTTTACCATTAAGATATTTGACAAATTAATCAACAAGGCAACTAGTCTACAAGGAGAGGTCAAATAGTTACCTTTAAGATCCACCAAGCCCAAATCATAAGCATTTTGAAAAGCCGGGCAATCACAATAGTTGAAAAGGAGAAGGAACCAGCTAAGGTTTAGCTAGACAGACTTCGAGCACAACAGCTTCCCCTACCACCTCCTTTGCCACCACCTTGGCCATCATATTGGCCACCTCAATTTCCACAGTGACCTCCACCACCACCTGCTCAGTAGTTTCCCCATCCACAACATCAGCAATAGTATCCCCACCCATAGTATCAATAGCGGTACTCCTATCCACCACTAGGTAGCTACCATTTACCTACCCTGGCCGACAAATTGAATAAGCCTTATTCATTCAGGAGAGAGGTAGTGAAGATCTTTAAGAACCTCTTAAAAAAGCCAAATTTTCAGTTACCAGAGCCTAGGAGGCCGGAGGATGTGGGCAAGAGTCATGATCCAAACTTTTGCCCTACCACCGCATGCTAGGTCATGTCTTAGAAGATTACTTTACCTTTAAGGACTGGCTTGAGTGTAGCTATAAGTCAGGTTCCATTGTCATCTCCAAGGAATATTTACTAGAATAACCCTCCAGTTCTGTTAGGGTAATCCTTGGGGATACAAGTGATCTTCTCAAGATAAGGGAAGGATATCTCCTTATCCCGAACCTCTAAGAAAATCATCTCTAAGATCAAAGTTCTACCTAAAGTGCCTTAAACCTCCAACTCTAAAGAAGGTTTGCAAGTTGCTAAGGATAACTTGAAGGAGGTAGATGCACAGCAAAATTCCACCTTACTTGCAGGGATAGTAGCACAACATCACCCCAGTCCAAAGACACTCCATCCACCATCGCTACTACTTCTTCCTCTACTCCTCTTCTACCAAGTTGTATCAATGGAAGACTAACCCCTTTCCTTACTTTATTAGATTTCTATCATGTACCTCCATCTAAGAAGAAATCAATGAAGAAAGCTTTCACTTACATCTTGTCCACTTATGATGCTCTAGATTTTATTCCTCTCAAAACTCTCCAAGTCTAAAATAATAATGATAACTCTAGTTCCAATCATTCCTTTTCTAATTTAGAAATGGATTTTCCATTCAAATCATTCACCCATTGAGATTGATTTGGAGTCATCTTCGATGATCCCATAAGAGAAGCTAGGTGAACATGATGCAGGTAAACTTTCCACTAAATCATCTCACAAAGTCAAGTCAACCTAGTGGCAAAAGTTCCACCTCCTATGATAGCACCTCGTGATAAGGGTAAACAAGTCATTGGTTCTAGTGATCAAGAAACCCTCCAAGATGCTCCACCCATGGATATGCTTTGGAGGATCAGCAGTTTACTACAATATCCTCCGCCACTTTTCATTAAATTAAGCATATTATCTTATATAAAGAGATGAGGGAGTCATTGATCAAAGCTCTTCTTGATCCGAAATATGCTTAACTTGCTGACCGAAGAGAGACATGTTGTTCAAGAGAAGGAGTTACATTCACAAGATGAAGAACCTTCTTTGGAGACAACACCATAATCCCCTACATTATAGTGGACATGGGTAGATTCAGGCTCTCCAGGGTATTAGTTGATCAAGGTGCATCAGTCAACATTATGAGTCTAAAAACCCTTGCCTACTTGAGGATCGATATCTCTGAACTTTGAGGAGATTGGATGATATTGAGAGGATTCAAAAAATAAGGCGAGAGGTCTTTAGGCTTCATAGTGTTACCACTAGAAATAGATGATTGGAAGACATAATCCAAGTTTTACATAATAAACTCATATGCATCTTTCACTACTTTGCTCGGTAAGCCTTGGATACATGCAAACAACACGGTTCCATCTTCTTTGCACCAATGCTTCAAATTCAAAAGAGGTGGAATCAAGAGACTTGAAGCCATTCTCAGTTAGAGAGGTCGAGATTTATGAAGATACAATCTACTATCTTCCTCCAAATCAAAAAGTCTATTCTCGTGAGCTTGGTGAATGCTATAAAATAAAAGAAAAAGAAATAAAAGAAAAAGAAGAAAAAGAAAAAGAAAAAGAAAAGAAAAAAGGAAGAGAAAATGAAATACAAGTGAGTGAATCAAACACGAGAAGAGGAAGAGCTAGATGATTCCTCCCATAGCTTGTTCCTCCATATGAACACATATGGGGATGACTCGACCCCACCGGTAGAGAGGAAGAGGTAAATTCAGAGGGTTCTAGAGGTGGAAGACCTCCTTGGAGGCCAACGGAGCTAAGTTCCATCCCAGGAGTACTACTATCACATTATATAGACTTAGAGTCCAGTTCGGAGGATGAGTCTCACGTGGTTAGCTTGCCAACTAACCCCTCTCAATGGGTCCCTTTGAAGGTGACATTTGAGCCTGACAGTGATGAAGATTAGGCCTCCAAGCAATGCATGAATGTATCAATCATATGTGATAGAGCAACGGGAAACTTTAGCTCTAACCTCTCTTTCTTCCTAAAAAGTTGAAGGTTTAGTAGCCCCCAAGTCATCTACAGATGTCAAGTCAAAGAGATTTTGTTGGGAGCATCATCCTCAAGTCAGAAAGCTGATGTAGAACTTAAGGATGATTCATATAAAGATTTAATAGAATTACCATTTGATTGGTACTCACCTTATATTCATAACTTAGCAAAGAAGGGATTAATCCCATATACTTGGCCTAAACATAGGTTAGACTACTTTGAAAGGCTATGGGAAAACTAAACCAGACATCCTCAATCAAGACCAGGACTAGGATTCGACATAGTGGGTCCAATCGACGATGATAATCATTGCCTAGTCATCATAAATCATTTGGACCGATAGGTTCTCAAATCATGCTAACTCTATGAGGAGGTATGTTTAGAAACTTTAGATGACCAAGTAAGTGAAGGAGATGCACCGCAGTTTGAAGAAGAGATCAAATCGACCATCAAAAAAATCAACTTGGGGAACTAAGATAATTCATATACCGCCTTTGTTAAATGAAAGAAACCAATGACTTTAGTTATTGGCTGAGTTTAAGGACTTCTTTGCATGGAGTTATGAAGAGATGCCCGATTATCTCGACATACCACAAACTAGCAATAGAACCTAATGCTAATCCTATCAAGCAAGCTCCTAGATGCATGCGATTAGACATTGAATAGCAAGTCACTTCTGAAATCAAGAAACTGATCAATGCTGGCTTTATTAGGGAAGAAAAATATCCTACGGTTGGCCGCATCCCAATTAAGAAAAGAATGGCCAAATTGCATACATCGATTTTAGGAATCTAAATAAGGCATATCCTAAGGATGAATTTTCACTTCATATACCAGAATAAATGGTGGACATCACCTCATCTCATGCAATATTCTCCTTTATGGATGGGTCATCTAGCTACAACCAAATTAAGATGGCCCCAGAGAATGAAAGAAACACTACCTTTCAATCCTCGATCGAAATCTATTGTTATAAGGTCATGCCCTTCAGCCTCAAAAATGCCGGTGCTACATACTAGCGAGCCATGACTCGAATCTTTGACGAAGTCATTCATCGTCAAGTTGAATTCAGCATCGATGATCTCATTATCAAAAGCAAAGAAAAGGAAGACCATCTCTTTAACTTGAGAGTAATTTTTGAACGGTTAAGATAATACAACCTCAAAATGAACCCCCTGAAGTGTGCATTTGGAGTAGCTTTAGGAAAATTTCTAGGGTTTGTTGTCCAACACTGGGGAATTGAAATCGATCTGAAAAAGATCAAGGCTATCTTAGAAATGCCACCCCCTAAAAGCCTAACACAACTCAGGTCATTCCAAGGTTGGCATCTAAGATGCTTCATATCCAACTTATCGGAAGATGCCAACCATTCTCGCTCAAAAGGATGCCAAGTTCGTGGGATGATAAGTGCGCATGCTAAGACATCAAGCACCGATTGATAGTTCTAGCCCTATCCTGCAAGCCGTTGATCCTCTATACCGCATTAGATGATCCTTTGGCATTTGGCCCAAGCCAATGATGAAGGGAAAGAAAATGTCTCTTCTACACCAATCACGAGGCAAACTATCTACCTATTGAAAAGCACCTATGTTTAATCTTTGCATCCCAAAGCTACACTACATGCTTTCTCATAAGATAAATGATCTCTAGATCAATCCACAATATCTCATGACACGACATTAATCGATTGGCACAATGGTCCATGATTTTATCACATTTAATATCACATGCATTCCCTCGCGTGAAAGGACATGCACTAGCATATTTCTTAGCAAGACACCCACTTCCCGATTCTTTAGTGATGATCTCCAGATGAACAAATCATGAACTTAGGGGACACTAGCATTCACCACTGGGAGATGTATTTTGATGATGCAGCTTCCTCTCAAAGAGAAGAAGAACCATAATTTATTATTCCAGGGAAGGCAGGGGTAGGAAGAGTTCTCCTAACTCTGGACCACAATGTGATGAAATTCTCATATCATCTGTCCAATCCATGCACCAACAACGAAGCCAAATATGAGGCTCTGATTGCTGGTCTGGAGTTAGTCATTATACTATGCTCCCAGAGTATCAACATCTTTGGAGATTCTCAGTTAATCATCAACCAAATCGCTGGGTCCTACAAAGTTTTAAAGCCTAAGCTCCATCATTACCACAAGTATACCATAGAGTTATTGGCCCAAATTCTAGAGGTTACCATCTATGAGATTCCTCGAGGAGAAAATGCAATAGCATATGCATTAGCCAAGCTTGCTAAAGAGTTGGAATGTCTGGAAGATGAGCCTATTCCAATGAGGGTCCAAAATAGACAAGTCTTATCCCTTATTGATGCTGAACTCATCGAGAGATTCTCTCTTAAAGGGGAGATTTCTATTGCCAAAAAGGATGGAGAGTCTGATTGGAGGCAACCATTCATAGATTATTTAAATATAGGCAAACTACCTCAAGAGAAATCACTAGCACATTAGGTGAAGCAGAGAGCCCTTTCCTATGCTCTTGTGGATGGCACCTTGTACCGGCGGTCCTTCGATTATATGTGGTTACGTTGTCTGGACAAACACGAAGCCCATAGGATCATGACCAAAGTACACTCAGGTTTATGTGGAGCACATCAATTTGGTTTGAAGATGAAAGCCAAGATCAAGAAACTAGGATACTACTAGCCTTTGATGATCACAGACTGCATGGATGTAGCTAAGAGATGCCACCAATGTTAGGTACATGGTGTGGTCCTGCATCAATCACCCAACATTCTACATCCTATATTGGCCTCATGGCCATTTGAGTATTGGGGTACCGACATAGTGGGCCCAATCAATCCTCCTTCTTCCAAGGGTCACCGATTCATTCTAGCTGCCACCGACTACTTTTCCAAGTGGGCTGAGGTAATCCCACTCAGAGAGCTCACAGCTCAGCTTGTGCTCCAATTTGTTAGGAATCATATCATATATAGGTTCAGGGAGCCTTGATGAATTATATCTGATAATGGTACTACATTCAAGAGCACTAAAATCAATAGCTTTGCTCAGAGACACAACATATATTGGAGATATTCTACCATCTACTACCCAAGGGCAAATGACTTAGTCGAAGCCTTCAACAAAACTCTCATTTAAATATTAAAGAAGACACTAGATGACAACAAACGATGATGACAAATAGTTGGTTGAAGCTTTGTAGGTATACCGCACCACCTATTGAACTCCAACACAGTCCACCCCTTTCTCTTTAGTGTATGGGTCTGAAGTCGTTCTACCATTAGAAGTCCAAATCCCATCACTAAGGATAGCCATGGATAGTAAAATCACAACGGAGCAGAATGTCAAGTTGTGGTTGGAAGAGCTCAAAGGTTTGGAGGAGAGATGCCTATGAGCATGCTAGAATGTTGAGTTATACAATGCCAAGATGATTCAAGCTCATAACAAGTTGGTCCGTCCTAGAGCTTTTTAAGTAGGAGAGTTTATTTTAGTTTTAAGGAGAGCAATTATTACCCGTCAAAAGATAGGAGGCAAGTTTGAGCCCACTTGGGAAAGCCCTTATGCCATAGAGAAGGCTTACCAAGGAGGATCTTATCAACTCATAAATTGTTAGGGTGTGTGCTTGATGCTTCCAATCAATGGGCTACACTTAAAGAAATACTATTCATAAATCTTGTTTGAAAATAATTATCAATAAAAACTTCTTTTCATATCAAATTTCATCTCTTATGTGTTAGAAATATATTTTGCTTATGAATCCACCATGATGTACTTAGAGTAAGTATAAGAGAACCTAAGAGGCATCCTATCCCTCCACAACACAAACACAAACTACAAAATGATCCTCCAGTGCTATTAGGACAGGTATAAGAGAACCCAAGAGGCATACTATTTTGACTAGTACAACTAAGTTAGATGTAAGAGAACCCAAGAGGCATCCTATTCTCTCTTTCACAGCACAAATAAATATATATCTTTTATCTCGGGCTATTTTAACATGGGAGCAAGCCCTCTATGGCACTCACTCATTAGCTGCTCTAGGTCAGGCTGACATGTTGCCTTGCCGGTGTGTCACCCCAGTGTTCACTTGTATGACAGATGTGAGTGTTCGAGCTTTCTACCTGACTTGACCATTGCAAATTGACGAGCACCATGTCAATTTGGTAGGCCTTACTGTGCAGCTAGTAAGCTATACTTTGTTGACTTTGTTTAAGAGGATGTAAGCCTGCACGCTTTCTTTTTGGACTAGCCAATATGCATTGACTAGGTCAAGTATATTTGAGGTCTAGAATAAGTCCCCCAGTGGTTCCTTTCCTCCGACCACTTTAAGCTTGGGTCTAGTCCTTATACAAGACACCCCGTTTAATAGTCACCCTAGGTTGGATGGCCCCTCAAAGTCGAAGACAGATAACCCAAAGATCAATTCCCTTTGAGATGTACACACCTTCTTTCTAGACATTGTCACAAATTGATGCACACCTTAGATTAGTTATTTATCACCATGCGACGATGACCCACTTAGTGGATACACCACTCTTGGTAGATGTGAGTCCACGCTTTCTCCTTGAGTTGGCCACTGAATACCTACAGGCTCTCTTTTATAGGGTTTTGGATAAATTCCCCTAGCCGCACCTTCCTTGTGGGCACTCTATTTGGATCACATCCTTAGCAACCCCATTTAGACACTACCCTGGTTATTTTTGGATTGGACAGTCCCCCTTTCCTAGTAACCACTCCTGTGGTTGGAGAATTGTTTAGAGGATGCACATATTCTCCCTTAGTCTAATAAGTTTGAGATATGACTAAGATGATATGAGCTCCTTCTCAGTATGGTCCCTCGCAAACCAATAGGGTCCATACAAATATAAAATAAATAAAATATATATTCACTTGTGGATTAGAATTCCCCCAAAGGCCCCTTTGCAAGCAGCATCCTATCTTGGGTAGTCAAAAAACTATAGGAATTGCACTACTTTGAGTTGAGATAAGTCCTCGTGGCACTCTCTCGTGTCGCCCCTTAGTCGTTCAACTTGCCACCAACGAAGTTACCCCGACGGTCATCTTGCTTTGAAAGATATAAGTCTATTACACATTCTTTCTAGACGATTGTGCAAACCAATGCAGCCCTTGGTCGCGATTTGTTTGTTTACCAATCACCCCAAGTGGTTCCTTGTTAGGAAGATGTGAGTCCACTTTTCTTCCTAACTTGGCCATTGCAAACCTAAAAGGCACCCCTTAGTTGGTTGGTTTTACTAAAGGGGTAGACTATCCCTTTAGATTTGTAAACCTAAGATAGGTCTAGTGACATATTTTTCTTAGTAGATCCATCTCACACTAATAGGGTCCATTTAAAATTAAATTAATTGTGACTATTCTTGAGTCGATATGAGGCCACAACAACATTCGTTCAAACGTCTCCCTAGGTTGGGATTGATTTGTTGCGCCATCGATAGATCACCCCAATGGCTGATCCCTACTTTGGAAGATATAAGTCTGTTATGCTTTCTTCCTAGTATAGTTGTAGCACACCGAAAGGCAACCCTTAGGCCGGATAGTCCTACCTTGTGGCTAGTAGACTATGCCTTTGGATTTTTAAATCTAAGACAGGTCAAGGCCGACATAGCTCCTTCTCAAAAGGTCTATCGTACACCTAAAGGGTCCACAACATAACACACCAAATTAAATTAAATCAATATAAATCAAATTAATCATCTGGACTACTCTTGAGTTGAGGTAAGACCCCTAGCGATTCTCACTCAGTAGTCGCCTTAGGTAGGGTTCGATTTGTTACGCCATCAACAAATCACCCCAACAGTTGATCCCTACTTTGGAAAATGTAAGTTTGCTATGCTTTCTTCCTAGTATATTCATTACACACTGAAAGGCAACTTCTTAGGTTAGATAGTCCTACCATATGTCAGGTAGACTACCCCTTTAGACTTATAAATCTAAGATAGGCCAAGGCCCCCGTGGCTCTTTCTTAGTGTAGTCCATTGCACACTGACAGGGTTCATAACAAAATAAATTCAAAACCAACCTCCCTAGTGAAGTCAAATTAAACATATCAAACAAACCAAATTTCTCCCGAGGCACATAAAATCAATTAGCCTCCCTAGGAGCTTAGATTTAAATCAAACAAATTTAACAAAGTGTACATCCCATATATGCCCAATCTAGAACCCTTCTCTGGTGGAGCCATAACAATTAAAGCAACCTCCCTAGTGGAGTCTAATCAAATAAATCAAAGAAATCCAATCAAATTCTTATCCCAGATAGTCTAACCTCTCTAGTGGAAGGTTCAGATACCCAATCCTAGATTGAGCACATATCCCTAGTGGATATGCCTCCACATCAATTAAAATAAAATAAATTAAAATCAATTTGATCTTGACCTCCATCGAATTATAGATTATTATCCCTAGTGGATACACATCCAAACTAATCATATTCATAATCAAACTTAAATTCTTATCCCTCAATGATAACTTAAACCTGCTTCCCTTTTGGAAGGTTCATGTACTCAATCCCCAGCAAATTCCTTCTAGTCCTCTTATGCCCTTGGCATAAAGAGAGCTGCATTGCACTAAGATCGTGATTCTATCTACCTTTCAGGTCTAGGTATAGATCACTTTCATTGTTTGTTACAATCTTCTGGATGTTGTTGATCATTTTGTTCAATGCCAATACGTGTGGTGTGCCTTGTTAGTTACACCACACCTCATTTTGGAGTGAGCTCTCAACCCCATCCTCTTAGACTTAAGAATCTTCTAGACACTAAGATTTCCTTAGTCATAAGACACATATAGTGATTAGGTGAACACTTAACCTAAGCCTAGAGACTTAGAAGTGTTAATCATAAGATTAGGCTATACCTTAGGGATTAAGGAAATTACCTATTCTAAAGCCTAAACCCAATCTAGATACACTTTATCAAATCAAACCCAGATTCAAATCTCAAACCAAATCTCAAATTCAAATTCAAATTCAAATTTTAAATCTAATTTCAAATTTGACTCCAAATGATTGAAACCTAAAATCAAATCCAAGACCTTCCTAAGCCATATGAACCGCATTCATAAGCTTAGCCAAAACTCCCTTAGATCAAATCAAACTCAAAACTTTTATAAATCAATTATTCTTCATTTATATTCACAAATATAAATGTCCAAATTCAAATGACCAAAACTATATCAAAATCAAATCAAAACTCACCTAAGTTTAATTCTTTGGACTTAGTCAAATTATCCAAATCAAGTCAAAATCAATGATTTTCTTGAATCAATCATTTCATTCAATCATTTATCCAAGTATAAATAAAATGAATCATCAAACCAAATTCAAGTCAACCCAAGTCAACTAGTTTGACTTAAAAACTTTCAATTGAGCTAAAACCTATTGGACTCCAAATTGATTATCGTTGAGTTTTTATTTCAATCCAAGGCTCATATATAAGCTCAACTAAACTCAAATCAAACCAAAATCAAACCAATTGACCCACTTAGGTCCACTTGACCCAAAGAAGCCTAAAGAACCCATCTGAGCCAACATCCAATCCAACCCAAATTGGATTGAACCAAGCTCATCAAAACCTTTCACCATGATTGTTGATCACCCCATGATGATCAATTACAATCAATTAGGTCTAACCAAGTTAACTTAGTCATTTGACCAAGTCAACACTTAGCCCAATAAACCAAAACTTCCCAAAACTCATCCTACACCAAATTAATTGAAACTAATGATTTGAATCAATCCAAAGTCAATATTTAAATATGACTTGACCACAAATTGTGCCAAACCAAGCCGAATTGGCCATTCGAACTATGTTGACCCAAATTGGCCTAAAGGAACAAATTGGGTCAAACCATGATCTAACCAAAATTGATTGCAATGGCTCAAGTTCATTCCAATTTGACTATTGAACTTGACCAAAGCTATAATTGAATCTAATTTGACCAATTGGTCAACTTGATCCAACCTAGCCCAAATTGACCTAAAGGGTCAAATTAGTCAAAATTCAAATTAAATCCAAATTGATTTAAACCAAAGATCACATTCATGTTCAATTAGCTAATTAAATATGAATCAACTTATAACTCAAGCCAATTTGGCCAATTTTGGTAAACTTGACCCATTTGACCCATTTGATTCCAAATGAGTCAAAATCAATTCTAAGCCAAATTAAATAAAATTAATCATACCAAAACTCTTCAAATTACCATTTGAACCAAACCTAAGTCTTGGTTTGACCCAATATTACCCATATGACATAAATCGAGCCAAATCCCATGAAACTAAGCCATGACCCATTGGGGCCCTATCAAACTCGATCCAAACCCATTTAGGATCAGTACAAAATCAACCCAACACAATTAAATCCCTCATGGATCCTCCCCCACATAGGATTCCACCCAACCTCATTTAATTCTCCCCATCACATGCATTTAACTCCTCCCAATACATATGCATTAATGGAGCGATCATATGGCAAGAAAGGACTTTGGAGCAAAAATACAAAGTCCTCAATCAATCCAGAAAAAAAAAGAATGGATTTTTGGCCACTATGAAAGGAGGGGGAAATAAGGCTTCATTCTTCTTCCTCCTACTACTATTCAGCCTCCAAGAGCTCCCCATGCAAAAAAAGAACCCATCCCCCACCTCTTTGAGCCATTTTGAGCTCAAAAATATAAATAGAAGCTTCTCCGATGAGGCGATAGTAAACATTGGAGAAGATGATGTTCCAAAGGGAGGCAAAGGTTAAAAATCATTCCAAAGCTTCCTCACATACTTAGGAGTTCACCCGATCTTCATCTGCCGCCTGAAACCATCCCTGATGAGGTAAATTTCATCAAACCGTAGTCGACTTAGGATCCTTCATTTGTGATGATTGTTTGTGCAATTTTAGAAATTTATCCTAGACAATCCTACATTTTTTACTTTAAATCATCTCAATTAGAAAATAGAATTTTTTTGGTGCGAAGCGAAGTGAAAATGAGTCCATTTGAATAAGTTTTCACTTAGAATTTTTCTTTTTTCTAGAATACCCCTATTTTTAGTGTTCAAGGTCACGATAACCATCGGATCCGGTTGTGGATCGGACGCTGATCATTGCGATTGCATAATGGCCTTGATCAATCACAATCTTGATCATCCAATCTAGTGGTTTGTGCGATCGGATGGCTTATCGGATGATCGTGTGTGATCTGCCTCTGATCATCGAATCCGATGATTTGTGATCGGATGGTCTGGGTCAAACCGCATGTCACTCTCGTTGTGCTAGCGCATTTTCCCGCTTGTCAAAGCCGCGGACATCGCCACCGGATGGTGCCACTTGCTTAGTTAGTCGCAGACGGTGTTGGCTATGTTAAGTAGGAAAATCAATTTTTCTGATTTAAAAATTATTTAAATCACTTGAAACTTCAAAAATTTATAAAAAATAAAATACTTAACAATAAATTGCAAACAATGACTCGTTGGATTTGTCTTTCTGAGAGGAACCCAACAAATCAAAAATCCCCAAATTTTATTAAACATTTTTAGCTTAATTTGAGTGTTAGTAGAAAAGAAATTTTATTAATTACCAAAAAATATAAGTCGGATTGAATTGAAATTTTTAGAGATTGAAACTAATATGAAAACACACCTACCATACAAATCTCAAGTGAAAAGGACTTCTGGATTGGGGGAAATTAAATTTTGAAGTTCAGATTGTCCATTTTAATAAAACAAATCAAATAAAATTCAAAAAATTTATAAAAATTTTCAAATGGCTGAAATCACTTCAGTTGACATTTATGACTCTTAAGAAAATAATGTGATTTTCTGAATCCTAATGAACCCTAAACAAACACTTAAGATTAAAGTTTAAGCAATTGAGGAATTAATTAAAACATAATCTAAAAATAATTTAAATAATAAATCAAAAATAAGAAATGATGTAATACCCAAATGATTGGTAATCAAATCTTAAGTCAGAAAAGTATCATGTATCCCAAAATCAAATTGAATTTAAACATAATTAAGCCTAATTGAGTTAATGAAATTTAATTAAATGATTATATTTTTAAATTAAACTCATAATTAAATAAAACAATGAAACTTTAATATAAAATCAAACTAATATTATTAAACCAACACCAAGTATTGAATCTTAATTATATGAAACTACTTAACAAATTAAAATAAATTAAATATTAATTAATCATTAAATAAACTAAAAATCAAATTGATTAACAAACCAATTCAACACAATCATTTGATATTAATCAAATTAAACCAAATAAAGTTAAAGTAAACTTAATTAACATATGATTAAATCACATCCATTTGTAATAAGATAATTAATTAACCATTAAATATTTCAACCTAATAACTAAATCAAACATGTTAATGAAATTAAACAAACATAATATAGAATCAAATCAAATAAAACTCTAACCATAAATAATCAAACTTAATTGAAATAAAATAAACAGTTAATTCACTTAATAACAATGATGGTAATAACAATAATCCTTTAATCAAATCAAATCACTCACATATGGAAATTAAGTCATTAATCTCTAATTAAACAAACATTTAATTAATCTAATGATTTAGAAATGTAATTACCCTTAATCAAATTCAATTAATTAAACATTTAATTAATGCAAACTCAATGAATTAATCTATCATCTTAATGAACCAAATTAATTTTATAAGTCACATTAAAACTAATTCAAATCAAACACTTAATTAATCTACTAATTAATTTGATTACACCTCTTAAATAAACTAATTAAGTTAATCAAATTAATATTATTAAGCTCAATCAAACATAAAATGTAATTAAATGCTAATCGAATATTAAATTAAAATCATTAAGTCATTAATTACATCATTAACCTAAATAAATATGAAATCAAATTAAAAATTAAATAAATCTTTATTTATTTTAATAATGATCATAACCCTCAAGCAAACTAATTAAATCAAATTAATCATATTAAACTTAAGCTTAATCAAGCATAAATGCAATTAAATACCAATCAAATCCTAAATTAAACTTAAATCATTAAGTCATTAATTACATCATTAATCTAAATAAATATAAAATCAAATTAAAAATTAAATGAATCTTTATTTAATTTAATAATTAACTTAAGCACACTTCTTAATCAAACTAATTGCCCTTAAGCTAATCCAATTAAACAAACACCTGATTAATGGAAACATAATGAATTAATCCATCATCATAATGAACCAAATTAACTTTTTAAATCAAATTCAAATCAAACACTTAATTAATCTACTAATTAATTTGATCACACATCTTAAATAAGCTAATTAAGTCAATCAAATTAGTCATATTAAGCTTAAACTTAATCAAACATAAATGGAATTAAGTACTAGTCAAAACCTAAATTATTAAGTCATTAATTACATCATTATTCTAAACAAATATGAAATAAAATTGAAAATTAAACAAATCTTTATAATTAACCTAATCACACTTCTTAATTAAACTAATAATCATATTGACCTTAAGCAAACCCATAGGCTAATAAAGCTAATCAAATCAAATTAAATCAAATAAAGAAAGACTCTCATCAATTTAATATGTAATCAAATCAAATCTCATTCAACCTACTTAAATAAGATAAACTATTTAACTATCAAATGTGTGAAATCAAAATATAAAACAAACTTTGATAAACATGACAAATGGACGAGATCAAAAATAAAATCCTAATTACAAAGAATCAAACTCAATTAAAAATCAAAATAAAATCTTAATTAATCTAATCCAATCAAACTATAAATAAATGAACCATGATAAACATAAAATTAAATAACATAATTATAATCAAAGAAAAGAAATAAATATTAATTTAAAAGGATATTGAATTATCAAGATTTAATTAAACCAAAATATCTAATCTAAAATTAATCAATAACACTTGGATTTAAACAAACTTAAACTTCATTAGATATTAAAGACATTGAATTATCAAGATTTAATTAAACCAAAACATATAATCTAAAATTAATCAATCAAAAACACATGATTTAAACAAACTTAAACTTCATTAGATATTAAGGATATTGAATTGTCAAGATTTAATTAAACCAAAATATCTAATCCAAAATCAATCAATCAAATACTTAAATAAACTAAAATTCTAAATTATAAATCAAATCAAATGAATTGCACAAATTCAAAAGGGCTAATTAAGTACTTAAGGACCTTAGTTTGACTATTTAGGAGTTAGGATGTAGAATAGACTGAGTTTTGTCTATAAATAGAATTCATTCTACTCTTCATTCTTGAAAACCTAAACATCATTTTAACCAAATAAAAGTGAAATAAAAATGAAAAATAAATTATTAAATCATTTAAATTAAAATCAGCCAAAGGTAAAATTTAAACAAATTCAAACTCCAAATTGAAACTTAAACTATATAAGCCTAGTAAAGTCTTGCCATCCCAACCTTAAGCACCCACATTAGAATATTAAGCCACCACTTCTAGTGCTAAGTTAGGGCATTGTATGTATGCAATGGTGTTTTATTTTGTGATGTAATATTTTAGACTAGATGTTAGGGTGTATGTCACATGATGGATGGATTAAATTTTAATCATATTTTCTAGATGTGCTTAAGTCCTATAATAAAAAATATAAATATTTTTACTGTGCAGGTTGCTTAACCCCTAAGCATAACCCATGTTAGGAAAGGTGAGGCTTGGTTACCCATGTGTGGGGTGCTAAGTCCACATTATTCATATAATTGCTTGGGTTATATGATGTGTTTAGCTAACATTTATTTTATAAGTGTAGCTAGATTTACTTTTCCTATTTTTAATGTAATTTTGCATTAGAAATTAGGATTAGTATTATGGGAGATTAGGATGAGCAGTGGCCAAAAGGCTTAGTCCTTGGGATGCCCTGTGATGCCTTTGGAGCAAATCAAATCAAAAGGAAGAAAATAAGTCCCCCATAGCATATATTATTTTTGTAATCTGGGTTGTATAAGGGTAGAACTCGGCTACCCATCTTTTTTTATTTTTGAGGTGTACAGTGGAACCTGACTGCACTAGCCTTTTATTCTTTTATGGTAGTCTATAAAATTATTTGATATTGTATTTAGATTGCGCACTAGAATTGCATATTTTTTTGAGTTTCTTCATGTTTGATGTTTGAATGTGTGTCCTAGATGCGGTATACTCTTAGGATAAAATTAACTTTTCTACCCCAATTAATAACTCACAATTAAAATTTAAAACAAATCATAACCTCACCATAAAGCCTAGAAATTAAATCAAGATAATAAAACTTTTAGCAACGCCTTAGCTAGATGAATGAATGTATAATATGATGCATGTCATATTCTTCCACTCTTGTTAAGAGAGGGCTTCCATCTATGTGCCTGAGAATAAAGGCTTAACCTGTGAGAGCCTTTGATGGAAGAACACCCATTTCTCTCTTGATTTGGCCCATAATCAAGTTCTCATGCATTTAGGCATATAAAGTCCCACAACTTATCTTAAAATAAAGAGTTCAAAAGAATCAAATAAATTTGATAAAATTTGCATTAGATTAAGTCATAAATTCATACCACTCATGATCTAGTCTCTTAGGGAGTGAGTTTAAAAACTTAGTCTCCTTTCTAAATAAATAGTTTATCTATCTTGTAAAGCATAAGACTTACCTACATGGATTTAAAGCATAAGAGGACTTAGCTGACTGCCACTCCAGGTGATAATAAGTCCAGCAGTCGGGTGGTTTATTCTCTCTTATGTAGGTAAACCATATACCCATTTTTGCCTTAGATTAGGTCGTGCTTTGGCCCTCGCCAAGGCTCCCTAGATTTAGGATTTGAGGTTATTATTTTCCCTTTTACGGGCTACAAGCATAAATCCTCATCTCTTAGGTATTTTCACAATCTTATGTCGTGGAATTATAAGCTCTAAAATCTAATAAAATGTCAACTCAAATAATTCACTCTCTTCAATTTCAAAAATATAAATCCCAATTATAGGATAGGTTGGAGTGCTCACTAAGCTTCTTAGTATCATGAGCATTTCCTACTTTCTCCCTTTGGATTCCAAAAATAAGTCTTCTTCTTGATCTATCCCATTTGATTTTCTAAAATAGTTAATCTTTTGATAGTCTTAACCTTAAAATCATTGGAGATCCTAATTGTATATTTTAATCTAAAGTATTCTTAATTCTCATTCTCATTTCCATAGGAACTTAACTAACGCTAAAAAATAAACCCTACTTTACTTTTCTATGTAAAATAGGGAAAAGATCTTTGGTATATTTGATGGCCCATTATGCCTTAGGAGTCTTTATTAGGTAATTAGGTCCATTATAGGGTGGCAATTTCTATATTTCAAGATAGTACATCATTCTAAATATTATACTCGACCATTTCAATAAGTACCTCCTAAGATCTATGTGGTGTCTCACATCTCAAAAATAAACCTACATAGCCTAATCATGCTTATAGGGGTTATGCTTAAGATGTAAAAAATATAAATACTTTTGTTGTGCAGGTTGCTTATACCCCTAAGCATAACCCAAATTAGGACAGGTAGACTTGGTTATCTATGTGTGGGATGCTAAGTCCAAATTATTCATATAACTCCTTAGATTGTGTGGTTTGTTTAGATAACATTTGTTTTGTAGGTTTAGTTAGATTTACCTTTTCCATTTTGATGTAAACTTTGCAATTAAGATTTGGAATGAATGAATGGGGGGGGATTAGGATGAATATTGGTCATAAGACCAAGTCTTATGTACCATGTGATGCTTTTGGAGCAACCATATTCTAATCAAGCCAAAAGGAAGGAAGAAAAGAAGAAAATTAAAATGAAGAAATAAAGAATGAAGACCCTCATAACATGAATTCCTTCTAATTATAATTATTCATTTGTAATCTGAGTTATATTAGGGTAGAGCCGGCTGCCCATATTTCTTTTCTAGTTGTACGATGATACCTGATCACACCAACCTCTTATTCTTTTACGCTAATTTTATAAATTGATTAATGTTATGTTTATGATTGTTCAATTAAGATAACATGGTTTTTCTAGTTTCTTAATTATTTGGTGATTGAATGGCCTGGATGCGATTAAGCTCTTAGTGAAAAATAAATTTTCTACCCAATTAATCAATTCAAAATTAAATTAAATAATTCATAACCTCACCTAAATTCTAAGGCATAAACCAAGATAATAAAAGATTTAGCAACCCCTTAGCTAGATGTTATATGTCTCACATCATGCATAAATCATATTATCTCACTCTTGCCAATGGAGGGCTTCCACCTTTGCTAGAGAAAATGGCTTGACCTTTGATAGCCATTATAGAAACACACCTCCTTTTTTTTTTTTGGCCCATAACTATTTCTCATGCATTAGGCATATAAAAATCCTATAGCTCGTGTCAAATAAAAATGTTCAAAAATTAAAAAAATTTTATAAAATTTTCATTAGATTAAGTCATGTATTCATACCCTTCATGATCTAGTCTCTTAGGGAGTGAGTTTAAGGACTTAGTCTCCTTTCTAATAAACAATAGCTTAGCCATCTTACAAAGCATAAGACTTACCTACATGTATTTAAAATCGTAGGAGGAGTTGGTTGGCAGCCACTTCAGATAGTTGTAAGTCCAATAGTCGGGTGGATACTCTCTCTTGTGGAGGTAAACCATATTCCCTTTTTTCCCTTAGGTTTAGGTTATGCTTTGGCCCTCGCCAAAGTTCTTAGATTTAGGATTCGAGATTATTGTTTACCTTTGTGGGCTATAAACATAAATCCTCACCTCTTAGGCATTCCCACGATCTTGTATTGTGGAATTGTAAGCCCTAGACTTCTAATAAAAATTCAACTCAAACATATAATCCTCTTCAAATTTTAAAAAAATAAAGCCTAACCATAGGATAGTTTAGGATGCTCACTAGGTTTTCCTAGTGTTATATGCATCCCCTACTCACCTCTCTTTGGTTTCAATAATAACTCCCTCCTTTTGATCAATCTCACTTGATTTTCTAAAAATAACCAATTTATTGATAGTCCAATCTTTGAAATCTTTGGAGATAATGATTATTTATCTTAATTGAGAGTATTCTTAAGGAATCTCATTCTTAGGATGTAATTAACTATGGAGGCTTGCATCCATAGGGAACTTAATGAACCCGACTTAAAATAAACCCTACTTTAATTTTCCATGTGAAGTAGGAGAAAGATTTTTGGTACATACGAAGACCCATCATGCCTTAGTGTCCTTATTTTGGTGATTAAGTCCAATATAGGATAATGACTTCTATCTCTCGAGATAGTACATTATTCCTTAATGTCATACCATATCACCTTAAAGCAATATCATTGTGTCCCTCACATAAACACACACTTAATAATAACTCCAACAAAAATAAATACCACTGATTTTTCTCAAGACTCCAATGGGGAAGGTTCCTCTCTCCATCTTTGGTTAATGATCATTGTCTCCAAGTATCGATAGTGGATTTTTATTTCATATTAATCCGAGACTATCCTTCTTTTTTGTTGGTACTTAATTTATTTCATTTTTAAGCTAAGTTAGCCAACTTCCTTAAGGTTTTATGACCTCACTCCATGTAGGTCTTAAAACCCTTTAGTCCCCAAATATGTGAAAATTAAATTTAACCAAAATAAATGACTAAAAAAACCTTATTGAACCTCCTTACCATCTCTATGGTAAGGTAAGGTTCATTATACAAATAAGAAAAATAAATATTTTATAAAAATATCAATTTTCAAAAGCACTTTCCCAAAATTCACATAATAAAATACTTGCACAAAAATTTTCACAAAATATTTATAACTCAACCCCATCTAACAATCCTCATGATTGTTACATGTAGGTTCTTTTCAAAATCAAAATCAAAACCATCTTTCAAAAAGCACATATTTAAAAATGAACATCTTCATTCAACATACCCAAATTTATTGAATGAGGGTTCCATTTTCAAATAAAATCAATTCATAAAATTGAAACCCCACTCAATATATCTCACATATATTGAAGTTGAAGTTGGAGTTTCTTCCTTTTCAAAAGCACATATTTGAAAATGAGAATCCTCATTCAATATACCCAAATTTATTGAATGAAGTCTCATTTCCAAATAAAATCATATCATAAAATTGAAACTCCACCCAATATATTCTATATATATTAGAGTTGGAGTTTCTTTTCTCATTTGAAAAAGCACAAATTTGAAAATGAATATCTTCATTCAATATATCCAAATTTATTGAATGGAGGTTTCATTTTCAAATAAAATCACATCATTTGAAACTCCACTCAACACATTCCACAATGTGTTAAGTTAGAATTTTCTTCTTTTCAAAAAGCAATAGTCACACACAAAAATTTCATCTTTGAAAAATAAAATATGATTGAATTCCATTTTACATACCCAAATTTGTTAAATGGAAATCTACTTTGCAAAAAAAATCATGAAAATTAAAATACATTGGAATTCCATTTGACATACCCAAATTTGTCAAATGAGAGTTTCATTTTTCAAAAAAGAAATTGAAAATAAATTGGATTCTATTTAACACACCATATTTGTTAAATAGAAACCCCACATTTTTCAAAAAGAAAATTGAAAATCAATTGGATTCTATTTAACAGACTATATTTATTAAATAGAAACCCCCCTTTTTCAAAATAAATTTGGACTTTATGTAGCATACACAAATTTGCTAAGTAAAGATCCCATTTTCAAAATCAAAACACAAAAAAAAAAAAAAAAAAAAAAAAAAAATCAAACACATTTGGACTTTATTTAGCATACCAAAATTTGCTAAGTAAAGATCCCATTTTCAAAATCAAACACATTTGGGTTTTATTTAGCATACACAAATTTGCTAAGTAAAGATTCCATTTCTAAATTCACACATGATATACATCATGGGCTAACAAGCAAAAAGAAAATTATTTTCAAACATCTCATTTGACACACCTAAATTTGCTAAATGAGTAATCCCAAATAAAATCAATTGACCATCTATTTAACATACTCAAATTTGTTAAATAAAGTGTCCCCAAGCATAAAATAAAATTCAAATATGAACCACTGGAAGCATCAAAAGTCTCTCCAAAATATTTGAACCCATTTCAACAAACACAAATTTGTTGAATGTGGGTTCTAAACTCAAATGAACTCAAAATCTCTCCGATTTATTTAAAATCTCTCTCCTAAATTAAATGAGCGCCACTTAACATATTCAAATTGTTGAGTGTGGGTTCAAACTCTAAATCAAATTTAAAAAGTCAATAGAATACCAAAATAGAAAGTATGATTTGAGTTTGTTTCCAACAATTGCAGTGTTCCGTTTAGTCAACTTTTCTCAGTTCAATATAGTGTAGATGGACTCACAGAAGTATATGTTCACCTTCCCCTTTGGGATGGATTTGGCTTTAGATCGAGCCAGCCTCCCCCAAACTGATTTTTGCTCACTTGATACATTTTGGCCAAGGATTTGAGGGTGCTAGGATTACTTGTGAGGGGGCAACCCTCACCATTGTCAGCAGGAATGTGGTGACTGGGCAGAAGCCAATCATCCATATTGAGATGCCCTTAGATCTAATTTTCCTCTGAACAGAAGGAAGTAGAGTTTTCTACAATAGCTATAGTTCTAGTGCCCATGTAGTCAGTTGTTCCCATCATCGCCCCAGTGCGGGCTAAAACCCACTCACTGGCTTCCTCTAAAGGGAAGGCTACCCTGGCTTTAGGGATAGTCTCCCCTACCTTTGAGGTTAGGTCTAGCTCCTGTACTGCTCCACCTAGCAGAACCTAGCACCACAATAGGAGTCGCAAGATCAAGTGGCACCATGTGCACATTGCCAAAGAGATGGAGGCAGTATCTCAAATCATAGAAGAGGGGTCACTCAGAGTAGTTTCTTCCTTACTTACTCAAAATAAATTCCATCCCCTTTCTGATTATGAAGGAGAGAAATATGTTAAGAGGATTGCAGTATCCCCTCTACCTCTGGTTCATTATGAGACACCTATCAGAGATTGGAGGAGGTCATATGCTGGCCTCAGGACAATTTTATGCCATGTTGGTAGGGCTTATAGACAATCAAAATCCAAAGGTGCTGACATGATCACCTATCCCTCAGAGTGTAGGAGCATATCTCAGAGAGGGCTAGAGAGGCCCAGTATCAGTTCATACACAGAGAGGCAAAGATATGTCCGAGCCTCCACCCTCATAGATTCC
This sequence comes from Cymbidium sinense, assembly GCA_021442155.1. NCBI lineage: Eukaryota > Viridiplantae > Streptophyta > Magnoliopsida > Asparagales > Orchidaceae > Cymbidium > Cymbidium sinense. Next base: position 71,136,744 of record CM038228.1, on the reverse strand, counting down.
CCACGGGCACTACTACAAGGTCACATGATAGTATTCTATTGACCGGGTACCACCATCATAGAGGGAGCCCCTGCATTGAGGCGATTATCTCCACCACACCCTCCTCTTCATATCCGCCATCAGTTTAGTTCCATCTTCTCGCCACCCAAAGCTATGAGACAGATCATGGGAGAAGAAAGCCCCGGGTGATCCGCTACCAAGGGATCCCTCATCATCTACCCCAATGAGGTGAGGTCGAGCTTGCAATTCTTACTTCGCCATGGTGAAGAGAGTGGCAACCTGCATATCGTAGTTGCATACCTCACCAACCAATAATATATCAATGGGAGAAGGAAATAGTTATGTTACCCTATTGTAGATAGACTCCACCCATATTAGTTGATAGTCATGAGCATGTGTCCTCCAATGAGCATAGCCCTTACAGGGTTAGCACTCTAATAGTAGGGAGGTCGTGTATCTGCTCATGAGCATGATCCCACCACAGTTGAGCATTTGTTCTGCATTAGACCGCCTTGGATGATATCTTAGCAATGACAAAAAGAAAGAAATCATAGGGTATGACTAGTCTGACCTCAAAGAGGAGAAGGTTAGCTTCGACCCCAATGAAGATGAATTATTGGAAGACTCAATAGAGGTACATATGATTGATATTAGAGGTTCTCTCTTTCGGGATCACCAGGATGATACAACCTATTTGACCCAACACCTCCTTCAACAACTCAAACATAAAGATGAGCAGATTGATAAGATGGGAAAGAGACTTGAGGATTTGCTAGTTGTAGTTCTAGCTCTTCAGAATCAAGCTCTAGCAGTACATCCTACCATTGTGGAGATTAATCATCCTGAGTTATTGCATGTCCTAGATTAACCCAAGAGTTCACCTCCAGTAGAGCAGGGCAGTACTAGCTTATATAGGAAGGTAGTGGATAGTGCCTCCATTCAAGAAAAAGATATCAAACTCATGGTAACAACAAGTGAAGGAAGTGTTGGTGCAAGCCCGAGGTGGTTCATTAGTTCTAAAAGGTAGACCCTACCCATTAGAATTCAATGTTATCCAATATCCTAAGATTTTGTGCCTCCTTCTTTCAAAAGTTTTGATGGCAGTGGGAACCCTCGCCAACATATAACACACTTTAGGGCCAGCTATTGCAACATTGGTGGTAGCGATGCATTATTTTTTATCTCTTTGTCAGCAGTCTAGCGAGCATAGCTTTTGATTAGTATGCTAAACTCCCCAACGATTCAGTGAAGACTTTTGCTGAGTTGGAGCAACTCTTTATTAAGAGGTTTGTTGAGCTCAACAAAGGGTAACTGGCATCGGCTCAACAATGATGAGTCCCTCATTGATTACATTCTTGATGACATAATTTAAGCATGAAATACAAACCATATCTGTCTAAACAACATGTTATTGAAATTCTATTAAAGAATATTCATGGCTTGGTCGCCTTCATGCTTAAAGGTTTCACCATTAAGATATTTGAGAAGTTAATCAACAAGGCGGCTAGCCTACTGAAAGAGGCTAAATAGTTTCCTTTTCAAGATCAGTCATTAAAGCCAAGGCCATAGAAAGCCTATGAAAAGAAGCTAGAGGCAGTAGCAGCATTGGATAAGGGGAAGCAACAACTAGAGATTAGTGTGAGAGACCTTTAGCACAACCTTCACTTCCACCTCCTTTACCATAGTCTTAGCCATCTTATTGGCCGCCTCAATAGTCTCCACCTGAGCCTCTTTCCTCACCATACTCAAGAGTGGTATACATACGCCTGGTATCTATCACCCACCCACACTTTTGGATAAATTAAATAAACCTTATTCATTTAAGAGGGAGGTAATCAAGAAAATCTTTAAGAACCTCTTAAAGAAACATAATTTTTAGCTACCCGAGCGTAGAAAGTTGGAGGAAGTGGGCGGTGGTAATGATCCTAACTTTTTCCCCTACCATCGCATGCTAGGCCATGTTTTGGAGGACTGCTTTATATTTTAGGACTGGCTTGAGCATAGCTACAAGTCGAGCACTATAGTTATCCCTAAGGAGTATCTAGTAGAACAATCATCCAGTTCTGTTAAGGTAATCCTTGGGGATACATGTGATCCTCTCAAAATAAATGAATATCTCTTTATCCCGAACCTTTAAAAAGTTTGTTTCTAAAATCAAGAAACTTTTCTACAAATGTCTGAGGCAGCTCGAATCTCCAACATTAAGGAAGGTTAGTAAGTTGCCAAAGATAACTTGGGAAAAGTGGGAGCTCAACAGCAATCCATACTGCGATAGCCAAGTAGCAACCATCAACCAAATCAGCCTCCATTCCACTGCATAACTACTACCATATTCTTACTTCTTCTTCCAGTAGACATCTTGTATCGGCGGATGAGGGCATCAAATCCCTCACCTCACTTACTTTACTAGATTTCTACTATGTATCTCCTTTTAAATCTAAGAAATAGAGGAATAAAGCTAGTTTGAATTACATCTGTGCCACTTCTGATGGGTTATATGATTCTACTCCTTTAGAAAACTCTTCAAGTCTTAATAATTATAACAACTTGATCATCCTCTTTTTGATTCAGAGATGGACTTTCTTTCTTTGAATAATATGGGTTCACCTTTTGAGATAGAATTGGAATCATCTGATTCTGAGGGCTTTATAAGAGAAGTTGTAGGTGAACTTGATGAGCAGGTAGAACTTTTCATTAAACCATCTCATGAAATCACCGAAGTTAACCTTCATAGTGGCAAAGTTCTACCTCCTAGGGTAGCACCTCAAGATAAGGGTAAGCAAGTCATTGGTTCTAGCAATCAAGAAGCCCCTCCAGGATGGTCCACCCATGGATACGCTTGTGGAGGATCAGCCTAGAGTGGACTACAATGTCCTCGCTCACCTAAGAAAGTTGCTAGGTAAACTAAGCATATATGATTCTGATCTTATCCAAAGAGATGAGGGAATCATTAGTCAAGGCCCTTCTTGATCTAGAAATATGCTTAGCACAGCTGACCGCTGTTGGAGAGGAGGCACATTATTCAAGAGAAGTTGAGGGAGTCACATTCACCAACAAAGACCTTCTTCTAGGTGATATGGAGCACAACCATCCCCTCTACATTACAGTGGATATTGATAGATTCAAACTTTCTTGGGTGTTAGTTGATCTAGGTGCGTCAGTGAACATTATGAGCATAAAAACCCTTACCTATTTAAGGATGGACATCTTTTAGCTTCGAGGAGATTGAATGATGTTGAGAGGATTCAATGAATAAAGAGAGAAGGCTTTAGGCTCAATAGTGTTACCTTTGGAAATAGGTGACTGGAAGACTGAAGCCAAGTTTTATATAATTAATTCGAATATATTATTCATGCTTTGCTCGAGGCCTTGATACACGATAAAGATGGTTCCATCCTCTCTTCATCAGTGCATCAAGTTTCGAAGAGATGGAATCGAATACTATGTCAAAGGAGATGAAAAGTCATTCTCAGTTAATGAGGTCGAGATATATGAGGATGCAACCTATTATCTTCATCAAAATCAAAACACCTATTCTCGTGAACTTGGCCAAAGTTCAAATACAAAAGAAAATGAAAAAGAAAAAGAAAAAGAAGTCTGATAGGATCTTCTCAAACCACACTAACTCTTATGAGGATGTGTGCTTAGAAACTTTAGATGATCCTGATGATCTTCAAATCAAAGATGCACCTCTAGAATTTGAAGAAGAAATCAATTCAACCATCGACAAGCTCAAAAAAATTAACCTCGGGACAAAAGAAGATCCGCGACCCACATACATCAGTTCTCTACAAAAGAAGAAGAAACCAATGACTTAGTTAGGCTATCGATTAAGTTTAAGGATTGTTTTGCATGGATCTATGAAGAGATGCTCGGATTATCTCCTAACGTATTAGTCCATAAACTAGCAATAGACCCTAACACTGGCCCTATCAAGCAAGCTCTTAGGACAACAGGTTATTTCTGAAGTCAAGAAATTAATCAATGCTGGCTTTATCAGGGAAGAAAAATATCCTGCCTGGTTAGCTAGTGTCATGCTAGTTAATAAAAAGAATGACCAAATTTGCATATGTGTGATTTGAGGGACATAAATAAGGCATGTCCTAAGGATGAATTTTCACTTCTTATACCAGAGTTAATGGTGGATATCATCTCATCTCATATAGTATTCTCCTTTATGGATGGGTTATTTGGCTACAACCAAATCAAAATGGCCCTCGAGGATGAAAGAAATACTGCTTTTCGAACCCCGATCAGAATCTATTGTTATAAAGTCATGCCTTTTGACCATAAAATTCCAGTTTTACATACCAACGGGCCATGGCTCAGATCTTCAACGAACTCATTTATCATCAAGTTGAATGCTATGTTGATGATCTCGTAGTCAAAAATAAAGAAAAGGAAGACCATCTCTTTGACTTGAGAGTAGTTTTTGAATGGTTAAGATAATTTAATCTCAAAATGAACCCCTTGAAGTGTGCATTCGGAGTAACTTCAGGGAAGTTCCTTGGGTTTGTTGTCCGACACAAGAGAATAGAGATAGACCCAAAAAATTTCAAAGCTATCTTAGAAATGCCACCCCCTAAAAGACTAACTCAATTCAAATCATTCCAAGGTGGTTTGCTTATCTAAGGCACTTTATCTCCAATCTATTAGGGAGATGCAAGCCATTTTCAACACTTGTTAAAAAGGATGCTAAGTTCAAGTGGGATGATAAGTGTCAGCATGCTTTTGAAGACATCAAATAATATTTGGTGAAGCCACTAGTTCTAGTAGCCCCTATCTTGAGCAACCCACTTATCCTCTACACCATTGCATTGGATGACTCCCTTGGCATTTTGTTGGTCCAAACCAATGATGAAGAGAAGGAGAAGGCTCTCTTCTACCTCAGCCATCATCTGATCCCTACTGAAGCAAACTACCCACCTATTGAGAAATATTCCTAGCTCTTATCTTCGCATCCCAAAAGTTATGGCATTACATGCTTTCTCATAAAGTGAACTTGAATTCAAGAATCAATCCACTGTAATATCTCATGACACAGCCGATGCTATCTGGATGGTTGGCATGTTGGTCCATTATTTTATCGTAGTTTGACATTACATTTGTACCCCTCTATGCCGTCAAAGGATAAGCACTATGATTTTTAGTAGCACACCCACTTCCTAGTGATTCTCCACTTAGTGATGACCTCCCCGATGAACAAATCATGAACTTAGGTGACACTAGCATCCACCATTGGAGATGTATTTTGATGGCGCGGCTTTCTTTCAAAAAGGAGAAGAACCATGATCTACTCTTCCAGGAAAGGCAAGGGTAGGAATCATTCTTTTAACTCTAGATCGTGATATGATGAGATTCTCATACTATCTCTCCAATCCATGCACCAACAATGAAGCTGAGTATGAGGCTTTAATTTTTGGAGTTAGCTATTACTCTGTGTGCCAAAAGCATCAACATCTATGGGGATTCTTAATTGGTTATCAACTAGATTGTTGGGTCCTATAAGGTTCTAAAACCTAAGCTTCATCACTACCATGAGTACACCATGAAGCTGTTGGCCCAAATCCCTGAGTTCACCATCTACAAGATCCCTCGAGGAGAGAATGTAGTAGTATATGCTTTAGCCAAGCTCGTCAAGGAGTTGGCATGTCCGGAAGACGAGTCCATTCCAATAAGGGTCCAAAATAGACAAGTCTTATCCCTTATTGAAGCTGAACTCATCGAGAGCTACTCTCTTAATGGGGAGGTTGTCATTGCCAAAATGAACGAAGACCTAGATTGGAGGTAACCATTCATAGATTACTTGAACATAGACAAACTACCTCAAGAGAAATCACAAGCCCATCAGATGAAGTAGAGAGCTCTCTCATATGCCCTCGTGGATGACACCTTGTACCGACAGTCTTTCGATCAAAAATGGTTATGCTATTTAGACAAACATGAAACCTGTAAGATCATGACTAGGTACATTCAAGTCTATGTGGAGCGCACCAATTTAGTCTGAAGATGAAAGCCAAGATCAAGAGACTAGGATACTACTGGCCTTCGATGATCACAGACTGTATGGGCGTAGCTAGGAGATGCCACCAATGTCAGGTGCACGATTTAGTCTTGCACCAACTACATAACATTCTACACCTTACATTGGTCTCATGGCCATTTGAGTGTTCGGGTACTGATATAGTGGGTCTGATTGAGCCTCCTTCTTCTAAGAGTCATCATTTCATTTTAGCTGCCACCGACTACTTTTCCAAATGGGTGGAGGCAATCCCACTTAGAGAGGTCACAGCTCAGCATGTGCTCCTATTTTTAAGAATCATATCGTATATAAGTTAGGGGTGCCTCGATGAATTATATCCGATAATGGTACTGCATTCAAAAGCACCAAGATCAACAACTTCACCAGGTGACACATTATAAATTGGGGATACTCCACTATCTACTTTCCCAGGCCGAATGGCCTAGCAGAAGTATTCAACAACACTCTCATCCAGATACTAAAAAAGGCACTTGCAATAACAAGTAGTGGCATGAGCAGTTAGTTGAAGCTTTGTGGGCATACAACACCACATACAGAACTCCAACCCAATCTACCCTGTTCTCCTTAGTATATAGGTTCGAAGCCATTCTACCATTAGAAGTTCAGCTCCCATCACTAAGGATAGCAATGGGTAGAAAAATCATCACTAGTAAATAAGTTGTGGTTAGAAGAGCAAAGTTTGGAGGAGAAACACCTATGCATGCAACTCGAGTTGTACAAAGCCAAGATGATTCAAGCTCACAATAAGCTAGTCCACCCTAGAGCTTTTCAAGTAGAAGAGCTTATTTTAGTTCTAAGGAGACCAATTGTTGCCCATCAAAAGATGGGAGGCAAGTTTAAACCCACTTAAGAAGGCCCTTTTGTCATAGAGAAGGCCTACCAAAGAGGATCTTATCAACTTATTAATTGTAAATAGAAATGTCTGATTCTTCCAATCAATGGGTTCTATTTGAAGAAATATTATCCATAAAATCAAGTTTGAAAATAACTATCTTCAAAAGTCTATTCCAATTCATCAAAATATTCTCTTCATTCAAAGTGTTGTTCGCTTATTTACAAATCTGTCATGACATGTTTAGGGTTGGTGTAAGAGAACTCATGAGGCATCATATCCTTCTTTCATAGCAGAACATAAATTAAACATAATTCCCCAGCGCTACTAGTATAGGTGTAAGAGAACCCAAGAGGCATCCTATTTTGACTAGCACGACTAAGTTAGGTGTAAGAGAACCCAAGCGACATTCTTTCTTGGTGGGATCACAACTGCCATTCGTGGCACCATTTCATCAACCTTTAAGCATGTTTAGGATAGGTCTAAGAGAACCCAAGAAGCATCTTGTCCTCCTTTAACACAAACACACAACACATATACATATCTTTTATCTTGGGCAATTTTGATGTGGGAGCAAGCCCCATGTGGCACTCACTCATTAGCTGCTTTAGGTCAGGCTGACATGCTACCTTGCTAGTGTATCACCCCTGTGGTCATTTGTCTGGCGGATGTGAGTACCCGTGCTTTCTTCCTAACTTGACTATTGCAAGCCAACGAGTGCCTTGTTAGTTTGGTGGGCCTCACTGCACAGCCAGTAAGCTACCTCGTGTTGACTTTGTTTAAGAGGATGCAAGCCTACACACTTTCTTCTTGAACTAGCCATTATGCACTAACTAGGTCGAGTATATTTGAGGCTTAAGATAAGTCCCCAATGGCTTCTTTCCTCTTGACTACTTTTGAGTTGATTTAAGTCCCCTAGCGGCATTCACTCAGTAGTCGCCCTAAGTCGGATAACACCTGTCGATCCGAAGATAGACTATCCTGGCAATTAGTTCTATTGTAGGAGGATGTGAGTCCCTGATGCTTTCTTCCTAGGCTAAATATCATAAACCAATGGGCAACTTTGGTTGGTTGATGTTCGCTATGCTGACAGTGACTCACCTGGATACACCACTCTTGGCAGATGTGAGTCCTCGTGCTTTCTTCTTGAGTTGGACACCGAATACCTATAGGCTTTCTTCTTTAGGGTTTTTGATAAAGCCCCTAGTAGCCCCTCTCCTACGGGCACTTTATTTGGATTACGTCCTTAGCGACCCTATTTAGACATTACCTGGGTTACTCTTGGATAGCCCCTTAGTAGCCACCCTATGGTGGGAGAATTTGTTCAATGGATGCAATTATCCCTTGACCAAGAACTGAGATAGGTCTAGTATAAGCTCATTCTCAGTATGATCCCTCACAAACTAACAGGGTCCATGATAAACAAACAAACAAAATAAACAAATTTATTCGCTTGTAGATTAGGAATTCAAGTCCCCAGTGGCCCCATTCCCAAGCAAGCATCCAATCTTTAGGGTAGTACTAACAGAACTCCCTATAGGAATTGCTTAACTACACTTGAGAAGAAGCCTAGTGGGTTCAATCTATTTTCCCACAAACAGGTTGCCCCGACGGTCATTTCACTTTGGAAGATGTTATTCTACTACACATTCTTTGTAGCATGACTGTCGTAAACTGATGAGGGGCCATAGGTCGATGACATGTTACCTTACTAATGTGTCACCCCAGTGGTCTTTTATTTAGGAATATGTGAGTCCTTCCCAATTAGCAATCAACCAAAGGCACTTTGGTTGGATAGTTCTCCCTTGGAAGTTTTGATCGGTAAATGGTAAAAGGACTATGACCTACTCATGCATCCATCACAAAATGACAGGACCCATCAAATATTATTAAAATAAAATTAATTTTGACTATTTTTAAGCTGATGTAAGTCCCCCAAATTCACTTAGTAGTCAGCCTAAGGTGGAGTTTGATTTATTCTATTGCCAACAGATCACCCAAGCAACTGATTACTTTGGAAGATGTAAGTCTACAATGCTTTCTTTCTTGTACAGCCTCTGCATACCGAAAGAAACCCTTTGGTTGGATATTCCTACTATATGGTTAGTAGACTACTCTTTGGATTAGTAAATCAAAGTAGGCCAAGGCTGACACGTCCCCTACTCAATAAGGTCCATCGCAAACTGACGGATCCATCAAATATAACTAAAATAAAATTAATTTTGATTATCTTTGAGCTGATGTAAGTCCTCCAAGGCATTCACTCAAGTGCCTAAGGTTGGTTTGATGTTGCCAATGATCACCCTAGTGATCCCTACTTTGGAAGATGTAAGTCTACTACGCTTTAGTACGCCGACACCAAAGACAACCCTTTGGTTGGATAGTATTACTATGGTTGGTAGACTACCCCTTTGGATTGGTAAATCTAAAGGCCAAGGTGACATGGCCCCTACCGTGGTCCATCTCAAAATTCAAAATTTAAAATCAAAAAAATCAACTCCCTCTCCGGTGGAGCCAAATTAAACAATCAAATCAATCGCCTTCTCCTAGTGAGATTCTAATTTCTGGAGTCAATTCAGTCCAACCTGAACTTGTTCCCCTAATGAAAGGTTCACATATTTTATCCCCAATGAATTCTAAATTCTAATCCCCCAGCAGATTTCACAATCTTTTATCCCTAGTGGATAACTTGAGCCTTTTCCCCTAATGGAAGGCTCACACACTCAATCCCTAGTGGATTCCTCCTTCGTTCTCTTATGTTTTTGACATAAGTAGAGTCGCATTGCACTAATATCTTGATTCCTTTCTACACCTCGGGTTTAGGAGTAGATCATTTCTATTAGTGCTTGTGATCATTCAAACATTGTTGATCGTCTCGGTCAACACCAATACATGAGGTATGTCTTGTTAGTGACACCACTCTAATTGGGCACCCTTTGTTGACCTAACTTTTGGAGTGAGCTCTCAACATCTCCATTTTAGACATAGGACTCCTCTAAACACTAAGAGTTCCTTAGTATTAAGACATTTATAGTGATTAGGTGAACAAATAACTTAACTCTATAGAATAGGTTATGCCTTAAGGGTATTAGGAGGACTTGCCTACCCTATAGCTTGAACTCAATCCTTGCTTCCCTCCTTCAAACCAGTCTAAATCAAATATTAAATCAATTTCAACTTAATTAATTTTCTCAAATCATAAATCATTTTCAAAACCCTAATCTTAAATCAATTCCAACTCAATTAATTTTCCCAAATCATAAATAAATTCCAAAATCCAAATCTTAAATCAATTCCAACTCAATCAATTTTCTCAAATCATAAATCAATTCCAAATCAAATAATTGAAACCCATGATTGAATTCAAATCCCAAAATCTTTCCTAAGCCCTTTGATTTGATCTTATGGACTTAGCTCAAACCAAACCAAATCACTCCAAACTCAAAGATTTTCATAACCTATTTATATTCTCATTTATATTCACAAATATAAATGAAATATAAAATAACTAAATAATTCAAAACTCAAATCCAAATCCAACTTATATCCATTATATTCTTTAAGCCAATTTCTTGGATTTAGCCAAAGCATTCTCAAATCAATCCAAACCCTTGAATTTTCTCTTCAAACAATCACTCCTTCAATCATATGCCCAAATATAAGCATAAACTACAATCATCAAACCAAAATCAAACCTATGTTCATCCTTTTGACTTGAAATTATCAAATGAACCAAAATTCATTTGACTCCAAACCACTTGTAATTGGATTTATATTTCTATCATAAGTCTATATGTGAGTTCAACCAAACTTGAATCAAGTCTTGACCAAGTCAATTGACCTATTTAGGCTCACTTGACCCAAAGTAACCTAAAGAATATTTTTGAGTTAAATTCTAATCCAACCCAAATTAGATTGAACTAAGCCCATCTGAGCCTCTCATCATAATCAACAATCATCCTAGAATGATCAATCACTCAAATTGGGTCAAACCAAGTCAAACCTAGCCTTTGACCAAGTCAACACTTAGCCCAAATGAAACCTAAACAAGCCAAAATTCATTATAAGCAAAATTGATTGAAACCATTAATCTAAAATAATCCATAATCAATGATTGAACATGATCAAGCCATCAATTGATCCAAACCAAGCCTAATTGGCCACCTGACCTAAGTTGACCCAAATTGACCTAAAAAGTCAAAATGGGTCAAATCTCGATCTAAGCCAAATTGATTGCAACCAATGTGTCAAATTTATTTTAAATTGATTATTGAACTTGACCAAAGCTTCAATTGACCAATTAGACCCAACCTAGCCCAATTGACCATGAACCCAACTTGACCTAAAAGGTCAAATCAACTTGAAATCAAACCAAATCAAAATTGATTGAAACTAAAGCTTGCAATACATTTCAAATGACCAACCAAGACTAAACCAACCCATGACCTAATCCAATAAATAATGGTAAACTTGACCCATTTGACCTAAATGAACCTAAATGAACCAAAACCAAATATAAACCAAATTGAACCAAACCAATGACACCCATAGGCTCCAAATGATCATTTGAACTTGACCTAACCCATGGTTTGACCAAATTTGACAATTGGTCATCCTAACCCAACTTGACCTTTGAGCCAATTCAAATCAAATGAACTCTAAATCACTTGAAATTTGGCCCAACCCATTTTTGAATAATTTCAAATATGCCAAATTAAACTCATAGCCAAATGACCACTTTGCCCCTAGGTCAAAGGGTGTCCTATGACCAAATTCACTTGGAATTTGGCCATTTATTTTTCAAGGCCACTTGGCATCCTTCAAGTGGTCCACATGGGCACCAAGGAGGGTGGTGAACATGACCCAATGAGTCACTTCCATGACCCAAGGCAAGGCCAATTCCTCTAATGGTATTTGAACACTTGAACCTCCAAATGCACTCACCTACATGGGCATCCACTCTCCTTCACTCCACTACCCAAAATGACCCATGGGTGTTTTGCAGCTCATCCAATCAAGCCATTGATCAAAATGGCAATAACCTCTCATCGATCCAAGGAGGAGATATACTCCCCTCATTCCCACTCAAACGATAAGCAATCATTTCCTCAGAGCTTGAGAGATTAAATCAAAGCCTCCCTAAGCTTTTCCAAGCCATTCCTGAGCTCCCCATTTCCCATTCTTGATTTTACTCAAAGCCGAAACAGGGTAGGTGAGCTAAAATTCCAACTCACTCAATTATCAACCAAAACCAAATTAACCTTGTACACACCATCCTTGGACCTCATCGAGCTCAATCAAATCATTTTCCAAGTCTCCAAGCCACAGGAAGTACCATTTTGATCAAAGCTGATCACCATTGAATGGGAGCTTGGTCAAATAAGCAAACTACTTCAAACGAAGGTTGAATTCTTCCAACAGGGCTTCATCTCTAATAAACGAAGCTACCTCTTCCATTGGAAGCACCGGTGATAGCCTCTGGCTAGGTAATTTCTTGAAATCGTAGCTATAGGAAATTTTTGTTGGTCCTTTTAGAAGGAAATTCTCATCCCATAAAATCTTGACCAATGGGTGAGCTCAAATTGAATGAGGAGAGAAGAATGGTGTTCGTCTCTTGTTGCTCGCAAAGAGAAGGATCATACACTGTCCATTCTGCGTGATTGGAATGGACGGCTGTGATTAGATCACGCTAGATCCCCTTCAATTCATTCCTAAATGAGATTAATCTGGTGTCCGATCTTAGATCGATGACCCTTGAGAGAAAGTGTGCCGCTGACTCACCGACATATGTGACAACTTAAATAACTATCCCATCATGCCGCGTGGAAGCGGCGTCGGCCGCCATGTCGGTAGGATTAGGGGTTTAATTAAGCTTAATTAATTCAATTTTAATTGTGAAACTTCCAAAATTCATAACTAATTATAGAAAACCCTAAAAAAATATAAACACTCATTTTAAAGATTATTTAGAGCAGAATAATATAAAATTAAAATCAATTAATTTTGAATGATAATTTTCACTCAATTTGGGTTTTATTGAAAATATAATTAAGCTAATTACTTCTTAATTACCTTAGCAATTTATTCCAAACTTCTTGAGGTTGATTAGTGGGATGACCTCTACCTCCCATGATTTTCTTGGAATTTATTGTTTGATTAATTAGGGGAATTGCTTATTTCATTCTTAATCACTCTCTTAACTAATTAAATGATTAATTAACATGTTAAACAATGATAAATTCATTAATTAAACTTGCTAATCATTATGAAATAATGAATGAACATAGGGAATGAGATTAGGACCTCTTTTCCAATCTTTTCCCTAAGTTTATTTCATTTGGATAACACTTAATCAATTTGCAATTAATTAATGACTTAATCACTTCATTAAATAATTTAATTAATCAAACTCAAAACCAAATCATTCCAGAACTTAATCATTCAATTCTTGGGTAGATTCTTAGGTGTTCAGTAACCTAAGAGAGTTCCAAAGAAAATTATAATCAAACTACATGTGTAGGCGGGTTATAAAAGTACTTAATCAAACCCTTTAGCTTAATTAATTAATAATTGTGAGCCAATTGCATTAGGCTCCTTCATTTCTTAGTGAATTATTGATTTAATTTTCATATGATTGCATATCATATGTTGGCTCATAATTAAGGGATAATTAATGGATTTAATTCATACCTTAACCTAATTAAAATATAAAATCAAGTTAATTTTTCTAAATTGAACCTAACTAATTGACACATGGGGGAATGGGTTAGACTAACAAACTCTCCTCATATTTTGTAAATCAAATCAAATTTAAAGATAAAAATCTTCTTAAAGAATTTTGATTCATTTAAATGATTTTATTCTATATAATTGTCCTTAGGAATTAATTAGGGTGAATGAAGCTATGTACTTACATCCCTTTATCTCTTTCCAATCATGCTAAATATTGTTTGCCATATGAAATCATACATTCATTTCTTTCAAAAAATTAATTAAATAAAATGCTTCATTTTATGTCAAATTACATATTTTGGTTGAAGTCAAGAATATGAGTTGCTATTATCACTATTAAAATTAAAAATTATTTTCAAAACTTATAAATCAAATATTATGAATGAAGTGATGCTAGTTATAAATATTTATAGGCTTGCATGTAATTATAGCATAAGATGTGTATTATGAAGTTCTCTCTTCTTCTCTTAACATTGATTTACATAGGATTTGCAACGTGTATAGTTTATTTGAAAAGAACACAACACTTGTTTAAATCTATTCCTATGCATTTCTATGTTATGACTTAAGAAGAACCTTCATATTACGCATGTAAATTACACAACCAAATCAAACATAATCTTTTGCACGATTCTTTATCCATTTGGATCTTTTGGTACATCTACATGGATCTAAAGAAAAGTGGTATATTAGTCTGGACATCCCAGGTGAGGCTTTAAGTAGCCCTAAGTAGGTCTTATACCTTATGCCCCTGGTGTAGAAAATAATGGCATCATACTCACTTATAAATTTTATACATGTGGATGTGCATTTAGTTAATGGATGAAATCCCTCTTTTCTACATAATAAAGATATGCATCAATGATCCAATTAACACATGGAATATCCAAATTTTCAAATAATATATCTTAGCATTCATCTTTAAAGTGTGCTAAAATTTGCATTGCATGTATAGGTATGCTTAGGATTATTCATATGCATGGTATACTTGGTGGAAAGAAATAAATTGGGTGTGTGTTATATGGTAGTAATCCACCCTAACTAATCTTAAGATGCCTTTCTTATTAAATAGGGCTATTTAGAGCAAATCTAAACTTAGGGTTGATTAAAACACATAATAAAACATTCACTAAAGAAAATTTATTAATCAATCTACTTTAGAAATGTTTTAAGGTAGGGATGAAAGAGAAGATCTCTTCTTTTTTCTCTTCACAATATTTAGTAATTAAGTGTAGGTTCATTCAAACCAATTCAAATTACCAACTAAAATTGATAAGTCAACTAAATCACTTTGAAATGAAACCACCATCTAAATTGAATCTTTCACACTTAAAAAATTTCAACCTTAAAGCCTATCTAAGACATCTCACACAAGCCTTAAATGACACACATTAAACTAAGTCACCATTTCTACCTTTAGGTTAGGGTGGTGCATGGTTTGATGAATGTTTATTTTGTGATGTATTATTTTATACTGGATGTTAGGATGTATGTGCGTAGTCTGGATGTTAGGTCGATATTAGCCTAATCATGCTTTTTGCAGGGGGTTGTGCTTAAGGGGTGTTGTAATAAAAATATAAATACTTTTGTTGTGCAGGTTGCTTATACCCCTAAGCATAACCCAAATTAGGATAGGTGAACTTGGTTACCCATGTGTGGGGTGCTAAGTTCAAATTATTCATATAATTGCTTGGGTTGGGTGGTTTGTTTAGCTAACATTTATTTTGCAGGTTTAGTTTGATTTACCTTTCCTATTTTGATGTAAATTTTGTAAATAAGATTTGGAATGAATGTTATGGGGGATTAGGATGAACATTGGTCATAAGACCAAGTCTTATGTACCATGTGATGCCTTTGGAGCAACCATATTCCAATCAAGCCAAAAGGAAGGAAAGAAGCAAATAAAAATAAAGAAATGAAGAATAAGGAATGAAGAATGAAGACCATCATAACATGAATTCTTCTAATTGTAATTATTCATTTGTAATCCAGGTTATATAAGGGTAGAGCTCGACTACCCACATTACTTTTTGGGTTTTACGGAGACACCCGACTGCACCAGCCTCTTATTTTTTGTGCTAATTTTTTAAATTGATTGATGTTATGTTTATGATTGTGCAAATAGGATGACATGATTTTCCTAGTTTCTTAATTATTTGGTGATTGTTGAATGGCCTGGATGCAATTAGGCTCTTTGGAAAAAATAAAATTTTCTAGCTAATTAATCAATTCAAAATTAAATTAAATAATTCATAACATCACCTAAAGTCTAGGGCATAAACCAAGATAATAAAAGATTTAATAACCCCTTAGTTGGATGTTGTATGTCTCACTTCATGCATAAATCATATTATCTCACTCTTGCCAATGGAGGGCTGTCACCTTTGCTAAAGAAAATGGCTTGACCTTTGAGAGCCATGGTGGAAACACACCTCATTCTTTTGATTTTTGCCCATAACTATTTTCTCATGCATTAGGCATATAAAATCCTATAGCTTGTGTCAAATAAAAATGTCCAAAAATCAAAATAAAAATTGACAAAATTTGCATTAGATTAAGTCATGTATTCTTACCCTTCATGATCTAGACTCTTAGGGAGTGAGTTTAAAGACTTAGTCTCTTTTCTAAATAAACAACAGCTTAACCATCTTGGAAAACATAAGACTTGCCTACATGTATTTAAAATCATAGGAGGAGTTAGTTGGCGGTAACTCCAGGTAGTTGTAAGTCCAACAGTCAGGTGGATTACTCACTCTTGTGGAGGTAAACCATATACCTTTTTTTTGCCTTAGGTTTAGGTCATACTTTGGCCCTCGCCAAAGTTCTCTAGATTTAGGATCCGAGGTTGTTGTTTCCCTTTGCAGGCTACAAGCATAAATCCTCACCTTTTATGCATTCCCACGATCTTGTATTGTGGAATTGTAAGCCTTAGACTTATAATAAAAATTTAACTCAAATATATAATCCTCTTCAAATTTCAAAAAATAAAACCTAACATAGGATAGTTTGGGATGCTCACTAGGTTTTCCTAGTATCATGAGCATCCCCTGCTCACCTCCCTTTGGTTTTGATAATAACTCCATGCATTTGATCAATCCCACTTGATTTTCTATAAATAACTAATTTGTTGATAGTCCTATCTTTGAAATCTTTGGAGATAACGATCATTTACTTAATCTTGAGTATTCTTAAGGAATCTCATTCCTTAGGATGTACTTTACTATGGTGGCTTGCCTCCATAGGAACTTAACGAACACGACTTAAAATAAACCTCTACTTTACTTTTTCATGTGAAGTAGGGGAAAGATCTATGGTACATACGAAGATCTATCATGCTTTAGGAGTTAGGTGATTAAGTCCATTATAGGATAATGACTTCTATCTCTTGAGGTAGTACATTATTCCTTAATATCGTACACAATCACCTTAATGAGTACATCTACGGATCTGCGTGATATCCTCTCACATAAACACACACTTAATAATAACTCCAACAAAAATAAACAACGCACACCAAGTGAGTACAATCCAAATATAGCCTTCAATTCCATGTGAGTATAATTCCCATATACTCTCCTCCACTGAGTGAGTATAATCCCAAATTTTCTAATCAATAAGAAATTCTTTATGACTAAAGTTCTTTCAAACTTTAGAGGTGATAGAAAAAAAATCATCTTCTACTAAACTCATAATCTCTCTTGTAGATTGATATAAACAATAAAAACTTGTCTACAAACTAAATACAATAGTGAGTAATGATACTTTACAAAGTATCTTAATGATTGAGTTTGGCAATAATATTACCAATGTGATTTAGATCTTAATAAAATTTATATAATATGATTTTATCAACTAATAATATTTAGATAGATAATAGTAAATATTTTAGTAAAATGATTTTGAAAAATATTTAGCCAAATGAATTTCAGCACATAAATATTTGCAAAATAAATTTCAATCACTTAGGATTATTGCAAAATTGTTTTAAATAAGTTTGATTTATACAAGAAAAAATGTATCAACTTGTAAAATTTAATTTAAAATACATACAATATATATATATATATATATATATAATAGTAATAATAATAATAATAATAATAATGACTTAAAAATTAAATTTTACCAATTTAAAAAAAATATTTAGAGTAAACACTTAATTTTAATTTTAAAAAAAAATACTAAAGCTAACATTAGGTAAGTTTGTAACAAGCACAAAAATGAGTTTTAACTAAAAACTAAATAAATTTTGGCAAATGTCTAAATGAATTTCTATAAAGCTTTACATAACTTTCAATAAACACAATAAATTCAACAAACATAAAGTTATCAAGTTTGGAAGATTTTTATCAAATTTGCAAAAGTGATATTGATCAAAAATACATTTCCTAAATGAAATTAGAAAAATAAGTTTTGAAACTCAGCATTAATAATTTTATCTTTGAAAGTTTGAAGAATGATTCTTAAACAAATATTAAATTTTGATTTATTAAATATGCAATACAAATTCTAGAATTTAATTTCAACAAACACTCACATAAATTTTAACAAATGTCCAAATAACTTCTAACAAAAAATTTATATAACTCTTAACAATAATTGAATTATCTTTTTCCTAAATATGGCAATACATATCAAAGAATATAGAAATGAATTTCAACTAAGGTTCATATAATTTTTAGCCAAACTCTAAATAAAGTCCAATAAATATTCCAATAAAAATCAACAAAAGCCTAGGTAAATTCCAACATAAATTCAACTAGATTTCAACTAATATTTAAATAAATTTCAGCAATTATCTAAATATATTTGAACAAGAAAATCTCATAAATTTGGCAAACACAAACTTAAATTTAGCAAGCATAAACTAAAAAAACTAAGTTTAAAAAATAGATGAATGATTCTGAAGCAAAATTAAAATTTTAATTATAAAATAATCAATATAAATTTTAGAATTTATAGCAACTTGCATAATAATAAAATTTTAGCAAAAGAAATATTGATCAAAAAATTTTGTAACAGAATTTGCTTATAGATGAGAGAGAAAATATCAACTCTTGCAAGATTATTCCAACACCATTTCTCCTTACTTTTTTATTGAGAACATCATCAAAATAAGAGTATGTAGCTTTATTTTTGCTTAAAGGAAGGAAGAATATGCCTCTCATGAATTTTGACTGAGGAAAAGATGGAAACCAAAATGAATTTGCAAGAGAAAGGCTTAGAGTTTTTATTAGGAATATGAGAACAAGAGAGACAATTATTTTAAGTTTTTATATTTTTAATTAGATTCAGCCAATGTGCCCTTGAAATTTCAGCCATAAGAGATATTTGGCTCATTAAATTGTTTTTAAAAATAATTGATTGAATCGAAAATAGTCTAATGTAGATGGGAAATTACTTGAATTCTATTTATATTTGAATTATGGCAAAAAAAAAATGGAAATCAAATAGAAGTTTAAAATTAATTTAAAATCCGCATTTCTAGCCAATGATGTTTTAGGAAAGGTTTCAACCATGAATTAATTTTGAATCAATAAATGCATATATATATATATATATATAGAACTTCATTATACAATTAAAACGAATTATAAATAAAAATAATAATTGAAATTCTTGTAGAAATTTTAAATAAAATTTTGAAAATAAAAATATATTTTTGAAAGAATAAAATAATAAATACTTCTAACAAGTGAATTTTAATTGTGAGCATATTATTAAATTATGTAAATTTTAACAATTGTTTTCTTAATAAAAGTAAAATAATATTTAGTAAGTTATTTAATTATTTTTTATATATAAGTGTGCATTATTGAGACTTTCATAATAATCATAATCAATCAATACATAAAACCTAAAAGCCACCTTACAACCATTGAGACACAACCTATGGGTATTTATCTATATAATCTCTCCCCTTGATTGCACTTTAATATCTATATATTCTTTATCTATATACTTATAATGATCATCTTAATAATTGATATAGACAAATGAAACAATGAAGAATACTAGCAAATCATTAATCAATATCAAAAAAAAAAATTTATGATTAAATCAAATAATGAGATACACAAGTTGTATACCAAACAATAAAATCTCTTATTTAATGATATGCTATAAATTAGATGGTAACTAAAGGACAAACAGAATATTTGATCTCAAGACACTAAAATCTATGACTTTCCATCAAGCTTAAAAGTTGGAGTGTAATTAAATGTAGTTATAACCTACTAGAGATAAGGATTATATAACCTAAATATGACAAGTTGATGTAGAAAAGTTATGGAGGCAATGAAGACAATTTAATTTGTCCTCCATTGGAGGTGGATATATCTTAATCTAAAAAGTAATGTGTAAGTCAAGGATGGCCACTATGGGCATATAAGTGATGATAGAGCAATGTGAGAAGGTTGTGAAGCTATTATAATGTTGAATCAATTTCATTCATGAAAGAAGGGGATTCTAGGTGAATGAGAGTTAGCATGTAACTTGAAGTCGATGAGTGACTATGAATCAATTGTCACCTTAGAGTCGAAGGAGATTACAATCAATGGGTGAATTAGAGTTGGTGTGTGATTATAGTAAATGTGTGATGAAGATTTAGTGGGTAAATAGAGTTGATATTGTATTGCCATAGGTGAATAAGATGTCTTTCACTAGGAAGAAGGGGGTGGACTAAGGAATAAACAATAGTATATGTTAATAAGGAATGTTGTGTATGCTTGTGATGATGAGCATCATATAATAAGGTGCATCAAGGAATGTGTATCTCAAATCATAATGAAAGTCAAGTGACCATAAACATCAATCGATGATTCATATCGGGTGATTATAAATGTCTAGTGATAGCAATATCATGACAAATATCTAGCATGGTGATAATGGATGTCAGATGATGATAATGGGTGCTTGATAATACAAATTTCAAGTACAAGGAAATAATAAGCATTAAGCAGTGGTGAATACTAATGATGGTGGATGTTGAGTGAAAGTGATTGTTGGGTGAGGATGGATGATGGGGGATGATTGGTATAGTCGTTCCTCTATAAAGATGAAAAGTTAAGCGATTGAGAATTATTAGATTATTAGAAATGATTGGATAAAATAGTTTTTAGAAAGGGAAACCTAAGTAAACTACGATTAGCAAAGAATGTTGAAGTCGCTATGTCTATATTAGTTCCCTCTCCTGATAGGAGAGGGTGCCCAGTGACTAAGATTAAGAAAAGAAGGCCGGATGATGGAAATTATAAATAATTAGCTTCTTTTTTTTTTTATATAACAATTTTGAAATTCTTTTGTTTTGATTCTCCTCAATATGTAGAATCATGCCCTACTTATAGATTTTGAATTATATTTTATGTTCTTTTACATATTTATATTAGGTTACTTTTTATTCTTATAAAGAATAGATGTCCTAGATCATGTCTCATCTCATAAGAAATTCATTAGATGATCATGCCTCGATCAAGCCAATTCAATTGCTCAACTTACATTTGCACAAAGTGACCTACAATTGTGGTTTGATTGTAGCTATTATTGACAAAGCTTTTAATCATTGAATATAAGATATAATTCTAAAACACTCTATATCATGAGCCCAGAATTGATAGATCAAGATTTTGACAATTAAACCATTCAAAATAATTTATAAAGTGCGTCTAGATTCAAATTCATGATAAGCTACAATCTTGAAATCAAAATATTTATTTGTGAGAGCAATTCAATACCTTTGATGATTCTTGAATTAAAACTATGAAGAATAGTTGAAATTTGAGATTTTATGTGAAAATTTATATTGATTTATGATCTGTAATAAATATGATAATAAAAATCTATGCTTGTGTGTAAGATATTTTAGACTAATTGTTGAGAGTTTTACTTTCAATTAAAAAATTTAGAATTTAAATATATATATATATATATATATATATATTATCAATGAATTTAATATTAAATTAGCTCAAATCGAAAAGTCCAAAGCTCGTGCGCTAGCCAGCTGAATATAAATATTGTATTTGTGGTTTTTAATTTTTATAAATAAAAAATTTATTTTCAATCCAAATATAAACTAAAATAAAGTTAATGAACCGAAAAGAGCGATATCGCCAAGATGCAGGTCTTGATTGGGAGAAAACGTCCGAGTCCGACATTTTACGCGGACTCAATCAACGGACGACGCTGTCCCGATTTTGCCGATTTAGCGATTAACGGAGTGAGATAACGGACTTTCATCGCTCTACCAAAACGCCGATGGCGATTAACGGACGGCGATAACTCCTCAGATGACATTCTCGACGCCAATCTCGTCAATGCGCGGAGGAATTTTAAAGAAATATATATGATTTAGGTTCGTGGTTAGTTTTTCAAGTTTAAACGAGCCGAGGGAGATAATGAAAAATTGATCTCTTTACAAAATAACCATGAAGATGGAGAACGTTGAGGAAATAACAACCATTTTAGCCGAGGATGTATTAAATACAAATTCATCGGTAATGCTTCTCGTGCATTTTTTTCACGGTTTATTAGTGATATTATTCTTCTATCCAAGAGAATATGTTCATTACTTCCAATTAGAAGCAATTTGGATGTTTTTTGTCGAATATTTAATTTGAGTGTTATTTTGCATGCACTCGTGTACTTTGGAGGAGACCTTTTGATCTTTTTTTTCCATTTTTTTTCGCCAACTCTTATGATTATGTCTAGGCATTGCAAAAAAGCATTTGATGGCTTTGTGGTTTCGGTGGTTTAGTGCATCATCTGTACCTCTTTTTGGAGGGTGAGATCTTTGATATTTTTTTCCATTTTTTGGCCAACTCCTTATGATTATGTTTAACACTATAATGGAATCATTTGATGGCGCTTTGGGTGATTTTGGGTGGGTATTATGATCTGCACTCTGTACCTCTTTGAGGGTACACCCCTTTTGATCTTTTTTTTCCATTGCCAATTCCTTGATTATGTTTAACATTGCAAAGGAAGCATTTGATGGCGCTTTGGGTGGTTTAGGATGGGTATTTTGACCAGACTGTACCTCTTTGAGGGTACTGCATTTTGACTTTTTTCCCATTTTATTTTGCCAACCTTATGATTATGGTTAGAACATTGCAAAGGAATCATTTGATGGCGCTTGGGTGATTCTGGGTGGTTTAGTGCATTCAGACTGTGTACCTCTTTGAGGGTAGCATGGTTTTTTGCGCTTTTTTCCAAATTTTTGCCAATTTCACATGATTATGGTTAGAACATTGCAAAGGAAGCATTTGATGGCGCTGGTTTGGGTGGTTTAGTGCATCTCAGACTGTGTACCTCTTTGGAGGGTACTGACCTTTGATATTTTTTTCCGTTTTTTGCCAACTCCTTATGATTATGTTTAGAACACTATAATGGAATCATTTGATGGCGCTTTGGGTGATTTTGGGTGGTATTATCTGCTGTGTACCTCTTTGAGGGTAGCACTTTGATATTTTTTTTTTCCATTTATTTTGCCAACTGATGATTATGTTTAGGGCATTGCAAAGGAAGCATTTGATGCGCTTGTGTGGTTTCGGTGGTTTAGTGCATCTCAGACCTGTGTACCTCTTTGAGGGTACGCACCCTTTTGATCTTTTTTTTTTTCCGCTTTTTGCCAACTACTTATGATTATGTAACACTATAATGGAATCATTTGATGGCGCTTTGGGTGATTTTGGGTATTATGCATCTCAGAATTGTACCTCTTTGGAGGGTATGCACTCTTTGATATTTTTTTTAGTTTTTGCCAACTCCTTATGATTATGTTTAGAACACTATAATGGAATCATTTGGCTTGTATTTGGGTGGTTTAGTGCATTTGTACTGGTACCTCTTTGAGGGTACACCCTTTGATATTTTTTTCCAGTTTTTTCTGCCAACTACTTATGATTATGACTAGAACACTATAATGGAATCATTTGATGGTGTGATTTTGGTGGTATTATCTCCCTGTACCTCTTTGAGGGTAGACCCCTTTGATCTTTTTTTTCCATTTATTTTGCCAATTCCTTATGATTATGTTTGGGCATTGTAAAGGAAGCATTTGATGGCGCTTGTGGTTTTGGGTGGTTTAGTGCATTCAGACTGTGTACCTCTTTGAGGTAGACCTTTGATCTTTTTTTTTTTTCCATTTATTTTTTAAACCTTATGATTATGTGCATCAAAAGGAAGCATTTGATAGCTTGAGTGGTGGGTGGTTTAGTGCATTCAGACTGTACCTCTTTGAGGGTACTGACCCCTTTGATATTTTTTTTCCATTTTTCCAACTACTTATGATTATGTCTAGAACACTATAATGGAATCATTTGATGGCAGTTTGGGTGATTTCTGGGTGGGTATTTTCCATCCATATTTTCTAACATATTTTTGTATCTGTTCTGCCAGGTAAATGCAGTCAATGACCCATATTTGGAGAAACTCCTTAGCACCACTGTTCAGAATGAAACGGAGGCATATGCACTGTACTGTGACTATGCACATCAAATTGGCTTCAGTGTTCGAAAGGACCATACTAGTTATTGGCCAAACTCAAAGAAATTGAAATCAAAAGATTTCCTATGTGCAAAAGCTGGTCGGAAGAAGTCTGCCAGTCTAAAAGGCTTAACAAAATTCCAGAAAGTTGATACAAGAACTGGTTGTCCAGCCATGATTAGATTCTGTGATTTGGAGGGGAATTGACGATTAAGAAACATACGAATGTCATAATCATTCTTTGGCGAGCTGACCTACATCTTCTCGATCACATAGATGCGTTAGATGAGAAGGCGTCCGTGTTGAAGACAATGACGAGGTCGGTATTAGAGCAACCGCGTTCACTATCTAACCGAGGAAGTTGGCGTAGAATATCGGGTTCACAAAAGAGATGCTTCAATTTTATTCGAAAGAGAAAAGATCGAGGATTGCAATGGTGATAGTAATGCATTAATCACGTTTAAGGAAAGGCAAGCAGGATGGGATGTTTGCATGGGATGTACAAGTTGATGAGTCGCTTAGTAAGTTTCTTTTTAGCAATGGCATGTCTAGGATAGAATATGATTGTTTTGGGGATGTGATAATATTTGATACAAGCTATCGACTCAATAAATATAATCTTGTTTGTGCCCTCTTGTTGGAGTAAATCATCACGGCAAAATGTATTATTTGGAGTAGCCTTTTATCGAAGAGACAAGAGTCATTCATGGCTATTCCAAACATTTCTTAGTTGATGAATGACGTACATCCTAACAATATTCACCCGATCAAGATCGGCTATGGCGAGCTATTGAAAGCTTTGCCGCATACTCATCATAGGTTGTGCCAATGGCATATTTCAAAGAAAGCTCCTTCCAAAGTTCATTGCTTTAATAGTAATAAGATAGTACAAGGGCTATTTTATAAATGCATGAGTAAGTGTGACTCGAGGAAGAGTTTAAGAGGCTTGGTGCCATGCTAGAAGAAGGCAATTTGCATGATCATGGTTGTGTCGAGCTTTATAAGATTAGATCCAAGTGGTCCACGCATTCGAAGGACTCATTCTCGCATGGGCATCTTGTCAACGCAACGTAGTGAGTCCACGAACAATGTATGTCATGGAATATCTAAACCAACAAGTTCACTCACAGATTGTTTCTTGGGGTTGGAAAAGGTTATGGAGACATGGCATCGGAATGAACATGACGAAGACTTCAAGTGTAGCTACCATCGATTGTTCTGTTGTTAAGACCCCCAATTCTAAAACAAGTCGCTTTGTTTATACAAGAAAGGTTTACGCTATGTTTGAAGAGGAATTTTGCATGGTGTTGGAGGCCTATCATCCGATGACACCATGGAGTATTTGGTAAGAAACTTAGAGAATAAAAATGCATCCAAAACATGGAGTGTGCATTTCGATAGGACTACCCTAGAAGTAACTTGTACATGCAAAAAATTTGAAATGATGGGAATTCTTTGTGCCCACCAGAGAGTTCTTAGTGAGGATGCGCATTCGACAAGTATCTTCTCGCGCGGTGGTCTACTAGAGCAAAGGGATATTTATATTGATAGTGCATGTGAAATTAAGAGATGTGCAAGCAGATGGAAATGCCCGCATTATTTTCGAACCACATAAGTCGATATGCATATCAAATAAGCATCGATAAGGAAATAAGAGAGGGACTATATGCTTGGATCCTGAAAACTATATGATGATGTCGAATTATAATAAGTGGGAATTCTCCTCCATCTTACAAAGCAATTAAGAATAAGAAGTTAACCAAGATAAGGGAAAAGGCATCTTAAATGATCCATAAGCAACGCCCAAAGGGTGTTTCCAATTCAAGGCTTAAAGGATATTGGGAGAGATCCAAGAAAGCCAAGAGTAATTTTCCATTTGCATTAGTTTTAGTATTTTAAATATTGTTTTAATCATACTTTTTTTTGTTGTAGAAACCAAACTAAAGTCGATAGTACAACGGTTTCCTCAAGTTGCAACACCTTTCTCGTTATGCAAGTGTTTTCGAGGTAAGCATATAATATCACATCGATGTAAGAAAGTACCAACGATAATAATGTTCTACATGCAGAATTTAACTCGAGCTCCACAATGAACAATCTGGAAGGGTACACTAAGCTCATGATGGATATTATTTCAGAAAACATTTTGATACATGACATTATCCGCTTGTATTTAGCTAGAGATTTTGACAGGTCTTGCACTTTAAGCAAGTGATTAATTCCTGTTGAGGAAATTGTAATCATTAGACAAGACTAATAAATATGCAAATAATAGATAGTTTATTGCCTTTTACGCTTATTGTGCGATACTAGAAATAATGTTCATTACATTTGTTTGGGTGGATTCGGCTTGATTTTGCATCTCAGATGTACCTCTTTGAGGGTACGATTGTTTTTTTTGATTTTTCCAAATTTATTTTGCCAATTCCTTATGATTATGAGAACATTGCAAAGGAATTGATGGCGCTTTGGTGGATTTGGTTTAGTGCATCAGACTGCATTCCTGGAGAATTGTGATTTTTTTGATTTTTCCAAATTTATTTTCTCCTTATGATTATGTTTAGAACATTGCAAAGGAAGCATTGATGGCGCTTTGGTGGATTGGTGGTTTAGTGCATCTGTACTCTGTATGAGGGTGATATTTTTTTGCGCTTTTTTCCAAATTTATTTTGCCACCTTATGATTATGTTTAGCATTACAAAGGAAGCATTTGATGGCGCTTTGGTGGATTTAGGTTTGCATTCTGTGTACCTCTTTGAGGGTACGATGGTTTTTGAATTTTTTTCCATTTTAATTTGCCAAATCCTTATGATTATGTTTAGCCATCCTGAGGAATCATTTCATTGGGTGGTTAAGGATTTTTCCATCTGTAGACTCTGTACCTCTTTGGAGGGTACAGATGGTTTTCTGCAATTTTTTCCATTTTAATTTGCCAAATTTATGATTATGTTTAGCCATCCAGGAATCATTTCATGCAATTTGGGTGGTTAAGGATTCTTTTCCATCTCAGACTGTACCTCTTTGAGGGTACGATGGTTTTCTCAATTTTTTCCATTTTAATTTGCCAAATCCTTATGATTATGTTTAGGCCATCCCAGAGGAATCATTTCATTGCAATTTGGGTGGTTAAGGATGGGTCTTTTCCATCTGTACCCTGTGTACCTCTTTGGAGGGTACAGATGATTTTCTGCAGTTTTTTTCCATTTTAATTTGCCAAATCCTTATGATTATGTTTAGGCCATCCCAGAGGAATCATTTCATTGCAATTTGGGTGGTTAAGGATGGTCTTTTCCATCGTACTCCTTTTGAGGGTACGATGGTTTTTGCAATTTTTCCATTTTAATTTGCCAAATCCTTATGATTATGTTTAGGCCATCCCAGGAATCATTTGCAATTTGGGTGGTTAAGGATGGGTCTTTTCCATCTCAGACTCGTGTACCTCTTTGAGGGTACGATGGTTTTAGCTTTTTCCATTTTAATTTGCCAAATCCTTATGATTATGTTTAGGCCATCCAGGAATCATTTCATTGCAATTTGGGTGGTTAAGGATGGTCTTTTCCATCTGACTCGTGTACCTCTTTGAGGGCAAGATGGTTTTTTTTTTTCCATTTTAATTTGCCAAATCCTTATGATTATGTTTAGCCATCCCGCAGGAATCATTTCATTGCAATTTGGGTGGTTAAGGATGGGTCTTTCCATCTGTACCTGTACCTCTTTGAGGGTACGATGGTTTTCAATTTTTTCCATTTTAATTTGCCAAATCCTTATGATTATGTTTAGCCATCCCAGGAATCATTTCATGCATTTGGGTGGTTAAGGATGGGTCTTTTCCATCAGACCTCGTGTACCTCTTTGGAGGGTGATGGTTTTAGCTTTTTTCCATTTTAATTTGCCAAATCCTTATGATTATGTTTAGGCCATCCAGGAATCATTTCATGCAATTTGGGTGGTTAAGGATGGTTTTCCATCTCAGACCCTGTACCTCTTTGAGGGTACGATGGTTTTCTCAGCTTTTTTCCATTTTAATTTGCCAAATCCTTATGATTATGTTTAGGCCATCCCGTGAGGAATCATTTCATTGCAATTTGGGTGGTTATGGATGGGTCTTTTCCATCAGACTTGTACCTCTCTTGGAGGGTACATGGTTTTCAGCAATCTTTTCCATTTTAATTTGCCAAATCCTTATGATTATGTTTAGCCATCCCGTGAGGAATCATTTCATTGCAATTTGGGTGGTTAAGGATGGGTCTTTTCCATCTGTACCCTGTGTACCTCTTTGGAGGGTACAGATAGTTTTCTGCAGTTTTTTTCCATTTTAATTTGCCAAATCCTTATGATTATGTTTAGGCCATCCCAGAGGAATCATTTCATTGCAATTTGGGTTAAGGATGGGTCTTTTCCACATTAATTCACACCATAAATATGTTCAAAGTGAGAAAAAAATAAATGTTAAGCATAAC
Source organism: Cymbidium sinense (assembly GCA_021442155.1). Classification (NCBI taxonomy): domain Eukaryota; kingdom Viridiplantae; phylum Streptophyta; class Magnoliopsida; order Asparagales; family Orchidaceae; genus Cymbidium; species Cymbidium sinense. Next base: position 71,108,192 of record CM038228.1, on the reverse strand, counting down.
GAGCAACAATCTACCCTAATAAATAGAACTACTAATCAACATTTAGCTCACAATCAGAAATATAAAAAATATATGTACCAAAAAAAAACACTACTTAATTAAATCATCACGATATACCTACATTGCATATCAACCGAATATATTTAATACTAAATCATAAATCAAAGAACAGAGCCATTTATAGAGTGAAAACCTTGGCATTCACTCAAAGAAAATTGAATATTCAATACAACACTACCTATGCACAATATTCAAGGAAAATATACAATCCAGAACCAAATTTTATTGTATTCTTTATCAATACCTCAAAATCCTATATGAAACAAAATAATATTGTTCTCACTTTGGATTTTAAGTCCTAAACAAAATGTAGCGAACTCACTCTAAATAAATTCATCTTCTTTGGCCAATCCTGTTGGTCTACCCAATCCACTGGAGGTTTCCTGATTGCTGCCTCCATGTATTTGCAGACAAACATTCCGCAGTCGACACTATTTTCTTGGACTGGTATCCCACTCACTATGTCGATTGGCCATTTCCTCGGATCGCTCGCAAAAGCCTGCCCAGCATCTTCAACAAGTAATTTGATCTAAATAGACAAAAATCAATAAGTTGGACCAGTGGAAAAAAATAGTTATGCGAACCAAATTTGAGAAAACAGTTTACAATTTCGTGAAGAATGCTCTTATGAGTGGTTTGGGCAATGAGTCATAAAATGCCGCCTCGTTAATATGCCCAACCAGAGTGTCGGCCGATTTTCTATACCGCATAAGATTAACTCACGACACACGTCTCAGTGATATGTCGGATGAACATTTTGCTTTCCATCTTCATGCCAACCGCATAACTCAGAAAAGAAGAGAACGATTACACATTACTTTCATATAAACAAAAGAACGAATCGTAATCAACATTCTCGGTGGGAACATACCCAATGCAAGCATGATATGTACAAATATGGGACATACACGCAGAGCGAAGTTCTTCTCGCCGTAGTAGCGGCGGCATCAATGTGTGCATCCGAGATATTGATCCGCCGCCAAGTCATCGATCCGCCTCGCAACATGATATTCCCACCGCAATCCGACGCCCCGCAAGTAATAAGTATTTTAAAGTGATCTTAACTAAACGAATAGGTTATTTTATGTATGAAGGACCTGAATAAGTCTTGACTTACTTGTCCTCGAACCGGGAGCACGACGTGTCAATAAGATCGAGCATCGGCTAAGGCAAAAGAGCTCTGGATGAGAACTCAACAACATGAAGTGCCTCGATGCCCGCGAAACTAAATTATTCATGACGACAGCTAGTGATGAAAAGCTACATCCACTATGAATAAACAACCCTCGGTCTACTGAGATGATGCGTACCTCCGACTGATGCTCCTCCACAACGACAATAGCAGTCTGTGGGTCATCGACCTCTATTGGCTCATCTTTGCGAACCTATAACAAACTTTAGTCATGACGAGTCAGATTAACTATGAATGAAGGATCGATCTACTGAGATGATTCATACCTCCGACTGCTGCTCCACCACCACAACAATGTCATGTTACCTACCTCTACCGCTTAAAACAACCTATAAAAAATTTACTCAAAACTATTTCAATTATCTCAAATCGAAAGTAACTTACCTCTCACCGCTCTGCAGCCTGTGTGGAGGCCACCGCTTATTCTTGCTCGAGACTTCGTGTGTGTGTGAAAGGGAAGTAATAATTTTCCTCTTTCTTATCGCTGAAGCTTTAACTCCGCCGCTGTGTTCTGAATCCATGTGTAGTGGTGGCCTCCATGAGAACTTCTCCACGTGTCCACGTGGCTTCCACAAGCATTAAACTCTCAGGAAGCCCCCTGGTGGCCTCCACAAGAGCTTCCTCTCCCTCCTCGACCTGCGTGGTGGCCTCCCCGCATTTGGGTAGGAAGCTGCTAGAACATCCTCGATAGCAGCAACCCGCAAACAGAGCCCATCCAACCTCTCGGTTACTGTTGCATGGAGAGACGATGCCTCTGTCCTTCTGCAAACATCCTCTCCACCGCATGGTCCGCAGGGGCGTGCAAACACCTGGACGGGAGAATATCGAGGAGAGCTATAAGGAGAGTCAGTGCAGTGAATTGGACTTAAAATGGGACAACCATCGGCCCACCTGCAGATTGTTGGGGAGCTCGACTGGAGGAGCCAATTCTCGCCTTCCAATAAGTCCTCGAATGAAAGGCGCACGGTAAGAGGATAAAAAATTTTGAACACAAACAACATAAATAAATACATTCTTATATGAACTAAGTGATATTATTATATGTCACCTGGCTGCCTCCCAAACCAGTGAAAGCATTTTTTGGGAACTCTATTTTAGCCCATCGCAAAGATCTGGTTCGATGACGCTTATGATGCTTATGTGCTCAGCCGCCCATATCTACAATGAATATATTAAACATTAAACTTCAAGACATTTTATTTCACAGAAATGGAGATATACAACATACCATCAGAAGAGTGACAAAGCCACTCATGTAACCAGCTGCCCTCTGGGTCTGAATCTTTGATGCAATAACATCAAATTGGGACACTAGAAAGTCCCAAATGGCATCTCAGCTTGTACTCAAAGAATGTCTATATCAAGAAGTAATCAATTCGATGCCACCCAGTAATTGTGGTATACAAAAATAGATTTGACAAGAAAACGATATACAACCAAACCGGTGTGCAGTAACGAGCCATCTCAATTCTCAAGTAATTAGAATAACAAACGAGGGATTTCCATACAACCTTCTCACCTGTTTGGCATCCCTATCATCAATGCAACTTCATGGGTGAAAGGAATGTACCACCCACCGAAAGCTTGTTTTTTTTATGTCCCAAAGAAGACAAGATCGATGTAATGGCAACCGAGTCTTGCTTGACCGCGGGAGTCTAATGAATTGATGGAGATGAAGCTTCTTCAAAATGTTAGTGGCTTCATCGAAGCTGCACGTAATATTATCGAACACATTTCACGTGGTAGGCTCGCACCTCGATGTTATCCTTTTCCGCACATGGTTAACTTTAAAAACAAGTAATTAGGTTAAAAGAGGTACTCCAAGAGGTACACAGGGTACGAATGCACTAAACCACCCAAACCACCCAAATCGCCATCAAATGATTCTTTGCAATGTTCTAAACATAATCATATGAAATCAAAAAATAAATTTGGAAAAGCAAAACCATCTCATCTCCAAAGAGGTACAATATGATGCACTAAACCACCCGTACAAACCGCCATCAAATGCTTCCTTTGCAATGTTCTAAACATAATCATATGGAATTGGCAACATAAATTTGGAAAATCAAAAAAAAAACAATCTGACTCCAAAGAGGTACACAGTATGATGCAAACCACCCAGATAACCACCCAAATCGCCATCAAATGCTTCCTTTAATGTCTAAACATAATCATATGAAATTGGCAACATAAATTTGGAAAAATCAAAAAATCTCAATTCTCCAAAGAGGTACAGTGGTACATGCACTAAACCACCCAGACACCCAAACGCCATCAAATGATTCCTTTGTAATGTTCTAAACATAATCATAAGGATTTGGCAAAATAAAATGGAAAAAATATCAAAAGGTCAGCCTCCAAAGAGGTACACATGTACAAATGCACTAAACCACCCAAACCACAATAAAACCGCCATCAAATGATTCCATTATGTGTTCTAAACATAATCATAAGGAGTCGTAAAATGGAAAAAATATCAAAAGGGGTCCATCTCCAAAGAGGTACACAGGAGATGCATAATACCACCCAAAATCACCCAAACCGCCATCAAATGATTCCATTATAATGTTCTAAACATAATCATAAGTTGGCAAAAAAATGGAAAAATATCAAAAGGGTCTCAGATCTCCAAAGAGGTACAGCAAAATGCACTAAACCACCCAAATCACAACCGCCATCAAATGCTTCCTTTGTAATGCCCTAAACATAATCATAAGGAGTTGGCAAAAAAATGGAAAATGATCAATTTGTACCTCCAAAGAGGTACAGGTAATGCACTAAACCACCCAAAACCACCCAAACCATCAAATGCTTTGCAATGTTCTAAACATAATCAAGGAAGAAATAAATGGAAAAAGATCAAAAGGGGTCTACTCCAAAGAGGTACACAGATGCATAATACCCACCTAAATCACCCAAACGCCATCAAATGATTCCTTGCAATGTTCTAAACATAATCATATGAAATTGGCAAAATAAATTTGGAAAATCAAAACCATCTCATTCCAAAGAGGTACAAGGGTACGATGCACTAAACCACCCAATACCACCCAAACCGCCATCAAATGCTTCCTGCAATGTTCTAAACATAATCATAAATTGGCAAATTATATTTGGAAAAATCAAAATCAGATTCCAAAGAGGTACAGTGTGATGCACTAAACCACCCAAATACCCAAACCGCCATCAAATGATTCCTTTGCAATGTTCTAAACATAATCATATGAAATTGGCAAAATAAATGGAAAATCAAAAATCTGTATTCTCCAAAGAGGTACACAGGTACGATGCACTAAACCACCCATACCACCCAAATGCCATCAAATGCTTTGCAATGTTCTAAACATAATCATATGGAATTAACATAAATTAAAAAATCAAAAAATAACTGCATTCTCCAAAGAGGCATTCTGTGGTACATGCACTAAACCACCAGATAACACCCAAATCGCCATCAAATGCTTCCTTTGCAATGTTCTAAACATAATCATATGGAATAAATTTGGAAAATCAAAAAAACAAATTCTCCAAAGAGGTACAAAGTGGTACGTGATGCACTAAACCACCCAAACCACCCAAACCGCCATCAAATGATTCCTTTGAATGTTCTAAACATAATCATATGAATCAAATAAAAAAAAAAAAACAATCAGACTCCAAAGAGGTACAGTGGTACGATGCACTAAACCACCCATACCACCCAAACCGCCATCAAATGCTTTGCAATGTTCTAAACATAATCATAAGGAATTGGCAAACATAAATTTGGAAAAAAAAAACTATTCATTCCTCCAAAGAGGTACAGGTGATGCACTAAACCACCCAACCACCCAACCGCCATCAAATGCTTCCTTTTAATGCCCTAGACATAATCATAAGGATAATAAAATAAATGGAAAAAATCAAAATGGTCCAAAGATAAGAGGTACGATGCATAATACCCACCCAAAATCACCCAACCGCCATCAAATGATTCCATTATAGCAAACATAATAAGGAGTTGGCAAAAAAATTGGAAAAAAGATCAAAAGTCAGACCTCCAAAGAGGTACAGCAGATGTGCAAAATACCCACCCAAAAATCACCCAAATCCATCAAATGCTTCCTTTCAATATAATGAACATAAACATAAGGAGTTGGCAAAAAAAACCCTAAATTCATTCAAGTTGGAATGTATTGTAAATACCTGTAGTCACCTACAATACCTCAATTTATGATTTGTTATACCAATGAGTGACGTCCGATGCCATCGACATGGGGCTCGAAAAAATCCTTCGGACGAGGAATGTCGAACGCAATGTTTCTCGCTCTTCTTTTGAACACTTACACGGGTCGGGCGGAAATGTCAATCTGCAGATTATCGCCGTTAATACGCCATCGACGCTGGCCGGGTCGGGCTGAAAGTCTCATATCTCGCCCGCTTAAATCGGCAAAAAATCCGGACACGCTGCGTCCGTTGATTGGAGTCCGCGACGCAGTAAGCCGCGCGGACCGACGTATTTTCTCGTCGATTGGGGCCTCATTTTTAATGCGATGATTCGTGATCGAACGTATAATATATGCGTATATTTATTACTCTTATGAGCTCATCGGTAAAAAAATAAAAAATAAAAAATAAAAAAAATCTGATATGATGTGAATTCAATATCTTACGACATTAACAGTTCCAATACAAAATGTAAACTTCAGTCGGCCGTTCAATTCCGTGAATTTTGACCTCGCACAGTTTCAGATCTGAATCAACGGACCACGCCAATGTATCCAGCTGCGGTCATCAGCTGTCTTACGCTGGCATCATCTGCATTGAACAAGTTATTATCAAAATTATTTAGTCAACTTCGTAAAATGTGCACCGTTATGATTGGCCGTAAAATAATCGAATGACGTGGCAGCACTGTTCAACATATGATTTTCTAACCATTCTTGTCCTATTTTTGACGTCTTTATACGTTTTTTACATATTTTAATATTTATGTCCTTACATTATTTTTCTACAATGTCATATTCCGCTAATATACTCACTTATTGTGAAAACTCACTTATATATTTGTAAATTAACTTATATAAGATCAAATCAATTGAACTTATAGTTAAAATTAAATCGAACAATGAATAGGTGAAAGGGCAAATTCAAAGTTCAATAAAGATCTAATTGAGTGTAACTATTATAATATGAATATTATTGAATTTTTAAAAATTATTTAAATAGTATAGTAAGTGTAATTATAATGATAATTGATAGTGATTATTAAAAAATAATTGATTTAATTTGTCCCAATTTAAAGGTTGAGCAGTTTGACTATTAATTTTTATGATTTTAATTGAATTCAATTTTGTAATTAGATTAGATCGATTCAATGAACACATTTATTTTTAAAATCATGCTTCCGAATATATATATATATATATATATATATATATATATATATAGATATATATATATATATATATATATATATATATATATCTATCTATCTAGGATCCATTACTTAACATATTCTATACCGGTAAAATTTTGATTTACTAAAATAGCGCTATGTTAACTTTTCGCTCATTTCGACTCAAAATATCGAAACTCTTTACAATGAAGAGGAGGTAAGGAAGTCTTGATGGGATCTCCTTATAAAAGGACATCATAGAATGGAAGAATCCTCAATGATGAAGGAATGAGAAAGTTACGACAAAAAAAAAGGGTGCCTATAAATAACCAAATTTGATAATTCAACTCAAAATTTATTTAGATTCAAGTATAAACTCAATTATTATTAGCAAATAAATTGGGTCAAGTTGATCATATTCATGTTAATTGCATCATGTTAATTTTTTTAAAAAATTGTATGATCCATATGATAAGTTACTTAAATATTTCCGGTTTAGGTTATGCAAGCTCGGGTTGAAGTGAGTTTGGGTCAAATATTTTGATTCATATAATAAATGCACATTGTTTGAGTTAATCATATTTAAGTTGGGTTAATTTGGTAATGGCCCAAACCCATTTGGCATCTGTAATTGACAACCTCAATGAGATCTCACTGAGGAAAGGTCATTGATGGGAACATTAACATGTGAAGGAGAAGAGTTTGACATGACCACCCCTTGAAACGAGAACTTAACAATGATGGTGAGAGAAATATGGAATTTTTTATTTTATTTAAGAAAATAAGTACTTTGTGTGCAAATATAAAATTTTAAATATATAAATATGATAATTTTAAGTATTATGAATGTAAATCCTCTAATGCACATGCTCTTTTGAAAATTCAAGCAATTTTAATTATGAATCCATGCACACATGCAAATATGCAATGCCTCAAATCCATGAATTTAACATTGGGAGCTCAAGCTCCCAATCATTAAGCTATGGTGAGATGCATATATACACCCAAGATCATTGGGCCATCCATTATGAATTAAACTTTTTCATATGCAAGTGTTCACTAACTCCTAAATCAACAATAAGTTTTCATCATAATAGTGAATTCACCAGGGAGATCAAGTTATCCCTAGTCAACTAGATGACTGGAATAGTATCATCAAAGCAACTCACCTACCCATATGACCCCAAAGATTGACTAAGCCTATTCATCTTGTACTTCTAGCATAATAACTCACTAAAACTCATTCAAAAAAGCTGAAGTCAGTTAATGAAATCTTGTTGGTCATTTCATATTTGTAATGCCTTAATGCATATTTAAAAATCACAACAGGCATATCTTCATTTTATGGCAATCCTCCATTGGAAGATCTTATAAAAATTATTCATTTTTTATATATAATATTTTATATACAGCTATGCATCTACTCCTACTTATAAGTAGGGAGTCAAAACACAATTTTAGGACATATAAATTATTATCTTAAGTTTTATACTTTATGATAATAAAGTATTATATATTTTATTTTATGATTATCATCCTACACTTTTTCTCTCATTCTATCTAGTTCCTTATTAAAGTTTATTATTAAGGGTTACATATTGTCCATGTATACATTTGGATTGAACATTGTCTAAAATGCAATGAATGTTAATCAATGCCAAAAATCAAAAGTTATTGCTGCCAAAATAACAAACATTAGAGAAGAAGGTCAGGATGGAGAATCCAAAATTTATCACCAACAAATAACTTGTCTAAGTTGAAAAAAGGATCTCAGTAATGATTGAAGGTGGCTTATAGCATGCTTTCAGAGGCGCCTTCTAAATGGACATTCCAAGAAATAGATCCACAATCTCTTCTCTCTCTCTTGTGATTGTTAAGTCTCAAAACACTATCCTTAGCCTTTATAATTTATGGAACTTACTGCCTAAAAGTAGTGCCAGAACTACTATGACCTAATGGGTCAAGAAGAGTTGGCCAAATTTGATTAAATCTTTTTTAAGCGAGATTGTCAAGATATTGCTTCCATTAAAATTTGAAATCCATTATTAGACTCATATAAAAGGAGGATTGACCTAATAGACTATATCACATATTCTTAGTTGATCACCTCTCTATTCAATAATGATGATTCTTTGATGTGTAAATTATTCTTTATCACCTTTCAGTTATCCAAACCTAGGGATTTACTTCTCTTCCAGGGGCATTATTTTATTTACTAAATTTAAAAGATAATCATTGCAAAAAAAATTTTGATTTCAGACCAAAAATATTATCAAAAATCACCCGCTTTGAATTGAAATAAAAGTTTCTAATAAATTTTCGATGGATTCACTCCTATTGGTAAAACCTTAGTTAGAAATGCATTCTGATGGGCTAAAAATTAGTCAAAAAAGGGTTTGTGATGGATTTCTGACAAACTTTTTGTTGAAATTTTAGATTTTAATGAATCGATGAAAATAGCTGTGGGAACATCCGTAGGGGGCTTTCCTCAAGAAAATTACTTATGCAAAATTTCATTTGGAATTTCCAACATATTTTCTACTAAAAATTTCTAGCAACCCATGTCCATAAAAAAAAGCCTTGTAATAGTTTTTCAATAATCAAAATTTTACCCAACATCTTGTACTGAGTTTAGCTATGAAAAATCCATCAAAAATCTATTGAAAATCAGTACATAATTAAAATGAGTGAAAAGAGTTTAGCATATTTTGCCAATTTTTACACCTCCAGAAAAACTATATAACTGATTCATAAATTGCTCTAATTGATCACAACAACTCTACAAGAAGTTTATACCTAGACAAAAAAGGTAGTTATAAACAAAAATTTTATTCGCAGAAGTTCCAAAACATTAAAATTACACCAAGTTATTTAATAACTGAAGTTAAACATAATAAATGCCATGATACAAATAGAATACTAAAAATATAAACAAAAAATTAGAAGTACAAATAGAGAATTAATCATCATCGGTCAACTCATTGTCATCATCCTCCTCCTCCTCCTCCTTCTCCACTAGTGGCTCTTTCCCCTTACTTTCTCTTGGTGCATCTTCTCCATTTTTATTTCCATGGTAGCCATACATGCTTCCATTTGAGCAATTATTTAAGCCTCCATGTCCTCAACCATTACAGCAACACACCTTCGAACCATCTCATCGATCAAATCAATACTCATTCTAGAGAATGAATGGCATGCAACATAGCCAATGCTTGCGAACCTAAGTCGTACATTCTTATTTTTTTCTTACCTCTAATAGCTTCTCTCTAGATGTCAAATTGCTGACACTATCTACTTAAACTATGTGCACTAGTAGAGCTTTGACTATGTACCTCCTTTAGCATCATGTAATCATTCTACATAAAATTATAATGTCATTTAAATAGAATACATTTTCAATAGAATTATAATTTAAAAATAACAATTTTATTTACATAAGCTTTTTGAGAGACATCAATCCATTGTTTGTCCATTTTATGTTGATGTGTTATGTTATGTAACTCTATAGCTATGGGTTCCCTTCTAAAAACTTGATTATATAAATATATCGATGAAATTAATAAATAGTGTCATAACTTTAATTACTAGAAGTAATCAATGACTTATCATTCTTCACCTATATGTGAGGAATAGATCCTCCAGTATGTAGAAAGCTACCCATACCCCTACACTAAAATGCATAATTTTGTTTGGTTTATTTTTCATTACAAACATAATTTGGAGATGTCCAAGCTCTACAAAGGTTAGCTCACACACACTCTCCAATTCAAAGAGGTCATTGTCCAAAATTGTGCATGTCTTTGAACATATCACATAAACACACAACACCTCTTGACTTAAAATTTTTTTCCTAATGTTTTGGCTGTGTTCTTTTAATCACCAAAATTCTTTCTATTATATAAAACACATTAATGATAATTAGTGGACATTTAGTATAATCTATTGCATTATTTATGTGTAAAAAGCTAAGAAAATACTTTAAATTTTCTGGACCACATGTCACACACTTCAATTGGCACCTTCTTCTATGATACATAAAGAACATCAAATTTTCTTCTTATTATAAAAAAAGTTAAGATTAGAATAAAAAATTTAGATAGAAAACGTTTTGAAACAAACTTACATGCCACCCTCTAGCTCAACAAAAGTGTGTGGAATGGGTGGCTCAAGTCCATCATGCTCAGTAGGCTTCGACGGATTAGTTTAATAAGATGGTGGATGGTGATAGTGGGGCTCCCTTTGACCTGTGTGGACCTAAAATAGGTAAAATGATGGAGTGTTAGTTGGCTCTAGAGTATGATAGGTGGATGTATGTGTGGGTCTAGTAGTCCATGGTGGAGAGATCAAAATAAAGGTTATGGTGGTGATAGTAGTGGTTGTCTAAACATTGGGCCAAAAAGTAGTCTTCTTCGTCCTCCTGAAGATGGTTGTGATTGACCTATGAGGGACATCACCACCACCACCTGATGTCATCTACAATAAAAAGAAAACTATAAATGATTATATTAGTAAGAAAAAAAAAGTAAAGAAAGTACTAAACTAAAAGATAACTCTTGCTTTAGGCATGATTTTAATAATCACTGCAGAATCTATTTTTTCTTTTATTTTTTCAATATATCTAAGGTAATACATTTGAGTAGCTTGATGCGTAAGGATAAAAATATCAAACCTAGAATATGTTTTACTCAATTTTACTTCTATGATACCATAAGACTTATGTATCCTTATTTCTCTATTAGGAATAAAATTAAACTAATCACAGCTGAATAGATAAATAGTTCTCGAATTTGATCCAAGATAATACAGTTATACAATCTCTTATAGAAATTCATAATAATCTTTCTCATCATCTAAATGTGCATTACCTTTAATGCATACACCTAAGTTATATATATTTTCTTATGACCAAGAACTAATATGAAATATGTAACCATTAACATCATAAATCGATCATCTATTCACAACTAACATAGGTCCCCAAGAAAGGCCATGAAGGTCCTATTATTCACTCCATTCCTCTAATCATGGTCCTATTAAGTTGAGTTGTATAAGAAAGTGTGGCTACTTATTAAAAAAATAAATTTAATAAGTAATTAGGGTTACTTACATGTAATCTAAACCATATAAGGAATTCACCTTCATCCTTCTTATTATTAATAATAGCATCGTCCAAGTGTATGGAGTTCACAAACCTAAACTTAATATTGAAATTAGCATGATCAAATAAATATCAAATGAGATGCAACCAAAATTGGATACTGGCACATTGACATTCTTACTCAAGAAATAGTTTAACTTCATCATAGTTGATAAGAATATTGACTGGCATTACCCTAAGCTCTTTGTCATTCAAATATTTTGAAGTTCTTCTACATACTATCTTTTTGGAATGTTGGAAAATGGAGAGCATATTTTGTGAAGCTCCAACACATTTAACATGATCCTTCTATGTATGTGGCTCAAAGTAGTAGGAATAGAAATTTGTATTCTTCTAAGTTGAATAAGCTTGTCATGTTTATTTTTGGATGTGGGAGAGACATCGCACAGATTATAGAGGGTACTTATTGAAGTGATCAGGTACGACATTGAGGTTTGATGTACTATCTTGAAAGATAGGGACATCACCCTGCAATGGACCTAATCACCTAATAAGGACTCCTAAGTAATGGGTCTTCGAATATACCAGAGATTTTTTCTTACTTTATATGGATGAATAAAGCAGAGTTTATTTAAGCCGGGTTCTTAAGTTCCCTATAGAAGCAAGCCTCTATAGTTAATTACATCATAGGAAATGAAATTCCTTAAGAATACTCTCAATTAAAGTAGACAATTATCATCTCCAAAGATTTCAATGTTTAACTATCAAAGGATTGGTTATGTTTAAAAAATCAATTGGGAGAAACCACGACTCTTTTGGGTCGCCACTCCCTCCATACCACAATTGAAGTGGAAAGTCGAGCAGGGGAGCTCGACCTCACCTCAATAGGTGGAATAGATGGAGCAGGATCCTTGGGCTATAGTAGGATCACCAAAGCAGAGGGCCTCTCTCTAGATTGGGGCTTGTGCAGCTTGGCAGGGACTGTGGATGCTGAAACTTGGATTGGTGAAGGTGGATGGTAAGTGGAGCGATGTGATGGTACAGACACTGGCTGCCTCTCCGCCAGAGATCTCCTCCTATGATTGATGGTGCTAGTGAGAACTATATGATTAGAATGATCGGCTCTAATAGCTCACCAATCATGAAAGTCCATCAAAGCGAAGGCCATCGATTTCCTGGCATACATCCTCCTCTCTCACTTGCCCCCTTGGGTAGCGACTCTAACCTCAGTGGCTCTCTCTCTATCTATCTGACCCCTAACACTCCTAGAGATCAGACTCCTCAAGTCATGTAGCATGCCGAACTCCGAGCATCCGTGGGCTCTACCGACTCTATGAAGAATGGATCGTATACCAGCATAGGGCTTCCTTGTCCCTAGTCAGTGTCTCAAACTCTACAAGTGGTGCGGGTGATGCAGTAATCCTATAGTAATCCTCCTCTCCTTTTGAAGCTGAGGGAGGGTAAAACCTACTACCACTTAAAAGTGGAGAGGTCTCACCACGGGAACCCTCCTCAATAATATGAGAGGCATCATCTATCTGCCTCGCCTCATGGTCGTATTGCTGCTTGACCTTGCAGTTCTTATTATGGCATTTTGTCTTAGTGAGTGGGGTGGAACGGGAGCTAGTACCAACCTAAAAAGTGGAAGAGACTATCTCAGAAGCTAAGATAACCTTCCCATTCAGAGCAGGGGAAACAATAGAGGTGGTGCTAACCCTTGCTATAACTGCAGTCAGGGCAACAAACTGTACTGGCACTAACACTAGCAGGGGTGTAGGAACCACAACGTCTTTCCTCTTCAGCGAGAAAAACTCAGAACTAGACTGAACGTCAAAGCGAAGAAGGGCTCTTGCCTGCCACCTCCTCCTTGCTAACAGTGGTGAGGGCTGGTCCCTCACATGTGACTTTAAGGCTCTTAAAGCCAAGTATGAATTGGATCATAGGAGCGGAGGTGAGTATGTCCTGATCCAAGGCCAAATCCACACCTAAGGCAAAGGAAAAGATCAACTTTCTGGAAGGCATGGTTGAAGCTGATTGAAGGCGGGAAGGACCTAACTGGGTTGATATCTCTGCATTGTTGAAAAAGAATAAGATTAGACCCTTGCCTTGAATAACAAATTTGAATTGTTGACTTTGATTTGATTTTTGAACTTGCACCCACACTTAACAAATTTTGGAATGCTAAGTGGGGTTCATTATATTAGAGAGATTTAAGAATTTGGAGGAGAGACTTTGCCATGAATTATTGAATATGAATTTGATTTTGATTTTGAGTCCCACATCCAACAAATTTAAGTATGTTCAATGGGGTTCATTTATTTTGGAGAGAATTTTGGAGATGAATTTGTTATATTCTTTTGTTGTAGTTTGATTTTGGAACCCTATTTAGTAAATTTAGGTATGCTAAACGAGGTTCAATCATATGTTTAAAAATTTTTGAAAGCTTTTTGTCTTAATGGTTTGATTGTTGTTTATTTTATATGTCAATTTTATTTGAAAAGAAGAACTCTCATTTAATAAATTTAAGTTAGTTAAATGGGGTTCAATTGTATTTGATATTTGTTGTTGATTTGACTTTTTGAAAAGGGGAACTCTTGCTTGACAAATTTAGGTATGTTAAATAGAGTTCAAATATATTTTTGATGTTTATTGTTGGAGTTTGATTTTGTTTAGAAGATTAGACTTTCATTTAATAAATTTAGGTATGTTAAATGGAGTTCACTTGTGTGTTTGATTGTTAGTATATTGATGTGTAGTTTTATTTTGATTTTGAGGATTGAACTCTCATTTAACAAATTTAGGTAGGTTAAATAGAGTTCAAAATGTATGTTGGATATTTTCATTTTAATTTAATTTTGAAATTGAAACTCTCATTTAAAAAATATGGGTATGTTAAATGGAGGTCAATTATATATTTTTTATCTTGATTTTGTCCTGATTTTGAAAAAGGGAACCTTTACTTAACAAATTTGAGTATGTTAAGTGAAGTCCAATTTGTATGTTGGTTGTTTTGATTTTAGTTTGGAAAAAGGAACTCTCATTTAACAAATATGGTATGCTAAACAGAGTTCAATTATATGTTATTTATCTTAATTTTATTTTGATTTTGAAAAAGGAAACCTTTACTTAACAAATTTGAGTATGTTAAGTGAAGTCCAATTTGTATGTTGGTTGTTTTGATTTTAGTTTGGAAAATGGAACTCTCATTTAACAAATATGGGTATGTTAAATGGAGTTGGTTTTGTTTTAAAAAATTTTTGGGTATATTTGATTTTAATTTTGAAAAGGGGACCCTCATTTAAGAAATTTAATTATGTTAAATGGGATTATTTAATTTTATGAAAGAGGGTTTGAATATGTTTATCTTTGAAAGAGAGATTTGTTGTTTGATTTTAAAATAGGGGAACACTCACTTAGCAATTTTAAGTATGCTAAATGAGGTTCAATTAATTTTACTTGAAAGATTTTGATTTTGTTTTACTTGACTTTTAATTTTAAGAGAGAACCTTTATTTGGCAAATTTTATTATGTTAAGTGAAGTTCACATGATTTTACTTTGAAAAGAACTTAAAATATTTTACAGAAGATTTTATTTATTTTACTTTAGATTCATTTAAAGTTTTGTCAAATATGAACTGAACCTTACTTCACCAAGCTAATGGTAAGAGGTTCCAAATTCTATTTGACTTATATTTTGTCATCTCCTTTATTTAATTATCATATTATTACCTATTGGAGGACCCAATAGGAGTCTTAGGACCTATACAGGAGTGAGGTCCTAAAACCTAAAGGATGCTGGCTACCTTTACTTAAGAATGAAATGAGAAAAGGGCCAATGGAAAGAAAGATAGTCTTAGGCTTATACAAAAATATAAGTCAACTATCAATGCTTGGAGATAATAATTGTCTACTAGAGATGGAGAGAGGAAACCTCCCCAACAGAGTTGACGTAAAAAAAAATCTATGTGTGTGTGTGGGGGAGGGGTGGACACCATGTAGATCGTAGGGGTACTTATTGAAGTGATCGAGTATAATATTGAGGTATGATGTACTATCTTGAAAGATAGGGACATCACCCTACAATGGACCTAATCACCTAATAAGGACTCCTAAGGCATGATGGGTCTTCGAATATACCATTGATTTTTCTCTTACTTTATATTGATGAATAAAGTAGGGTATATATTAATCTAGGCTCTTAAGTTCCCTATAGAGACAACTATCCATAGTTAATTACATCATAGGGAATGAAATTCTCTAAGAATACTCTTGATTAAAGTAGACAATTATCGTCTCCAAATATTTCAAGGTTAGACTATTAAATGATTAGTTATGTTTGAAAAATCAATTGTGAAAGTTCAAGGAGAAGAATTATTTTTGAAATCCAAAGGGAGGAAGTAGGAAATGCTCATGATACTAGGAAACCTAGTGAGCATTCCAATCTATCCTATGGTGAGGCTTTATATATTTGAAAGAGAAGAGGTTTTATTCATTTGGATTGAATTTTAGTAGATTGCAAGGGCTTATAGTCCACCAACAAAATATTATGGAAACGACTAAGAGGTGAGAATTTGTGCTTTTAGCCTAAGGGAAACAGCAACCTCGGATCCTAAATCTAATGAGCTTTAGCACAAGCTAAAGCATGACCTAAATCTAAGCGACAAGTGGATATAAGGGTTTATCTCCATAAGAGAGGATGAACCGTCCAACTTTTGGAATTACAACTGCTTGGAGTGTCTACCACCTAACTCCTATGATTTAAAATCATGTAGTCTAGTCTTATGAATTGTAAGATAACTAGGGTAGTTATTTAATTGGAAATAATACTAAAATCATAAACCCACTTCTTAAGAGACTAGAGTATGAGTGGTATGAACATGTGACTTAATCTACAAATGCAAAATATTTTTAAATTTTTATTTAATTTTGGACATATCATTTAGCTTTGGGATTTTTGTATGCCTAAATGCATGATGAAATAGGTTATTGGCTAAATCAAAAGAGAAAGAGGGTGAAGCTCCATCATCAGGGGTTGCTCTCATTGGTCAAATGGTCCTTATTGTGTAAGGACGGAGACCTTCATTTTTAGCAAGAGTGATAGAAGATGCATGAATGATGTGAAACATACAATATTCAGCTAAGGGGTTACTAAATCTTTTAATTATCTTGATTATAGCCTAGCTTTATGATGAGGTTATGAATTATTTAAAATTTAGTTATGAGTGATTAGTTGGATAAAAAAATTATTTCATCCTAAGAGCCTATTGCATCCAGGCCACACATTAAAGCATAAAACATAAAAAAAAAATATGAAAAGCATGCCATCCTAATGCACAGTTTAAACATAATATCAAATAATTTTATAAACTACTGCAAAAGAATAATAGGCGCCGCCTGCATTACCTAAGAAAAGATGAGTGGTCGAGCTCTACCTTTATACAACCCAGAATATGAAAAGATAATTACAATTTAGAATGAATACATGCTATGGGGGTCTTCATTCTTCACTCTTCATATCTTCATTTCCTTCCCTTCCTTCCTTCTTTGATTTGGATGTGTTCCAAGGCATCACAGGGCACTGTAAGACTAAGCCTTCTTGGACTTAGCACAAAATCCCAGATAGTTGTATGTATAATTTGGACTTAGCACCCTGCAGATGGGTGACCAAGCCCACCTATCCTAACTTGGAATATGCTTAGGGTTTACGCAACATGTAAAAATGGCATTCATATTTTTTTTAAGCATCCCCTTAAGCATGATCCTTTGCAAAAAAAATATGATTAGGCTAAGAGCGGCCTAACTTCCAATCTACGAAGCCTACACCCTAACATCCTGTCAAAAATATTACATGACAAAATAAAACATACACCATACATACACCGTCCTAACTTAGGACTAGAAGTAGTGGTTTAGTTCTAGTGTGTGTGCTAAGGCTTGGTGTGGTGTGTCTTAACTAAGCATTAGAGTTATGATTTTCTAAATGAGGAAAGGTTTAATTACACATAAAGGTTAGTTTTTTTTTTAAAGTTGCTTAGTTGGCTTGAGGATTTTAATTTATAATCTATTTGGTTTCACTTTACTTACACTTAGCATCTAAGTGTTATAAAGAAAAGAATGAGGATTACCCTCTTTCACCCATACCTTAAGCCACTTTCTAAAGTACATTTTTATGACTTAGTTTCCTTTAGTGAATGACTTATTACATATTTTTATTATTCTTAATTTTAGGTCAACTTTAAATAGTCCTATTCAATGTGAATGACATCTTTGAATTAATTAAATTGAATTACTACCATATGATATATATTAAATCATTTCTTTCCATCACATATAGCATGCACATGATTCAATCTTAAGTATATTTATACATACAAGACATGTTTTAGCACACTTGAATGATGAATGTATACATTTAGAACTTATATTTCATTTGATTGAATTATTTAATACATGTAAATTTAAAGTTCTATCAAAATTCTTATACAAAAATACATAAGAATGAAATTAAATAATTATATGTCATCATTAACCAAGGAAGTGAGATAATCAAATGATCTCCTTGGGGCTACTTAAAGTATCGTATTCTTGGGATGCCCAGACTATATACCCATCACTATTCAAACTTACATAAATCAATATATATGAATCATAGGAAAGAGAGCATTATCTTTACATTTAATATAGTTCAATGACTTAGATGATTTTGGATGCATGTATTCTTTAGTAACAAAAAGGGATTTTTCATCTTTTAGTTAAGCACACATGCACATGTATAAAAGACGTAAGCAAGTTCGTGCCATTGTTAATCAAGAAAGTGAGGTAATCAAATGACCTCCTTGGATACTTAAAGCCTTGTATTCTTGCAATTTTTAGACTAAATACTTACTATCTTAAATACATATGAATGTATATACAACTATAAGGATGAAAACCATGCAGATATTGTATTTTCTTTAGTTGAATTATTTAGGCATGTGAATTAAAGCTATATCCAAATTATAATATCAAAATAAATATAAATGAAACTAAATGAGTACATGCCATTGTTAAACCAGGGAAGTAAGGTAATTAAATAACCTCCTTGGGGCTACTTAAAGCCTCGTATTCCCGAGATGTCCAGACTATATACCCATTTCTGTTCAAACTTATGTAAATCTATATGTATGAATCATAAGAAAGAGAGCTTCATTTCACATACTTAAGCTAAAAGTACAACCAAATCCTATATGTAATCATAACTATCATCACTCCACATATTATTGTCAATTTATTAATTTTAAAAAATAGATTAGAATTTATTAGTGATAATAGCCACACATATAGTTTAGTTAAGTCAACACATTCAAGCTTACATAAAGAAAATTCTTTTTTTGTGTTCACTTAACTTTGAAAAGATGAATGCATGAAGTCAAATGACATACAATATTTAAAGTGATTGTAAATGAATAATTAGATATAAACACATGGTTCATTCAATTAAACTAATTCCTAAGGACAATCACATTAAAAAAACTCATTTAAAGAAAACCAAAGTTCGTTATTAATTTATGGTTTAGGATTTTAATTCATTTCAGAGAGGAGAACTTATCATTTTCTATTTTAATCTGATTCCCACATTAGTAATTTGATTTGGTTTAACAAAAGGTAATTAAGTGGATTTTATTATTTAATTAAGTTGGATCCTTAATTAAATCAATTAATCACCTTTACCTATGCTTCTGTAATTTAATTAACCATTTAATTATAAGCCACAAATGACATGAACATGTGAGGAAATAAAATTGCAATGCTCCTAAAGGACCTAATGCAAATGGCTCATAATTATGGGTTGTTTAAGTTAAAGAATATAATTAAGTACTTTTATAATTTTTCCAAACTTATGGGCTAATCATAATTTCATTAAGGGTCTTTATGCTATTAAACATATAAAGAGGAACCCTTAATTCCATTGCTAATTATCTGATGTGATCATGATTTTAATTTAATAAATTAAGACTTTTAATTAACTAATTAATCCCTTAATTGATTTCCATATTAATTAATCCTCTTTCAAATGAAATGGACTTGGTGAGAGATTAGGAAAGAAGTCCTAATCTCATTCCCTTATCCATTCACAATTGAAAAGTGATTAATAAGTTTAATTAATTTATTTGTTGTTATTTTAGATGTTAATTAATCATTTAATTAATTAAGGGAGTAATTAGGGTTCAAAAGATCAATTTCTCTAATTACTTAAGCAATAAATTCCAAGAAAATTATGCGAGGTAAAGGTCATCCCATTAAATAAATTCCCAAAGTCTAGAATTAATTTCCCAAGTAACTAAGGCTTAAGTAGGTTAATTAAATTTGTATTTAAACTTTAATTAAGCCTTAATTACTATTTAAAATCAATTGTAATTAATTTTAGTTGATTCTCCAATGAATTACATTTAAAATGAGTATTTATTTACATTTTTCAGATTAATTCTACAATTTGTTATGATTTTTCAATGTTTCAGTGATTAAAATAATTATTTAAGCTCTAATTAAACCTAATCTTGTTGGCACTGATGTGAACTGTTGATATGGCACGCTTTCCATGCAGTGTCATGGGATAGATTATTTAAGCAAATCTGAGTCAGAACTGATGTGGTTGGCAGTGGACGCAGTTTCATCCTTGCCGCCCGATCTAAGATCAGATGGTGGAGATTAAACCCATGATTCTTAAAGGATTTAAAATGGATAGATCTAATGGATTAATCACAACCGTTTGTTTCGATCATACAACAGATGGTGCATGATCTATCTTCCCATGAGCGATGGGAGATGAACACCGTCTACCTTCCCTCACTCGATTTGAGCTCACCAAAGCTCGGATGACCATGAAATCGATCCGACACCTTCATGAGGAAGATCCGAAGGGATCTAATGGTTGAATTCACATGACATACAACTTTTTTTCAAATAGGCCTAGAAAATTTTGCCTAAAGCTCAGTTTAATGGAAATTACCTCGTCGGAGCTCAAGACCGACAGTGAAATGCTTGAGGTAGCTTCGCCTATATGAGGCGAAGCCCTGCCATGTAGCTTACGTGTTAATTTCTTACTGCTTACTCTGTGGACCAAATTCCATCGATTTGTAGAAGGATGTCGATCAAAGTAGCACCTCTGGTGGTCGTGGAGCTCAGGAGAAGTTTTATTTCACTCGACGGAGGTAAGGAAAGGTGTGAGAGAAGTTAATTGAAGTTTGGTTGAGGTTTAAAGAAGTTGGGTCGAGTGGTGGTTTTCCCTGTTTCGGTTTGAGGGTGTTTAGCATCAAAAAGGCTCGGGGGGTTTGGAGAGTTTCCTGAGATTTTGAAAGTCACCTTGGAAGCTCACTGAATGTGAATATCTCTGAATTGAGTCAAAATGAGGGGGGTATATGCCCCCTTCCTTATATCGGATGGCTTGGATTGCTCCCTCATTTTTAGTCGATCAAATGCCATCCGAGTGCCAAAAAGGTCAAAGTCAATCCCATGTGGCTCAGTTTGGTTGATTAGAGGCTTTGGTTGGTGGCTTAAGGCAGCTCCCTCCTTGCTTATGTCCATTGGGATCGATTAGTGTGGGGAGGTAAATTAACTCACCTCCCCTTGGTCCATAGCCGATCTAGCACACTTGGGTTGGGTTAGCCAGGTAGGTTAGGTCCTATTTTGGGTGTGAGGTGGCTACCAAGTACAGAGAAAGAGATTTGACCTTCCAAAAATGGGTTTGAACCCATGTGGAGAGCTTTGCCCAATGGGTCAAAGGTCAAATCGGGTCCTAACTGGGTTGAGTTGGTTTTAGGCTGACCCAAGGTGAGTCTATGATGGGTTGGGTTAGATCCTAATGGGTTTGGACTTGGTTTGTGTGGATTTGATTCAATTTGACCCATATAGTTCAAATTGGGCTAGGTTGGGTTATGTTGACTAATTGATCAAATTGGGTCAAACCAAGGCTTGGGTCAAGTTCAAATGATGATTTGAAGTAATTTGGTTCAATTGGTTTGAGTCAATTTTGCTTGGATTTGATTTTGGCTCATTTGAGTCATATGGGTCAAATACAACAATTTGACCAAATTGGCCAAATTGGCTTGGGTTAGGGGTTGGTTTGGGTTTGATTGATCAATTGATAATGATTGCAAGCTTCAATTTGAATTAATTTGAATTTAAATTTGATTTATGTCAATTTGACCCTTTAAGTTAATTTGGGTTAAATGGGTCAATTTGGTTCAATTTAGGCTTTGGTCAAGTTCAACAATCAATTTGGAATGAACTTGAGCTATTGGTTCTAATCAATTTGGATTATATCTTGATTTGACCCAATTTAGTCTTTTAGGTCAAATTGGGTCAACTTGGGTCAAAGTACCAATTGGGTTAGGTTTGGCTCAATTGATGGTCAAGTCATGTTCTAGGATTGATCTTAGGTTGATGTGGATCATAGGTTTCAATCAATTTGGCTTGGGTTAAGATTTGGATAGTTTGATTTATGTAAGTTAAGTGGGTTGACTTAGTTTGACCCAATTGATGATAATTAATAGATCAAGGATAATTGATGATCATCATAGGAGGTTTTGGTAGGTTTGGTTCAATCCAATTTAGGTAAGATTGAATTTGGTTCAAATAGATCAAACTGGTCACTTTTGGTCACCAATTGGGCTTAGTTGAATTGATTTTAGGTTGAATTGAGTTCAGTAAGATTTATAAATGGACTTAGGGTTGACTTATAGCTTTGATTGCAATTGATTTTGGTTTGAATGAATTTTGGCTCATTTGAGTATATCAAGTCAAATGGGTTAAGTTAGGTTTGATTGAATTGATTTTGGGTTTGAGTGAATTGATGGTAGATTTGATTTATATTTAGGATGATGATTGGGGGAATAATTGATTCATGAGAAAATCAAATGAGTTTGGCTTGAATTGAATGGAATTTTGGCTAAGTCCATGGGATTAAATCATAAGGCTTAGGAAGGATTGATTTGCTTGTGAATTTGCTTTGGTTTGATTGGTTTGATTGTGAATTTGATTTGGATTTGGGATTTGGTTTAGCTTAAGAAGGTAAGTATAGATTAGTTTGGCAATAGGCTAGGTATGTTTCCCTAATCCTAAGGTATACCCTAATCTTATGATTAACCCTTCTAAGTCTCTTGGCTTAGGTTAAGTATTCACCTAATTGCTAGAAGTGTCTTATGACTAAGGAGAATCTAGTGTCTAGAAGACTCCTAAATATAAGGAGAGGAGATTGAGTCCTCACTCCAAAAGTGAGGTCAACAAAGCTTCAAATATTGAGCCTTCAAAATGTGCTTTATTCTTCATAATTATCTCAAGTTTATTCCAAAATATGCAGTAGTTTGATGAATTAAGTGTGACAAAAATGATAGTTAAGTAATATTATTGGTCAATATATATATAGATACGTATCAAAAGGGTACATCCAATGATACTACATTAGACCTCCAACTCTAGCTTTGTATGATAAACGTATTTACAAGTGCTCCATTGAGTAAAAAAAAAAAAGAAAGGAATATCTCTCGAGATTGCATAGTATGAGTGGAGTATCAGTTTCAAATTACCTTAAAGCATCATCATTTAATCAACTTGAACATAATTCTTTGAATAATAAGCAAAGTTCAATCATAAGATTCAGTATTTGATCATGTAAAGCACAAAATGCAACTAACAATAAGCATTATAAGAAAATGTGGTAATCATCATTCTTCATTTAAATATATTTTTTTCACTCTTCAAATCAATGCATCGACTAGAATTAGATACATACCTGTATGATAACTTCAATCACTATGCTCATTCAAAAGTTGTTATCCCAGGGAGGGATAGGAGGAAGAGGGTCGGGCATAATTTACCACTGGTAGTCTCCTTTAGTTATAACTCTTTTCTCCTGAAATTTACAATTAAGTTTAATCTAGCCTTCACATTTTCTTTACCTTTTTCCTTAACATACATCCTAATGTTTAATATGTTGTCAAAGAAATTCTTCTATATATCCATCACATTAAAATTGAGCATAATCAGATTATACTTTTAGTAAGGCATTTTATTGACCTCACTTTTGGAGTGAGGATTGATCACTCCCATCCTAGGTCCAGGATTATTCTAGACACAGGTTTCCTTAGGGCTAGGACACTTCTAGTAGTTAAGAGGACACTAAACCTAGACCTAAAGACTTATAGGGAATGAACCTAGGTCTAGAGCTTACCTTAGGACAAGTGGGCTATACTTACCCTAAGGCCAAAACCAACGCTCATACCCATCAATTCATTTAAACTTAAACTAAATGATTGAAACCTCAACCCCAAGCCAATCAATTGACCTTGATTGAATTTGGTTTCCAATCCAAGCTCCAAGCTAAATTAATTTGAATCTTAACCCAAGTTAACACACTTCAATCCTATAACTCCATTCAAACTAATTCAAGCAAACTAAACTCAATTCAATTCTCTTAATCAATCTAATTATCCAATGGATCATTTCAAATTTTTTCAACACTTGCAATCAAGTCAATTAAATCAATTAGACGTAATTAGCCCAAGTTATCCCATTTGACCTAAAATGTTCAAATGAGCCAAAATTTAATTGAACTTAAATCAATTATAGTCAAAGACAACAATCAAATCCATGTTTATCATTGAATATATTTCAATCATCCATAGCCTCAATTGTCCTAAATTGACTTGACCAAACTATTTAACCCAAAGTGACCTAAAAAGCCCCAATTAGACCAAACTTCAATCAAACTCCCATTGGATCAAACTGAACTATCCAATCTCTTCATTAATGATCATTAATGAACACTCAACTATAATTAATCGAATCTAACCAAGCCAATTTGGCCCCTCAATCCAAGTTGACCCAAAGTGACCTAAAGGGCCAATTTGGACCAAATCATGTTATAAGCCAAATTAATTACAACCAATGACTCTCATCAATCATAAATTGAATATTAAATATGACTCACCATTTGAAGCCAATTTGGTCTCTTGACCCAAGTTGACCCAATTTGACCTAAAGGGCCAAATTGGACCAAATCAAATCCTAAATCAAATTGGTTGAAACTAATGCTTCTAATTAATCACCAATTAGATGTTGGACATGATCCAACCTTTAATTGGACCCAATTTAATCAACCCAACCTAATTGACCTACTTAGCCCAATTTGACCTAAAAGGTCAAGTTAACCAAATTACTCCCTATTTCAAATTAACTCTTCCAATCAATCACTAATGAGAAATTGAACATGGACCAAACCCATGCTCAATCTAATTTGACCAATTTGGTCAAACTGATCAACATGATCGATTTGACCCAAATTGAACCATATGAATCAAATTCAAATCTAATCCAAATTGAATCAAACCAATTATACTTACTTATTCCAATTGACCAATTAAACTTAACCAAACTTTCGCTTTGGCCCAATTTGGTCAAAATGGTCAACTTATCCTAATTAAACCCATTTGACATACATGAATCAAATTGTGCCAAACCCAACCAAATCAAGTCTAAACCCAACCAAACTTGGCATGACTCATCCTTGAGTCACCATGGGCTTGCCAAGTGGGCCTAACCTATAATGAATCCGGGTTAGGTCAAACTCATTGTACCAAGCCCTCCAAATGAGATAAAATCTACATTTGGAAGGATTATCCACCTCCTCTCCTTGGCATCCATCTTTGGCCCTTTTGGGACAAAGGACCACTGACCCAACCTAACCCAAGGCTATTGGGTTTAGCCTTTATCCAAGAAAGGCTGAGTTCACCCATGAGCAATTATTTGTCCACCTAAGGAGGAGTGTACACGTCATGGTAGCCCACCACACTCCCTCAAGCTCTCACACATCCACTTCAGCAGTCCCATGCCACCTCCGACCACCTACTCTAACCAGATGATTGCCAAAGGCTAAGCCAATCTCAACCCTTAGTTTAGTTAGGGAGGAGAGTATACTCCTCCCCATTCATCTAAACCAAACACACACCTTCTATAGAGCATTCTGAGTAGTCCAAAGTATTCCTAGAGCTCCCCATGCACCCCATTACCAATGAGACCAAGCTCCACCCAAGCCTGAGAGTCATGTCCATCCAACCTCATCAAAACTCCATGAAATCCAAATTAACTCTTTGCACACATTTCCCAAGCCTCGATGAATGAAAATGAATTGATTTTTGATCAATTTGACAACCAGAAGGCATCCCTAGACCAACTTTGGTGACTTCCACTACGGCGCTCGATCCACAGACCAATTAGTAGGCTGACAGCTCAAGATTTTCTCAATAGAGCTATATCTCGTCAAGATGAAGCTCTCTCTATAAAAGGACCACTGATCTTTAGCTTCGGCGAGGTAAAAATCAGGAAGCCATAGATTTGGTCACTTTGTGTTGGTCTTTTTAGAAACGAAAAAGTGGTTTCATGTGATTTCCACCATAGGATCTTCTTACTTCTCTTCATTATCATTTTGGATTTGATTCCCTAGTAAAATGAGATCTAGTGAGCTTAGATCAAGTGGCGGAAGGTGGACAGTGTCCCTCTTCTAATGCTCATGGGAAGATGGATCACAAGTCATCACTTCAATGTGATTAGAAAGGATGATCATGATTAATCATGCTAGGAATCTCAATTTAATCCCTTCATAATCACTAAATTATTCTATACCATTTGATCCAAGATTGGATAGCCAAGATGAAATCATGTTTGCCACCACTGAGTTAATAGCCGCATCCGACATTTATAATAACTAATACCATGATGCCACATGGAAAGAGCTACCGCATTAGTATCCACATGGCACTGATGTGGTATTTTAATTTGGAGTTGTAGGGAAACCACGCAGATCTTAGGGGGTACTTATTGAAGTGATCGTGTAATATTAAGGTATAATGTATTATCTCAGAAGATAGAAACATCACTTTACAATAGACCTAATCACCTAATAAGGACTCCTAAGATAGATGGATCTACATATACCAAAGATCTTTCCCCTACTTTACATGAAGAAGTAAAGCATGATTTATTTTATGTCAGGTTTCTTAGTTCCCTATGAAAGCAAGATTCGATAGTTAATTATATCTTAGGAAATTTGTATTTTCTAAGAACACTATCGATTAAAGTATTCAACAAGTATCTCCAAAGATTTCAAAGCTGGATTATCAGAGAATTCGGTACTTTTAGTAACTAAGGGAAAAAGTTCAAATAGAAGGGCTTATTTATAGATTCTGAAGAATAATAAGTAGGAAGCACCCATGATATTAGAAAGTCTAGTATGTGCTTCAATCTACCCTATAGTGAGGCTTTATATTTTTGAAAGATAGAATTTACTTTTATCTAAGATGGAATCTTATTAAAATGTTAGGGCTTAGAGTCCAACAACATAAGATTATGAAATCACCTAAGAGGTGAGGACTTATACTCATAGCCCAAAGGAAATAATTGGCCTAAAAACCTAAATTTAAAATGCTCTAGAACAAGCTAGAGGCACAACCTAAGTCTAATCAAAAAAATAGGGCATAATAGTTTACTTCCATAAGAGAGAATAGACGCATACCGACTCTTTGAGACTTACAACCACCTAGAGTGGCCTCCACCTAACACCTCTTATGCTTTAAAATCATGTAGGTCGGTCATATGTAGATGCAAGATAGCTAGGCTATTATTTTATTAAGAAGGAAGCTAAAGTCCTGCGGTGTTTTATTTCTCAAACTTTGGGAATTTGAAAAATAAATGTTGGATATATTATGACACCACGTAGATCTGCAGATATACTCATTAGGGTGATCGAGTGTGACATTGAAGAATGATGTACTATCTCGAGATAGAAGTCACCATCCTATAATGGACCTAATCACCTAATAAGGACTCTTAAGGATAATGGGTCTTCAAATGTACTAGAGATATTTCCCCTATTTTATATTAAAAAGTAAAGTAGGGTTTATTTTAAACTGGGTTCGTTAAGTTCTCTATGGAGACAAACCCCCATAGTTAATTACATCCTAAGAAATGAGATTTCTTAATAATACTCTCGTCAAGGTAAATGATCGTTGTCTTTAAAGATATCAAAGATAGGACTATCAACAAATTCATTTTTTTTTGTGGAAAATCAAGTGGGATTGATCAAAAAGAGGGAGTTATTATCTAAACCAAAAGGGGATGAGTAGGGGATGCTTATGATACTAAGAAACCTAGTGAGCATCCCAAACTATCCTATGGTTGGGCTTTATATTTTTAAAATTTGAAGAGATTTAATTATTTGAACTGAATTTTTATTAGAAATATAGGGCTTACAATTCCACAACACGAGATCATGGAAATGCCTAAGAGGTAAGGATTTATGCTTGTAGCCCGCAAAGGAAAACAAGAACCTTGGATCTTAAATCTAGGGAGCTTTGGTGAGGGCTAAGACACAACCTAAATCTAAGATGAAAAATGAGTATATGGTTTATCGCCACAAGAGAGGATAAACCACCCAACTGTTGGACTTAAAACTGCCTGAGGGTGGTCGCCAACTAACTCCTCTTACAATTTTAAATACATGTAGGTAAGTCCTATGCTTTGCAAGATGGCTAAGCTGTTATTTGTTTAGAAAGGAGAATAAATCCTTAAACTCACTCCCTAAGAGACTAGATCTTGAAGGACATGAACTCATGACTTAATTTAATGCAAATTTTTATTAATTTTAATTTTTTGGACATTTTGATTTGGCACAGGCTATGGGATTTCATATGCCTAATGCATCTGAAGATTGTTTATGGGCCAAAATCAGAAAGAAGGATGTGTGTTTCCACCATGGCTCTCAAAGGTCAAGCCATTTTTTATAGCAAAGGTGGAAGCCCTCCAATAATAAGAGTGAAGAAATATGATTTATGCATGATGTGAGACATACAACATTCAGCTAAGAGGTTGATAAATCTTTTATTATTTTGATTTATGTCTTGGGCTTTAGGTGAGGTTATGAGTTATTTAATTTTAATTTTAAGTTGATTAATTTGATAAAAAATTTATTTTCCCTAAGCGTCTAATCACATCCAGGCCATTCAACAACCATCTAGTAATTAAGAAACTAAGAAAATCATGCCATTTCTAATGCACAAGCTAAACAAATATCAAATAATTTTATAAAGCTAGCGTAAAAGAATAAGAGGCCATTATGGTCAGGCTCCACCACACAAACCTGAGAGAAAATGGGTAGTCGAGCTCTACTCTTATACAACCCAGATTATAAATGAATGATTACAATTAAAAGGAATTCATGTTGTGGGGGTCTTCATTCTTCATTCTTCATTTCTTTCTTTCTTCATTTCTTTCTTTCTTCACTCCTTTCTTCCTTTCGATTTGTCTTGAGATGTGGTTTGCTCCAAGACTTCACATGATATATAAGACATGCTGTGATGACCAATGTTCACCTTAATTCCCCCATAAAATTCATTCCAAACATTAATTACAAAATTTACATCAAAATAAAAAATATAAATCTAACTAAACCTACAGAATAGAGATTAGCTAAACATACAACACAAACCAAGCAATTATAGGAATAATTTGGATATAGCACCCCACACTTGGGTAACCAAGTCCATTTGTCCTAATTTGGATTATGCTTAGGGGTATAAGCAACCTGCATAGCAAAAGCATTTATATTTTTATTACAGCTCCCCGTAAGCACAATCACTTATAGAAGACATTATTAGACTAAGATCATCCTATCATACAGTCTACGCACATGCATCTTAACATCCAGTCTAAAAATATTACATCATAAAATAAAATCAGGCATCAAATCATGCACCACCCTAACATAGAGCTAGAGATGGTGACTTAGCCTAATGTGTGTGCCATTTAAGGCTTGTGTGGCATGTCTTAGCTAGGCTTTAAGGTTGGAATTTTCTAAGTGTGAAGGATTCAACTTAGAGGGTGGTTTCATTTTAAGTCATTTAGTTGATTTGTCAATTTTATTTGATGATTTGATTTGGTTTAAATGAACCTACATTTAATTACTAAAAGTTGTAAAGAGAAGAGAAGATAAGAGAATTTTTTTTTCATCCCTACCTTAACTAATTTATAAGGTAGATTCATTAATGATTTTTTTATTAGTGAATATTTAATTATATGTTTTAATTAACTCTAAGTTTAGATTTGCTCTAAATAAACTTATTCAATAAGAAATGCATCTTAGGATTAGTTATGGTGAATTACTATCACATAACACACAACTATTTATTTCTTTCCAACATGTATACCATGCAAATGAATAATCCTAAGCATACTATTGGTTTAAAATTTCTATAGGGAGTCACCTTTAAATCTGTTAGGAGAAAGAAAAGGCAAGACACTATAAAAATTTATCTTGTTAAGACACCACATAGATCCATAGATGTGCTTATTCAGGTGATGGGGTACGTCATCAAGGAAATAGTGTACTATCCCGAAAGATAGAAGTCACTACCTTTTAATGGACCTAATTATCTCAATAAGGACTCCTAAGGATGATGGGTCTGCATATGTACCAGAGATTCTTCCTCTACTTTACATGGAAAAGTAAAGTAGGGTTTATTTTAAACCAGGTTCATTAAGTTCTTTACAGGGGCAAGTCCCCATAGTTAATTACATCCTAAGGGACGAGATCCCTTAGAAAAACTCTCGATTAAGATAAATGATCATTGTATTTGAAGATTTCAATAGGAAAGGACTATCAATCGATTATTTTATGTTTGAAGATCAAATAGGATTAATCAAAAGAAGAAGTTAATATCGACGCCAAAATGGAAGATAAGTAGTAGATGCCCACGATGCTAGAAAACCTAGTGAGCATCTCAAACTATCCTATAGTTGGGCTTTATATTTTAGAAATTGATTTAATTTATTTAGGTTGCATTTTTCATTAGAAATTTAGAACTTAAGATTCCTTAAAATAAGATTAAGAAAATGCCTAAGAGGTGAGAATTATGCTTATGGCCCACAAAATGGAGAAGCAACCTCATAAACTATGTTTAGAGAGCTTTGGCGAGGACAAAAAGCATAACCTAAATCTAAAGAAAAAATGGGTAATTGGTTTTCCTCCATAAGAGAGGACAAACCACCCAACAGCTTGGACTTACAACCGCCTGGGGGTGGCCGCCAACTAATTTCTCCTATGATTTTAAATACATGTAGGCAAGTCTTTATGCTTATGCAAGATAGCTAGGCTATTATTCATTTAGAAAGATACTAAGTCCTTAAACTCACTCTCTAAAGAGACTAGATCAAGTAAAGGGCATACTTCAAATGACTTAAATCTAATGCAATTCAAATTTTATTTTATTTTTTTTTGGACAAATATTTTTGACTCAGGCTAATAGGATTCATATGACTAATGCATGAGAAATCAGATTATTGGCCAAAATCAGTGAGAAGGGAGGAGGTGAGTTTCCACCATGGCTCTCAAAGGTCAAGCCAAGTTTCTCTGGAAAAGGTGGAAGCCCTCCAATCAAGAGTAAAATAAGATGCATTTGTACATGATATTGCAAAATAAATGCTCATCCAGCTAACGGTTGATAATTCTTTTATCTTGATTTTAAACCTAAACTTTAGGTGAGGATATGAGTTATTTAATTTTATTTTGAGTTTTTATATTGGGTAAAAGATTTATTTTTTCTTAAAGAGCCTAATCCACATCTAGGCCATACATAAAGCAAGGAAGAAACTAGAAAAATCATGCCACTTAATGCAAATGCTAAACAAATCATCAATCAATTTATAAAGCTAATTGTAAAAAGAATAAATGGTAATTGTGGTCGGGTACCACCACACAAACCCAAAAATAATGAATGTGGGTAGCCGAGCTCAACCCTTATATAATCCAGATTATAATTGAATTAAATTACAATTAAGCAAGGAATTCATTGTTATGGTGGTCTTCAAGCTTTATTCCTCTTTCTTCTTTCTTCTTTCTTCTTCTTCTTTCTTTTTTTTCTTCTTTAGGTTCCTTCCTTTAGATGGTTGGATGCTAGATGAACCAAGGCTTCACATGGTGTATAAGATAGGATCTTATGACCAATGCTTATCCTAATTCCCATAACAATCATTCCAAAATCTTAATTATACAAATTTTTACATGAAAAGGAAAAGTGAAATTCTAACTAATACCTGCAAAACAAAGGTTAGCTAAAACACACCAAACAAATCCCAAGCAAGTATATTGGACTTATTACCCCACACATGGGTGAGTAAGTCCACCTGGCCTATGGATTCTGCTTGGGGGTATAAATCACCTACAAGCAAAAGCATTTATATTTTTTATTTATGATAGCGCCCCTTAAGCACAATCCACTACAGAAAAGAATAGTTAGACTAAGGACGTCCTACCATTCATTCTACAAGCATATACCCTACCATCCAGTCTAAAATATATATTATAAAATAAAGCATAACATCAAACCATGCACCAATCTAATCTAAAGCTAGAAGTGGTGACTTAGGCTAATGTGTGTGCTTTGAAGGCTTGTGTAGTATGCTTAGCTAGGGCTTTAGGTTCAAATTTTTTAAGTATGAAAAATATGTTCAACTTAGAGGAGAGTTTCATTTAAGTTGTTTAAGCATTATGGGTTGATTTTATTTCATGTTTTGATTTGGTTCAAGTGGATCCTACAATTAATTACTAAGTTATGAAGAGAGGGAAAGAGAAGAGAATTTCTCTTTCCTTCCCTAACCCAAGTAATTTCTAAAATAGATTCACATTTTAATTTTGTTTAGGTGAATGTTTTGATCAAACCTTTTAATCAATCTTAAGTTTAAATAAACTCTAAACAAACCTATTAAAAAAGAAAGGCATTTGAAGATTAAAGAAAATGAATCAAAATTGACATGACACGAATTACTTCATTTCTTTCCCAACATATATAGCATGCATATGGATGGACCCTAAGCATATCTATACATGCAAATCAGAGTATTTAACATATTTATGATGCATGCTAAATAATCCATTTAAGAAAATTTAGAAGTTGAATATGCATGATTTTTCTTACGTAGAAAGGGTTTTCCTTATCCAAATTTTTACATACATATATGAAAGTAAGAAAGGCATAAGTGAGTATAGCGCCATTGTTAATCAGAGGTGTAAGATACAAGACCTACTTAAGGCTACTTAAAGCCTTACAATCTCGGGGTTGTTTAGACTAATATACCACTTTCCTTAAATATAAACATGTATGTAAAAGAAATGAAATAGAAAAGGAAAATACAAAATTTGTTTAATGGATTAATTTTATCTTAAGCAATTTATGTATGCAAGTATAGATAACCCTTCTTAAATAATAGCATAGGGATGAATAGGGTATAGAATTAAGTAAGTGTTGGGTTCTTTTCAAATGAACCCTACATCTTACCAAATCCTATTCAAAATTATGCTAACATGAGAAAGAAAGGAAACCTATACTAAGCATGACTTTATAATCTATCACATACCAGCTTATAATTAAAGTATAACTAGCACACTTTCAGATTTGGCATTTGATTTATGTATTTTGAAAATAATTTGGATTTAGTAGTGATAATAGTCATTCATATTTCTACTTTAGGCAATACATGCAAGTTTGACATCAAGTAAACAATTTCATTTTAAAATTTCAATATTATGAATGCATGAAATCACATGGCATACAACTTAACATGTTGGGGAAAGATTCAAAGTTATGAAAGCATGTAAACAAACTCACTTCACTTAAATCCTAAAGACATTCTTATAGAACAAGAAAATTTAGAATAAATCAAAGTGAATTCAAAGTAATTTTTGTTTAGTTTGAAGTTTGATTTAATTTTGAAAAGGTGAAATGAGTTTGATTTTCCTAAGCCATTCCCACATGTGTTTAATAATTTTTTTAGTTTTTAGATAATTAGATCTATTTTTATGCTTAAGATGTGAATTAAGTAACTTAATTAACCCTTACCTACACCACCTTAGAAGAATTAACTAAATAATTATGAGCTAATGAGATGACATAAACCCATAAAGAATTTAAATTTTCAATGCACCTAATACTGAAAAGGCCTAATGCAATTTGACACATAATTAAAAGTTAATTAAGCTAAGGGGTTTAGCTTAAGTACTTTCAAAACACCATTTCACACATGTGAATTGGGTTTTAATTTCCTTAATTAAACTTAGGCTATTAAACACTAAGTATCTACCCAAGGTTGATTAATTAAGTTCTATAACTTTTTAGAATTTTTAGAAAATTGATTAAGGGGATAATTAATGAATTAACTCCTAATTAAAAGGAGATTAAGGAGAGAAGAGGGGGTTTAGGAAATAGCTTAGGGGAAATGCCCAAAATTATTTCATAAACCTCCTACTTACTGGATCTGACCTTAATAAACCCTAATCATAGGTTAAAATTACTTATCATACCCTAATTATGTTTAATTACATGAGAAGGGTAATTAAAGAAATCATATGCAATTATTCTAATCAAGCCTTCAATAAATCCCAAGAAAATTATGGGAGGTAGATGTTATCCCCTAAAACTTACCCAAGAAATTTGAGATTAATCAAAGCCTAATTAAAGAGTAATTACCAAAATACACTTTCTAATAAAACCCAAATTCAGAGAAAAGCATAATTTAAAACTCATCAAAATTAATTTTAAAATGTTCTAAGTTTAATTATCTATTCATAGGATTTTATTTGATATTTTCTTAATTTTTTAGAGAGAGTTATGAATTTTTGAATTTCTGTAAGTGAATTAGGAATTAATTAATGCATTTTATTAATCCCTGGCTCACAACGCAACAGGTGGCGGAGGCGGTCAACGCGCTTTACACGCATCACACTATGAGAGGGTAACTTAAGTTGTCATGTCACGAGGGTGGCTGGTGGCATGCGCTTTAATCCTCTACTATCGATCAAAGATTGGACGGCTAAGGATCCCCCTCCCCTGCATTTTAAAATGGATAAATAGATTTCTAAATCTGCTAAATAATCTCAGCCATCCATCTAAAATGTGATGATGGATGGTTGAGATCATCCAAGTCCTTCCCCTTGAACAATAGAGACCGTACATGATTAAGGGGAAGATCCAAGCTAGATCTAGCATGGAATCAAACCAAATTCATCCCACACCATCTAAAGATAGAGAGCAGCAAATCTAATGGTCAAAAATTGATGGGGTGAAAATTTCTTTCATAAAGCTCCACACCACTTTGAGTTTAATGGTCAAAAAATCCCATACCTCACCAAAGCTCGATTCCCTTGGAGAAGCTTCATCTAGTTGAGATAAAGCCTTGCTAAAGTTTGGAGCACTTGAGATTGAGTGGATCAATGTATGGATCAACTCCTCCTTACTTGAGCTTCTGCTTTAATCGAATTGGATCCTTCCTTGCTGTGGGAACTCCAATAGAAGCTTAGGTGCATTCGACTTAGCTCCTAGATGAAATTTTCAAGAGCAATTGGAAGGAAATTGAGTGAGAAAGAAATTGGCTATTGGATTGAGCTCCCCTATTTTTGCACTGTGCAAAACCGAGAAATGGGGAATTCTAATTCTCTCTAACAAGCTTGGAAGTGCTCTCTTATGATTGCTCTGAGTTCCTTAGCTTCAATCAATAGAGGACAAGTGAGAATTAAATTGAATTAGGGGGAGTCTATCTCCCCCTTGAAGGAAAGGATGACCGACAATGCTCTTGCCATTATGATCCAATTGATCATATTGAGAGGGCTATTTGATATATTTTGAGTGTGCACATGGTTGGTTTGATCCAAGGAGTGGATCGCTAACCTCCCATGTGAATTAATTTGAGCTTAAGAGGGAGTTTGAAATTTCAATTTTGAGCTAGGGGTCGGGTTTGGTCTAGAGACCAAATGGGCTGACTTAAACCCATGAGTTGGGTGCACCACTCATCCCTAGGTCCCCTTGAGCTTTAGGAAAGCCTCAAGTGATTGTGAAGAGGGTATGACCAAATTACCTATAGGTTAAGCCAAAATTTGTTCTATGGCCTAGGGGTAGGATAGCAATTTTGTTGTTTTTCTAGTTTGGATATGTTGGATATGTGGAGAAACTAGGTTTGGCCAAGTTTCATGAGGTTTGGAATTCATTTGATAGGGTTTGGCTCATAGGTTGGGTCAAGTTCATATGACCATTTGAAATATTTTGGCATCTTTGGTTTGATTCAATTTGGTATATATTTGGTTTTGGCTCATAGGACTTCATTTAGGTCAAATGGGTCAAGTTGACTTATTTGACCCATTTGACCTATTTGACTAGATCAAAGGTAGGTTTAAGTTAGGTTAGTCATATGGAGTGGATTGGTATCTTTGTTTCCAATCAATTTTGGTTAAGTTCAATTTTGACACAACATGACCTTTAGATCATGTTGGGTCTAAGGTCAATTGGGCTAGATTGGGTCTAGTTGGCCAGTTGAGGCTTTGGTCAAGTTCCACAAGTGATTTGGGATGGACTTGACCCATTAGTTTCAATCAATTTGGCTTAGATCAAGTTTTGACACATTTTATCCCTTTAGGTCAAAATAGGTCAACTTGGGTCAAGTGAGCCAATTGCTAGTTAGCTCAAATGTTGGCTTGGTCAAGTTCAAACATAAGTCATGAGTGAACTTAGCTCAATGGTTTCAATCAATTTGGCCTTTATGGATTTGGTTAGGTTTCATTTTAGGTTAAGTGTTGACTTGGTAAACCCTTAGGTTTGATTTGTTTGACCCAATTTGATTGATTGATCATCCCATGATGATTTTTGATCATGATGAGAAGGATATATGAGTTTGGTTCAATCCAATTTGGTTAGGATCAAAAGTTGGTTCATAAGGGTACTTTAGGCCACTTTGGGTCAAGTGAGGTCAAATGGCTTGGTCAAAGCTTGATTTAAAGTTGGTTGATCTTGTATATGGACTCATGATTGAAATATAAATCCATTTACAAGTGGTTTGAAGTCAAATGGTTTTTGATTCATTTGAAAATTTCATATTCAAAGGAAGAATATGAAAGGGTTTTGGTTTTGATTTTTGCACTTGGGTTTGATTGAGTGATTGAAGTTTGGATTTATATATGAGCTCATGATTGTAGGGTCAAAGATCAAACAGCTAAGGATCCCCTCTACATTTTAAAATGGATAAATTGATTTCTAAACGTGTTAAATAATCTCAGCCATCCATCTAAAATGTGTTGATGGACGGCTGAGATCATCCAAGTTCTTCCCCTTGAACAACAGAGACCGTCCATGATCAAAGGGAACATCCAGCTAGATCTAGCATGGAATCAAAACAAATTCAACCCACACCATCTAAAGATAGAGAATAGCAAATAGAATGGTCAAAAATCGATGGGGTGATGATTTCTTTCATAAAGCTCCACACCACATTGAGTTTAATGGTCAAAAAATCCCATACCTCACCAGAGGTGATCACCAGAGCTCGATTCCCTTGGAGAAGCTTCATCTGGTTGAGACAAAGCCTTGTTGAAGTTTGGGCGCTTGAGGATGAGTGGATCAATGTATGGACAAACTCCTCCTTGCTTGAGCTTCGGCTTTAATCGAATTGGGTCCTTCCTTCTTGTGGGAACTCCAATAGAAGCTTAGGTGCACTCGACTTAGCTCCTAGATGAAATGTTCAAGAGTGGAAGGAAATTGAGTGGGGAAGAAATTGGCTATTGGATTGAGCTCCCCTATTTTTGCATAGTGCAAAACCGAGAAATGGGGAATTCTAATCCTCTCTAAGAAGATTGGAAGTGCTCTCTAATGATTGCTCTAAGTCCTTAGCTTCAATCAATAGAGGGAAAGTGAGAATTAAATTGAATTAGGGGGAGTATATCTCCCCCTTGAAGGAAAGGACAACCGACAATGCTCTTGCCATTTTGATCCAATTGATCATATTGGGAGGGCTATTTGATCTATTTTGAGTGTGCACATGGTCGGTTTGATCTAAGGAGTGGATTGTTAACCTCTCATGTGCCTTAATTTGAGCTTAAGAGGGAGTTTGAAATTTCAATTTTGAGCTAGGGGGTTAGGTTTGGTCTAGGGACTAAATGGGCAAACTTAAACCCATTGAGTTGGGTGCACCACTCTCCCGTAAGTCCTCTTGAGCTTTTAGGAAAGCCTCAAGTGATTGTGAAGAGGGTATGACCAAATTACCCATAGGTTAAGCCAAAATTTGTTCTATGGCCTAGGGGTAGGATGGCCATTTTGTTATTTTTCCACTTTGGATATGTTGGGTATGTGGAGAAACTAGGTTTGGCCAAGTTTCATGAGGTTTGGAATTCATTTGATAGGGTTTGGCTCATGTTGACCCATTTAAGTCAAAATGGGTCAAACCAAGGGTTGGGTCAAGTTCATATGACCATTTGAAATGTTTTGGTGGCTTTAGTTTGTTTCAATGTGGTATATATTTGATTTTGGCTCATATGACTTCATTTAGGTAAAATGGGTCAAGTTGACTTATTTGACCCTTTGACCTATTTGACCAGGTCAAAGGTAGGTTTAAGTTAGGTTGGTCATATGGAGTGGATTGTTATCTTTGTTTCCAATCAATTTTGGTTAAATTAAATTTTGGCTTAGCATGACCCCTTTAGGTCATGTTGGGTCTAAGGTCAATTGGGCTAGGTTGGGTCTAGTTGGCCAATTGAGGCTTTGGTCAAGTTCCATAGGTGATTTGGGATGGATTTGACCCATTGGTTTCAATCAATTTAGCTTAGATCAAGTTTTGACATGTTTTGGCCCTTTAGGTCAAAATCAAGTGAATTGGCTTAGGCTCAAATGTTGGCTTGGTCAAGTTCAAACATAAGTCATGAGTGAACTTAGATCAATAGTTTCAATCAATTTGGCCTATAGTGGATTTGGCTATGTTAGGTTTCATTTTAGGATAAGTGTTGACTTGGTCAACCCTTAAGTTTGACTTGGTTTGACCCAATTTGATTGATTGATCATCCCATGATGATTGTTGATCATGATGAGAGGGATATATGAGTTTGGTTCAATCCAATTTGGTTAGGATCAAAAGTTGGCTCATAAGGGTACTTTAGGTCACTTTGGGTCAAGTGAGCCTAAGTGTGTCAATTCGCTTGGTCAAATCTTGATTTGAAGTTAGTTGATCTTGCATATGGACTCATGATTAAAATATAAATCCATTTATAAGTGGTTTGAAGTCAAATGGTTTTTGATCCATTTGAAAATTTCATATTCAAAGGAAGAATACGTAAGGGTTTTGGCTTTGATTTTTACACTTGGGTTTGATTGAGTGATTGAAGTTTGGATTTATATATGAGCTCGTGATTGTATGGTTGATTGAACCATGAGAGAAAATCAAGGATTTGGCTAGATTTGGCTAAGTTCAGATTTTGACTTGAAAGGCTTAGATTGGGTTTTGAATTGATTTGAGTTTGATTTTTGGAATAGGTTTTGATTGTTTGAATTTATATTTCATTTATAAGTGAATATAAATGAGAATATAAATTGTTCATGAGAAAATTTCAAGGGTTTGAAGTGGTTTAATCATGATTTAAAGTCTAAATGAGAAGTGGTTTCAAGGGAAGTCCCATGAGTTTAATCATGATTTAGGACTAAGGAACTTTTAAAGTCAAAGAGAAGTCTTATGTCTAAAATGGAGGGGTTGAGAGCTCATTCTAAAAAAGAGGTCAACAAAGGGCGCCCAATAGGTGTGGTGTGAATGACAAGGAACACTGCACGTATTGGTTTTGACCGAAATGATCAACAACATTGAGAGATCCCCAGCACTAATAGAAACAATCTATCCTTAACCCGAGGCATAGAGAGAATCCAGAGCATAGTGCAATGTGGCTCTACTTATGTCCAAGACATAAGAGAGAGGCAAAAATCCACTAAGGATAGAGTGTGAACCTTCCACTTTGGAAGTAGGTTCATGTCATCCACAAGGGGATGAGAGGTTTGATTTGATTCTCACTGAGGAGGAAAAAGGTTTGATTTATTCCACTAGGGAAGTGGGTTGAATTTGTTTTAATTTTTGTTAGGTTTAAATTTTTAGATGAGCCCTATTTGTTTTCAATGGGTTGTACTGAATAGGAGCCATGGAGGCTAAGACCTAACTCAGATTTACCAATCCAAAGGGGTGGTATACTAAGAACATAGTAGGACTAGTCGACCAAAGGGATGCCTTTTAGTATATAACAGTTATACTAAGAAGAAAGTGTAGTAGACTTACATCCTCCAAAGTAGAGACTAGTTGTTGGGGTAATCTATTGGCAAGACAACAGATTGAACCCAACCGAGGGCTGACTATTGAGTGAATGCCACTGTGGGACTTAAATCAGCTCAGGAATATTCAAGGTTGATTTCATTTTCAGTTTTATTTTGTTTGTTTGTTATGAATCCCATAGGTTTGCGATGAACTGTACTAAGTAGGGGCCATGGAATCCTAAACTTAACTCAGATTTATCAATCAAAGAGAATCTACCAACCACAAGGTAGAACTATCCAACAAAAGGGGAATGTCTTTAGTATACAATGGTCAAGTCTTAAGAAGAAAGCACGGGGGCTCACATCTTCTAGAACAAGGACCATTGGGGTGATTGGTTGCTTTGGGCTGCAAATTAGACCCGACTTAGGGTTGACTATTTAGTGAATGCCACTGGGAGACTTAGATCAACTCAAAGAATACTCAAGACTAATTTTCATTTTTAATTTGTTTTATAGATTTTGTTGGTTTGCGATGGATCACACTGAGAATGAGCTTATAGCATAGACCTATCTCAGATTTACTGAACCAAATGGAGTAGCATCCCAACTGATGAGAGAACTATCCAACCAAAGGAGTGCCTTTCAATTTGCAATGATCAATTAAAGAGATGAAATCTCAGGGACTCACATCTCCCACTAGAAAAGATCACTAGGGTGATCGGTTTCTTTGGATAACAAATTGAACCCTACCTGAGGTTGTCCGTCAGTTTGAGACAATCATGCTAGAAAGAATGCATCATAGACTTATATCTTTTTAAGAAAAATGAATATCGGGTAACCTGCTTGTGGCAAAATAGATTGAACTAAGGGTGACAGGAAAAGTACCAGGGGTTTAGCTCAACTCATGTGTAATTATTATAGGGAGTTTTGACACTACCATAAAGATAGGATGTCTGCTTGTGAGAAGGGGCCCTTTAGAGGCTTGAATTTTTAATCCACAAGCAAAATAATTTTGTTTATTTTATTTTAGTTGGTTTTAGTTTTGTGTTATCATGGAACCTGTTAGTTTATGAGGATCAAATTGAGAAGGAGCTTATATCAGCTTAGGCCTATCTTAAATTTACTGAACTAAGAGAGAACCTGCATATCCGCTAAAAAGATTTTCCAAACACAGGGGTGGCTACTAGGAAATGAGAAATGTCCAATCCAAAAGTAACACATGTAGTGTCTAAATGGGGTCATAAAGGACTTGATCCAAATAGAGTGCCCACAAGGGATGGGGCCGGTAAGGGTTTAATCCAACACCCTAGAGAAAATGACATGGCTAGTCATAAATACAATAAGTATTCGATGTCTAACTCAAGGAGAAAGCACAAGGACTCATATCTGCCAAGAGTGGTGTAACCACCGGGTGTGTCGCTATCAGCATAGCGAACATCAAACAACCTAATGTGCTTGTCAGTTTGCAACAATTAGCCTAGGAAGAAAGCTTGGGGACTCACATCCTACTATAGCGGAACTAACTGCTACGATAGTCTATCTTCGGCTCGATAGGTGCTATTTGACCTAGGGCAACTACTGAGTGAATGTCTTTGGGGGACTTAGATCAACTCAAGAGCATTCAAGAGGAAAAGAGCCTTTAGGGGACTTATCCTAAATCTCAAATATTACCCGACCTAGTTAGAACATGATGGCTAGTTCAAGAAGAAAGCACGGAGACTCACATCTTCTCAAACAAAGTCAACACGAGGTAACTTACTGACTGGGAAGTGAAGCCTACCATACTAATAAGGCGCTCGTTGGTTTGCAATGGTCGAGTTAGGAAGAAAACTCAAGGACTCACATGTTCCAAACAAATGACCACTGACAAACCACTTGAGGTAGTAGACCACAGAGCGCCTAAAGAGTGAGTACCATAAGGGGCTTGCTCCCACATCAAAATAGCTCAAGACAAAAGATTTGTGTTTATTTTGTACATGCGTTAAAAGGAATAGGATGCTTCTAGGGGACTCTT
Organism: Cymbidium sinense; assembly: GCA_021442155.1. Lineage (NCBI taxonomy): Eukaryota > Viridiplantae > Streptophyta > Magnoliopsida > Asparagales > Orchidaceae > Cymbidium > Cymbidium sinense. Next base: position 71,066,321 of record CM038228.1, on the reverse strand, counting down.
ACACCTACCTTAAAATATGTTGGGGAATTATGAAATCATGCCACGGATGACAACATGGATTCCCATTAAGAAAGGATGTTGCTTGGGTTCTCTCACACCTATCTTAGTCATGCTAATCAAAATAGGATGCCTCTCAAGTTTTCTCACACCTATTCTAATAGCATCGGGAGATTGTGTTTGTGTTGTGAAAGAGGGATAGGATGCCACTGTGGATTCTTACGCCTACCCTAAACACGTCACGACAGATTTGCAAGACAAGAAAATAATACTTCGAAAGAAGAGAAGATTTGATGAGTGGAATAAGCTTTTGTTCTTTTTATTAATGATTATTTTCAAACATGATTTATTTTATGGGTAATATTTCTTTAGATAAAGCCCATTAATTAGAAGCATCGAGTGTTTCCCTTTACAATCAATATGCTAATAAGATCCTCCTTGGTAGACCTTCTCTATGACATAAGGGCCTTCCTAAGTGGGTTCAAACTTGCCTCCCATCTTTTGACGGGCAATAATTGGTCTTGTTAGGACTAACACAAGTTCTCCTGCTCAGAAAGACCTAGTCCGCACCAGCTTGTTGTGAGCTTGAATTATTTTGGCCTTGTACAACTCGAGGTTTTGGCACGCACGTAGGTGACTCTCCTCCAAACCTTCGAGCTCTTATAACCACAACTTTGCATTCTACTCTGTAGTGATCTTACTACCCAATGCTATCCTTAGTGACGGGAGTTAAACTTCTAAGGGTAGAACGACTTCGGACCCATACACTAAGAAAAATGGGGTAGGATGAGTTGGAGTTCGGTATGTGGTGCAGTAGGCCCACAAAGCTTCAATCAACTGCTCATTTCACTGTCGCTTATTATCATCAAGAGTCTTCTTTGGTATATAGATGAGAGTTTTGTTGAATACTTTTGCTAAGCCATTTGCCCTAGGATAATAGATGGTGGAGTATCTTTAATCTATACCGTATCTTCTGGCGAAGCTGTTGATCTTGGTGCTTTTAAATGCAGTACCATTATCGAATATAATTCTTTGAGGCACCCCGAACCTATATATGATATGGTTCCTGAAAAACTGCTCTCTGAGTGGAATGGCTTCCACCCGATGCCCCTTAGAAGAAGGAGGATCGATCGTACCTATATTGCCGGTACCCTAACACTCAAATGGCCATGAGGCCAATGTAGGGTGTAGAATGTTGGGTGGTTGGTAGAGGACCACACCGAGTACCTAACACTGATGGCATCTCCTAGCTACATCCATGAAATCTGTGATTATCGAAGGCCAGTAATATCCAATTCTTTTAATCTTCATCTTCATCTTCGGACCAGATTGATGAGCTCTGCATAGACCAGAGTGTACCTCGATTACAATGCCATGAGCTTCATATTTGTCTAAATAATATAACCATATTTGGTCAAAGGATGCAGCAGGTGTCATCAATAAGAGCATAGAAGAGAGCTCTCTCCTTCACCTGATGGGCTTATGATTTCTCTTGAGGTAGTTTGCCGGTTAAGTGATCTATGAATGGTTACCTCCAATATAGCTCATTGTCCATTTTGCAAACAGCAACCTCCCCTTCAAGAGAAAGTCTCTTGATGAGTTCAACATCAATAAGGGATTGGACTTGTCTATTTTGGACCCTTATTGAAATGGACTCATCTTCTGGACATGCCAACTCTTTGGCAAGTTTAGCCAAGGCATATGCTACTGTGTTCTCTGCTCAAGGAACCTTGTAGATGGTGACTTCATGAATTTGGGCCAACAACTTCATGGTATACTCGTAGTAATGATGAAGCTTGGGTTTGAGGACCTGGTAAGACCCGTTAATCTAGTTGATGACCAATTGAGAATCCCTAAAGATGTTGATGCTCTTGACGTTAATAGTGATGGCTAACTCCAGACCAGTAATCAAAGCCTCATACTCAGCTTCGTTGTTGGTGTAGGGATTGAAAAGATAGTATGAGAATCTCATCACATCACGGTTTGGAGTTAGAATAACTATTCATACCCCTGTCTTTTCTAGAAGAATAGATCGTGGTGCTTCACCTTTAAGATAAGAAGCAGCACAATCAAAATACATCTCCCATCAGCGATTGTCATCCTCCTCTAAGTTCATGATTTGTTGATCGGGAGATCGTCACTAAGCAGAGAATCAGTAGGAAGTGGGTGTGATGCTAAGAAATCTGCTAATGCCTATCCTTTTACCACACGGAGGGGGACAAATATGATATTGAACTGTGAGAGTATCATGGACCAGTAAGCCAAACATCTGGAAAGCGTTGGCCATGTCATGAGGTACTGCAATGGATTGGTTCGAGAGATCAAGTTCACCTTATGAAAAAGCATGTAGTTTTGTAGCTTCTGAGATGCAAAGATCAAAGCTAGGCAATGTTTCTCAATAGGTGGATAGTTTGCTTCAGTAGAGATCAGAAGACAGTTGAGGTAGTAGAGGGTGCTCTCCATCCCTTCATCATTGGTTTGGGCCAATAAAGCGCTGAGAGAGTCATCCAATGCAATAGTGTAAAGGATCAGTGGCCTGCTCAAGATAAGGGTGCTGGCATATGATGGATTTTGGCTAGCTTAGGTTTCATTTGGGCTAACTGTTGACTTAGTTAAAGGCTAGGTTTGACTTTAGTTTGACCCAATTTGAGTGATTGATCATCCTAGGATGATTGTTGCTCACAATGTGAGGCATAGATGGGCTTAGTTCAGTCCAATTTGGGTTGGATTAGAATTTAGCTCAAAAAGATGCTTTAGGTCACTTTGGATCAAGTGAGCATAAGTGAATCAATTGGCTTGATCAAGACTTGATTCAAGTTTGGTTGAACTCACATATGGACTTATGATTGAAATAAAGATCTAATTGCAAGTGATTTGGAGTCAAATGGGTTTTGGTTCATTTGATAATTTGAAGTCAAAAGGGTGAACATAGGTTTGATTTGGGTTAGTTTGATTTTGGTTTGATGATTGAAGTTTATATTATATTAGGCATGTGATTGAAGGAATGATTGTTTGAAGAAAAAATCCAAATGTTTGGATTGATTTGAGAATAATTTGGCTAAATTCAAGAATATGACTTGAAAGAGTATAGGTTGGATTTAAGTTGGATTGGACTTGAGTTTTGAATTTAGTTTTCATTATTTGAATTTATGCTTCATTTATATCTGTTAATATAAATGAGAATATAAATGGGTTATGATAAAATCTTTTGAGTTTGAAGTGATTTGGAATTGATTTGAGCTAAGTCTATAAGATGAAATCAAAAGGGCTTAGGAAAGAATTTAGATTTGGAATTGATTCATGGATTTCAATTATTTGATTTGGAATTGATTCATGATTTGAGTTTTGGAATTGATCATGGGTTTTAATCATTTGAGATTTGATTCATGATTTGAATTTTAGAATTGATTTATGATTTGAGAAAATCAATTGAGTTGGAATTGGTTTAAGATTTGATTTAGAATTGATTCATGATTTGAGAAAATCAATTGAGTTGGAATTGAATTAAGATTTAATTTAGAATTGGTTCATGATTTGAGAAAATCAATTGAGTTGGAATTGATTTGAGATTTGAGTTTGAAGTTTGGTTTGAAAGAAGGAAGCAAGGATTGGGTTTAAGTTATAGGGTAGGCAAGTCTTCTTAATAGCCCTAAGGCATAACCTATTCCTATGGCTAACTCTTCTAAGTCTCTATGGTTAGGTTAAGTGTTCACCTAATCACTAGAAGTGTCTTAAGACTAAGGAACTCTTAGTGACTAGAGGAGTCCTATGCTTAAGATGGAGAAGTTGAAAGCTCACTCCAAAAGTGAGGTCAATAGGTCCTAAACTCTTAGTGACTAGATGATTGAAGTTTGGTATGCAAGCATGAATTAGACTAATGTTAAAATTTATAAATTAGGGATTATTTTGACACATTCATTTTGGACCAAGGCTTATGACAATTATACCTATATGTATAATGAAATTAAGCCATGGGCAAAATCAATTAGAGGAGGTGTTCTCCACTACAAAGGATTGCTCTCAAAGGTCAAGCGCATCCCTTATCGTGCAAGAGTGGAGATCTCCCTATTCAAGAGTGACACAGTATGATATGCATGGTGTGTTAATATACAACATTTAACTAAGGGGTTGTTAAATATTTTATTTATCTAGATTATTAACCTAGGCTTTAAGATGAGGTTGTGAGTTATATTAAAATTTAGTTATAAGTTATTTAGTAAGCATAGAAAATTTAATTCTATCCTAAAGAGCCTACCGCATTTAGGCCACACATCAAATTATCATACTTTAAGAAACCTATAAAAAATATATCATTTCTATTGTACAAACTAAACACAATAATGAAACATTTAGATTTTTCATAAAAGAATAAAATGTCGGTGTGACCGAGTACCATCGTACACCATGGAAAAGAAAAAAAATTGGGTAGCTGAGTTCTACCCTTATACAATCCTAATTACAATTAAATATTTCAATTAAAATAAATGATATGGGGGTCTTCAATCTTGTGTTCTCCTTTCTTCTCATTAGATTAGTTTGCTCCAGAATTCATAGGTCCTCCTATGTCTTTGCTTTTTAGCCATTGTTCATCCCCATAGCACTAATCTTAATCCTATAACAAAAATTGCATATTTGTGAAAAAGAAAATCTAACTATACCTGCAAAATAGATGTTCGCTAAATAAACATACAAGCCAAGAAATTAAACTTCACATATTTGGACTTAGCACTCTACACTTGAGTAACCAAGCCCACCTGTCCTAATTGGATTATGCTTAAGGGCACAAGTAGCACCTACAAGAAGGAACACACAAATTTATTTATTATTAAAGTGGCCCCTTTAACACAATCACTTATATAAAACACCATTAGGCTACTAACGACCAAACATCTTGTCTACACACAAATATTCCTAACATATAGTCTAAAATAATGCATCATTAAAATAAAACACATCATCATAACATACATCGGCCTAACTTAACACTAGAATCAGAGATTTAACATGTTAATGTGTGTGCTAAGGCTTAGTGTGGTGTTTCTTAATTAATATTTATGAGTATGATTGTCTAAAGTTCTAGAATTATTTAAATTAACCATTAAGGATGGTTTGACTTCAAATCTTTCAATGAATTGACTAGTTTTAGATTTACACTTTTTTGTTTCATTTGATATTTACTTAACATCTAATTATTATTAAGAGAAGAAAGAGGTTTGACTCCTTCATCCCTACTCTAAGTTAACTTCTGAAGGTATATTATCATAGCTTTAGTTTATTTGATTAACCATTTATGAACATTTTATTAAGCCTAAATCTAAATTAATTTTAGGGAATCATATTCATTCATGAAAGGCATCTTAGGATTAATGAAATTGAGTCACCATCATATAAGAACATTCAATTACTTCTTGTCATTATCAATAACTTACACACTTCTTCATTTTTTTTAAATTTTTTTCTCTGTTCATAATATTTGATTTAATATACATATTTGTACATGCAGTATATATTCATATTTTGCATACTTGATGATCATTAATGCAAGAATTTGGTAGAAAATGAAGATTTTATTTCATAGTTAAAATATGCAAACATGTATTAGAAATTTAAGCAAGGACATGTCATTGTTAAACAAGAGAAGTGAGATTATCTAAGACCTCATTGGGGTTATTTAAAGCCTCATGTTCCCGAGATGTCCAGACTATATACTTGTCAATTCAAATACATGTAAATATATCTACAAGCATAGAAATGGAAACCATGCAAAGGTCATATAAAAATAAATCTTTTGTTCATGTAAAGTTTAGTGACATGAAAAGCAAAGTTTTATCCAAAATTCTAGCACATGCATACACATAAATGAAATTAAGCAAGTACATACTATTGTCCAAACTAAGAAAGTGAGATTATCAAAGACCTCATTGGGACTACTTAAAGCCTCATGTTTCCAGGATGTCTAGATTATATACTTGCCAACTCAAATATATGTAAACATGCACATGAAACATTAAGATAAAATAATTCTTTACTATCTTTAAGTTATAATTAAATGAAAATTTTATTAAGCATTTATAGCCAACATTAACTTAAACTTCACGCATTTTTATTCGTTATTAACTTATAGTTTTAAAAATAATTTGAGATTTATTAGTGATAATAGTCACATCATCTAATAACATTTATCCAACACATGCAACTTAAATGTAATCATATTCCTTTTATTCTTTTTTTTTTAAACATGAACATATGAAATAAATGTCATGCACATTTCTAATAATAATTGAAAAGAGGTAATTAAATGTTACAACATAACATACTCAATTACATTAAGTCCTAAGGACAGTCAAGCCAAAGAAATATTCCTTAACACTAACCAAAATTCTTATAAGATTTAGTTTTGATGTTTAAGTTGTTACAACTTAAAGAGGAGAAATGATACATAGGATTTACCATCCCATGTTGGTGATTTGATATATTTAAAGAAGGAAATTAAATGGATTTTTATGAGTTGATTAGGTTCAAGCCATTTAGCACATCAACAAAATTACCCTTCCCTAAACTTATTTAATTTAATTAACTACTTGATCGTGAGCCTTCAATTAGCAATGCACCTAAGAGAGTCTAGTATAATTAGGCTCATGCTCAAGAGTTAATTAAATTAAAGAAGAAAATTATCTAAGTTAAACACTTTTATGGTATAATCAAAACTTATTTAATGACTTTATGCTACATAAAAGAAAATTAATGGATTATAATTGATTTATCTAAATCAATTTTTTTCTTTATATTTTATCATTAGTTTTCCTAATTATTCCATAATTATTAAATGTATAACTTAATCTTCTTAAGGAAGGATATTTGAAAAACTAATTAGGAAAGGGGGACCTAATTATTTCTCTCATCATTTCCACTCTTCACATTGATTAATTAACATTAATTATTTAATTTTTACTATTCACCAATTTTAATAATCATTTAATTAATTAAAGAGGGTAATTAAGATTAAAATTTTAAAATCTTTAAACTATATGGCAAATAATTCCAAAAAAATTATGGGAGGCACAGAACATCCCATAAAATTATCCCACCAAATTTGAAATTTTGGCCTTAATCAAGATAATTAGCCTCAGGTTCATTTCTTAATTAAGCACTGTTCATTAAGTATTAATTATGGATTTATGTTTTTTCTTTCTACTCTGCCCAACCTTTTCAAAATGAGTTTATTTGCATTTTTTTAATTTTTTTATAATCAGTTATATTTTTTTTAAAATTTGTGTGTAATTAAAGTAATTCATTAATGCTTAATTAAACTCTAATTTAATAACTTTTGTAATTTAGTGTGATCTTGAAGGTCTAATTAATTTTTTTATATCTCTAATGTTTATTAAAGTGATTTAAATTAATTTGATGACTTTTTTATAATTTTTGTAATTTTTAATTAATTATTTGTTTAAAATAGCTAATTACCTTAAAACATTAATAACTCCTAAACTAGAAAGCTAATTAACTTAACATTTTTATGATAGGTAGACAAGAACATTAAGCATCTTCTTTGAAATTTTCAAGTTGATTGGTTTAGTACTTTAAGAGTAATTAAAGAAATATAGAGTTTATAAAAATATAAATTACTCCTAAAATATACAACCAAATTTATGATTCCTCTTGAAATTTATGATTTTATTTGCATTTTTTGGGATCTATGAATAAATTTCAAGATTTTGGGAATCATAGCCAGCCATCCATTTTATCGAAGTAAGATGGATGGTCAGGGGGTCATCTCCCTCATGGGAGGCAGATCAAATATGGTTAGTTTGTTGGGATCTATCACAAACATCATTGGATTTCATGATCTTCTGGCGATCTTAACTAAAAGTCACTTTATTTCACATTGGGGAGTTAAAAAAAGAAAGTACGATGGGATCTAAAGAAAAATCTTAGATTCGTGCAAATTTTTTACCTAACACAAGCACTTATGGTTGATCTAAAGCTTAAAAAAGTTACCTCACCGAAACACACATTCAGTGGATGCTAGAAGATCTCGGATATCGTCTTTTACCTCCCTATGGAATGCTCCAACTGCCTTGCACCATCGTCTGTTGCTAAAAAAATTGGAGGCTCTTGAACTTAAAGAGCACAAGAGGTGGGGAGAAGAGTTTTCTTATGGTTGGAATAAGATGTTTGTGTGTGTGTGTGTGTGTGTGTGTGTGTGTGTGTGTGTTCTTTTTAGTATGTTTAGAATAAAAGAAATGAGGTGTGAAGAAAACCCTCTTTTTTTTCCTTGCCCTCCCATGTGAAGAAAGAAATGTTTTTTTTTTCTTTTCATGCTCAACTCCCTCTTTTTTTATTTCCTTGTGTTTGGCATGCTTTTTTTTCTTTATTCAAGTTGAAATTTTACTTGATTTGATGTATGGGGAGGTGAATGAACTCATTTTGGGTTAAGGTTTGAGTTGACTCATCTTAACCCAATTTGAGTTAAGTTGAGTAAAGTGAGTCTTGTTTGCCAAATTGATTAGGATTAAATTTAAATAATATTAAACTAAATATTTATACTACCTATGATTAATTAATTTAATTTAACTTAAGTATAAATTAACTTAATTTAACATAAATACGTCAAATTGGACCGATTTGGGTTCACTTGGGTCCATGGGCCAAATTGACCAAATTAGATAAATTGGACCCAAATGAGAATTAAATTGAGTTTAATTAAGTTTTGAAAGTGATTTATAATAATTAATTTAATTTTAATTTTAATTTATTTTTATTTCATTTTAATTAATTTTGGTTTTGGCTTGATATTCTCATAATGGCCAATTTAGGTCTATACTAGTTAGATTGACCAATTAACCAAATTGGCTAAATTGGTTGCTATTGAGAGTTGAGTTGTATTCAATAATCAACTTAAGAATAATTTTAAGCATTGATTTGGTTTAATTTAGGTTGAGTTGAGTTTTGATTTAAATCCATTTTTTATCCAAATTGGGTTCATGTGGGTTAAATGACCAATATGATCTAAATTAAAGTGTGTTCAAGCTTTAATTATATTTTATTGAGTATTTGAAATGTTATGGAGTAATTAATTTTAATTAATTTAGATTTGAATTTGATTTAGACTTATTTTGGGCCAATTTGGGCTTAATAGGTTAGATTGCGGTTTACTTACGTCAAATGATCAATTTGGTCAAATCAAATCCAAAAAATATTTAAATTATGTTCAAATATAATTTAATAGAATTTAAAATATTTAATTTCAATTTATTTTGTGTTTAGGTTTAGTAGGGTCGATTTTAGGTTCATTTAGACTAAGTGACCCAATTACACTATTTAAGTCATCACTAGATTAAGAATTAATTAGTTTAGTGTTATATTATATTAATTTAATAACTGTAAGCATTCAAAATGACTTAAATTGATCAAATTTTGATTAGTTTAGTTTTTTACTTGGTGGGGCCTACATGGGTCAACCTTAGGTCACACGACCTAATTGACTGCTTTAAACCCCATCTGGATTTAATTTTTGAGTTAATTTATATTTGTGTATTACTTTTGTGCCTTTTGTTTAGTTTGATTTGATTTAATTTTGATTTTACAATATTTTCTTGAATTTAGTTAATTTTGAGCCCAAATGATTTAATTGAGTTAATCAAACTTAATTATCTTAATATGGGTTCAGTTGAATTTATATTTCACTTTAATTTATCATTTTTATTTTTGCTTTAGTTGAGGTTGTACACTTAGCCACTAATAGTAGTTTCCTAAGTGCCTAATTAGAAAGCTCCTAATCTATGGTCGAAGATCCTAATTTACTAAGATTATGGTGTTATTAACCTAACTTGAGGTTAACAGAACCCTAGTGCCTAAAATTAATCCTATGTCTAAGAGGAGGGTTGTCAACCTCACTAAAAGTGAGGTCAACAATTGATGATTTAAAATGACATAATTAGGTTTCAAAATATAATTAAATAGCGAGAACTTCAAAAAATCATAACTAATTATAAAAAAATTTAAAAAAATACAAATAAACCCATTTTTGAAGGCTTAGATAGATGAGAATTTAACAAAGATAAACACTCTAATTCATTTTTTTTAATGAATAGTTCTAAATTATAATTTGAAGCTTAGGCTAATATCTTAATTAAGTCCAAATTATATGGCTAATTTATTCTAAATTTGGCATGTTAATTTTAGGGGATGTCCTCTTCCTCTCATATTTTTCAGGATTATTTATCATGTGATTTGGAAAATCCCACATTTTCAATCCTAATTAACCTCTTTAAATGATTTAATAATTATTAAAATTAATGAACAGTAAAATTAAGTAACTGAGGTTAATTAATTAATGAAAATAGTAAGGATAACATGGGAATTCATTAAGACCCCTTCTCCTAATGGTTTCTAAATGTATTCTCTTAAAGAGTTTAATCAATGTTTAATAATTAAAAGTAAATTAAAGAAAATTAATAATGAAATCTAAATGAAATCAATTTAAGTAACTTTAGAGCATCTCATTAATCCCTTTATGTGTTTAACAATATAAAGTCGTTAAAAAAATTATGATTTTTTTATTGGTATGGGAAAATCATAAGAGCATTTACCTTAAATTTTTTCCTTCTTTAATTTAATTAATTCTTAAACATGAGCCTAATTGCATTAGATCTCTTTAGGTGCATTGCAAATTTTATTTTTTCAAAGTATATCATTGAAGGCTCATGTTTAGGTAGTTAATTAAATTAAAGAAACTTAGGGAGGGTGATCAAATTGAAATAATTAATATTGAATTTAATTAATCCATAAAATAAATCTAAGTTCCTTACTTAAATATATTAAATAACCAACATGGGATGGACTGAATTCTAAGTATTGCTTTCTCCTCTATTGGTTCTAACAACTTGAATAATTAAACTAAGCATTAAAGTAACTTTGATTTGATTTAATGGATGTTTATCTAACTTGATTTCCCTTAAGTTCTAATGAAATCAATTATGTTATGTGGAGATGTTCAATTACTTCCTTTCAAGTTATCATAAATGTGCTTCATATATTCATGTTTTAAAACTAAAAGAATATGATTGCATTTAAATTTCATAAGTTGTACAAATGTTATCATATGGTGTGACTATTATCATTAGTAAATCTCAAACTATTTTTAAACTATATGCTAATTATAAATCTTAAATCAATGCTTATTATAAATAATTAATTATGTTAAATAAAATGAAATGTTTATTTACTTGTAATCAAAAGTTGGCAATTGATGATTTTATTCCTATATTAATATTTATGTATTCATGTATTTGAATTGGCATGTAGATAGTTTGGGCGTCCCGGGAATATGAGGCTTTAAGTAGCCCTAATAAGATCTTAGATAATCTCACTTCTCTGGTTTAACAATGGCACATACTTGCTTAATTTCATTTATGTGTGCATACATTAGAACATAAAGTAAAACCCTTTTTTCTTTTACCATTAAGCTTTACATAAGTAAAAGAGATTTACACATAACCTTTTCATGATTTTATTTATATGTTTATGTATATGCTTACGCACATTTGGATTAACAACTATATAGTCTAGACATCCTAGGAGCATGAGGCTTTAAGTATCCCCAAAGGTGGTCTTAAATAATCTCACTTTCTTATTTAATAATGGCACGTACTTGCTTACCTTATTCATGCTTCCATATGTTTAAATATGATATGAAACCCTCTTTTCTACCAAATATATGCATCAGCATTCATTAAGTATGCAAAAATATGAGTACATTGCATGTATATAAAAAAGGAAAAGAATGTGGATGTGGATGTGGATGTGGATGATAATAAAAGGAAGTAGTGGAGTATTATTCATATGACGATGACTCAATTTCATTAGTATTAAGATGCCTTTCATGTTTGGATAAGATTCATTAAGACTAATCCAACCTTTGGCTAAAATAAATTCATGGATGGTCACTTAAAAAAAAGTTAAAGCGATAATAACCTATATTTAGAAATTAACTTAGGTTAGAGATGAAAGAGTCTAGTCTCTTTCTTCTCTTCATAATGATTATATCTTAATTAAGAAGTGAACAAAATAAAAAAATACATAAGTTTAAAAGTCAATCAAGCTACTAAAATATTTGAAGTGAAACCGCCCTTAATGGGTAAAGTAAAAAATCTTAAACCTTAGAGAATCCCAATTCTAAAGATCAATTAAAACATACCACACTAAGCTTTAGTGCACATATTAGAATACTAAACCACAGATCCTAGTATCAGGTTAAGCCAGTGTATGTTGTGGTGACATGTTTTATTTTTTGATGTAATATTTTAGACTAAATGTTAGGATTGTTTGTGCATAGATTGTATGTTAGGTCATTATTAGCTTAAAAATATCTTATGTAGAGAATCATGCTTGAGGGATTCCTATAATAATAATAAATATAAAATTACTTTTGCTTGCAGGTGCTGCTTAAGTCCCTAAGCATAACCGAACTAGGACATGTGAGCTTGGTTATCCAAGTGCAAAGTGCTAAGTCCCAAATACATGAAATATATATATGCTTGTCTTGTATGTTTATTTTAGATAATATATATTTTACAGGTGTAATTAGATTTTATTTTTTCATAAAGATGGGTCATAGGATTAGTATTAGTGCTATGAGGTTTAGGATGAACAGTGGCAAGAAAGCAAAGACTTGGGAGGCCCTATGAAGCTTGGAGCAAGTTAATCCAAAGAAGAAAAGATAAATAAGGATTGAAGTCCCCCATAGAATTCATTTAACTTGTAAAATTTAATTGTAATTCAGGTTATATAAGGGTAGAGCTCAGGTACTCAATTTCTTTTCTTTTCGAGGGTGTACAATGGTGCCCACCCACACCAGCCTTTTATTCTTTTATGAGTATTTAAATGTTTGATTATTATGTTTATATTATGCAATAGAAATGACATGTTTTTCATAGGTTTCTTAAGGTGTGTTTGTTTGATGTATGGCTTAGATCTGGTAGGCTTTTTAAGATAAAATTAAATTTTGTATCTTCATTAAATAACACATTACTAAATTATAATACAACTCACAACCTTACCCTAAAGCTTAGGCATATAAACAAGATAATAACATATTTAGAAACTTTTTAGTTGAATGGTTGTATGCTATTATAACATGCATGTCATACTGTTCAATTCTTAAATATAGAGGATCTCCATGATAAGGGACAAGCATTACCTTTAAGAGAGGTCCCTTGAAGTGGAGAACACCTATTCTCGTGGATTTAGCCTACAACTCAATTTCATCATGCATTTAGGCATAATTATCTTAAGCCTTGATCCAAAATAAATATGTCAAAATGATCCCAAAAACTTGTAAATTTTTAATATTAGTCTAAGCCATGTTTGCATATCAAATATTTTCTAGTCTCTTAGGGAGTGAGTTTAGAATTCTAGCTTCTTCCCTAGTTAAATAATAACCTAACTATATTGCATCTACATAAAACTGACCTACATAGTTTTAAAGCATAGGAGATGTTAGTTGGCAGTCATTCCAGGTAGTTGTAAGTCTAAAAGAGTCAGGATGTGTTCATTTTCTCTTATGGAGGTGAACCACTATATCCCATTCTCCACGAATAGACTTAGGTCATGCTTCTAGCTTGTGTCAAAGTATTTTAGACTTAGGTTCTTAGGCTACTTATTTCCCTCGAGCTATGAGTATAAGTCTTTACTTCTTATAGACATCTCTACAATCTTGTATTGTTGGGCTATAAGTCCTAGCACTCTAATAAAATTTTAATTTAAAAATAATAAATCCCCCCCTTCAAAAATATAAAGCCTCATCATAGGGTAGATTGGAGCATTCGGCTTCCTAGTATCTTAGATGCTCCCTACTTATCATCCAGTGGAATCCATAAATAAGTCTTCCTATTTGAACATTTTCCATTTGATTTCTAATAACAACCAATTCTTTGATAATCTAGCCTTAAAATCTTTGGAGATATTTATTAACTACTTTAATCGAGAGTTTTCCAAGAAAACTTCCATTTCCTATGATGTTATTAACTATAGGGGCTTGCCCCCATAGAAAATTAAAGAACTTGATATAAAATAAACCCTACTTTACCTATTCATGTATAGTAGGGGAAAGAGCTCAGGTATATATGTAAACCCATTTACCTTAGAAGTTTGTATTAGGTGATCAAGTTCATTGTATGGGTAATGTTTCTATCTCTCGAGATAGTGCATCATACATTAATGTTGTACTTGGTCACTTCAATAAAGTAGGCCACTATGAATTTAGTTGAAGAATAGGCATGTTTCTTAAAACAAGCCTTAGAAGTTTTTTTTTAGATGAAGACCTACTTATTGGGATGGTAGAGCACAACTGCACTGTATGCATTTGATATATGTTGGTAAATTTAAATTGTCCAGAGTACTTGTTGACCCAGGTGCATTAGTCAACATTATGAGCCTAAGAACCTCACCTTCTTGAGGATGGACATCACTAAACTCTAATATAAAAAGATGATATTGAAAGAGTTTAATGATCAAGGTGAGAGGGTTTTAGGCTCCATTACACTACCTTTGGAGATAGAATATTGGAAGACTGAGGCCAAGTTTCACATAATGGATTCATAAGAATCTTTTAATGCTTTTCTATAGCGATCTTGGATTCACCAAAATAACATGGTACCATCTTTTCTCCATGAGTACATCAAATTCATAAGGGATGGCATTGAGTATTATGTCAAAGGACATTTGAAGCTATTTTCAATGCACGAGGTTGGGATCTTTGAAGACACAACCTACTATCTCCCCAAGAAACAAAGTGTCAATTCTTGCAAATTAAAATAGAATGAAAAAGAAAAAGAGAAAAAAAGGAAAAAAGAAAAAGAAAGAAAATAAAACAAATGAAAGAAAAAAAGAAGAAAAGAGAGTGAGAAGAAGACCTTGGGGAGGAACTAAAGCCTGAGATTGCATTCCATCCACATTTCACCACTATATTCGAGTGAGTGGGTGAGATGTCTCAACCTCCTCAAGGATGAGGAAAAGGCAAGCTTAAAGGGAGACCACCATACCTACCACCTACTTAAAGATTCATCCTAACATCAAGGAGTACACTTGCGATCTACATAGACTTAGAATCTAGTTCAGATGATGAGTCTTATGTAGTAAGCACAACAATAACCTCTCCATCCCAAAAGACTTAGTTGGAGGTGACACTCGAGCCAGATAATGATGAGGATAGGGTTCTCAAACAAAATATAACTGAATCTAAATATTCATTATGTGAAACTATAAGATAGCATGTGAGCACCTTTACTCTAACCCCACTTTCTCTATAGAATGTTTAAGATTTTATAGTTAAAAATGATCCTAAATTACATACAAATTCCAAGCATCAAGGGTTTTATCCAAGAGCAACATCCTCAAACTCAGAAGTTAATGTAGAGCTTGGGATAATTTATTTAAAAAATTAATAGAATTACTTTTTGATTAGTACTCTCCTTTTATTTTAAATTTAACAAAGAAAGGTTTAATTTCACATACATGGTCCAAACCCAGGTCAGAGTACTTTAAAAACTATGGGACAATGAATGCAAGAACTCTTAATCAAGATCAGGACTAGGCTTTGGTACGATGGATCCAATAGATCATGATGAATATTGCTTAGTCACCAATCACTCAGAGTTTGATAGGTTCTTTCTTAACAACACAAAATTATATGAGGAGGTGTATCTGGCAACTTTAGATGATCTAAATGACCTTCAAGTTAGGGATGCATCCCAAAACTAGAAAAAGAGATCAAGTCAACCATTAATGAGCTGAAGGAGATCAACTTAGGCATGGAAGACGATCCACGCCCCACATACATCAATTCCTTGTTAAATGAATTTGAAACCAATAACATAGTTAGGCTACCCTTAGAGCTTAAGGAATGCTTTGCATGTCAGTATTAGCTCTTGAAGTTGAAGTTCATAAACTAGCAATCCTGCCTAATGTAATCTCGATCAAGCAAGCTCTTAGATGTATGTGATTAGACATCAAACAACATATCATTTCAGAAATTAAGAAGTTAATCATTGCTAGTTTCATCCATGAAGAAAAATACCCCAACTGGTTGGCCAGTGTTGCCCAATTAAGAAGAAAAATGGCTAAATTTGCATATGCATCAATTTTAGAGATCTTAATAAGGCATGTCCTAAAGATGAGTTTTGATTACTTACACTGGAGTTAATTATGGACATAGCCTCATCTTATGCAATCCTTTCATTCCCTAATGGCTCATATGGTTATAACCAATTTAAGATGGTGCACGAAGATGAAAAGAACACTACATTAAAATACCAAATCAAAATTTATCGCATATTTTTCAACCTTAAAAATGCTGGCCCCACATACTAACTAGCCATGACTCAAATCTGTAACGAACTCATTCATTACCAAGTTGAATGATATGTTGATAATCTCATAGTCAAAAGTATAGAAAAGGAAGACCAAATGTTTAACTTGAGAGTAGTTTTTTAGTGGCTAAGATAATGTAATCTTAAAATGAACCATTTGAAGTATGCATTTGCGATCATTTTAAAAAAAGTTTTAGGGTTCATTGTATGACACCATGGGATTGAAATAGACCCCAAAAATGTCAAAGCGATATTGGAAATACCACTTCCTAAAAGTTTAACCTAAGTCAATTCATTCTAAGGAAGGTTGGCATACTTAAGATGCTTCATATCCAACTTATCTGGAAGCAAGAAGCATGCCAAGTTCAAATAGGATAACAAATGTCAGCACACATTCAAGAACATCAATTAGTATCTCATAATATTGCCGGTTCTAGTTTCCCCTAACCTGAGTAAACCCATTACTACACTGTTGCATTAGACGACTCCCTTGATGCTTTGTTAGCTTAAGCCAACAATGAAGGGAAAAGAATGCACACTACAACTTAAACTATGGTCTAATTCCTACAGAGACAAACTATCCATCTATTGAGAAGCATCATCTAGCTCTCATCTTCGCCACTTAAAAGCTTAGGCACTAAATACTTTCTCAAAAAGTCAACTTAATTTATAGAGTTAATCTACTATAATATCTCATGACATAGCCAACACTATCCTGTTGGTTTGAGCAATGGTCCATGATTTTATCATAGTTTAATATCACCTTCTTGGGGCAAACACTTGTTAACTTCTTGGTAGGGCATCCTCTCCATGTTGACTCTCTCTTAAATGATGACCTTTTAAGTGAGCAAATCATGAGTTTAGAAGATACAAACAACTACTGATAGGAAATATATTTTGATGGTGTGGCTTTCTCTCAAAGGGGAGAAGAACCACAATCCATTCTCCTAAGTAAAGTAGGGATCAGAAGAGTTTTCTTAACCCCAGATTGCAATATGTTATGATTCTCATACATCTATCATAGCCTTGCATAAACAATGAAGTCAAATATGAGGATTTGATTGCCTATCTAGAGTTGGCCATCTCTTTAAATATTCAAGACATCAACATCTTTGGGGACATAATTAATGGTCAACCAAATTATTGGATCTTATAAATTTCTCAAGCCTAAACTCCATCACTATCATAAATACATTATAAAGTTATTGGCCCAGATTTTAAAGGTTACCATTTATAAGGTCCATCGAGAAGAAAATGCCATATTTGATGCTTTAGCCAAGCTCACAAATGAGATGGCATGTCCGGATGATGAGTTTATATCGATAGAAGTGTGCAACCTCTAGGTCCTCTCTATTATTATTGTTGAACTCATCGATAAACACTCTTGAAGGGGAAGTTGCCATTATCAAAAGGATGAAGAAATAGACTAGAGGCAACCCTTCATTAACTACTTGAATAAAGACAAACTACCTCAATAGAAATCACAAGCCCATCAAGGTAAGCAAAAAGCACTCTTTTATGCTTTAGTTAATGGCACTCTTATTTGCAGTCATTTGATCAAATGTGGTTACATTATTCTGGCAAACATGAATCTAAACAAATTGTGATGGAGATACATTTAGGACTATGTGGAGCTTATTAGTCTGACCAAAACTTGAAAGTCTACATCAAAATATTAAGATACTATTGGCTGATGATAATCATAGATTGCATAGACATTGCACATCGATATCATCAATGCCAAGTGCATGGAGTAGTTCTACATCAACCACCCAACAATTTATATCCAACCATAACCTCTTGGCCCTTCAAGTGTTGGGGTACTAACATAGTGAGTCCAATCAATCCTCCTTCATCAATGAGTCATCAATTCATGCTAGCAGCTACAGATTACTTCTCTAAGTGAGCAGAAGTAGTCCCACTAAGCGAAGTCAAAACCCAATATGCCTTCTAATTCTTCAGGAACAATATAGTATATTTAGGGTACCCCGCCGAATCATATTCGATAATGGTACCACATTCAAAAGCACAAAAATGAACAACTTCACCATGTGACATAGCATAGATTGGAGGTACTACACCACTTTTTACCCACACCCAAATAGGTTGGCCAAGGCCTTCAACAAAACTCCTATCCAGATTTTAAAGAAGACACTTGATGACAAATAGCAATGATATGAGTAGTTAGTCGAAGCCTTGTGGGCTTACCATACCACATATAGGACTCCATCATAGTTCACTCATTTCTTGTTAGTGTATAGCTCTGATGTCATTCTTCTCCTAGAAGTCCAACTCCCTCCACTAATGATAGCTATCAATAATCAAATCACAATTGAATAGAATGCCAAACTACGATTGAAAAAACTCGAAGGTCTTAAAGAGAGACACCTCTGGGCATGTCAAAACCTTGAGTTAAATAAATCAAGGATGGTTCAAGCTCATAACAAGTTGGTTCGCCTAAGAGCTTTTCATGTTGGAGAGCTCATTTTAGTTATTAAGAGACCAATTGTTTCTTGCCATAAAATGGGAGGTAACTTTGAACCAACATGGGAAGGTCTCTTCATTATAAAGAGGGCCTACCAAGATGGATCAAATCAATTAATTAACCATAAAGGTGAGAGCCCAATGTTCTCAATTAATGGGTTCGACTTAAAGAAGTATTATGCTTCATTATGTCTCGATCAAATCTCTATTATTAAATTAATTTTTTAATTAAGCAAATTGGATCTTTTACTTAAAATCATATTTCTTAATTTTAAACTTTGAAGTCATATCTAAGCTTTGCACCTGTTGCAACTAGAATATGTGTAAGAGAACTTGAATGACATCTTTATCTTAGTTCGCACAACATAAACATAAATTCACATGCAAATGTAAATAAAATAACACAAATCTAATTACTTTAGGCTACTTCAAGTTGAGATAATCCCCCAATAGCTTTCACTTAGTAGTTACTTTAGGTCAGGTTTGATTCACTACTTGGAAAGTGGGTCACCTTAATGTTTACCCTTGCCTAGGAAGATGTGAGTCTCTGTGCTTTCATCCTAGCTTGACTGTTGTAGACCAATGAGCACCTTGTTAGTTTGGTACATCATATTGCATGACCAATGGACTACACCGATGGCCAACTGAGCTTAGGAATGTGAGTCCCCGAGCATTCTTCTTGAGCTAGTCACTATGCACCAACTGGGTCTGAGTATATATATGAGGAGTAGGGTAAGACCCCCAATGGCTCCTCTTTTCTCAACTACTTCAAGCTTTGGGTCTAGTTCTCCATTGTGACTCCCCACTTGGTAGTTGCTTTAAGTCAGATAGTAACTGTCTAGCCAATGATAAATTATCCTGATGATCAGTTCCACTTAGAAAGATGTGAGTCTTTGATGCTTTCTTTCTAGATTGATATTCACAAATTGATAGGCACTTTAGGTTGGCTGGTTTTTTCTTTGCTGACAGTAACTCACCCGATGGATGACATCATTCAGGTGGATGTGAGTCCCTATGCTTTCTTCCTTAATTGGCCACTGTATGCTTATAGGCTTTGTAAGAGGCACCTTTCCCTATGGGCAATCTATTTAGATAAGACCTAAGTTACTACCAGAATGGACAGTTCCCTTTCTTAGTGGCCACCTCTTTGGTTGGATAGCGTTGTTCCATGGAACTACGGACTGTCCCTTTAGGCTAGTAAATATAAGGTAGGTAAAAGTCCCTACGGATCATCCTTAGTGTGGTCTATCTAAAACCAATAATGTCCATACTAGATAAGCAAACCAAATAAAATAAAATCTTCTGAGGATTAGGATGAGACCTCCAGCAGTACCTCTTCTAAAATAGGCATTCTATTTTTTTAAGCTTAGCAAAACTTCATATAAGATTGACCTTAACTACCTCAAGTTGAGATAAGACCCCGAGTGGCTCTCTCTTAGTAGTTTCCCTAGGTCAGGTTCAGCTTACTACATAATTAGTAGGTCGCCCAAGTGGTTGATTCCGCTTATGAAGATGTTTGTCCCTGAGCTTTCTTCCTAGTTCAGCCATCACAAACTGATGGGCAACTCTTTGGTTGAATAGTCTCTATTGTGCGACTGATATACTATTCCTTTACGTAAATAAATCTAAGACAAATACAGGCTCTTATTTAGTATGATCACAAACTAACTCAGTCCATATTCATATGTTTAAGGTCAGGATCATACCCTTAAGGCTCCTTTCCCAAGTGACCACTCCAAGTTTGGATTAAGCTACTACCTCTCCTCTTATGGTAGTTGCCTATTTAGATTGAGTAGTGTCATTCTATGGATCAGCAGACTACTCCTTTGGGCTAGTAAATCTAAGGCAGGTCCAGGCTCCTATAGTCCCTCCTTAGTGTAGTCCATCGCAAACTAATAAGGTCTACATCCATTCAACAAATCAATACAAAACCAAACAAACTCAAACCACCAAAATCAAATAAAATCAATCAACAAAATTAAATTAAATCAACCTCAAATTCAATTAAAATTATATAATACCTAGTGGATCCCAATTCATGTCTTTGGCTCGAAGTTAACTCCTAACAATGAAACAAACTAAATAAACTTAACTTTCCCTTCTTGCATTAGGCATGAAACAAAATAAATAATTCAAATCAAGTGTTATATATTTCACAAAGGTTCCTTCCCTTCCTTTAAGATTTAACAAATTTGGATTTCATATTTCTCCAAACCCATAATTCGCTTTAAGCATCATGCATGCTATTTCTAGTGTTTTCTGTATTAAAGAAAATTATGCCTTTCAAATGAATTAACTCATCTAATAGTCTCTATCAAATTCCTTTCGCCCCTCCAATTAGGTATAAGAATCATTTGTTCACTACCTTCTAGATAAGCTTGACCAGCTTGATTAACGCCAAGACATGCAATATGCCTTGTCAATTATACCACACTTATTGGGGGTCCTTTTGTTGATCTCACTTTTATAGTGAGGTTAACCATCTCCTCCTTAGACTTACGATTCATCTAAACATTAAGATTTTTTGAAAACTAGGACAATTCTAGTGATTAAGAGAGCACTAACTTGAAACTTAGAGACTTATAAGGTTGAACCCTAGGGTTAGACCCTACCTTAGGATAAGCGAGCCGACCTACCCTGAACTTAATTACATCACACATCAAACCAATTTCTTAAATCCCAAATTAAAGGATCACAAATCGAACTTCAACCAACACCAATTAGTCCAATTTGACCTAACTTAACCCAAGTTGGGCTTAAGAGGTCTAAATCCAAAATCAATCCAATCTAATTGAAATTAATCTTACCCAAACTCATTTGAACTTCAATTGAATTTAATTGAACCTTGATTGTAACCAAATACAGTCTAATTGAAACTAATTGGCCCTTACCCAAGTTGACACATTTGAACTCTGTAGGGCCAAAACTCAATTTAACTTGATTTAAGCCAAATTGAATCAATCCAAGCCTCGTGATCATTTTAAACACTTAATTTAACATTCTCATTCATCCTAATTAATCCAATTCCACAATTAATTCAATTAACCCAATTTGACTTTTTTAACCTAAAGGGTTCAAATGAGATAGAATCTAATCTAACACAAATTGATTGCAATCAAAACTATCAATTAATTCTAAAGTCATTATTGTACATCTCTCAATACTCAATTGACCATAATTGACTCAATTCAGCCAACTAACTCAGTTGACCCAATTTAACCTCAGTCAAATCATAATTCAACTCAAATTAGAACAAACCAACTCATTCAATCACTTATGAAATGATCATTAATCATGATTGATCACCTAATTATAATCAATTGAGCCCAATTGACCCCATTTAGTCATTTTACCCAATTTGACCTAAAGAGCCAAATTAGACCAAAACTCATTCTAAATTAAATTGAGTTGAACCAATGCCTCTAATCAATCATAAAATTATTATTGAATAATCTTCAATCATCAACTAAAGTCAATTTGGTTAAATCAACATATTCGGTCTAGTTTGGCCGAAAATACCAAATTGAGCAAAAACATATTCCAACCCAAATCAATTCAAATCAAAACCTTCAATCATCTTCAAATGATCAATCAAAATATACCCTAACCCATCACCAATACAATTTGACCAATTTGACCAAATTGGTCAACTTAGCCCATTTAACCCAAATGAACCCATAATAACCAAATTCAAATCCACACTAAATTAAATCAAACCAAATGCACCAATGAATTCCAAGAGACTAATTGAACATAAACCGATAGCCCCCTTGACTCAATTGAGTCAATGGGCCAACCAAACCCATTTGAACCCAAATTGACCTATAAAGGTCAAATTATGATATACCCAATCAAACCAAGCTCAAACCCAACCAAACTTGGTCTGACTCATCAATAGGTCCACCTTGACCTATCCAAGTGAACCTAACCCATGGTGAACCTAGTTTGATCCAAACAAAGTGAACCAAGAGTTCCAAATATGATAAATATCCCTAACTGAAAGTCTTGCCCACTCCTTTAGCCCATAGCAACCACATTTGGCTCTCTTTAGACATAAGACCATTGATCCAACCTAACTTAAAGCTATTGGGCTCAGTCTTTGACTAATGGGAGGACCTCCTCCCCTAGTCAGTCATTGGTTCTGCTTAAGGGGGGTGTACTGCCCATTGTAGGCCATAAAGTCTCTTCAGCCATTAGAGCACCTCCACCTTATCAGTCCCTTGTCATTTCCAGCCACCTATACTAGTTGGACAGCTGCCAAAGGCTGCACCAACCCCATGGCTTGGTTCACTTAGGGAAGAGAGTATACTCCTACCCTGGCATTCAAACTTCACACACACCTTCCTTAGAGCTACAGAGTGAGTCCCCAAACATCCCAAGAGCCCCCGTACCCTTAGCCATGGCTAGCAATCTAGATTTAAATTACAAGATTAATCTCCACAGATCGGATGGCTGAGAAGAAAGCCTGTTCACCACCGTCAAGTCAGTAGCCATGTGGGATATTTTAAATAATCAATCTCGTAGCACCACATAGAAATTGTTGCCACGATAGTGCCGATGCAACGCCGATTGTGTAAATAAATTAATTAGAGATTAAAATATGATTTATTTAATTAAAAAATTTTAAATATATAACTAATGGTAGAAAAATTTAAAAACTATAAAGAAAGACCATTTTGAAAGCTTAGATAGAGGAGATTTTAAAAAAAATAAAAGCCCTAATTTTTAGTAAGTGTACAAGGATTAATTCAAGTTTAAAGTTTTAGCCAATTAGCTTAATTAAGCTTTAATTAGTTGGCTAATTGATTTGAAATTTGGTGTGATTATTCCTTGGGATGACTTCTATCTCCCATAATTTTCTCAAGATAATTTACCAAATTATTTAAGAAATATTGATTTTCAAACCCTAATTAACCATTTCATGGATTTAATAATTATATAAAATTTAAAAATTATGAAATTAATTATGATATCATAATTAAATATTAAAATAGTAAGGGTGACTAAAGAATTTAATTATGATCCTTAGTTCTAATTACTACCCAAAATCACTTTAAAGAGCATTTATTTAATTAATTAAATCAATAACTAACCTAAAACTTAGAAAGAAATTGTAGTAATTAGTGTATATCATTAAAAATTTTAACCAAGCCCTCTTTGTGCTCAGTAAACAAATAGGTTTCCAATGAAATCAAGATCTCCAATTGATTTGGGTATTTTGAGTGTAATCGATAGTTTTTAGTTATCTCTATTTTTAAATTAACCTTTAATTATAAACCAAATTGCATTATAATTTTAGGACTTGCTTACTTTGTGTTTATGCATTTTCAATATTTTCTCATGATTTGTTTGGCTTACATTCAAGGCTCAACTAAATTATGGGCCTCTTTAGGCTTAATTTGTTAAACATTTAATTAAACCTAATTTAAATCATTAAAATTTTAAATCATCCTTAAATCACTTAATGAATAGATTTGGGGAAAAAATCTTAAATATTTTTTCTCCTCTTTAGGATCAAATAATTCAAATTCCAAAATTAATCCTTAATGAATTCGATTAGGTTTAAGGCGGTTTATTTAATGTGAATGTCTTTAAGAATTAATGAAGTCAAATAAATTGTTTAGTAATTTTTAATTGCTTTGCTTAAATTATTCAAAAATTTGCATTTCATTTTTCTTATGCACTCACATTTTTTAAATTTTAAATTAAAAGATTACATTTGATTATATGGCTTTGAATTAAATAGTGTGGTTATTATCACTAATAAATATCAAATTATTTTCTTGATTAATCAAAAAATATCTATTAATCTAAATATAAAGTAATATAAAAAAATAAAAAACTAAATTTAATTCCTATATGAATAAACCATAATTTGGACAGTATATAGCTTGGAAACTTGAGGTCGTAGGGCTACTTGTCATTCCTTTGGTATAACACGACACGTATCTTGAAATTTGTGGTGAAATACATATTAAGAAATTATTTTTTACTCATACATATTTCAGACATCTTAAAATTTTTATAATTTCATTCTTATGTCCATATATGTATGCATATATACATAAATTAATAAGTATATAGTTTGAATATTTTGGGAGCACGAGACTTTAAGTAGTCCCAATGGAGTCTCTGTTTACCTCACTTTCTTGGTTCAACAATAGCACATACTTTTATAAATTAAATATACTCATGTAAATATATATGTACAAGGTATGATTAAATTAAATCCTTTTATAAGAATTCATATATTATATTCTATATGCAAATTAATGTAAACTATTTGCATAAATCCATTCATGCATCAAGTGTGGAGTAACTAAAATATGATACATATTCATTAAATCTAATTATTTAATTAAGCATGTTTAATTAATTAAAAAGAATATTAAATAATAATGAAGGAAAAAAACAAGAGATCATTATTGAATCAATCATAGTTTGAGTTCATTAATCCTAAGATGCTTCTTCATATTTGAATAAAATTAAGACTTAATAAAATTTATAACACTTCATTAAGAGGATTAAAAATTGTAAGAATTTATCTCCTAGAATTAATCTAAGGATAAAAACTAAACAGGATTTATTTCTTTTTCCTCTATTTATAACCCCAAATTGAAAACGAAACTCAAAATGAAATCAAAACTTAAGTCTAAAAAACTATTCAAATCATTAATTACATAAAGTGTAATCATCCTTAATAAGGAATTTAAGAAGTTCATCATTAGATAAATCAAATATTAAAGTTTAATCATGACATATCACACCAAATCTAGCACACACATTAAGATACTAAGTCACCAATTCTAGTTCTAAGTTAGGCCGATGATTGTTTTGATGATGTAATGTTGTATTTTGTGGTGTATTATTTTAGACTAGATGTTAGGACTGATTGTGCGTAGTCTGGTTGTTAAGAGAATATTAGACTAATTATATTTTTTATAGGAGATTATGCTTAAGGGATTGGTGCAATAATAAATTCATAAATTTTTCTTGCTTGTAGATGTTGCTTAAGTCCCTAAGCATAATCCATTAGGATAGGTAGGCTTGGTGACCCAAGGAAGGGTACTAAATCCAAATGTATGAAGTATAATTACAGTGTGAATGTATGTTAAGCTAACCTCTATTTTGCACTTGTAGTTATATTTTTATTTTATAAAAATATAATTTTTGTAATAGGCTTAGGATTAGAGCTATGAGATTTATGATGAGCAGTGGCTAGAATGCTTAGACTTGGGAGGCCTTGTGATGCTTGAAGTACTAATACATGAAGTGAAGATGAAGAATTGAAAACCTCCATAACTTTATTTTCATTCATAAACTAATTGTTATCTTTGTTGTATAAGGGTAGAGCTCAGCTACCCAAATTCTTTTTTTTTTTTTGAGGTGTTCGATGGTACATGGACGCACAAGCTTTTAATCTTTCAATCGAATGATATTTGATTGACTTATTTACTTTGATAGTGTAATAGAAATGTAATGCTTTTCATAAGTTTCTTGGAAGATTGATTGCTTATTGTATGGTCTGAATGCAATAGGCTCTTTAGGAAACTAAATTTCCTACTCCAACTAAATAACTTTAATTAAGTTTTAACAATTCATAACCTCACTCTAAAGCCTATGATTCTAATCAAGAGAATAAAATATTTAGAAACTCCTTAGCTGCATATATATTATCTTCTCTCTTGTAAATAGAGGATTCCCACTTTTACATGATAAGGGACAAGGCTCGACTTGTGAGAATAGTCTCGTAGTGGAAAACACCTCACCCCTAATTTAGCCCATGATCCAATTTTATCATGAATTTAGGTATAAGCTCTCCCAAGCTTTAGTCAAAAAATAAAATAAGGATTTATAAATTTATTTATGTTAGTCTAAATCATAATTTGCACACCAATCATGATCTAGTATCATAAAGAGTAAGTTTAAGACTCTAGATTCTTTATTAATGAGTAACAGTCTAGCTATATTGCATTTATATATGATTTACCTACATAATTTTGAATCATAGGGGTGTTAGCTAGTAGCCACTCTAGGCAGTTGTAGGTCTAGAAGAGTTGAGATTAGTTCACTCTCTCTAGTGGAAGTGAACCAATACATCTCACCTTTCTCTAATAGATTTAAGTAGAGCTCTTAGCTTATGCTAGAGCACTCTAGATATAGGTTTAAAGGCTACTTGTTTCTCTTTAGTTATGAGCATAAGTCCTTACCTCTTAGATATTTTTATAATCTTGTATTATTTGAATCTATGTCCTAACATTCTAATGAAATGTTGATTCAAATAAATACAAATTTTACCTTCGAAAATGTTGACCGCACTTTTGGAGTGAGGACTCATCCTTCCCATCTTTAACTTAGAAATCTTCTAGGCACTTGGATTTCCCTAGTTATAGGACACTTCTAGTGATTAAGGGAACACTAAAGCCTAAATACTTAGGAAACCATGCCATAAGCTTAGTTTATACCCTAGTGCAAATAGGTCTTACCTATCCTATGGCCTAAATCAAAACCCATCCTTGTCCATTCACCCAAAACTAACCTCAAGCCAACACAACTATCCCTAATTGGATTCTATTTTATATCCAAGCTCCAAGCCAAATTAATTTAGCCTCAAACTTAAGTCAATTCTATCATGATCCCATGATCCAAGTCCATTCAATCAAACCAAACCTAAATTGATTTCACGAAAGCCCTCCAACCATTAAATACTCTATTTTAAACCCTTCCAAGACTTACAATCAAACTAATTGAAGCAAATGAATCTAATTAACCCAAGTTGGCCAATTTGACCCAAAAGGTCCAAGTGAGCCAAAATCCAATCAAACTAAAATCAATTGTAATCAAAACCATCAATCAACCCTAAATCCATCATTAAATTCTTCTCAACACCTAATTCAACCTAATTCAACCCAATTGGTTCACTTGACCCAAAGTGACCTAAATGACCAAATTGATTCAAACTTCAATCCAACCTAAATTTGATTGAATCAACCCATCCAATCTTCTCTATGATGATTGTTGATCATCCTTGATTGACCAATTGAAATCAATTGGGTCAAACCAAGCCAACTTGATCATTTGATCAAGTTGACCCTATTAACCCATATGGACCAAAATGAACTAAACCTCATTCCAACCTCAATTGATTGACACCAATGCCTCTAATTAATCATAAATTGATTATTGAACATAATCCAACCTTCAATTGAATCTAATTTGATCAAACTAATACAATTGACCCACTTATCCCAATTGACCTAAAGGGTTCAATTGAACCAAATCATTCCCAAATCTAAATTAATTCAAGCCAACACCTACAATCATTTTTAAATGATCAATTGAACCTAAACCAACCCTCCGCCGAAGCCAATTTGGCCAATTTAACCAAATTGGTCAACTTAACCCATTTGATCCAAATGAATCCATATGAATCAAAATCAAATCCACCTCAAATTAAACTAAGCCAATTGCACTAATGCATTCCAAATCATCATTTGAACACACCCAAACCCTTAGTTTGACCCAATTTGACCAATTGGTCAACCTAACCCAATTGAATCTCATTTAACCCATATGGTCAAATTGAGCCAATCCCATTCAAACCAAGTCTAAACCTAACCAAACTTGTCATGACTCATCCTTGGGTCACCATGGGTCAGCTCAAGTGGACCCAACCCATGGTGAACCCGATTTAGGTCAAAACCCAACCCACACAAATGGAACAAAATCCCAATTTAGATGGTCTCAACTACTCCACAAGTCATGACAGCCACCTTTATCCATTCTTGGACACTAGGACCACTGATCCAACCTAACCCAAGGTTGTTTGGTTCATCTTTGGGTCATGAGAGGGTGAACTCACCTAAGGCAACCCATTGGTTCACTTGGAGGAGGAGGTACACCCCATGCTAGCCCATGCCACTGCCTCAACCTCTCAAGCTCCTCCACCTCAGCAGTCCACTACCATCTCTGGCCACTACCCGAGGTGGACGACTACCAAAGGCTGAGCCAATCTCAACCCTTGATTCACTTGGGGATAAGAGTATACTCCTCTCCATCCATTCAAACTTTTCACAGAGCTTCCTTAGAGTATTCCGAGCAGTCCTAGAGTTTTTTCTGATTCCCTCATGCTCTCCATCGCTAGCAAGACTAACCTCCCTTCTAAATTGAGAACCTCAATCGTCCAACCTCTCCTAAACTCCACAAAC
Organism: Cymbidium sinense; assembly: GCA_021442155.1. Lineage (NCBI taxonomy): Eukaryota > Viridiplantae > Streptophyta > Magnoliopsida > Asparagales > Orchidaceae > Cymbidium > Cymbidium sinense. The sequence continues at coordinate 71,037,259 of CM038228.1, read as the reverse complement.
ATAAAGTAACTCTTCCTACACCATTCCATAGGTCTGGTGAGCCAAACCGAATTGATCCCCGATAGATTTGATCATCAAAAACCACTTTAATACCAAGTCCAATGAGCTTAGCAGCAGAGGTTGGTCCAGAGAGGTGTCGGCGAGGAGGTAGCTTGAGATCTTCTCAATAGGGCTTTGTTTCTTCATAACGAAGCAATCTCAGTCAATAGACCACCGGTCTCTAGCTCCGGTGAGATAAAACTCCAGCAAATCGTAGGTACCCTAAGTGTTGATCTTTTATGAAGTAAAGTGTGATTGCATGTGATTTCCACCATTGGATCTTTTTAGATCTCCTCCCCACAACTTTTGGATTCGATCTTGACATCCTATGAACTCCGTGAGTTCGGATCAAGCGACAGAATCACAAGATTATAATGGGTCAACGATCATCCATTTTAGATTATTAGAATAGACGACTGTGATTTAATCCAATAGGAATCACAGGATTAATCTCTGTCTGATCCGAGATCGAAAGGCGAGGATGAAATCGCGTCTACCATCGCTAACTCAGCCGTCACGGGGAACATTTTAAATAGCCTATCCCTTGGCTCCATGTGAAAAGAACTACCATGTCAGCTCCCGCATGGCGCCGACGGTTTCGGGGATTAATTAGGTGATCAAATGTCATTAAATAGTCAAAACTTCAAAAATTAATAACTAATTATAGAAAAATCTAAAAAATATGTGTAAAACTATTTCAGAAAGGGTAAACAGAGGAGAATTTAGTAAAAATAAAATTCCCAAGGTTTGATTAATTATTGTGCTTAATTAAAGTTTGAAGTTTAGGCTAATTATCCTAATTAAGGCTTAATTACTTAGCCAATTGATCTCAAATTTTATAGGTTGATCCTATGGGATGTCTTCTGCCTCCCATAATATTCTTGGAATTTATTGGTCATGTAATTTAGAGAATTTGAAATTCCAATCTAATTACCCTCCTTAATCACTTTAATAATAATTAAAATTATTAAATAACAAAAATTAAATTACTAACAATGGTTAATCACTATTAATAGTGGAGCGAAAAGGGAAAATGATTATAACCTTTTTCCTAATTATTCTCCTAAATGTATTTCATTAGGAGGGTTAATTAATAGGTGTGTTAATTAAAGGTTAATTAAGTAAATTAATGGGGTGATAATTCAAATTAAAATAATAATCACTTCCGATAATTCAAATTGAATTCATGGGTTCCCATTTATGTGTTTAATGACATAAAGAACCTTAAGGAATATATGGTTAACCCATGGGTGTGAGAAAACCATATAAGTATTTAATTAGATTCTTCTTTAATCTAATTAACCCATAAGCATGAGCCTCATTGCATTAGGTCTTGTTAGGTGCATTGCAAATTCTGATTACTCATTGGAATATAATTAGAGGCTCATGGTTAAATGGTTAATTAAATTAAAGTGACTTATGAAAGAAAAATTAAATTAATTGCTTAATGATTTGAACTTAATCAATTCATAAGATTTACTAAATTATTTTTCTTATTATACACATTAAGTTACTGATGTGAGATGGGGGGTAAAACAACAAATGTCTTCCTCCTCTTTACGTTTTAATAATTCAAATCCAAAATCAAACTTCATAACAACTTTGGTTGATCTTAAATAGTTTTATTTAACTTGATTGTCCTTAGGAAGCAATGAGATTGAATGTATTATGTAGCAATGTTTAATTATTCCTTTTCAATAATTATAAATTTGTATGTCATTTGATATCATGTATTCATGTTTTCAAATAAAAGAATCAAATGAATATGATTATATATGTATAAGTTGCATGTGTTGAATCAATCATATTATATGGCATGGCTATTATTTCTAATAAATCTCAAATTATTTTCAAAATTATAAATCAATGGTGAAGACTTAAATTGATGTTGGCTATGAATATTATATATGATTTACATTTGCTTATAGCTTAACCATGTTAAATGATTGTTCTATTTTCATGATTCATGTGTATGTTTACATGTGTTTGAATGTTAGTAAGTATATAGTCTGGAGATCCTAGGAATACGAGGCTTTAAGTAGCCCTAAGGAGGTCTTAGATTATTTCACTTCTTTGGTTTAACAATGACACGTACTTACTTAATTTCATTCATATGTATACATACATTAGAATTTTGATTGAGCTTCACTTTACATGAATAAATAAATTTGCTAACATACAATCTTTTGCATGATTTTCATTCTCATGATTGTGCATACATTTATATGCATTTAAGATAGCAAATATATAGTCTAAGCATCCTGAAAATACGATGCTCTAAGTAGCCACAAGGTAGTATTAGATTAGATCGCTTTCCTGGTTTAACAATGGAATGTACTTGCTTAAATCTTTAATATATGTGTATGTACACTTAGCTAAGGAATAGAATCTCTCTTTTCTATAAAAAACTATGCATTAGCAATCATTCAAGTGTGTCAAAAATACATTGCATGTATAAGTATGTTAAGTTCAAAACCATATGCATGCTATTGATGATGAAAAGGAATGATGTAATAATATCTACATGATAGTAATTAAATTTTATTAATATTAAGATGACTTTCATGTTTGACTAAGATTCTTTAAGATTAACCCAAACCTATGATTAATAAAGTATTTAATAAATCATTCACTAAAAGAAATAAAAATCATAATAACATGTCTTTAGAAAATAACTTAGGGTGGATTGAAGAGGGTCAAACCTCTTTCCTCTCTTTATAACAATTAGATGTTAAGTAAATGCTAAGTGAAATAAAAAGAAAATATAAAATTAAAATCCACCAATTCCTTAATAACTTGAAATGAAACTACCCCAAATGTCTAACTTAAACAAATTCCAAACTTAGATGATCGTAATCTTAAAGCCTAGTAACATATACCACACTAAATATTAGCACACAAATTAAAATACTAAGTCACCACTTCTAGCTCTAACTTAGGATGGTGTATGTTATGATGTTGTGTTTTATTTTGTGGTATAATATTTTAGACTTGATGTTAGGATTATTCATGCATAGATTAGATGTTAGGCCATTATTAGCCTGATATTATTTTCTACAGGGGATTATGCTAAAGGGGCCGTTGAAATGATAAATAAATGTAAATGCTTTTGCTTGCATGTAACTTATGCCTCTTTGCATAATTCACATTACGACATGTGGGCTTGGTTACCCATGTGCAGGGAACTAAGTCCAAATTTATAAAATATAACTGTATGGGTTGTATGATTGTTTAGTTGACATCTATTTTACATGTGTAGTTATATTTTATTTTCTATAAATATGTAATTTTTCAAATCGGATTAGGCTTAGTGCTATGGGATTTAGGATGAGCAGTGGCTAGAAGGCAAAGTTTTGGGAGGCCCTGAAAGCTGGATCAAAACCAAAAGAAGAAGAAGAGAAGGAAAAGATGAAGAATAAAGACCCCCATAGCATTTATTTAATTGTGATTGTAATTATAATATTATTTTATAATCTAAGTTGTATAAGGGTAGAACTCGACTACCCAATTTTTCTCTTTTCTGGGGTGTATAGTGGTACCCAGCCGCACTAGCCTTTTATTCTTTTATGGAGATCTATGAATGTTTGATTGTCATGTTTAGTTTGAGCAATAGAAATGACATATTTTTCATAGGTTTCTTAAGTTTGATGGTTGAATGTGTGGCTTAGATGCGGTAGGCTTTTTAAGATAAAATTAAAATTTCTACCCTCATTAATAACTCATAATTAAATTTTAAATATAACTCATAGCCTCACATTAAAGCTTAGGTTATAATCAAGATAATTAAAAGATTTAGAAACCCCTTAGCTGAATGATGTATGTGACAAAAATCATGCATATCATCTTATTTCTCTCTTGAATAGGGATGGTCTCCACTCTTGCACGATATAGGAATGCTTGACCTGTGAGGGAATTCTTTATAGTGGAGAACATCTCCTCCCATTGATTTAGCCAATAATCTAATTTCATTATTATTTAGGCATAATTATCCTAAGCCTTTATCCAAATGAATGTGTAAAAATGATATAAAAAATTATAAAATTTTTGCATTTTAGTCCAAGTCATGTCTTCATACCAGTCATGATCTAGTCTCTTAGGGAGTGAGTTTAGGACTCCAATTTCTCTTATTAATTAAATAATATCTTAACTATCTTCTAATTTCATAAGACTAACCCAGATGGATTTGAATCATAGGAGGTGTTAGCTAACGACCACTCTAGGCAATTGAAAATCCCGGAGAGTTGGGATGGGTTTACCCTTTTTTATGGAGGTAAACCATTATTTCCTACTTTCTGAGTAGATTTAGGTCGTCCTTTTGGCTTGTGCTAAAATATCCTAGATTTAAGATTTGATGTTGCTTGTTTCCTTCGGGAAACGAGTGTAAGTCCTCACCTCTTAGGAATTTTTAAAATATTATATTGATGAATTATAAGCCCTAGCATTCTAATAAAATTTTAACTACAATAAAAATAAATTATCTCTTTCAAATATATAAAGCTCACTATAGGGTAAATTGTAATACTCACTAGGCTTCTAAGTATCATGAGTGCTCCCTACTTATCTTCCTTTAAAATCCGAAAATAAGTCTTCCGAATTAAACTTTCCAGCTTGATTTTAAAAAATACCTAATCCTTTGATAGTCTAACTTTAAAATTATTGGAAATATTTATTGATTACTTTAATCGAGAGTTTTTTTTTAGGAAATTCATATTTCTTAGGATGTAATTAATCATGGAAGCTTGCTTCCATAGGGAAAACTCAGCATAAAATAAACTCTGCTTTACTTCTCCATGTAAAGTAGGGAAAAGATCTCTGGTATATATGAAAATCATCTGCCTTAGGAGTCCTTATTAGGTGATTAGGTCCATTGAAGGGTGGTGTTTCTATCTTTCAAGATGGTACATCATACCTTAATATCGTACCCGATCATTTTAATAAGTACCCCCTAAGATCTGTGTAATTTTCCTAATGAGTCCAAAGTAAAATACTACAAAAATATAAAGCTTCACTATAGGATAGATTGACTTGCTCACTAGGCTTTCTAGTATCATGGGTGCTTCCTACCTATCATCCTTTGGAATCCGTAAAGAAGTCTCTCCATTTGAACTCTATCGTTTGATTCCTAATAATTAACAATCCTTTGGTATCAAACTTTGAAACATTTAGATACATTAGTTGACTACTTTAATCGAGAGTATTCTTAGAAAATCCCTATTTTCTAAGATGTAAATAATTGTGAGGGATTGCATAGGGACCTAAGGAACCTGACATAAAATAAACTCTACTTTACTATATCCATGTAAAGTAGGACAAAGATCTCTGGTATATGTAGACTCATCTGTCTTAGGAGTCCTTTATTAGATAATTGAGTCCATTATATGATGATATTTTTATCTCTTAAGATGGTATATCATTCCTTCAATATCATACTTGATCATTTCAATAAGTATCTCTTAATATTTGTGTGGTGTTCCTATGAACATCTAAATAAAAAACACCACAAGAAGCTACACCAAGGATGAAAAACTTAAGACCAAAGTTGATCACATGAGTGAAACAACTATGGTGAATAGATTGTCGAAAGGCATACTCGTCACAATAAGAAATTAGCTAGATCAAAATGACACCAAATACTCATGCATAAGGATAAATTTAACCTTCAACTCCTAGATGTCTTGAGAAAGGTCATTAACAACCTCATTAAATACTTGAGAAGGATGATTCTTAGGCACCTTGAACTTGCCTTTTATGAGTGTTACTTGACTACACTCAAATTTAATAAATACCCTAAGCTTCTCCACCATTATGACTTAAGCAACATTGACATTCTTGCTTCATGGAATGATAAGGGCCAAGCCGAGCATCCTACAAATTTAATCCATTAGGGATTATTTATCGTTCTCTTTCTCAACCTTAGTAATGACTTGAACATATTTTTTTGTTATAAGATTTATTAATAATAATCTCATGGCATCTATCTATTTATTGAAGATCAAACTCATTTTATCACCATTTTATACCTCTTTGGTTGGGTGGATCACACATGAGTATGCAATTAAATAAGTGATAAAGTATAAGTGGAGTGTTATCCTTTAAAAATTAAAAGTCTGGTTACTTCAATTAAACCAATTTGTTATTATTTGGATAGTCAAAAAAAGGGATAAAATAAAATAAATATAAATATAAATCTAATGAAAATTAAATTAAATTAAATAACATAGGAGAGAGAGTCTCTAGGAAGAATCAACATGGCTATTCTATGGATTAGGTTTTACTTATGCTATGTTATGGATTATATTTTAAACAACTTTGTAGTTTACACAAATTTACTAAGGTAGCTTATAGTTTTTTTAAAGAGTCTCTATTTCTCTTGAAAGCTTATAGTTGTTGTCTTCCTTATACAACCCTCTTACCTCTTTATGACAAATTTAATGTAGGGAAAAATCATTAAAGTTTCATGGACCCACAAAGAACTAAATTTATACGGTCATCTCTAACATACACTCCATCATCATATTTTATCTACAATGAGTTCATTCTCTACTTCTTAATCTTGAATTGATCTCATGAACTATTGATTGGTGGCCAATCAATCAATAAGCATGAAAGATTAGAATAACAAATGTGATAATAAAATACAAATATGTCTCCCACTATAACAATGGTTAAATCTAATCCATATAATAAAAATTTAGTTCATATTAAAATAATAATAAAAATAGAATTATGCATTAGAATCACTTTGAAACTAAAATAAAAAGAGAGAGAAAAGAGTAAGAATAACTCAGATGGGCTCTTGCTTTGAATCATTGACTTTTGTTTCTATCTTGCCTAAAAAGCCTACAAAGACCCTTAAAATAAGTCTATCAAAGAGTCTCTAATAAGTCTTTCATTTCATTCCTTAAATATCTTTAAATATAGTTCTAATTTGACTCCAAGAAAAGGCAAGAGATAAAATTAGGTCAAGTACTCCATTTGCACCTAGGCTCCAGGTTTGAGCATCAAGGTGTCAAGGTTTTTGTCTTTGTGGATTAGTTATGTAGCTTCCCGTATCTTGACACTAGGGATGGTGACTAAGTAGTGAAAGTTGGCTCTAAAGTGATGGACTCTTTGCCTATGTTTTTATTAGGCATGCTCGATGTTTGGTTTTGATGCCTAAGTGCTAAATCAGTCATAATCATGTATTTTCTTTATAATTTACTTAAACAACTCTAAAACTTAAGTTTGCATATTACTTGCTCAGATTTTTCTTGAAATATAAAATTAAATTTTAAAATTTGCAAAAATTTGCGCAAAGACCAAGTCAATGATGTATATATATATATATATATATATATATATATATATATTTAACTCTCCCAACACTTAGATCTTTGCTTATCCTCATGCAAAGCTCCACTAAATAGTTATAAATAAAAAAATTCATAAACAAAATAGAACTTTTATAACAATAAATGCATATAAGTACAATAATATTATAAACTTACCAGTTCAAGAAGTGTCAAAATTCAAATTTAGTCAATTTTACAAATAATTTAATCTAGCAACCATTTGAAGCTAGTTTATTCAAAAGTAAACAAACAAATTAACATGCCTTGATTCATATTATATTAGATCACATTTAGTGCTGCCTTATATATATTCCATAAAATTAAATTTATCACCCAAAAAAAAATTTCAACTAGCATGGTCATAGTCTCATGTTATTGCTTCAAAAAATTTATCATGCTAAAGTATATACTTTAAACAAATTTTTACATTTGACAATATAAATATTAAAACTTGTTATGACTAATTTTTATATCTCTATTCATTATGTCCAACTTTTACAATAATGCTAATTTAAGTCATTTTTTCATTGTGAATATTGATTAAAATATTTTTTATGTTATAAATACCCAACTCACTGTCTATTTTCTTTGCTCAATTCATGTTATTTATTATATTCATGCATTAAATCATGTAGGTAAAAATTTCAATTTACTTAATAACTTGGAGGTGCACTAATTAGTCCATCTTACTTAGCTTAGTTTAATTTTATACTTAATATACAAATCTAACAAATAAACATGATTAGCTATACTAATGATTGTGTAGCTAACATTATGTCATTAAGTTGATTCATCTAAAATGTTTACATAGATGATTGATAATTTTATATTTGCACCATCTTCATAGATAGATTAATAATGCTTTTGTTATAATATTTTACACAAAAAATTAAGGCTAGTACATAGTTTATGCTTAATAATAAAATATAGTTTAAACCCACTAAATCCAAAGAAAAAAATGCATAGTATAGACAACATGCAATACATGCTAAAATAATAATGGCAAAGTTAAATGATGATCATAAAATTTGATATGATTTAAAATAAAAAATAAACAAAATTGAATCACATAAAGGTTGCATAAGCATAATATATAATGTAATGCATAAAAATAATTACCCCTCATAGTTAAATTGGGAGAAGTATACATATATCATATAATTTTTATGTATTTATATATCTGATATATATTTTAATATCTATAAAAATAACAAGTAAGTTTTTAATATAGCATAAAATTATCATTATTTTGTGTGAAATATTTTTAATTAAAAATTTGAAATGATTATGATATAAAAATATTATATATATAAATATAAAATTTTAAATTATATATATATATATATATATATATATATATATATATATATATATATATATATATATATATATATATATATATATATATATATATATAATTACATTTCTAGATATCTCACTTTTCTATTTAGAATACATCAAATATAACAGATTTATTTAGAAAAATAATTTTTATATGCACTATCATTCTATTCTTATATATTTATAAATTAATTATCTTTAATCTCAAATATTCAAATTGACATTCAAATATTGAAATTCATAACAAAAGCTCTAACTATATATATATATATATATATATATATATATATTTAAAATTTATAATGATTTGATGATGATATATGTAAATATATAAATTTAATAATTAAAAAAATTTTAAAAATGATCAAATTATAAATACTTATATTTGTGATGATTAATTTATAAATCTTTCTTTAAAAAAAATGTTACATCACGCTTCAAATCATACTGCGTGAATTTTGAAAGTTAAGTTCGTACATATTTTAATTCCCACAATTAACATTTCATGGAGGTAAGCACACCGCTATTGCAGGTAGCGTGCTGCTTAGTTCTTCTAGAAGACGCATAGAAATCGGAAATGCATCCCCTTTGTCTTGGACGCTGAGTCCGGCCCTATCCTTATATAAATCGAAGCCTTTATCAATCTCAACCTTAGCTTTCACGGATCAGCCTTCGTGTTGGCTCTCTTTGGCATCGTAACGATGATGATGGAGGGTCCTTTGCAGCAACTCCGGGAATCGACGAACTCGTTCCTCTCGCAGTATGAACCAATCGTGCTAATCTCTGCTCCTTTTCTCGCGATTGTCGTGGCCAGAGCTCTTCACTTCTTCCTGAGCGAGATTCAGGAGAGGGGTATCAAAGCAGTGGTGATAGGGTTCATAATGAGCTCCGTTAAGTGAGTGCTTGCGTCGTTATTTCGAATTTGCTTGGTCGGTTCTGGTTAGTTTCGCTGATTTATTGCGTTGTATTCTATCGATTGGATCAGGTTTATTCCGGGCGTCAGTGGCTACATTGAATCTGAGAAGAAGAAGGTTAGTCGATGACCTTTTTTTTTAAATTTTTTTTCAATACGACTCTGTATTTCATACTCTAGACCAAGGTTGATATTGAGGATTATTAGTTGATAATTCTTACTGGTTTTGAAGTTTAACCGCCAGATACGCGTTATCTTCTTTCGATTGATAACTTATCTAGTTGCTGTTGTGATATTTATTGGAAAACATAGGAAAATCTTGTGCTGTCTCTTTTCGAAAAATCTCTATCGTGGTGGCTAAAAATTTAAATAATAAATTAAATGCACCACATGCTCATTTGGATGTTTATACACCGAAAACATATTTTAGAAAATGAAGTGGTTACATTTGAGAGGGATTGTGGAGCTTACGATCAATGTTTATTGCTGCGTACACTAAACCAAATTATGGATTAGTAATTTTCATTACTGTCCGAAACATCTTTTTAAAATTCAAGCAACCAAATGGACCCCAAGTAAAAATTCTATATAGCTATTGTTTTGCGGACAAAACAATGACAGTTCTAAAACTCAGCTTGATGCATTGTGCATTCCGAGCACTCTCAAAATAAGAGAATGTGTTATCAAACTGTTAAAGTTGAAAGAGGCATTTTATTTTATTCATTTTATTTTGTAATATTTTACAAACGATAATCACTGTGTTCGGACATAAGTTTAAGCTATTATGAATGGTCTGCAATCTGGAATAGTCAGAAAAGCTTGTCTGAGAATAAAGAATTGTCAGTGATGGTTATTTGGAACTTTGCTTTTATAGAACAACGTTGTCTGACAGACTGACAGATTCGTGAGGCTGTAGAAGTCCTTTGCCATATTGTGAAATTCGTGAAAAAAAATACATGCTTTGTTGAAATAATACTAAGGAGTTCTTCAGGTAGTGGAGAAACTACAATCTACCAACAAATCTAACAGGGATGACCGGATAACTGCTTTGCCAAGAATTGGACTAGGGAAGGAAGTTGCGGAGAAGCTAGAAGAGGCAAGAAGTAAAGATGAAGATTGGAAAGGCAAATGCTCTGGGACAGTGTATGTTTTGGATGTCAAGGAAAATTTATAAATAATAATGTCTCTTTCCTTTAACTTTTATGCATTTCATATTATAGGATATTCTTAGCATTTCTTTTTCTGATATATTTCAGCTATATTGGTGGAAGTCAAAGCGAGGGCCATTTTTCTTTGACAAACCAGGCATACTCAATGTTAGTAAGATGAATTCTACATTATCACGGATATGCTGATATATCTGAGACTTCTTATCCTTAATATAAAATGTATTTTCTGGATTCATTGCATGCTTAAACATTTTTTAATTACTGTCTATATTTAGGTTGTTTATGATTTGTTTTATAGATGCTGCTCTCAGGTAAACCTTAGCTGAAGTCACTTTTTTGATGATTAAATGATTACATAAAGGGTAGTATTCCCACCTTTGATATCTGGTATGCTCCAATATCTGAAACAAGTGGCACACAAAACTCCTCTCTTATCAAACTTTTGTGTTAGTACTATAATATGATGTGGGACAGCTTAATACTGGTTAATTATTCATTTACTTAACTGATTTCACAAACATGAAAATAATTTAAGCAACTCAACATTTAATCGACTTAGTTCAAGCATTGTCTCACTTCTTTATCTATGCTCATGAATATACCCATTTTTTGTTTAATATGCTGCTGATCAAGAACTCAATAAAGTAGTTATTTGATGCTTGCTTATTGTTAATTGTTTTAATTTCTCGATTTATGCACTTCTAGCACCATATGATCTATTAAGTGGGGTATATTAATAAAAATATAAGTATGATGAGCACTCTTAATAATCAAATAATTATATATTTCTATTAATTTCATTTCTTTATTTTTGTTAACATTTGAATTTTGAATATAAAGCTTTGAGTGAACATCCTAATAGAAGATATCTATTTCTAATGAATAGTTATTTATTTATATGTGTTTGACAATGAGATTTTAGGTCTAAAATATTAGCTTATTACATATTTTGAAAGTCATAATTAAAGTTTGATCATGGCTCATGCATCATTTAAATTAAATAAGCAAGCATGAGCTTGAATTTAAAACTCAAGTCATGTTTAAATTTGGGTCAAGATTAAAGAAAAATAAATAAGTAAGCATAAACATAGCAATTCTTTGGGTGATTCAATTCTCCCACAATCCTATTTTTTGAGATATCATTCTTTTGAAATTCTTCTCATCATTCTAGAAATTCTAGAAATGCGAAATAAATATATATGTGAAAAAATTAGAGTAGCTCTAGTGGTAGATAAGATTAGAGAGAGTCGCCTTAGATGGTTTGGTCACATAAATGTTGACCATCTGATGACCCAGTTAGGAGAGTAGATGTATTAGATTCGCTTTATGTTAAGAAATGTAGAGGTAGACTTAAAAAGACATGGTAAGAAATATAAAATCTGATTTTATTTTATTAGAATTAAATGAGAATTTGATACTTAATAAAACACCATGGAGAAGAAGGATTCATGTAGCTGACCCCTCATAGTGGGATAAAGGCTTGTTGTTGTTATTCTAGAAATTCTCTCTTTAAGTTTTTTTTTTTTTTTTTGCCTTTTGTTAATAAATAATAATCTTATTTTTTTTCTTAGTTCACTCATTTGCAAGTAGTGTCTAACTTACTTGTGCTATATGAATTTGATTCAATGTAGGAATCCTTCATCCTCTCAATGAGCATATATTGTATTAGTTAAATACCTTTTTATACCTAAATCAACAAAAAATTGGTATAGTAGTTAATTTGGAGAAAAAAACACTATGGATCTACTTTTTAAACTCATGAAGAAATGTGTGAATGATAGTGTTCTAGGAGAAATATATGATTTGTCATCGTTAGTATCATTAGCTTTATCCTATCTATTTGAGGTTGGCATATGAATCCTTAGGTTTGACTTGTTCTTATTGAGTATTGCCTAATGTGTTAAACAAGTTATTCTCAAATCATTTTAAACTACTTATATCCATATAATCTTAGATCTACCTCTTTTCTTTCTTAATCCTTTAAATTAATTGTATCAACTTGTCTAAACTAACATATGAAAATGTTTGACTTGTATTGCTATTAACATGAAAATTATTGTTAGTGAATTAAATATTTCCTGCAAAAAATGTGCAAATGTAAAGATTCTCCAAACACCTACACATACATGCATTCACTAATATTGTATGTTGAAATGTGAATATTTTTCTCATATGCAACAACAACAACAACAACAACAACAACAACAAGCCTTAATCCCACTAGTGGTCGCTTACTGAATCCTTGTCTCCATTGTGTCCTATTATGTGTCAAATTCTCATTTAAATCAAGTATACTAAGATCATTTTTTATACATCTTAACCAAATTTTTTTAGGTCTACCTCTACCTTTCTTAACATAAGGCAAATCTAATGCATCTACTCTCCTAATCGGTCATCGATCGACGCTTTATGTGGCCAAACCATCTAAGGCGACTCTCCTAATCTTATCTTCCAGTAGCTACTCCAACTTATTCCCAATATACTCATTTTGCATTCTATCTCTAAGAGTAAAGCCACTCATCCACCTAAGCATCCTCATCTCGTAACACTTAACTTAGTCTTATGCTTTCTTTATTGGCCAACTCGCACTATAAGTCATTGGAGGTCTTACCATCATCTTATAAAGTTTAAGTTTAAGTGGAACTTTTCTATCACATAATAGGATGCATTCCTCCACTTCAACCATCCAACTTGAATTAATAATCTCCATCTATTTCACCATCATTTTGAACAATAGAGCTTAAATATTCAAACACTCACTCTTATTAATGACTTGTTCACCTAATGTCACAACACTATCACTCTTCTACAACTAAAATTATACTCCATATATTCGCTTTAGATCTACTTAAACGAAAACCTTTAGACTCAGAGTTGACCTCCATAATTCACGCGTTAGACTCTCTAGTCTTATCAACAAGAAGAATGTCATCGAAAAGCATACACCAAGGTACATCTTCTTGTAAATGCCTAGTAAGAACATCCATAACTAAAGTAAAAAAGATAAGGGCTTAAAGCGATCCTTGATGTAATCCAAGAAATAGGAAAATATTTTGTCAATCCTCCTTGTGTTTGGACACAAGTAAATTCTAGTATACATATCCTTAATGACTTGAATATAACCAATATTAACTCCTTTCTGCTCTAGAACTCTCCAAAGAACATCTGAAACTTTATCATAAGCTTTCTCTAAATCAATAAATATCATATGTAGATCCTCCTTACTTTCTCTATGCTTCTCCATCAAACCCCTTAACAATGTATAGCATCCATAGTAGATCTACCTGGCATGAAACCAAACTGATTGTGAGAAACTTCTGTATCACATCGTAACCTATGCCAATTACTCTCTCTCATAATTTTAATGTATGACACATTAACTTAATTCATCTATAATTTGCACACTCTTGTGCATCACCTTTATTCTTAAATATAGAACCAACAAACTCTTTCTCCACTCATCGACATCTTTTAGTCTTTAAAATGACATTAAAAAGATTTGTGTAAGAAATTCCTTGATCTCTAAATATTTTTATACTTCTATTGGAATATTATCCGGTCCTACTGCTTTTCCACATTTCATTTTCTTTAAAGCTTTACTAACTTCTGATTTACTAATAACGATAAAATGAAATTCTATTTTTTGTTTAGATTAAGCTAAAATCAATTTAAAATCTTTCATTGAAAAGTTTATTAAAATACCTCATCCACTTATTTTCAATATCATTTTCTAAAAAAGAATTTTATTATTTTCATCCTTAACACACCTCACTTAAACTATGTCTTTACTTCTCCCATCTCTTTGGTTGGCTAACTTATACATACATCTTTCACCTTCTTTGGTATCTAATTTATTGCAAATGAAAAAAAAAATTGCATCATGATGTTTTGACGGGAAACATATTAGGATAGGGTTAAAATTATGACATGCTTCTCACAACTGAAATCTGAGATATTTTGTAAAAAACTAGTATAAATATTTACTTTTATGAAAATCACTTTTAAATTCTAGAAGAAGTCAAAATTGTCTTCTAGCTTTATACAAAAGATATATATATATATATATATATATATATATTTTTAACTTGCAACATGTTTCATAATTTTAGAACTATCTGGATACATTTTTTGTTAGGGCCTCTGATACAACTTTTTTCTAATCAAAATGCATACATCATGAATTATTTTTATGATTGCTTGCATTGATAGTCTTTCGGTTGAATTAGGTAGGTTATCATAAAAGTTTTTTTTACAATTTTAGATTAAACCATTATTACAAATGATTTTTTTAGAACTCATAATTTTAGTAAGTTATTGTAATAATATTTGGATTGTTGACATTGTTAGGTGCTTATACATCTTCATAGAAGAAATCAAATTGATATGTAAAGCTGTATATTACATCTATAGCAATAATTTGTATATGCTGTGTTTCAGTTTGTTTCTTCTTTGTTTCTCATCTCTGTAGTCTAAAATTCTAGATGCATGCATTAATTTGTGCCTGCTATTTTTCATTTATTTATTTTTTCTTTGTTTCTTATCTCTATAGTCTAGAAACTATGAATGCATTAAAATGAATAGTTGTGTGTAGTAGGATTAAGAATGTTATGATACATGTGTGGTTCAGCTAAGAGAAAGTGATCATAGAGATAGTGCATGGTTAGCATCTACTAGGAGTTTATACTAGAATATAGTTGAATATGTTGATAAAAGTAGGGATAGAGTGAGAGATGACTCTTTCACATGAATGTGTGCGGTACATCCATTGGGGACAAGATAGGAAAAAAAAGAAAAAAGAAAAAAAGAGATTGTGTGTTATGAAAGAATAAGGAGTGAAATGATTAAGAGTCAACTGATTGAGAGTTAGAATTAATGTGAAAATATTAAGGAATATAGCAAAGACAATATTGTTAGGAATTGTTCAAAAGCTCTACCAATGCAACTCTCAATGGGAATTTGTATGGTTAAGCAGTTCCAATAACTAATCCTAAAGTTGACGTAAGATACAAATAATGTTGACGTGTGTGCGTGCTCAAAAAACACACATCACTTGTGAGGATTTCTTGTATGATCTTGTATAGTGAGGATTTTTTTGTTTCCTTTTTTTTTTTCTTTAATACACCTTGTGTTAGAGGGTGGATTTAGACCAATTATTAGCTGCCTCTATCTCATCAGTTCAAGTTATGGAAGCAACCTTTCTAAATTGTAGAGAGTAAAGCTGGGTACAACCCCTCCCAATCCTGCTTTGGTTGGAACTTCATTGGCTAGGTACACCCTTTTTTATACTTTATTAGGTGCTAACATGAATAGGAGGGGTGATACCATATCCTTTTAAAAAAGATTGCATTGGCATAATGAAGGAATTCCTGTCTTATCATGTTTTATATTGTGATGTGCAATGTTTTGAGTAGGGAAAGATGTATGAGTATGCTCTAGTATGAAAACATGTTTATGACTGGTAAGCAGCAATGATCAACCAATATAAGCTAAGCCTCATGATGGAGGAAATATCTTTTGTATTTCATGGTAAGATGCAAAACGAGTCTGGTTTAAGAATTTCACTAAGAATAAGACTAGTAAGCGCTCCATAGTTTCTGATGCATAATGCTATTTTATAAAACAAAACAGCTATCCTAGTATATATTTTAGTTAATCATGTAGTGAACTATTGGCCAATCTAGCAAGAAGAGCTGTGATTTGAATAGCTGTTAGACTGGGCGTTACATTAACCAAAGTAGAAAAAATAAAAATAAAAATAAAAATGTGTTGTACAGCAAAATAAAAGGCTAAAAATATAGAAGTACTCAAGATGAACCTGACTTAAAATTTTGTTCATTGCTTTTCTTTTTCTTGTTTTATAGCAAACATCTCCATGTGTAATATATGTGATTTTTAATTGTTTATTTTATATTTACTATCCCTTCTCTTTATTAAATTTCTAACTGTTAAAGTTTAACACATTTAAAATCATGTCATTTGTGCATTTTATAATTCATTTCATTCCACACATAGTCTTTCTGTAGATCTTTCTTTTTTGGAAGCAAAGTGTGGGTTTCTTGCATTCTGTGGCTACAGCTATCTCTTTTTTTCATAAAAACAAATGATCGAGCATTTATGATCTTTAAATGAACATAAAATGTGTTTCATTTTTTTTATCATAATTTATAAGCTGAAGTTTTGATGGGACTGGTAAAGATTGTTTATATCCTGTCATCAAAGTGTTGGACAGGTTGATGATTATGAATTTCTTGTGTTATTTAACTCATGTTTCTATGTAAAGTAGGAAATTGCCAATCTTTATATATATACATCACTTCATGTTAGATATTATACCCATTTCAGGTTTTCGCACACCAATCCATTACATAAAGATGTATTTCGAAGCGTGACAAAGTTTGAAGCTGAAGTTGTCGCTATGACTGCTGCACTTCTCGGATGTAAAGAAAAAGAATCAGGAGGACAAATATGTGGAAACATGACATCTGGTGGAACTGAAAGTATACTTTTAGCTGTCAAATCATCAAGAGATTTTATGAAAGCTAAAAAGGGAATCACAAAGCCAGAAATGTGAGTAAAGTGCCTTCAGTTCCTTTCTGTTCTATATCTATGATTTTTTATTTAGTTTTTTCTGTTTATGAAACTCCAGGATACTTGCAGAATCTGCACATTCAGCATATGATAAGGCCGGACAATACTTTAACATTAAGGTGCGACGAGTTCCTGTAAATAAAGAATTTGTTGCAGATGTTAAAGCCATCAGGCGATGCATTAATAAGAACACCATTTTGGTAAGTGGCCAATAGTATTCGTTCCACGCACATGACTCAGAAAAATCCAAGCTCACCTTTTTTTTTTAATGTAATATTGTTTATTAGCTCTTTAATTGTTTATTCCACTGTATTCTCCTTCAAGGGAGGTTCATCATAGCTTTTGATTGCATTTGATCCTACTTTGCTTCATATTCTGGAATTTTTGTGTCAGCAAACTTCCTTCTTCTGTGTAATTAGCTCAGGCCATTTTCAAAAGTGCTCATATGTCATTTTAAAATCAGGAGTGCTGCAACTTGAATGGGTTGGTATAGGCTTTGAGACAGTCCACAGTCGAAACCTATCAACCTTATGGAAGGATGCCATTTCTCCAACCTAGTAAACTTCTTCAACTAAAATGAAGGATGATAGCTTATAAATGTTTTTAGTTAGATTGGGTAATTTTGGCAACCTCTTTGGAAGCGCTGATAGCCCTTGATTTATGGCTGTGAATGTATGTTTTGATGCCTTGCAACTTCTACTTACAATTCTTTCTTGATTAAATCCACCATTTAGAAAAGCCTGAACTGGTCTATAGGTTTCTCAAGATAACTGATCATGTTTAGTGGCTATTGTTAATAACGTTCTCAACCTTTGCATTTGATTTAAACTTTTCCTCTTGAAGGGTAGTTTTTATGTAAGTAAAATGATGTTTAGCATATGTTCTTACTCAAAACTCAGTTTCATTTTTCTGAAAGAATATTTAACTAAGAAGTTATTTCCTTGTTATGCAGATTGTTGGGTCTGCACCAGGTTTCCCACACGGTGTCATTGATCCAATTGAAGTATGACGTGCTTTCTCTTTCTCTTTCAAAATCTTAATCTTATCTTGAATTTATTTACATTAGAAATATCTTTAGAAATTTATCTCATTACTTCTATGCATGTGGCTCTGAACTCACTTCACTATAAATAGGAGCTCGGGGAATTGGCTTCTTGCTATGATGTTTGCTTTCACGTTGATCTTTGCCTCGGTGGATTTGTATTACCATTTGCTAGAAAGCTTGGGTAAGTTTTGCAGAATTTGTTTTCCTTTTTAATTGGTTGTCTTTCTGAAATCAAAACTTTGCCCGAATCTTAGTTTCTGTCTAACTGGAAAATATACATTATTTTGATCATATTAATTCAGTTGAGTAAAAAAGAGTTACTATGGGTTATGATATTTGCCATTGGTGATAATTAATAATTATGTGGAAGGGCTTCGTACAGAAAACTACATAGTAGAAAGTAAATGTTACCGTTTTATAGCACCTCTCTCTGTTTTAGGTGCCTAGAGCATTACATGTTTATTTAGCCCAATTAGGATTTTTGTTTATAGAATTTGATTACCGACCTTATACCAAGTAGTATATATTCTATAATTGATTTTATCATTTATTGAAATTGTTAGCATTAGCTGTACCTTTATGTGTGAAATAAGCCCGCCTTTATTCTTCTGTCTTTTCAAACGCCTTCACATATTTGGACAAACTGTACAGAAATCGACTAGTATCTTACTACCACATCTAGATTCTGTGAAAATTTTAAGAGGGTTACTATTCAGTGCTCATTTATGGAAAGATTTTGAATGTAAAAGGATAAGCCAAAGTAATATAGATAGAAATTGCATAATAAATTTAGGGGATGTTTAGTTTAATGAAAAGGAATGCAGTGTATTTGAAATATCTTGGTTTTTTTTTTACTAAGTGTAAAATAAATATAGGAGATATTGCTTCTCTTTGGTTCTTGATGCTGATTAATAGAGTTGAGTGAAACCTGGTTCATAGTTACTTATAAATTTCTTTTTTGGATTATATTCAGAAGATTTAGCTTGCCACTCTGAAAACAAAATATTGAAGAAGCTTAAATAATCACATTATTGCTGGTTAAATTACATAATAATAAGACAAAAGTTTAACTTATTTAACACTCCCTATCCACTTTCTTAGCAAAAAAGAAATGTTAGTGGGTCAACCTTCTTGCCTACATCCTAGAAAAGGAGTGCATGAGATTGATGTGGAACAATTCCCCTTTGATCCCCATTACAATTTTGTTAAGTAGGTTAGAATAACATCTGTTCTATATGCTAGGGCTAAGCTACATGATTGTGAATCCTAGATAAGCCAGGACATCATATGGGAAGCTACGGATAGGCATAAAAAATTATTGTTTTTATGAAGTTCCAATCTGAAACAACTTGATTTTGGTGTTTCCCCATACAATGTAATTTGCTGGAGACTTCTGCAATGATTTTGGTGTTCCCCCATACAAGGTAAGTCCAGCAGATTTCTCAAGTTGAACTATTGTCATCATTTTTATTTAAATTTTACAATAATAAATACTTTTTATTTAGTTTTTATTAAAATGTTTTCATCTGGTAGAAGTAGAATGGACAGCGGATTCGTTGGGAAAGCTAAGAAAGTAGAAGGTAAGGATAACGAACATGGGCTTGGGTGTGTTAATCATGTATAGTGGAGACCAGTAGACACTTCATAGAAATAATGTTAAAGAAAAATACATAATAACTCACGTTGACCTTTTTGAAAGTTGTGCTCTTCACCACCTTTCAGTTTGGATTCCATTATTTTGGTACACATAATACCTTCCAATTCTATATAAGGTAGATGCCTGCAGTTTTGAGTGGGTTCAGAATATTCCCCCCCCCCTTCTCTTAAGTTGGAAATATATATTTATCATTCTAACTTAGAATTAAAGTTATAGAATTGTATTTGATTAATGGTTGGCGTGGTAGAATTGTATTAGATTAATGGTTGGCCTTGGTGAGGATATTGAGATTTTTAAGGAATGTAAATCACATTGATTCAATTTTTTTTTAATTTTATGTAGTGTCAATCAATTTTGATATATTTAGTCTTATCATGATAGATAGGATTTTTAGCAATACTGATTGTAACTCAGTTGTCACGCATCATCATTATTGCTTCTTGATAAGAATTTTTTAGCTCTCCTAGAAGCTTTGTTAGTTACATTCCCTCCCAAATTTTATGGGTCATAACACTGAAATCCACTTCTACTGCTTACTTCTCTAATGAATAAATTTTCCCTTACAAATGACAAATATCCAGATGTGGATTTTTAATCATTTATTAACCAGTCCAATCAAAATTAATAAATTTTCCATTACTCCGGTTTATTTCTTTTTTTATGAATAAGCCTTTTCTTGGTGAGTTTATAAGATACCTTAATATTTTTCACATAACATCAAGATGTTTCTCATTAGAGGCATCCATATATCAATTAAGTGGATTGAGAAGTAGATGTCAAGTGTAGTGTGGGAAATGATGATGAGTATTTTAGTTAGGCATTAGTATCTTTCTTTGTCCACTGGTGGAATGTGTGTATCCCATTTGGATCCAATTTAGTATCAGCCTTTAACATCTTTATCACTATTTTCCACCCGTTCACCATCTTTCAGATTTGATTCTAAAAAAATGGTAGGTTTAAAGTTATGTGATTTGGTATTGGAGTATTTTTTGTCCATGAGCCAAGGTGTAAGCCTTAAGTCGTTATGTTATAAGCCTTAGAATCAACAAATTGCATAAAGCAAGAAGCATTTTATATACATGAAAGCACAAATTGAGAAGTAATATATTAATATTTTAATATATTGACATATTAAAAAGTAATATAGTAGCATCTTAATTTGGTAAGACATAATAAATTGCACAAAGCATCATATAATATATTAAGATCTTGTTATCAAATCAATAAGTAAGAAGAGCTATACAAGTATTAAGGTAACATAACATATCAAAGTCAGAAATAATAACATAATAATTTAAAATAAGTTTCTCTCTCCCATTCCTTTTTTCCAAAATGAAAGTAAGAACATCATGTGTAATGGAGGAGGAGGTGGCAGTGATTGGTGTTGTGTGTGACAAGTGAAGAGCATAAGAGGGGAGGCGCACGGGTAATACATATCTCGAGATTGGTTGCATGTGTGTTAAGGCATTGAGTGTTATTTATGTAATTAAAACTTATATTTGATTTTTTTTAAACATAACATATATCTAAAAGCGCATGCATCACCAAAATTAAGGTTAGGTATGATGCGCCTCACATAGCTCAAATGAGATGTGAACCTCATTATAATTTTCTCAAAAAATGTTGAGGGGGGTTTTTAGTGCACACTTTTAAGCAATGAGCAACATAATACCTTTTTATTTTTTCTAAGGTAGTCATACCCAGATTTGAATGGTTTTCACAGTTTTTTATTCTAATTGAAGTGTTTATTACAATTTGCCAAGGTAGGCGCATGCCAAGTTGAAAGAGTTATAAGAGGCTAAGTAGAAGAATTCTACTCAGAGCTCTCCTACTCCTTTAATCTCTTGTTGCATTGCATTGAAAATTTTGCACTCAGTATTATCAATATTAGAGAATTGAAACTCTAAATTCCTGTTATTAGGTTTCAATCTATTTTCACATTTTTGTTGTTCTCTAATAGAGATTGTTGGAGGCCGAGGATCCTTGTATGATTGGGTTATTCTTTCATGTAGATGGCATTAGCTAATTATAACTGCTAGATTGTGTTAATGGGAGAGGCCATGATCTGTTCTGTAGTTGCAGTTCTATGGTGCTTGAAAAGAATAATGGAGGAAAACTAGTGATACCCTTCATTATACCCACATCCTTATCCAAGTAAGTTAGACTGTTGTTTCTTCATTATGAAGCCTAAAATCATAGTGCACTTATTATTTTGGCTACATTTCCTTCTTAAGTATTACTATTTTTCAATACCTGAAGTTCTTGGCATAGAATCAGTTAATTTTCACCTTTCTATCTTTGCATGCTATTACTACCACTTTTGTCATAGGTTCAAAGCTATCCTAGCTCTAGTACTGGTTCTTGGGGAAAATACACTTGAGAGAAATGATGATCACGAGAATGTGAAAAATAACTTCCAAGGTGATTATAAAAAAAGCTTACAAGATGGTTTACATTATTTGGTGAGATTTCATTATGTTCATGGCAACATAAAGAGATAAATATCCCCGGTAAAATACGATTCAAATAGTTATACTCAAATATGTTCCTCAACTTTATCTCATTAATATTCCCCGTTCTCTCTTATTCTCATGACAAACCTAAGCATGATTTTTTCACGTCTTTTGCTTACCAAAGACGGGAAAACTTTTGCCTTCTTTGCCAGACCATCATTTAGGTCACCAACCCTGATGACAATTACTATTACATTTGAATTTTTAGTGCTTATTGTTGATCATCCAATAGAAATCTTTTATATGACACTTGCCAAGATCCCTACCTAACCTCTATAAGTATGTTACCTCTTAATTTCATCAATCCAAACTTTATGAGTTTGTTACGTAACATCTCTAGCTATTATATATAGAGATGATCGAATGATTTTAAAGGGCATCACTTGTTC
Source organism: Cymbidium sinense (assembly GCA_021442155.1). NCBI lineage: Eukaryota > Viridiplantae > Streptophyta > Magnoliopsida > Asparagales > Orchidaceae > Cymbidium > Cymbidium sinense. The sequence continues at coordinate 71,014,274 of CM038228.1, read as the reverse complement.
TTCTCTTTCATTTGGCTAGATGTAACAGTGGATATTGGATACTAGAGTGATTAAAGGTTGATAATTTTTTTAGTTAGTGCTATATAGAGAGATTTCTCAGTTTGGTGGTCGCTAGATGTCGTAGTTGGATGCTAGAGGTCTTCAAAAGATAAAATATCAGTGTTTGTCATATGGTCAGGACTGACAATTTAGTACTGCATCAGAGGTGGCAAGTTTCACTTTATCTTTTTATGAACATGATGGAATCATGCGTATGTTTGGAATGGCAATAAGAGCAAAAAAAAAAAAAATTGTGTTAGTGAGATAAAAGTGTATAAATTTTTTTTGAATACAGTTTGTATTATTTTTTATTTGTGGACTAGTTATTTTTTAGCTATGTACTTTTGGACATTTATCTCTTCATATGGCTATATGGATGTAACTGAGATGCGCAAACTTTTTCCATTCTTTTTTTGGTATTCTCCTTGCAAATTATTTTCCCATTCTGGTGATTGTCTATATATATATATATTGTTATTGCAAAGGGCCTTCCATCAAAAAAGAAAGGCAGTGGTAGAATTAAGTGAGAGATCATCTAGAAAAAGAAATAATTACTTTTTTTTTCATACTGAGATACTTCGGTTTGGTAAAGTACATTAGATCAGTTGCTTTCATTGTTATGTAAAAAACTATTGTTAAGTGGTACATCTGTCAAATCTTTTCAGACAATATTATTTTTACATAAAAATAACAGTTTCATGTTCTTCAAGTGCTATGTTCACCTGATTATATGATTCGGATTTCAAGCTTCAGCCAGAGAAGTGTCCGGATTTCCTTTTGAGTGCTTTTTCTTCCTAATATTAACTTTCTTGCATCATCTTCTCAGGTAGATTGTATCTTTTCAGCTTGGTGCAGATTTTGCTAGATTTATCCAACAGAATCAACTGTTAATAACAGAAAAATCTAGCAAATTGCTTAAAAAATCACCTTTTTTATGGCTGAGTTTTGTAGTTTATGCAGCTTTGATGGGATCGAATGTGGAAAACCTTTGTTAAACTTACAAAATGTTTATCCACTATAATCCTGTTGAATCATTTGACAGAATCATCATGTTAATTTTGGCCAGAGAATTCCTTTTCTTCTGAATGCATTTTTATGTGTTTATCTCAGAAGAAGTCCTTAATAAATTTTGAGATCTTTGGTAGATTTTCAGCATTGATTATTGATTGATTGCTAGAAAACACTGTATCTTTCTATTTCTTTTGGACGCCCTTAGACATCATCATATCTTTATATCCTAATGTTTGGCAATTGGCTGACTCTACGTTTTGTCCTCTTGTTTTGCATGCTCATGCAATCTCTTAAGTTAAAGGAAAAGGCCTATACCTAAAATTACATCCTTTCTGTTTAATGAGCTATATAATTCATTTATTTGTTAATTTCTTTTAATATCTTTTATTTTTAGGTACCCAATTCCACCTTTTGATTTTTCTGTCAGAGGAGTTACATCAATCTCCGCAGATGTTCACAAATATGGATTAGGTCCTAAGGGAACCAGTATAGTTTTATACAGAAATCATGAAATCAGGAAGGTATTGTAATGATTTTGGAACTTCTAAGGATCAAATATAATCTGCTTAATTTTCAAGGGAGTCTTGAGTGCCGAGAATTTTTACATCTATTATATTTTGGGATTTAATCTTATTTCTTATTTTAATATCTGAGACAAATATGGTTAGGCTTGTTCTTCAATGTGGATCATGTGGTTGTGTTGGAGAACATCTTACTTTTCTTTTACCAATATGATTTCATGGTTTATTTTCTTATTGACAGTCACACAGGACACCTTTAGAACCAAAGAATTAACGTGTATTTTTTTTCCAAGTCAGTTTACCATTATTAACTCAAGACTCACAGTTTCAAGTGAATGCTTACCTCATTTAATATTTACTTGTTGCTGTACTCTGTTATCTCAGAAAAGAAACTGGATGGTTTGTGGAAATGGTATTAATGGAATTTCAAACAATATCCAGACTGAAAATCTTCTAGTAGCTCTTTTTTCTAGGAAAATATTATCATTTTAAAAGGGATAATTTGGTTGCTTGTAGATAAGAATTATGTTGTAAAGAATAATGATTCCATTTTCACTTTATGTGAAAATTAAATCACTGAACTATTAGGATTGTTAAGGTATTTGTGGAGTTTAAACCAAATTATTATTTTTAATTATATCTAACCTGATGACAATCTAGCAGATTCAACCATAAAAACATGTTTCTAACTTCAAGCAGCTAAATTGGTCCTAAGTCTGTGATTTAAAATGAAAATGTTGGTAAGGCAATGCAATTACTACTAACCACCCAAGTGTCCTACTTTATAGGTAGTGCTCATAATTATGTCTGAAACTCAAAATTTACTCAATAATCACTTAGGTTTTAATTTACTCAAAAAATAAAATTAATTTTCTCTGACTCATAGTAATAATAATAATAATAATAGTGATTATAATAATCATAATTATAATCATCTTGATTAATAATTTAAAATATTTTATAAAACTAATATAATTAATTCTAATCAGCTTGAAACTAGATTTGAAATTGATCACTTTCATTTAACTCGAACTTAAGTTGAGTCTAAATCAAAATCATTGATTTTTTGAGCTTGACTTGATATCACCCATATTATTAGAAATCAAAAAAGAAATCAGTATTTAGATTTAAATAAACTTTACGAAGCACTACATTTTACTACAGTTTATTTACATTCTATGCAACTAATGGTAAAAGGAAAATTTGAGAATATTTTATATAGGTGCAAAGTATTTTGCTCTGAAATCTTTTGGTACATTTTTGCAAATTCCTGCACTATTCTAACATGATGTTGCATTTGATCTAGCAACTGTGAAGCATTTTTAAACCAATCAGGTTAGGTGGCTTCTTATGAATTTTAGCCAATGCTAGTTCTAATCAGATTTTACAACCACTCAGCACTCAAGAAGTGGGAGTTCTTCAAGGCTTTTGTCTTTTAGGAAGCTAGAATTAAGATAGTAAGATGACTCAGGTTCTCTGCGCTTCTGCAATTAGCAATAATAACATTCTTCCACCTGGCATCACTATATAAAGCTAAAATTCAAACTGGTTTGGCTGCACATAAAGCACCTGACCTGCAAATAATCGATTGAGTTTGCAAGAATTAATCAGCATTGACTGAGAATTTGTTTCGTTATCTGTTAGCCATGTGCTTGTGCATGTGTCTCTTGTTTGGTTTTGACATTGAGCAGGGGGGACAGAGCTTTTCTTTCACTGTGAAAATTATCAACTTTCTGGCTGAACTTATTTTTTTTCTTCCTGTATTTGTTTCAAATTTAATGGATGAGTACTGAATCTGTCCTTTTTGTGGGCAATGTGCATCCTGGACGGTCTTATGGGTCTCTTCAGAATCAATTTGTTGCTGGTAAGCCCCATGTGTTTTTTTTTTGAATGTTGATGTTCAATCTACAAACCCACACTCCTATTCTGCCACCCCCCTACAAAAATCAATGTTCCTTTTCATTTTTTTTGTAGTTTGAAAATATTTGAATAGTTACGTTTCATTTGATTTGTTTCTAAACCCATTTATTTATTTTCCATAATATCCTTCCTTTCTGTTTGCTGCAGTCACTGAATGGTCGGGTGGGCTTTATGTTTCTCCTACAATTGCTGGAAGTAGACCTGGTGGATTGATAGCTGGAGCATGGGCAGCAATGATGTCTTTGGGATTGAATGGTAATCAAGTTTATCCTTCATGCAGCCAGTTGTTTCTTTATATATGTATTCCGGCTAAGGAATATGCTTCTGTTTTGAAGGATACTTGGAAAATACACGTCAGATTATGGAAGTATCTAAGAAGATACAGCAAGGGTAACTAATCTCTTGTTATTTTATTTTTTGTTAATCTTGAAGAATTTATGGCCTTTGTTTTCAACCAGGATTGAAGAAATTCCTGAATTATTTATCATTGGAAAGCCTGACATGACTGTAGTAGCATTTGGTTCTGATGTAATAGACATTTTTGAGGTCAATGATATTATCTCTTCTAAAGGTTGGCATTTGAATGCCTTGCAAAGGCCAAACAGGTTGGTTCTATCAAGATTCATCAGTAACCTCCTTCCTCTTCTTCACTTTCTACACTCAAAACTGCTATTTAACTTGTTTTCTTTTTCTCTGCCCAGCCTTCACATTTGTGTCACTCTTCAGCATGTTACTATTTATGAAGACTTCCTAAATGATCTGAGGGATTCTGTTAAAATTGTATGTCTATTTTCCAAACAAATGCAGTTTTACTTTTAGCTTTCTTTACGTTGTGTCAACATTTGTAAGCAGATTTTCCATCAAATCATTTCTTTCCCCATCTATCTGAACTGATGTTCATAAATTTTGAATCAGGTAAAACAAAATCCAGGTCCAGTCAGTGGGGGGCGTGCTCCTATGTATGGTGCGGCAGGAAAGATTCCTGATAGAGGCTTGGTACAAGAATTACTGATAGACTTCATGGACGGTACTTGCTAGCACTGGTTATATGGCTTCGTTACTTCTTTTACCGAATTTCACAGTACGTCTGTCATATTTATTGCAAGGGAACGCCATAGTTATTAATTCATTAACATTTCTTACACAACCGGTCATAGGAACTTTGGGCAATGTTCCGATAGTGTTATTGAGGATCATCATACAAAAGCTTACGGAATATGGATTATCTAGATTTGAATATTTATGAAAAGCTTTGATGAAATATAATAAGTATTTCCTGCAAAGAAATCCTGATACTGTCTTCAGAATTGTTGTTCTTGTAATTAACTTCTTAGGGAGCCTAAGAAGCTATATAGATTTGAATATTTATTAAAAGGTTTGTTGAATTATTATCAGTATTTTCTCCAAAGAAACCCTGTTACTGTCTCCAGAATCCTTGTTCTGATAATTAAGTTTTCAGAGAGGTAAACCTATATAGATATGAATATTTTTTTGTTAAAAGATTTGATTAATCTTTATCGGTGTTTCTCCGAAGAAATCCTGTTACTCTGCATTTGGATTCTTAAAATCCTTGTTCGGGGTAATTTAGTTTTCAGAGAGGTGAACAACCTATATAGATTTGAATATTTATTAAAACCATATGATTAATTCTTATCATTATTTCCTCCAACAAAATTATGTTACTTCCTTTGGAATCCTTGTTCTGGTAATTGGGTTTTCAGATTGGTGAACAGTTTATTTCTCTTAAGTAATATTTCCTCTAGGATTGCATCTTCGAAGCATTAAACAATATAAGGAGACGCATGCCAAGGGTATATTTTGCTTTGATGATTTTGTCAGTTCTGCTGATGTGCCGCATAAGGAACCTTAGATTTAACAGTTGTAATTGCCAGTCTTATTCTAAAATAAACAGTAATAATGAATGATCGAACTTTCTTAATAGTTAAATCTCCAGGGAACGCTTAAGATGTCATTTTAGGGGAGATTATTAGGTGTGCAGGTTTATGATTTATTTTGTGAACTGCTTTTGTATTTTGTGTGTAATCTTTGTTCTGTTATGCTCTTTCTTGTTATTGTTCGCTTTGTCTGTATTTTGCAACTAATATTCTGTTTTACTCTTTTTTGCTGATGTGTTTGCATTATCATAACGAGATACGAAGCAAGAAAAGTTAAGTTCATCGTTTTAAAAAAAATGTAGTTTGAGCTTACCTAATAATCTAGTGTTGCTATATTTTTTTTTCTTGAATAGCAATGGATTAAAATTTTTTCAAAGGGACCTTTATCAGTGCTTTAGAAATTACTACTATAAAATGCTATTTAGAGTGGTAGATTTTAATAGCGAATTGCTTCAACTATCTTCTTTTCAACATCTTTTTCATCCTTCAGTGATCTTTTGCTTTGTGAAAATAAAATATAAAAACCTCACATAAGTAGTCACATGAGCTTTGAATAAGAAGTTGTTCCAATCTTCGTTCTTTCCAACACCTTCCACTGTCTGGCAATCAAAGTTTGCATGTGATTGGTCTTTAGTTAGCTATTCAGATCTAGTGATATCATATGTTTAGTTATTTAGAATTAAAAATGAAATTTGCACTTTAACCCCTAAGCTTAGAATCACATTAGATATCTCATCACACTTTACATTATTTGATGAATAAATGATTTTATCAGAAACTGTGAAAAGTATTAATTTACCATGCTATAGGTTTAAAATTCATTTCAAGCATGAGAAATTTAAATGAAAGTTTATTTTAATTCTTCTTATGATAAAGATGCATATGGATGGTTTCCGATAAATCTTATTGCTCTTATAATTGTTGAACTTCCAACACGCTGCTAACTAAAGGAACCAGGCCTCGGTCACAAACTCTTGCTGCTTACATATGGCTCTTAATGGTGTAGCCATGGGAATAGACAACCCTTCGCTGATATCCAACTCCTCGCCATCACCTAATTCCCACTCAAAGCACTAAAGCAACGCCCCAAGGGCAAGCCCCACAATGTGCAGCGCCAGCCCCTCACCCGGGCAACCCCTCCTACCCATCCCAAAAGCCATAAACTTCCCTGATTTCCTCCATCATTCTTTTATTCCTTCCCACCTCTCAGGCCTAAAAGCTTCGGGCTGGACAGTGAAATCAGGATAAATTCCAAAATGATCCCCAATTATTTGCATGTTGCCAATTTAGCCAAGTGCATCACATTTCTCCAATTTAGTCTTTGACTATGCAAAATTGATTCAAATGATCCCATTGAGGATAAAATTGAGATTAATTTTGTTTTGTTAGAGGGATTAAATTGGGATCAATTTTGTATCATTATTTCTATGTGGGATCATTTTGGATCAATTTTTTATAGTTAGGGACTAAATCTGAGAAATGTGGTATTCTAGGATTAAATTGATCATATAAATAATTGAAGGATCATTTTAAGATTTATTTTCAATGAAATCTTGTAGGATTGAAAATTCAATGCAAAAAATTAATTTAGGCTTTGTGCTTTGATTGCTTTTTATATTTTTCATACCTTCATTCTATTTTACTTGACTCGCAGCATCCAAAATTTTAACTGTCATGGTGTGCCTGTGAGCCGTCATATAGATGAATAAGCAATGTTAGTAATGCGTATTTCTTTAGTGTCATTTTAATTTTCATCATCCTTGAGACATCCGCCATAGATGACAGTTCCCGGAGATGGACTATATCTTGTAGATGTTAGCTAGCAACACATTTATTTTATTCATGACTTTGCACTACAAAGAACCTTCCATTGCTAATTCATTAATAAAAACATCAAGCAAAAGTCAAGAAGTAGATACATGTCATGTAGGTAAAGGTCTATAACTGTGAAAGACCAATGACAAAGGAGGAGAAGCTGAGAGTTGCATTCTAGATGTAGTGGTTTAATGAAACTTCCTTCAATTTTTTTTCCTTGTGATTCAAAAGGTTTACTCATCAACTAGTTGTATATTTGAAAATTTGTGAAATCATAACAATAATGTTACAACTTTAGAAGTGATTCCATGACCTCCAGACTAGACTAAAGGTATGATAACAATGCAATGGATTGTATAATAATAGGAAGCATTAAAATCTAGAGTGAGAGATATTGATCTATATATCTTTTATTTAATGGGTACTTATTTATAGACTACAGGGAAAAAAGAAAGCAATAACACAATTTGGAAATAACCTTTAATAATGGGAGGATCTCTCTCAAATAAACATGATAAAAATTCATCATTGTTTTGAGCAACGATGATCACACTTTAATTTCCACAATGAATAATATAAAGACTATTATGAATAATGTTCATATTAGTAACCATCTACAACAACAACAACAACAAGCCTTTATCTAAGTAAGTGTATTCATGAATCCTTAATCTCCATTGTGTCTCTATTATGTGTCAAATTTTCTTTTAATTCAAGTATACTAAGATCATTTTTTATACATCTTAACCAAATCTTTTTAGGTCTACCTCTACATTTCTTAACATAAGGCAAATCTAATGCATCTACTCTCCTAACCGGGTCATTGGACGACTGATGTTTTATGTGGCCAAACCATCTAAGGTGACTCTCTCTAATCTTATCTACCATTGGAGCTACTCCAATTTTTTCCCGAACATACTCATTTTGCATTTTATCTCTTAAGAGTAAAGCCATCCACTGAGCATCCTCATCTCTACACTTAACTTGGTCTTATGCTTCTCTTTTATTGGCCAACATTCTGCACCATAAATTATTGCAGGTCTTATCACCATCTTATAAAATTTTTCCTTAAGTTTAAGTGGTACTTTTTTATCAAACAACATGCTAGATGCATTCCTCCAGTTCAACCATCCAACTTGAATTCTACTAATAACATCTCCATCTATTTAACAATCATTTTGAATAATAGAGCCTAAATATTTGAATCGCTCAGTCTTTTTGATGACTCGTTCACCTACTGTCACAACACTACCACTAGAACTTCTACAACAAAAAATTACATTTCATATATTTAGTTTTAGATCTACTTAAACAAAAATCTTTAGACTCTAAGGTTGACCTTCATAATTCAAGTTTCTCTTGGACTCTCTCTAGTCTTATCAACAACAAGAATGTCATAAGCAAAAAGATACACCAAGGTACATCTTCCTGTAAATGCCTAGTAAGAACATCCATAACTAAAGCAAAAAGATAATGGCTTAAAGCTGATCCTTGATGTAATCCAACTGAAATAGGAAAATATTTTGTCAATCCTCCTTGTGTTTGGACACATGTAATAGCTCTAGTATACATATCCTTAATGACTTGAATATAATCAATAATAACTCCTTTCTTTTTTTGAGCTCTCCAAAGAACATCTCTCAAAACTTTATCATAATTTTCTCTAAATCAATAAATATCATATATAAATCCTCCTTACTTTCTCTATACTTCTCCATCAAACCTCTTAACAAATGTATATCATCCATAGTAGATCTGCTACAAATCAAATTGTGAGAAACTTTTGTATCACATCGTAATCTATGATCAATTACTCTCTTCCATAATGTTAATGTATGCCACATTAATTTAATTCTTCTATAATTTGCACTCTCTTGCATCACATTTATTCTTAAATATAGATAAATTCTTTTCTCCACATATACATCTTTTTTAGTCTTTAATAACATTAAAAGATTTGTAGAAAGAAATTCGATCTCCTAAACATTTTCACACTTATTGGAATATCATCGTCTACTATTTTTCACATTTCATTTTCTTTAAAGCTTAATTATTATTAATTCACGATAAAATGAAATTCTATTTTTGTTTAGAGTATTAAGGTTTTAAAATCAATATTTTTGGATCCTTGGTGAAAGTTTATCAAAATATCTTATCATCAGTATTTGATATCTTCGAAAAGCAACTTTATAATTTTCTTGTACGTCATTCAAGTAGATGTTTATTTCTCTATTAACTTAGTTGGCTAACTTTCTGTCTTTCCATTGTCTTTGAATAATATTGTATAAATCATTAAAGTTAAATTTTTTTTTTTCGTGTATATTCTTTCTTAGAATCTCTAGGCTATATCTTTTTTTTTAATTCTCCGAGTTTTTACATGTAAACTAAATTTTATAACAATTCTTTTATTTCTTTTCTTTTCTTATACATTATGATTCTCTTAATTATTTTTTATTAAAAGCTTTTACTTTTGATTCTTGGCAGCGTTTTTAGTAGCTTGTTTAATTTCGTTTGTTAATTTTTTCATGCGTTAAAACTTTCTTTATGAGCGTCTCTAATTAAACTCTTTTCTTTCTTGCTATTTTTTTGATATTTTTTTTAAGTGCTTTTTAATCTAATCATGGGATAATAATTTGATTTATTATTCATATTCCCGTCTTTAAAATCCCAAAAGCTAATGTCGATGTTGAATACTTGGCTTTATTTGGAATTACAATCTTTACAATCTAAATGATCTATTTTTTTATCATAAAATAATCAATTTGTATTTTCTAGATCAATTTTATAAGTAATGATATGTTCTTTTCTTAAATAAAGTATTACATTATAAAATCATGGGTTAAAATCTAATAAAGTCTATCCATCCCTTCATCTTCAAATTTATACCAGATACTTTTAAAATCTTTCTACCACTCTACCAACGTCATTTAAATCTCCTCCAATAAATACTTTTTCTTCAAGAGGTATCTTTTGTATTAATCACTCTAATTTATTCTTTTTTTTTGAGTTTACATCGAACCCTACTTTTGAGGAGCATGAACACTTATAACATTGAAAATCTTAATATCAACAATAATCTATAAAGCTATAATTCTATCTCCACATCTATTAATATTTATAACATTATCCTTCAATTTTTTATATATAATCACATATACGTCATTTTTAATTCGACTTCACCTGAATACTAAAGTTTAAAACTTAAACCATCAATCTCTTGGCCTCTTTTTTTAGTTTCAACATACAACAACATAAGTCTTTATCCCACTAAGTGGGGTCATTACATGAATCATTGTCTTATTGTGTCTATATGTGTCAAATTCACATTTAATTCAAGTATACTAAGGTCATTTTTTTACATCTTAATCTAAGTCTTTTAGGTCTACCTCTACCTTTCTTAACATAAAGGCAAATCAAATACATCTACTCTCCTAACTATGGGTAGATGCTTTATGTGTAAAACCAAGGACTCTCCTCTTATCTTATGAGCGAAACTCCAACTTTTTCGAACATACTCATTTGTATTTTATCTCTAAGAGTAAAGCCACTCATCCACTGAGCATCCTCATCTCTACAATAACTTAGTCTTATGCTTCTCTTTTATTGTCCAACATTGTACCATAAATCATTGTCTTACTATCATCTTATAAAATTTTTTCTTAAGTTTAAGTTGAACTTTTCTATCACACAATAGGCCAGATGCATTCCTCCACTTCAACCATCCAACATGAATTCTACTAATAACATCTCCATCTATTTCACCATCATTTTGAACAATAAATATCTATCTAAATCACTTACTCTTAGTAATGACTTGTTCACCTAATGTCACTACCCTTCTAACTAAAATTACACTCATATATTCAGCTTTAGATCTACTTAAACTAAAACCTTTAGACTCTAATGTTGACTTCCATAATTCAAGTTTCTCTTGGACTCCCTCTCAGCCTTATCAACAAGAAGAATTTCATCGAAAAAGCATACACCAAGGTACATCTTCTTGTAAATGCCTAATAAGAACATCCATAACTAAAGCAAAAGGATAAGGGCTTAAAGCTGATTTTTGATGTAATCCAATTGAAATAGGAAAATATTTTGTCAATCCTCCTTGTGTTTGGACACAAGTACTTAATTTCATATACATATCCTGACTTGAATATAACCAATATTAACTTCTTTCTATTCTCGAACTCTCTAAAGAACATCTTTTGAAACTTTATCATAAACTTTCTCTAAATTAATAAATATCATATGTTGATCCTCCTTACTTTTTCTATACTTCTCCATCAAATCTCTTAACAAATGTATAATATTTATAGTAGATCTGCATGAAACCAAAACATTGTGAGAAATTTTTGTATCACATCATAACCTATGCTTAATTACTCTCCCATAATTTTAATGTATGCCACATTAACTTAATTCCTATAATTTGCACTCTTGCATCACCTTTATTCTTAAATATAGAAACCAACAAACTCTTCCTCTCATCGACATCTTTTAGCCTTTAAAATAATATTAAAAGGATTGTGTAAAGAAATTTCTTGATCTCCTAAATATTTTCACACTTCTATTGGAATATCATCAGGTCTTACTGTTTTTCCTCAACCCATTTAGTTTCTTGAACAAAAAGTATTTATCTTCTATGAACCATAATATATGTTAATTCTATTAATTTACTTGTAAGAGTACTTATATTTCAAGTTCTAACTTAATTATAGTTTCATGAACTAACTTGTTTGCCCGCATCCATTCATAATGTGGGAACCTTACTTATTTATCGCATGGCCGGTCTTCTGCTTATTCAGTCATACAACATGCTTTCGGGGGGACGCCTAGCATTAATATATTGTTTTAAAGGATTCATGCATGATTATTTTGGCAAGTTTGACGCTGGCTGTCGACTGCTTATCACAACTCTCCACTTTTCACATCCGGACTTGGGACCGGCAAAGATAGTGTTAATTATCCCAAATCAAAGTAATTATCCCACGATATTTGTAAGGGCATGATTTTCAGATTTAGCTTTGGGGACGATTAACACTTGTTCTTTCCTTTATCAAGAAATTACGGTGCCTAAGAATTTAATTTTGTGATGGATTTTTGGTCAATAGGATTAATTTCCCAATCATTATCATAGCAGGCAATAAATATTGTTGGATATGTGCAGATTAATGACATTATCTTATTCTTTCGCATGAATCATCACTCATAATGATAATAATTATATTATAGTTCTTAAAAGGGATTTTCAACTGGTAGTTACGTATATGTCTTCATGCCAAACAAACTATGGAACTTAGAAGATTTCCTGAAGTTTTGTACCATAATACTATGTAGGGGTGCTTTTGGACATTTATTATTGTGATAGTCAAAGCTAATTTTCTTTAAATTAGTTGTACTATTTGTCAGGAGGATATCTTTGAAGGGTGTGATTGAATATCTTATATATCGACACACTTATGTGGCAAAGAGCAAGGGCCATATGCAGTATCTATTGAGCTGTCCATGGTTTCTTATTTGCACTAGGAAATATATTATGAGATGATATGAATGATTCATTGAACCAAGGTTTGTTGAATCTAGAAAGGTCATGAGTATAGATGAGTGCCTTATAGTGCACCTGTCTAGAAGAAAGAACGATTTGGGTGTCATTGAAAGAGTGATTGACTAAGACATAACAAATTTTCAATCATTGGTAAATGAGTGGTCAACAAAAAGAGGGTGTTGACAAAGGGAATAGCGGAGGGTTGTAAGTACCTATAAATGACTTAAATGCATTAATTGTAATCATGTAGTTTATTTTTATTGTAACTATTCTTTTTTATTATTTGATATTAATTTAGTTGGCCTAGTGTAATTTATGATAGGGTTTTTGTAATCTACCTAAATCATATCATATATCATGTCATATATTTTGTTGACTCTATGAAAATATGTGAGCCATTACTCAAATATTTTGTCATTGATTCCTTTCTTTTACTCTTTTCTTCTATATTTCTAGTCTTTAGGTAGGTAAACTCTCATGTTTCCCTCTCCAACCTATTGTTCATTTCCTAGTTGTCATTGTCAAAATTTATTGCCAAACATAGAACTTGGGCACAACCAAAAAACCAAGTTCCTTACATTTTATTCCTTCTACAAAACTGCCCATTTTCTTAAAAGTAATCTTTTATGACAGACATAGCTACAACTGCTTAACCTCACTTCTGATTCTCTCTTCGTTTTCACTCTTGGCATCCCAACATTTCTCCTTTCACTCAATTTTCTCATCCATAAGCAACTCCACTCGTCTCATGCAACATATACTTACTTTCTTTCACCTTCAACCAACTATTATCTTCATCTCCATACAACTCCACTCTCTTTTCTCATTAGTAAATTTCAAGATGGTTGAAGTGGAGGAATGCATTGTGCTTATTGTGTGATAGAAAATAATTGCTTAGACTCGGAGAAAATTTTATAAGTTGATGGTGAGATTGGCAATTGTTTATGATGTAGAATGTTGACTTTTAAAAGAGAAGCATAAAATTAAGTGTTGTAGAGATAAGAATATTAAGGTGGATAAGTGGCTTTATGCTTAGAGACAAAATGTGACATGAATATATACATGAAAAGGTTCGAGTACAGCACATAAGTTCAGAGAGAGTCACATCAGATGGTTTGGTCACATAAAATATCGGTCGTCTGATGACTCAGTTAGGAGATTTGATGTATTAGATTCAGCCTATGCTAATAAAAGCATATGTAGACTTAAAAAGACTTGATTAGGATGTATAAAAATGATCTTATTTTATCAAAATTAAACAAAAATATGACATTTAATAGGACACAATGAAAAAAAAAAAAAAAAAGATTCATGTAGTTGATCTTATATAGTGGGATAAATGTTTGTTGTTGTTGTAGTACTATATCAAATATATATGAAAACATTCATTTAAGCAAAAGTCTTATGATTGTGATAGCTTCACTAGCTTCAAACTTTGGTGGAAAGATATTTTAGTTATAAAATTCATCACCCATTATTTTAATAATAATGCAAGTACTAAGTTCTTGACATATTTTTATCCATTAATAGCATCTTTCATCTCGTTAGCTCACCATATACATATGAACATATTAGTTAATCTAAAAGATGCCATCAACATATTATCAAAATTAGCTTCTCTCCCCTCCCCTCATGACTTATGCATTCATTCAACCTTGTTGGACTCGTACGTTGTTGTGACAACTCACCCCTTTAATTGTCTACTCATCATACTTCACCTCTCTTCTCCATATGAATGATTCTTGGTTCACCTTAAAACTATTTTAAACTTCATGTGCATGGTTTGAAAATCAAATTGGACCAACTGGTTTGATCATGAATGCTTCTGGCCGGTTTGGTTCAACCCAAAATTATCTGCATATAATCGGCTAGAACTGGGGTTGAACTGGGGTTGAACCGACGAACTGGAGAATCGGACCGATTTTCAAAGGACCGGTCAGTTTTAAAATTAATAAAAATTAGCTTTTTTTAAAAAAAAAATTTGATGGATAAAAAATAAGAGATTTATAGTAAAATAAATAAAATCATTAAAATAATGTCATATAATTCTAATGTAAAAGTATGTTCAAAATATTTAAGAATGAAGAGTTCTAAATTAGAATATTATATTTTGAATTGATATAAATATCATTATTATATCAATATTATATTATTTAAATTATATTAATATAATTTTTATATTTATTATATCATCCGGTTCAACTTCGGTTGAACCATTAAACCTTTAACTTCTCTTTCCTCCGGTTCGATATTCAGTATAATTTTCACAATATTGTTTGTGTGTTTAACTAACCTTATCGCCTATTGCCTTATGCATATACAATAAATAAATTTGAATTTTACTCTAAGCTTTGTGACTTTCATAGCTATTACAATCAAAGTGCATGTCTTTGCCTCAAGGCCACCACAACCAAAATTTATCTTCTATCTTGTACAATTTGTTGAGTCTTTTTTTTTATTTTTTGTGTGCATTTGTCTCATGACACATGAAGAAATAACCTTCTGGTAGTATTCTACTGCCATTTCTTGTTTCATGATTCTTTTCTTATAAACTATCATTTATCCCTTTGTGATTCCGCCACATGTAACCTGTACACCAAACAAGCTACAAAGCCTTACTCCTTCCATATAAAAAAAAAAAATCCCTTCTTCGACAATAATAACTCATCTAGTACTTGAGCTAAAATTAACATTCATAAACTAATCCAAAACTCATTCTCACTATCAAACTTAAATGAATTGCTTGACCTTGTACTCATCACTACAAGCTAAGCACTCAAAGAACATAATTGGCATAGAGCCACGTCGAATGAATATGGTGCTTTTATTAAGGATGGAACAAGGGAACTTGTTCGCTCCTCACCTCCACTCAAAAGTAAGTTGGTGAAAGTGGTTCCTTTAGATCTGAAATAACTCTAATGGATCTATTGATAAGTATAAAGCCTAGTTTGTGGCTAATTTTTTCAGCAATAACTGGGAGTTAATTATAATGTCACATCAATCTAGTTGCCAAGCCTTCCATATACAGTTGGTTCTCAGCATAACTATTAGTCGACGGTGATCTCCCCATTAGCTTGATTTCAATAATGGCTCTTTCTAATTCCATTTTGCTAAGTCTATCATCATGGTACAACCCCAAGTCTTCATCTACACAAACCATCCTATATGTGTGCCAGCTTTACAAAGGCATCTATGACCCTATGCAAGTACCTCATGATGGACACCATAAACTTAGAATATTTTTAGTTGTTTTTTGCCTTCACCAACTATTTGGCTATTATTGAATAAACACTCATATGTATCTCATTATCTGATTTGATAAAATTAAGTCTCGAGTGATGTCATTATATTGCTTATTAATTGATTATTTAAGGTTTATTATTTCAAAGAAACCATTGATATGAGATGCCATTTTACTAAGTTGGATTGGATGATTGACTACTTGGAGGAATTCTAATGAAGACTCTAAGACTTGTGATAAGGTTTTTTTTTTTTTTTTGAAATTTGAGATGGCATTTTTGCTAAGTTGAATTGGATGATTGATTACTTGGAGGAATCCAAATGAAGATTCTTAAGACTTATAATATAATTAACATTTAGTTTAGGTTTCATTGTATTTGATTGATTAGGTTTTATTAAGTAGCATAAGGATGATGAATGTCTATAATTAATCTAAATTATGCTTTTGCATTAATCTAAAGTTATCTATGATTTTTGGGAATTTAATTGGATTCAATTTTATTTAGCTAATTGATTGGTATTTATTATTTATACAAATTATTTCATCATGGAATTAATATTATTTAAAATTATTTGTTAGCTGAAGTTTTATAATCATTTCATTACATTTGATAGCAATATGTCAATTATGCTTAATTATATTAATTAAGAATAGCTAGCTCACAGCTTTTGAAATTTTTAATAGATCTAGTTTTTTTTTTTAATTCTTGAAATTTTTATGATTACTAACATGCATAAGTTTCAACATTAAAAGTCATAAATTTTTAAGAGCTTATTTAATCTATTTAAAAATTCATATAATTATGTAAAAATTAGGATTGTTGAAATAACTATGCTATGCTTAATAAATTTGATTTTAATTTATATTTTGTTGGATTAATTGAGTTTGTTATATGCAAGTTATACATTATATATACATATATAAAATTATTAAATTATTATGATTTTTTAAAATCATTACTTATTTTCATCAAAACTTGATTTATCATTGAAGAATTATTGCCAAGGTTTGAACTAGCAATTGGAACACTTTGATTGGATATTAATATGCAATGTAATGAAATCAAAGACATGATTAAAGAAATAAGTAAATGTCCTAATTAAAAATAATTTTTTGTATGTTTTTTAACAATGTATTTTAAGATTATTTTAATGCAAAAATAAATCTCAATACCAAACAAGATGTTCCCAAAGAAACATATATCAAATATGATGTAGACAAGAGTGATTTTTATGATATGAAGTGTACATCGAATTAAGTCTTCACATACATAAGAGTAATGATAAATGCACACTAAAATTATATTAACCACACTAAAGATCTGAATATTATAAATGTGAAGAAATAACTGAAAGTGATGAACGATCTAACCTGTAGTAGATTTAAAATAACCAGTAGTGAAGCGGAGATAAGTTGAAGTCGACCTCTACAAATAGTCCGTCGTTGTGGAGATCTCGTTCTTTCCTTAGAAGTCATTCTCAAAGGGTTGTGAGCTCACACACTCAAGTTGTCCTTCAATCGGGAGGAAGGCGCACAAGAGAATAGTAAAAGAAATTTAAGAAAAAAAATTTTATTTCAAATGCCAAGCATTACCTCCCCTATTTATAGGATTGAAAGAGAGAGTTAAGAATACTCAAACTTAACACCATCATAACTATACTTATCACCACCTATTATCAAACCTATCACTTTTTACATACCTATTCAAAATATCATATATACTACCATGAATCATGGGCCATGAAATAAGAATAACCCAATACATATAAGCTCAAAACATATACAAAATATAAAAGCCCAATAATACATAACTTAAATTATAACAAAAGGTCCAATACATAGATTTAAACTTTATGATGATGATGTCACGACGATGACGAAGATGCCTTGCATCATTTACTTTTATTGCAATTGGGTTTCCTTTCACTTATATTGTTTATATTTAAAATGTAATATTTCTAATAATGATAATGAGTGATTATATATATGAATCATGGGTCATGACATAAGAAAACCCAATACATATAAGCCCAAAATATATACAAAATATAAATGCCCAATAATATATAACTTAAATTATAACAAAGTGCTCAATACATAGATTTAAAATTTATGATGATGACGTCGACGACAGTGACGATGATGCCCTGCATCAGCACTCCTCGACTTTAAAGCATTCTCTTTTGGAGAATGAAAATCTGGGTACTTTTGTAATAACTGTGAGTCCAGTTGATGTGACTCATCAAATGTTAAGTCATGAATCTTCAAGTGGAGAAAGTCCTTTCCAACGAACTAGAAACCTTTGAGTGCCTCCATCAGATGTGATGATAATCTGGACGATGTGATCTTAAGCGACGAGATGGTAGAGGAATTAGTGATGAAGTATTAACTGCATGTACTGTAGGGAATAGTGTTATCATGCCCATGGTACAAGCGTTAAATCGATATTGAATATAAATCCGGCATTCATTGGAAGATCTATTTCATAAGTATTATCATTTATTTTTCTTACAACTTTATAAGGACCAGATCTCTTGAGAGTTAATTTCTTAAGAGTTTCAGTTAGAAATCTCTCTGGTATAACTTTATCAAGAATCAAATCTCCCTCATTAAATTTTTACATATCATCTATGTGCTTCAACATTAGCTTTATATTTATAATAACTTAGAGTAAGTTTTTGTTGAATTTCACGATGTAAATCATGTATGCTTTGTACAAATAGAGATGCAAATGCACTAGACTTATATGTTAAAGGCAATTCAACAAGATCAATTGGTTTTCTTGGATCATAACCGCCATACATGGATTCATATTGACCTATTAATTGAACTATTATAAGCAAACTCTGCGTAGAAGAACTAGGTCCCAACTAGTAGTTTGATCTACTGAGACACTAAGTAAATTTCTGCTTCATTAACAACTTGTTCCATGTTTGAGGGTGGTATTTGTAAAAATAAGAGTTTTGTGTCGCTTTTTCATAAGATTTTTCAAAAATAGCTCAAACTTTACATCACGCGACACAATTGTCTTAGGAAGTCTACATGAAACCAACTATCTGAAAATAGTCGCTATATGTGATGCATCTGATGTCTTATAACATGGAATGAAGTGTGTCATTTTAGAAAATCGGTCAACAACTATTAGGATGGAGTCAAAACGTTGTATAGTACGAGGTAATCCTAACATGAAGTCTATACTAAGATCTTTCCATAGTTTGTGGGGAATTGGGAGTTGTGTGTATAGACCAGAATTTTATTTTCCCCTTTTTGCTGCTTGACAAGTACGACATTGAGCAATGATACGAACAACATCTTTCTTGAGATTAGGCCAAAAGAACCTATCCTCCATCATGATTATTGTCCTATCACGATTGAAATGACCAGACACACCTCCTAAATGAATTTTCTCAACAAGAAAATTTCAAAGTGATGAATTTGGGATACATAGTTGTGTGCCACGAAAGAGATAGCTATCTCGTATTTGATAATCAAGATTATTAATTGAAACACCAAATTTCTAAGATTCAAAAATTTGTTGAAAATCTTTATAATTAGGATAATCAACTTTAATATTTTTGAATCCAGTAACCTTCACACTCATGGTATTTAATAAGGTACATATTCTACTTAGGGCATCTGCTACTTTGTTCTTAATACCTGATTTATGTTTAAGAGCAAGCGTATATTCTTGAATAAATTGAACCCATTTTGCATGACGAGGATTGAGTTTCTTTTGAGTGTTTAGATATTTAAACACCTCGTGATCAGAATAAAGTATAAATTCTTGTGAAAGAAGATAATGTCGCCAATAATGTAATGTTTGGATGACAGGATAAAGCTCACGATCATATGTGGAATATCGTTGGCGTGCTTCATTTAATTTTTTCACTAAAGAAAGCAAAATGATGACCTTCTTGTTTAAGAACTCCAATACCAACTCCAGAAGCATCACATGACACCTTAAATACTTTGTCAAAATTTCACCTTAAATACTTTGTCAAAGTTTGGCAGTTTCAATATCGATGGACTTGTTAAAAGTTCTTTAATTTTAGAGAAAGTATCAGTAGCTGCCTTTGTCTAAATAAAGTCTTCATTTTTAAGACATTGAGTTATTGGAGCTATAATAGTGCTAAATTCACAAATAAACCTTCGATAAAATGTGGCTAATCTCTGAAAACTATATACATCATGAATTGTGATTGGGGTAGGCCACTCTTGAATAATCCTAATTTTTTTGGGATCGATAGAGATGCCATCACAAAAAATAATGAATCCTAAAAAGATTACTGAAGACATCATAAATGAGCATTTTTGTAAGTGAATATATAATCTTTCTTTATGAAACATTTCAAAGACTGGTCGTAAATGATTCTCATGATCGCTCTTAGTTTGACTAAAAATTAAAATATCATCAAAGTACACAACTAAAAATTTTTCAATAAAAGGGCGTAAGATATGAGTCATCACTCGCATAAGTGTGCTTGGAGTATTAGCTAATCCAAACATTATTACTAGCTATTCATACAAACAATCTTTTGTCTTGAAGGCTGTTTTCCATTCATCAACTTCTCTCATACAAATTTGATGATATTCACTTTTAAGATCAATTTTAGAGAAAATTATAGATCCAACCATCATATCTAGCATATCATCAAGTCTGGGTATGGGGAACCTATAGTTAATAGTGATTTTATTTATAGCCTGACTATCTACACATACGCCAAGTACCATCTTTCTTTGGGGTAGGAAGAGCAAACACTGTGCATGGAGATAAACTTTCCCTGATAAAATCTTTTGCTAATAAATCATTAACTTGTCTCTTTAGCTTCGCATGTTCATTTGGGTTCATACGATAATGTGATAAATTTGGGAGTGATGATTCAGGAACTAGCTTTATAGCATGTTGGATACTTCTTAATGGGGGAACCTCACTAGGAAGTTTTTTGGGACAAATATCTTGATATTCCAATAAAAGTTCACATACTTCAGATGAAAATGATTCAACACAAGGTTGATTTTCGGAAGTTAGGACAATTAATACAACAATGATATTCTCATTAATCTCCTGTTGAAATTGATGTTTATTAATAATATGTAGGGATTTCTTTTCTATGGGAGGAGAAGAATTTTGGGGTTGAAGTGAAGTGATATCTTTAGGTTTAGCTGGATTTAACACAATTCTTTTACTTTGAAATTTAAAAATATATGTATTAGATCATCTATAATTTATGACATTCATATCAAAAAGCCAAGGTCTATTTAAGAGTATATGAGCAACATCCATCCGGAGAACATCATGCCAAATTTTATCACAATATTCTCTAATTGAATGGATACAAGACAACGTTGAGATATAGAGATGAAGGTCTTATCTACCCAAGCAACCTTATAAGGCTGTGGGTGAGTCTCCGGGGTGAGCTTTATCCTAGCCAAAGCAGAGGTAGCAATAACATTCATACAACTACCACTATCAATGATTAATTTACACGTCTTTTCACCACTTTTAAAATAAATGTGGAAAATTAATGTGCACCCCCAATCAATATTAGCTCGTGGGGTAGTTAATACACAATGCATAACAGCTATATAAGACTCATCTAATGCTTCTTCTGCATCACTAGCCTCTTCACAAGAGTCAACTGCAATTTGATTATCATTATTTTCATTTCGTTGATCCTCATTTTCATGATCTAAGTATAAATTTCGACGAGAACAAGTACTTGCATAATGACTAATTTTATCACATGTAAAATAAGTAATGTTAGAAGTCTTAGAACTAGATGTTCCCACTAAAGCTTTTCTTTTGTTTCACTAGGTCCTTTAGGAACTGCTAAGGTAGGAGGAGTAGCATGTGATTGAGAGTTATTTCCAGATGAAGCTGTGAATCGCTTAAAAGGTTGTGATATAAGATATTGTTCAATTTGAGTCGTCACCCAAAATGCATCATCAAGTGAATAAATTTCTCGAGTTAACATTTAATTACGAATATCACTTCGTCATCCAGATCTAAATATAGAGATTGTGGTGCGGTGATCCTCTCTAACACCACAACAGGTCATCAATTCATCAAATCATGTCATATACTCAACAACAGTCAAAGATCATTGTTTAAGTGTGGTCATTTCATCCATAAGTTGATCATGAAAATTTAATGGTACATATTTTTGCTTTAAAATTTCTTTCATCTCATCTCAAGAAGTAATAGGTGGTTGTCCTAATCATTGAAATTTTCGTGAGATTAATTCAAGTCTTAGCATAGTTTAGTTTCATGCATGCAAAATGAACTTGTCTTTCTTGACATGGGCATCCAATCATTGGTCCATATCTACTAACCAATTTTTAGATCAAGTCGACCATCAAAAGTAGGTGGATCAATTTTAACCCTACAAATAACATCATCATCGTTCTCTTATGCCGAGGGCAACAAAACTAGATAATGACTCTTCATAATGTCGAGGATAATGCTCATAAGGAGTTCGATGAGCATAACATTCATGTCGTCTTAATTGTCTTCCTATTCGATGAGGTGGGTGAGGAAGTATCCCATCAAACTTCGGGATATTCATTAAAGTTGTTCCTAGGGCAATAGCAGGATAAAATAGGAGAATGTGGATGAGGAGGGAGAGGAAGAGGAATGGGATTGGCAGGGTGACCTTCCCTCTCTTTAAGTTGGTGTTCTAGGATTGGGTTACTTTCTAGCGAATGTGTTGTAAGCCTACCAATCTTTTGTTCTAAGCTTTCAAATTTTTTTTGGAATTCATTATAGGTTTGTTGGTGCATAAGGATAAGCTTTCTATCTAAAGATTGATCTTGATATCTAAGACTACTATGTTGGTGCATAAGGGTAAGCTTTTCTATCTAAGTTTTTTTGGAATTCATTATAGGTTTGTTGGAATTCATTATAGGTTCGTAGGAATCATGTTTTTCATCTAAAGGTTGATCTTGATATCTAAAACTACTATGAGTTGACATGATGATATTCTATTAAATTTTTTTTGATATAAGCAAATATTTATTTATTTTTTAAATATGCAATAATGAAAACAAAGACATGATTAAAGAAATAAGTAAATGTCCTAATTAAAATAATTTTTTGTATGTTTTTTTTAACAATGTATTTTAAGATTATTTTAATGCAAAAATAAATCTCAATACCAAACAAGATGTTCCCAAAGAAACATATATCAAATATGATGTAGGACAAGAGTGATTTTTATGATATGAAGTGTATTACATCGATAATTCTTAAATCTTCACATAAGAGTAATGATAAATGCACTAAAATTATATTAACCACACTAAAGATCTGAATCTTATAAATGTGAAGAAAAAGTTTAACGATCTAACGTAGTAGATTTAAAATAAGTGAGAAGTTGAAGTCGACCTTTACAAATACAGGAGATCTCGTCTTCCTGAAGTCATTCTGGAGGAGCTCACACACTCAAGTTGTCCTTCAATCGGGAGGAAGGCGCACAAGAGAATAGTAAAAGAAATTTAAGAAAAATTTTTTTATTTCAAATTCAAGTGCCAAGCATTACAAGAGCCTCCCTATTTATATGATTGAATGAGAGAGTTAAGAATACTCAAACTTAACACCATCATAACTATACTTATCACCACCTACTATCAAACCTATCACTTTTTACATACCTATTCAAAATATCATACATACTCATCATGAAATAAGAATAACCAATATATACTCAAAACATATACAAAATATAAAGCAATAATACATAACTTAAATTATAAATAAAAAGGTCAACATAGATTTTTATGATAACGTCATATGATAATAAGATGCCACATCATTTACTTTTATTGCAATTGGGTTTCCTTTCACTTATATTATATATTTAAAATGTAATATTTCTAATAATGATAATGAGTGATTATATATATATATATATATATGAAATTAATTTAAGCAATAATATAATACAATCCATCCGATGGTTTGGCCACATAAAGCTAGTATGAGATTAGGAGAGTAGATCATTAGACTTATGTTAAGAAAGGTAGAGGGTAAAAGACTTGTTTTATAAAAAATGATCTTATATTGAATTAAGAATTTCATAATAGGATACATGGAGATGAAGGATTATATATATAGTGGGATTAATTTATTGTTGTTGTTGTTGCATCACTTTCTTCCCATTGCAATTTCTACTCAAATTGATTCAATTGCCTTTGATTTAATGATTGAGTATTTTAACTATTATTTTTTTTATCATATGATCTCGATTATCTACAAATTTAGTTTTTTAGCCAGATTGAATTGATTTGAAGATCAATTCTTGATCTAATTGGGTCATTTGATCAATTTGATTTAAGTTTCACAATCGTATTCTTAGAAAAGTTTATTTATTATCGTTATATGTACTTGTGCTTGGACATAATTGTGATAGCTTTGGTGCTAGTGAAATTATTTGTTGAAGTTTGCATTATTGAGTTAAAAATATATATGGTATTTCATAATTAAATAATTTAGATATTTATCCTACACCTGAAATTAACCTTGTGTGGTGTTTAGTTTTGGTTAAGTTAATAAATATACATGGTATTTCATAATTAAATAATTTAGATATTTATCCTACACCTGAAATTAACCTTGTGTGGTGTTTAGTTTTGGTTAAGTTATAAATATATATGGTATTTCAATTAAATAATTTAGATATTTATCCTACACCTGAAATTAACCTTGTGTGGTGTTTAGTTTTGGTTAAGTTATATAATTTAGCTACAATATATTTATATTAATTTTATTATCCTATTATTTAAAGTTTATTTAGCGTTTAAAAATAGTACTAATTCACCTTACCCCCTCTTGGTTTGCATATTTCAGTCAATTGATGTTTCGTTTTGCCTTAAATGCTATTGATACATTTTGCTATTTACTAGTTTATATTGATGCCATTATTATCACAATTAACTTGACCTTATCATAACAACATTTTCTCTATATTCTTGCCTAGTGATCTTCTTTAAAGACTTTTGGGCCACTACATTATTTTATTTGTGTGGAAATTATTTCTCACCCTCATGGATTTCTTCTAATCTAAATGCCAAGATAGTTGTGTTCTGTTGATGCATCCGATGATAAGAAGCAATAAAATAGTAGAGAAAGAGAAAGGTGATAAGAGGAAGATAATTCATATAAATATTATTGTTTTCTTATTCCTTGATTTCATTTTTCCAGTTAGTTCTTAGTTCATCATATTTGCTTTTGGGTTAAGGCACCATCTTTCTTAACAATTAGTGTTTAAAACTTATTTTTAAAAGACATTTTAGGCTCACATATCGAGGCACTTCTCATCTTGATGAACTTAAATTTTTTTTTTCTAAGTTTACATCATCATAATTTGAGGCTTGAGGTTTTTTTTTTTTTTTTGAGGCTTTTTATATTGAGATATTTTGTAATGAAATAAAAAAATATTATAAAATATACCTAATATAACTTACATCAATTAAATTTTTGGGTTAAAGTTGCACGAGTCAAGTGAGAGAGGATTGTAACAAGTGATAAACAAGTTGGGAGTGTGTAGCGAGAAGCTCAATAGGCAGGGGAAGGGCATTGAGCGAAGGAGTTATGATTACCTGCTAGCCGTTGACATCGATTCAGATCTACGATTGTTTGCCATTATGATGTGCATCTTGATTCTTATTATCTAATTAAATTTCATGCAAGTTCTTACCTTTAATATTCTTTTACACTTTCACTCTAAATTAAGATTTAAGATTAAAAATTATTTATTTATTTATTATTTCATGATTTATGATGGTGATTTAAGTTAATTGCTAATTATTTATAATAACATATGAATTATTTTAATTTTATTAAATTTTTAGGTTTATACCTAGTCTTGTTAATGCAAATTACCTTAATTTTGAATATATCTTTTCCAATCTTGGTATCAGTGGCTATGAAAAGTATGATGATCATGAAGTAGAAATTAATAAGTTTGAAGGTTTAAAGGTTTGATTTTGGTAAAACCAAGATGCATGACATTTTTGTTAAATAAGGACTTATGAAGGCACTTATGGGTGTAGCTAGTTGCCTGTGAAGAAGATGAGATAGAGATGGATAAAATGGTTTTCTCAACAATTCAAAGGATGTGCTATTTATAGAGATTTTATATGAGACAAATGCTAAGGTTTATGGCTTAAGTTGGAGTTTTCGTACTTGGCTAAAAGCCTCTCCAAAAAAATGTTATCTAAAGACGGGACTTTATTTATCTGGGATGTATTGAATGAGCTTTGTTATATCAAATAGTGACCTGATTATGGATGATGAATATCAATTTTTGTTGCTTTTATATTTTTTTTCCTCTCTTACAAGCATTTTGGAGATGCAATATTGTATGGCCAAGATGAAACTAAGCTTTAGATAATGCCAAAAATTAATTTATTTAAAAGCAATTGATTTCTAAGTTGAAGGAGGTGATAAACTAATTAAAGATTTATTGTAGTTTAGATGATCTTATAGCTGTCATGCTCTTTTAATTATATAACAACAAGTCCTTATCCCATTATATAAGATTAGCTATATGAATTTTTTTTCACCCGTGTCCTGTTAAGTGTCATCTTCTCATTTTATTATCAAAAGATCATTTTCTATAATTCTTAACTATAACAAAGTCCTTTTTAAGTCTACATCTACCTTTCTTAACATAGGCTTAATTCGATTTATCTATTCTTTTACTTAGCTCATCGGTTGACTAATATTTTATGTAACTAAATCATCTAAGGAGCTCTCTCTAATCTTATCTGGCACCAGAGATATTCTAACCTTTTCACATATATTATTCATTTCTCATTTTTCCTTTCAAGTGTAAAGCCACTCATCCATTTGAGCATATCATCTCAATAATACTTAATTTTATGCTTCTCTTTAACTGGCTAGCATTCTACGCCATAAAGCATTCTAGGTCTCACCATCAACTTATAAAATTTTTCCTTGAGTCTAAGCAGTACTTCTCTATCATATAATAGGCCTAATGCATTCCTCCACTTCAACCATTCAACTTGAATTGTACTTATAGCATCACCATTTATTTCAACATCATTTTTGAATAATAGACTCAATATATCTAAAACATTTATCCTATTACCACAATCTCAACACAGGATCTTCTATGACTAAAATTACACTCAATATATTCAGTTTTAGGTCTACTCAAATGAAACTAACCTTTCTCTATAGTATTATAAACAAGAAGAATATCATTAGCAAAAAAGCGTATACCAAGGTACATACTCTTGTAAATGTTTAGTAAGAATATCATAACTAAAGTAAAAAGATACAGACGAAAAGATGATTCTTGATGTTATCCAATTGAAATAGAAAAATACCTGGTCAATCATCCTTGTGTTTGAACACAAGTAATAGTTTTAGCATAGATATCATTAATGACTTGAATATACGTAATATTAACTCTTTTGTTCTAGAACTTTCCAAACCACTTCTCTTAGAATTTTATCTTCTCTAAATAAATAAATATCATATGTAGATTCTCCTTATTTTCTACATACTTCTCCATCAAATCCCTCAACAAATGTATAACATATAGTATGCCTAATCAAAATAAATCCGAATTGATTTTGAGAAACTGTTATATCATGATATAACTTATGCTTAATTACCTTCTCTCATAATTTTAATGTTTGACATATTAATTTAATTCTTTTATAATTTGCACTCTTGTGCAACGCCTTTCTTTTTCACTCATCTCACATCATTTAATTCTCTAAAATAATATTAAAAATTTATTAAGTCAAGAAATTCTTTAATATCTTAAGTATTTTCACACTTCTATTAAAATATAACCAATTTCTATTGCTTTTCTACACTTAATCTTTTTTTTAAATCTCTCCAATTTTAGTTTTACTAATATAATGATAAAAATAAAAATCTTCATTTTCATTTAGGGTACTATGATTGTCAAAGTCAATTGTATTTTTAAAACCTTCATTAAGAAGTTTGTTAAAATATATCATTCACTTATGTTGAATATCTTCTTATAAGAAAAAAAATTTTATGATCTTCAATTTTAATGCTTTCATTTAAACTAAATATTTGTTTCTCTTATCTCTTTATTTAGATAACTTATACTTTTCATATTTTGTCATTTTAATATCTAATATATTATATAAATTATTAAATATTGAATTTTTGTATCACATATTATTTTCTTGAAATCTTGATGAGCTATTCTATATTTTTCTCAATTTTTTGAGCTTTTATATCTAAATTAATTTTTATAACAAAATTTTTATTTTTTGATATATTCTTACAAATTATGACTCTACAATCAATTATTTTAATTAATAGAAGCTTTTTATTTGATTCTTCAAATACATATTTACAACTTGCTTAATATCATTTACTCTATTTTTTCACATAATATTAATTTTCTCATGAATATATCAAATTTTAAGATCTTGCAGTTTACTCTTAAGTATATTTTTGTTAGCATTCATTAAGTACTCCCATTTAATCAGAGACAATGTTTCTAATTATTTTTCATATTCTAACCCTACATCTTAAAATTTAAAACTAATGGTCGATAATGGCATTTAAATTTTCAGTTAGAATGGTTTTACAAGTTTTATAATCTAAATAATTTATTTTTCTTATAACAAAATAATCATTAATGTTTTACTAGGCTATTCTTATAAGTGATAATATGCACTTTTTATAAGCATTAGCAATTATAAATCATAATGTAAATCAAAAATCAAAATAGTTTTAACTTTTTTATTAGTAACTCCAGATTCAAAGTTATTATAAATGCTTTTAAATTCTTTTACCTTCTATCAACATGTTCATTTAAATTCTTCCATTAAATACTCTTTTTTTTAAAGAAGTCTATTAATTCTTCTAGGTTATTTCAAAGTATTTATTTTGAACATATTATAATAATATTAGCATTAACAATAATATTTAAAGCTATTATTTTATCTTCAATTTTATTAATTTTTGCATTATTATTCTTTAAATTTTTATTTATAGTCACGTCTATACTATTTCTAATATGACTCCTTGAATGTCAAAGGTTAAAACCAAATTTATCAATTTCTATTATCTTTTTATTGACCTATTTAGTTTCTTGAATATATAAAATATTTATCTTCATATGAATCATAATAGCAATTATCCTATAAATTTTATGGACTAATTTCTTTGCCTACATTCATTCATAATGAGTAAACTCTTATTTATTTAACATTGCACTCATGAGTTAGTGTAGCAACCAGTACATATTTATTATTGTACTAAGGTCATATAATGTGTCGCTTTCAGGAACGCTCTTAGCATTGGCATAATGTGTTAAAAGATTCATTTCATGATTTTTTAATAATATTGACACTGATTGGTGACTACCTAACTCAACCCAATAGATTATTTTAGGGAGATTTTACATACAACACAATTTTCATGTATTTACATATCTAACACCAAAAGTTAGATATTTATTTATCTAATACCTTTTATACTTAAGAATGTGTATTTTATTTTTAAAAAGTAAGTGATGCTGATATTTTGATATGATATTGAAGATTAGAGTGTTATATATAAAAAAATTGAAATTTAGATATTAGGTATGTAAATACATAAAAATTGTGGTGTGTACATAAATCCTCCTTTTATTAGAAGAGCTCCCACTTTAGTGGGGCATGGAAAAGAAAATAATGTATTAATTATAATTATTTAGGAGCAACTTGGAATCATTTTTATTTTTATTTTATTTATATTTTGATTGGAAATAAAATATATTTGATGATGATAGTTATTTTTTAAAAAGTTAAAAATATTTAAAAGTTATTTTGAATGTCTTAAAAATGATATTATTTATTTTTAAAATAAAAATATTTAAAAATATATTAAATAAATATATTTTAAAAATAACATAAATAAAAAATAAAAAAATACAACAAAATTGATCCCAATTAGACTCATAATCATTTTGCCTGTTTAGACATTTTATTAATTATTTGATATTCATTTAGTTGGCCAAATTTGATTTATGATAGAATTGTTATAAACTATGTAAATCAAATCCTTTGTCATATCATCTTATATATTTTATAGACTAAAAAAAAAAAAAAAAAAGAAGCTATGTTATATTATTCAAATATTCTATATATAAGTACAGTGCGCAGTCGTTGCCGGTTGAGGCAAAGATACAATTAGACTAGTGAGCGCGGATTGTTTGTGACTTCGATCCGAAAACAAAGAGATCGAATGGTGTCAGGTCATGGCTGGTGCTTTGCCGTGGGCTAAAGATCAATGAGCGCGGCGGTCACAAACTTAGTGGCGTGTATGGACTATAGTGTGCCGCTTGATGACAACAGCTGTAGATGTATCAGAGACGCTAGCATAGTAGTGAAGCTAATTAGAAGCGTAGGGAGCGAAGGCAGTCATGTTGAAGGCTTAGATTGCGAAGAATGACACCTCGTGGGAAGATCACGAGCAACGCAATCTGTGAGCATCGATGTGCGGGTGGGTAGGGACAACCATGTGAGTGATGATGACGAAGATGTCTAGATATGAGGATAACAGGCTTTGGAACCACGAGTGCAGCGTGATGCGTAGGTGAGTGTGACTAAAATTGCGAACTATGGGCGGGGGATGGTTGGGTGTTCGCGAGGACTGAAGATAAGCTAGTAAACAATGGAGGCTTAGGAGTGGTCTGGTGACGGATGTAGAACTGTGTCTCAAAAATCATGTAGAAAAATGAGAGAATTGGGTCCACTCTTTAAGGTTTCCAGGCATTTACTAAACAAAAGCAAGGCTTTTATTGGCCAAATAAATGACAAACAAAAGCAGTCCTCATTGAAGCTGTAAAGGTCGGCGACATGGCTTGGAATAATGTTGACAGAGATGCAGTGAACCAGTACATTGAAGACAAATTTATATTTCTTTGAAAAATTTTCATCATAAGAGTAAATGGATGTGAAGCAAAAAAATATTTGGGTGTCAATTAACCTTATTAGTAAGAATTTTGAAAGTTATTGTTAAGATGTTCAAATTCCAATTATAATATAATAAGTTTCTACCTAATAGACTTGGTGAGCCAAAAAAAATTCCATGTACTTGATTATGAGGCTGCACACTAGCATAAATTATTTCTTAAAGTTGATCTGAAATGTTGCATCGTCTTTAATATATTGCATGCTAGTATAAAAATATATATATGCCAAGGAATAACATCCTCATCAGAATTTGATGAGATTGTGTTTTAAAATTTTTGGATTTAGTTTGAGAGGAATATGATATAAAAAAATTTGATTATTCATGTATTATATACATATCGAAGTAAATAAAAGGGTTTTAAATATTGGGAATTTTTTAATGTGAGCTCATATATGAATTTAATTATATATTATGTAGTATCTTATTTTTAAACTATTAATTTTGTGATCAAATAAAGATTAATTAATTTTAGATTTTTGAGATATCTTATTAATTTTATATGAAATTATCATGTGTACGGATCAACATTTTATTTTATTTTTATGATAAGATGAAATAAAAAAAATGTATTCAAGTATAAATAGTCACATCCTCATTCTAAAGGTTTTTTATTTTCCTACATCCATCTCTCTCTCTCTCTCTAAAAGAACACTCTCTAAAAACACCTCTTACAATTCAAAATCTTCTGCCATGTGGATTAAATCTTAGCGATTTGACATGAGATCCGGGCTAGATAAATTTATTTTTATCTTCATGTGTTTTCAACAAGTGGTATCAGAACGATTATCATGTTGAATCGTTGAGAAATGACTTTTCCTCTTAATCTTTTGTACTGATTATTTAAAAATTTTAGATCAAAATACCTGATTTAAAATTTTTTGAGCAAATAATTTGTTCATGTGTATGAAGTATCGATATCCTTTAGATGATTTTTATATTGTTGATTTTGAGTAAAACAATATAGATAAAATTTACTTTATACTTTGATCACAATTTCAATTTTTGTTTATGTGATCAATATATTTATTATCATCATCATGATTTTAATTTGAGAAATAAAATTCATATTCGGTCATATGAATTTGATTCAAGCATGCTTCATTTTTTATTTTATTTTTTAATTTTGAGAATTTTATAAGATTATGGTTAATACTTATAATTATTTTTCTTATTATTATATTAAAAAAATGAAAGAAGATGAACCATTTTTTCCGAAATCGATGCTTTAAATCCCGTAAAGATGACTTCTGCATTTGTTTGGTTTTATGAACAATTAATGATAATTACTTATGGTGCATCTTAAACATTTTTTTATTGCATTAAGATAATGCTTTTATAAAATAAAACATTTTATTACATTAAGATAGTTATAAAAATTACATTTAATACTTTTATAAAATAAAATATTTTACTATAGAGTCATAAAGATAACAGTTAAAATGGAAATATTTTAGATTATAATGTTTTGTATAGCACATTTTATTTAGAACAATTATATCTTTATATTAAATGTTTCAATGAAACGTTTCTTTAACATTTGATAGTAACGTTAGAAATATTCAATACAACTTTTATATATTTTATAAATATTTCTATATAACTATTGAAGACAAATTTATCCATTATTATATTTAATACTTCTATTCCCAAGTCTCTTAATTGAATTTACGAGATCTTATTGCAAATATAGTTAAATTAATTAATATAAACTCAAATTAATTATTGTGATTGGAAAAATTATTAAAGTTTATATTATTGTCAAATTATTTGAAATTAGTATAAATTGAAATAATTACTAGAATGACATAGTTGATATTCATTAATTTAAAATAATTTAGATTGAAATAATATGCCACCAAAATGATCTCTATTATATCAATTTATTTAATTTTGAAATATATGAATATTACATAAAGATTATATTTAAATATATTCAAAAAATAATCAAGGAAAATTATTGTTTGCCCAGATTTTGTGTAGTCACAAATTTATGATAAATTTATATTAATTATGCATACAAAATATCGATCTAAAGATAGACATATTGTTGACAAAATTTATTATCTATATTTATTGACTGTAATTTTAAGAGTACCATTTACAAATTATTATTTTTGTTCAAAGATTAAATTACAATATTGTGTTAGGTATCTTATATGTATCCATCTTATTGAACATTTCATTTCAAGCATATATTTTGTTGATATTTTTTATTTTAATATATATGCATAAGGAAATGACAATATTATTAATTATGAGTATTATTTTTATTCTTTTTAGTTAATGTTTCTTCTATATCTGTCAATTTAAATAACATTCTAGTGCTCAATGACACTAAATTTAAGAAATAGACAAAGCATATCACCATTGTTCTTAGATGTATGGATCTTGACTATGCGATTCGGACTGAACGTCCTCCCGCACTTACTGCAGAAAACACTATTGAATAAATGACTAACTTTGAAAAGTGGGACCATTCTAACCGCATGAGTTTTATGATTATGAAGCATTTCATTCCATAAATCATAAGAGGTGCAATGTCTAAAGAGGAATGTGCTAAAAAGTTTCTAAGCCAAATAGTTGATCATTCGTTAGTTCTGAAAAGGTTGAAGCGAGTATTATTCTTAGTAAACTCGTTTAAATGCGGTATAAAGATAATAGAAACATAAGGGAGTACATTATGAAGATGTCTAATTTTGTTACTAGATTAAGAGCACTAAAAGTAGAGATGTCTAATGATATTCTTGTGCACTTAGTTTTGATCTCTCTTCCTGCACAATTTAATTCTTTTAAAATAAGTTATAATACTCAAAAAAAAAAATGGACTCTTAATGAGCTCATTGCTCAATATGTGCAAGAGGAAGAGAGATTGAAATATGATAAAATAGAAAGTGCTCACTCACTTCCGTGACAACATTATTACTAAAAGAAAAAGGACTTATAAAGGCAAAGGAGCTACAAATAAAGGGACTTCACAGCATAAGGTGCAATAGAAATAAGATAATGTTATTACTAATTTCTTTTGCAAGAAGGCTGGTCATGTGAAAAAGGATTATCCCAAGTATGCAAATTGGCTCGTGAAAAATGGTAAACTTCTCAACTTTGTTTGTTTTGAAGTTAATTTATCCTTAGTACCAAATCACACTTGGTGGATAAATATAGGTGCAACTACTCATATAAGTGTGACTTTGCAGGGTTGTATAAGGAGATGAATGTCAACTGATGCTAAAAGATTCATCTATGTGGGAGATGACAAGCCCTTAATATGCTTATATAGATTACGCCTAGAATCTTTTGTATTTTGAATTTACATGAGACTTTTATGCGTCGCTTAATAAATTTTTTTTATTTCTTGTTTGGATAAATCTGGTTATTCTTGTTCATTTGGAAATGAAAATTTTAGTCTATTTCAGTATTCAAATATTATTGGTACTAGTTCTTTGATTGATAATCTATATAAATTAGATATTTCTGCTTCACAAATTAATGAAATCTTGCATATAAGTAATTTTGATATAAAGCAAAAATTAATGAATGATAATTCATATATGTTATGGCACAAGCGTTTAGGACATATTTCTAAACATATAATTGAAAAACTTGTGTTAGAAGGTGATTCTCTTGATTTTTCAGATGAAAAACTCTGTATAGAATGTATCAAGAAAAAATAAATAAATATCAAGAAAGTTGGTGCTAATAGGAGTTTAAACGCCTTGGAATTAATTCTTACTGATATTTGTGGTTCATTCCCTATAGCTACTTGGAATGGTCAACATTATTTCATTACTTTTATAGACGATTATTCTCATTATGGGTATTTATACTTGATTTATGAGAAGTCATAGTCACTGGACGCATTCAAAAGTTTTAAGGTTGAAGTTAAAAATTAACTTGGAAAGAAAGTAAAAGCTATCAAATCTGACCGTAGTGGTGAATACTATGGTAGATATGATAGATCAGGTGAACAACACCGATACCCTTTTACCAAATATTTAGCAGAATGGGGCATCGTTCCTCAGTACACCATGCCAAAGACTCCAAGTCAAAATGGTGTAGCTAAGAGACGAAATCAGACCTTTATAGATATAGTTAGAAGTATGATGAATCATTCTTCCTTACCAGAATTACTTTAGGGAAAAGCCTTAAAGACTGCAGTTTATATCATTAATAGAGTTTAAAGCAAAGTAGTAGCTAAAATCCTATATGAATTATGGATTGAGAAGAAGCTTAGTATTAGGAATCTTCATGTTTGGGGATGTCCAGCTGAAACTAGGCCATATAAGCCTAATGAAAAAAATGGACTCAAGAACTATTAACTATTATTTTGTTGGATACTAAGAAAGGTCGAAGGGTTTTAAGTTTTATGACTCTTCAAATAAATCCTTTTTCGAGACGGGCAATGCTAAATGTATTGAGAAAGTTGAATATGATCGGAATAATAAACCTAGAAATTTTATATTTAAAGAGCAATTTATTACTCTTCCTATAGTTACAATAAAAAATGATTAGATAATTTTACTTGATCTTATTCAAGTTGTAAATATGGATAATCAAAATATTCTCAAGTTAACTCCCACTCATACCGAGGAATCACAACAACCTCAAATTGAAGTGTCATTAAGAAAATCCACTGGAGGAGTAATTATAATTATGTTATGTATCTCCAAGAACATGAGTTTAACATTGGATTGGAAGGTGATCCAATCTCTTTTAGTCAAGTCAAACAAAGTGTCAATTCCCATAAATGGATAGAAGCCATTGAGGATGAGATAAAATCAATGAAAGATAATGATATTTGGGATTTTGTTGAATTACCTAAATTAGTAAAACCCATTGGTTGTAAATGAATTTTTAAAACTAAATGAGATTCAAAAGGCAATATCGAAAGATATGAAGCACATCTAGTCGCTAAAAGTTTTACTAAAAAAGAAGGCATTAATTATAAAGAGACTTTATGTCTAGTTTCTTCGAAAGACTCTTTTAGAATCATTGTGACACTGATATCTCATTATAATTTAGAGTTATATTAGATGGATGTAAAGACTGCATTTCTCAATGACGACATTGAAGAAATTATATATATGGTGCAACTAGAAAATTTTTAATCTTCTGATTCAAAACACTTGGTATACAAATTAAAGAAATTCATCTATGATTTAAAGCAAGTTTTCCGTCAATGGTATAAGAAATTTGATCAAGTGATTACTTTTTTGATTTTAAAAAAATATTATTAATCAATGCATTTATCACAAAATCAGTGAGAGTAAATTCATCATTCTAGTGTTATATGTTGATGATATTTTACTGGCAAGTAGCGATATAGGCCTTTTGCATGAAACCAAGAAATTTCTTTCAAATAAATTTGAAATAAAAGATCTTGGGAATGCATCTTTTGTGTTGGGTATACAAATTCATCGAGATCGTTCTCATGGTATGCTTGATTTATCACAAAAGACATATATTGATAAAGTGCTTAGTAGATTTGGCATGAAAGATTATGAACCAGGAGATACACCCATTGCTAAAGGTGATAAATTTAGTTTGCTTCAATGTCCAAGAATTGAACTTGAAAAGAAAGAGATGGAAAATATTCCTTATGCATCTGCAGTAGGGAGTCTTATGTATGCTCAAGTTTGTATGTCCTGATATATGCATTATTAGTAAAATGCTTGGAGATATTTAAGTAACCCAAGAATGGATCATTGGAAAGCAGTAAAATAGATTATGTGGTATCTGAAGAGAACAAAAGACTTTATGCTCACTTATCGGAGATCAGATCATTTGGAGATCATGAGATATTTTGATTCTAATTTTGCTGGTTGTCTTGAGAGTAGAAGATTCACTTAAAGTTATATTTTTTTTATTAGTTGGAGGAGCTATATCTTGAAAAAGTGCTAAACAATC
The DNA here is from genome assembly GCA_021442155.1 of Cymbidium sinense. Taxonomy (NCBI): domain Eukaryota; kingdom Viridiplantae; phylum Streptophyta; class Magnoliopsida; order Asparagales; family Orchidaceae; genus Cymbidium; species Cymbidium sinense. Next base: position 70,977,403 of record CM038228.1, on the reverse strand, counting down.
ACTTATAGCTTCTTCCACTATGGAAGCATAATTTATAGCTTGTTATGAGGTATCAAATTAAGGAATATAGCTGCGAAATTTTATCACTGTACTAAATATTTTTGATGGAATAGAAAGATCATTAAAAATAAATTGTGATAATAAAGCCGCTGAGTTGTATTCAAAGAGCAATAGGAGTTCGTCAAAATCAAAGCATATTGACATAAAGTTCTTGTTGTAAAAGAAAGAGTTCAGAGTTCTCAAGTATCTATTGAGCATATTAGTACAAACTTTATGATTGTATAGTCACTTATAAAAGGTTTACCACCTAAAGTATTTCATGAGCACGTGGCTCGTATGGGAGTGATTTACTTTGATGATATGCTAGTATAGTGGGAGTTTGCTTATGATGTTCAATGATAGTAAATATATTTTTTTGATCAAAATAAAGTATTGTTATTATCTTATAGTTGAAAACTCTGAAATAAAGTTATATAGTTTAAATTGTAGTTTAGTATAAATGAATGAAACTATATTTATAACTCTTTTGAGTTATAATATAGGACCAGTTAGAAATAGACATGATATATAATCACATTATATAAAATTTTCATGCTACACATCCATACTTGATTTATATCATTAATCATATTGATTTGATCATTTTGGTCTTATTATAGAAAAAATTATAATAAAGATCACTTTGATTATACGATATTATTAATGATTGTCAAAAGATATTCCTCTTGAACATAGTAAATATTGAGTATTTAATAATGTATAATTTTCAAGCAATATATATGTGGCCCAAGTGAGAGATTGTTGAAATTTTTTGAATATGGGCCCACATATGAATTTAATTATACATTATGCATTATTTTATTTTTAAGCTTATTAATTTTGTGATCAAATAAAGATTAATTAATTTTAAGCTTTCGAGACATCTTATTAATTTTGTATTGAATTATCATGTGTAAAGACTATACATTTTATTTTATTTTTATGATGGATGAAATAAAATGAAATATACTCAAGTATAAATATGTTATGGTTCCCATTCTAAAGGGTTGGTTCTTATTTTTCTCACATCCCATCTTGAGTGAAAAGAAGTCTCTCTCTCTCTCTCTCTCAAGAATACCCTTTTAGAAGTGGAAGGCCAAAATTCCCGTAATAGCTCTTCCATTGATTCAGACACATTTTCGATTAAATTTTCTTGATGATTTGATATGAGATCTGAATTAGATAAATTTATTTTTATTTTCATGTATTTTCAACATTAGAACCATCTTGATCTAAGTTATGTTCAAAATTATCTACCAATTAGATGACCGAGACACAAGCAGAATAATTTATTTGTCAATCAATTTTTATTTCAAATCATCATGACTATTTATAGGCCTCAAGCTGTTCTTGTATGAAACTTCTCAGATCCAGTGCTCTTAAATATTATGCCTTAAACAACTGAATAATTTTCTGAGTACTTGCCATGTGATTTTAGGTATTTGAACGATCTAATTTCTATTTTCGAGACATCCTCTTCCTCATAATTAGTCTTATTTGTAATGACGAACGACCTACAGTCCTCTTCAGGGATATTATAGTGACCTAAATAACTAATATTAAATAGAAAGATCGACTGGGATGTAATTATTGATTGGTTTGTGATATGGACACACGTCCTTATAGAGATTTGCGAGACTTCCTTGAGAAGAAACTGTGAAGCTTCCTTGAGAAGGAAACCAAACAATTACGGGAAAAGGGCCTTTCGAGCGGCCAAGCTCCAAAGGGAAAGAAGAAGAAATGCTAGGAAAGAAGCAGAGAAGAATCGCCAGGAGGAGAAGAAGAAGAAGATGATCTGCCAGGAAAAAAATAATCTCTATCCCTTCTTGTGGTTCTATCTATTTATTTATAGTAAATCCTTTACAATTCTTGGTTTCTTGCCTAAGCTAACTGATTCTGTTATCTTTTCTTGTTTTCTTTCTAACATATTACTATATAGTTCTTGATTTTTTTTTACAGAATAGCTCTCGAGGTCTCGCTTTGTTGGATCTTTACGGCTCGTCGCTTTATAGGTTAGATATATTTGTTGTCGTGCTTACCTTTCAAAGTCTTTGAGCCATGTTGGTGTTTTTCGTTCTCTTAATGCTTGAATATCCGGTACACATCATTACCCCCTTCCCGGCAAACGACCTTGTCCTCAAGGTCGAAGTTAGGGTAAGCTCTCTGAAATTCTTTGAAAGGTATCCAAGATGCGTCCTTTGCTAATACTCCATCCCATTGCACTAATATTTCTTTTATGGGTCTATCTTCCTGTAATACTGTTCGTTCATCTAGAATATTGATTGGTTTAACTAATGGTTGACCTTCGATAAATTGTGTTGGAAGTGCCGCTGGGTGTAAGTTGGGGTCTTGCCGAAACTGTTTAAGGCGAGATACATGGAATACATTGTGAATTCTTGTTGTGTCTGGAAGCTCCAGTTTATAAGCCACTGATCCCACCTTTTGTATGATTTTAAAAGGGACATAATATTGTCTTTGTAATTTTGTATAACTATGCTTTGTTACCGAATTCTGTCTGTATGGTTTTAGTTTTACAAGGACTAGATCATTTACTTGAAATTGCAATTCTCTTCTTTTTTTGTTAGCCATTTATTGCATTCGATTTTGGTCCTCTTGCAAATTCTCTTTGAGTTGTTGTAGTACTTTGTCTTTTTGTTGTAGAATTGTTTCTACTTCTGTATTGGTAGATCAATTACAACTATATGGTATTATTGGTGGTGGAAGTCTCCCGTAAACTATTTGGATGGGAGTCATCTTTGTAGATGTGTTAGTGGCTGTGTTGTAAGAGAATTCTGCCCATGGTAGATAATGTAGCCAACTTTTTGGTGACTCTAATACAAAGCTGCGAAGGTATTGCTCAAGTGTTCTATTAGTTACTTCTGTTTGGCCATCTGTTTGTGGGTGATATGAGCTGCTATGGTTAAGTGTAGTGCCACTTAACTTGAATAATTCTTACCAAAAAGTGCTCATAAAAATGGGATCCCTGCCTGAAATGATACTCTGTGGTATGCCATGAAGTTTGCATATGTCTGAAACAAAAATATTGACAATCGAGGTTGCTGAAAAATTGGTATTAAGTGCTGAAAAATTTGCATACTTTGATAACTTGTCTACCACTACTAAGATAGCTGTTTTATTTTGTGGCTTAGGTAAGCCTATAATGAAGTCCATTGAAAGTTCCTTCCCACATAGATGTTGGTATTGGTAATGGCTGCAGTAAACCTGCAAGTTTTTGACTATCATATTTTACTTGTTGGCATATGAGACATGCGGTGATGAATTGCTGAATGTCTTGTTTCATTTTTTTCTAATAAAACTGTTGAGTTATCCTTGCTAATGTTCTTCTTATGCCATAGTGACCCCTCAATGGTGATGAGTGCAATTCTCTCATGATTGGTATACATAAGTCAGAGTTTGCAGCTAATACAATGCGGTTTTTATAGTATACTAACCCTTTATGTATTCTGTAATTCTGAAATTTCTCTGAGCTTTTTATAATCTGATGACACAGTTATTACAATTCTGGTTGAGCTTGCATTTCCTCTTTAATTTGATCAAAAAAGGAGTTGAATTGTTGTGTATAAGCATAGAAGCTCTGATTGTTGTGGGTTTGTGAAGTTTCAGTTGTGGATTGGTTTACCTCTATGTTGTGATCTTGCGGGATAAAATATAAGTTGCTTTATTTGTTATTCCTGGTTTGTATTCTATGGTGTAGTCAAAACCCAAGAGTTTGACTAGAAACTGTTGCTGTTCTGGTGTTTGAATCTTTTGCTGCATTAATTCTCTTATACTCTTTTGATCTATTCTAATTGTGAATTTGTTGCCTAGTGATATTGCCATCTCCCATCTTCGTGATTGCATACACCGCATAGGTTGATGTTTTGAGATCGGTGATAGTTTCTTACTGAAGTATGCAATTGGGTGGCTATTTTGAAGTAACACTGCTCCTATTGCTATACTTGAAGCATCTATTTCTAACACAAAAGGCAATGAAAAATTGGGAAATATCAACACTGGTAATGATACCATAGCTGCTTTTAGTTGTATGAATACTTTTTGAGCTTCCTCTGACCATTGAAATTGTTGCTTAGCTAACAATGATGTTAGTGGTGTAGCAATTGCTGCATAATGTCACACAAATTTTCTGTAGTATCCTATTAAACCTAAGAATCCCCTTAGCTGTTTTACAGAATTTGGAGCTGGCCATGATTGCACTGCTTCAATTTTTCTTTGGTCTACTTCTATGCCTTGAGCTGACAGGATATGGCCCAAGTACTCTATTCTTTCTTGTGTAAATGTGCATTTTGATGGCTTGATAAATAATGTATTTTGTTTCAACTTTTCCAAGACTGATTGTAAATGGTGTTGATGTTGATTTATGGAATGACTTTAGATTAGTATATCATCAAAAAAAACTAACACAAATTTGCATAGGAAAGGTTTCAGAATTGTGTTCATCATTGCTTGAAATGTTGATGGTGTATTTGTCAATCCGAATGACATGGATATAAATTCATAATGTCCTTCATGTGTCCTGAATATTATTTTGTGTATATCTTCTTCTGTCATTCTGATTTGGTGGTAACCTAAACGTAGATCTAGTTTTGAAAAAGTAGTTGCTCCATGTAGTTCATCCATTAATTCTCCGGTGTGGTATTGGGAATAGAATAGTAATCAAGCTCTATAATCAACACAAAATCTCCATGTCCCTTTTTTTTTTTTTGACTAGAAGAGAGAAAAAAGGGATAATGCTTTCTCTTATTATTCCTGTATCTAACATTTCTTTGATTAGTTTTTCAATTTCTGTTTTTTGAAAATAGGGATATCTATAAGTATTTAGTCTTATCGGCTGAGCTCCTGGTAACAGATTGATATGGCGGTCTATTTCCCTTTTTGGAGGTAATTCTATTGGAGGTTGAAATAATTCTTGATATTGTTGTAAAACTTGTTGTATGTTTGCAGGTAGTTCCTTGAAGTCGGTTAGTGAAGAGTTTGGCTGCTGTGAGACTTCTTTTATGTGTAGGTATGATACAATTTTGGCCTTGTCTTTCAGTTTTGTGAACTGCTATAGGGTAATGTTTTCCAAGTTTGATGTTGTGTCTCCTTGTAATTGTATTAGTGTATCTTCGTATTTGAATTTCATGGTGAGTTTTTTGTAATCTGTTGTACACTCTCCAAGTTCTAGTCATTGAACTCTTAATACTACATCTGCTCCTTGCATTAGTAATAAGTAACAATCCGTTACAAATGTGTAACCTTGTAATTTGATTGGTATGTGGGAGCATACTCCTGAGCATTGGAGTGTTTCTCCGTTTCCTACTAACACTTTGAAAAAGATGCATGTGTTACCGTATGTTCTATAAATTTGGCCAGTTTGGATTGTATGAAATTATGTGTCGATCCACTATCAATCAATACTTGCACTGTAATATTTCTAATCATACCTTGTAAGCGTAAGGTTCTTGGGTTTGATTGTCCCATGAATGCATTAAAATTGATTTCTGGGATGTCATACTGGACTAATGTGTTTTCCTGTTAGCTTTCTTGTTGTAGATTGTGTTCCTGTTCGTCGTTAACTACCATGAGGGCAAATAGCTTTGATTTACAGCTGTGACCCCTATGGTATTTTTCATCACAATTGAAGCATAATCCTTTTTTCTTTCTATCTTCTAACTAGGCCGCTGTAAGTTTCTGAACTGGTAATGTGAGTTTACTGGTATCTTGGTTGTTTTGTATTGGAGTAGTTGGAGTGGGTAGTAATGGTTGATGCTATTTTAATGTTGTTGCTTAATTATTGTGGTTACCCCTCCCTATGTACATATCATCTGATAATCTATCTTCCATCAATTTTGCTAATTGAAAAGCTTGTTGTAATGATGTCGGTTGTAAGGCTGTCACTTCTATTTTGATGTCATGTCTCAGTCCAGACTCCAAACAACTTTGAAGGAAATCTGGTGGAATTCCTGAAATCTGATTTGCTAAATCTTCAAATTCGTTGTAGAAATCTTGTACTGATATTTTTTGTTGCATTTTTGCTAGTTCACCATGCAAGATTCTATATAATGATGGTCCAAATCTTTATATGACTTGTTCTTTAAAAATGTGCCAAGAATTTAGTAGTTTGTTGAGATGCATCCATTGAAACCAACTTAATGATGGTCCGTCCATATATACTGATGCTATAATAAACTTTTGTTCTTCTGAAAGGTTGTAATATTGAAAGAATTGATCTGCTTTGAATAACCACCCTCTTGGGTTTTCTCCATTAAAGCGAGGCATGTCCACTTTAACTGGTCTTGAATTTAGATTTGCTGATTTTATTTGTGCAGTGAATTCTATAGGTGTAGAATGATATACATGTGATTCTTTACTCCCTTGTTGCTGTTCTTGAATTGATTTCTCCAGCTTGTCTTCAATGGCTGACAATCTGCGAGATACTTCATTGAGGATTATCGTAATTGATGTCATCTGTTCGTCATTTTTGTTCAGTCGTCCAACACATTCTTCTAGTATTTTTGCTGTGAGTCTTGTGCCTTCTACCATTTTTTTTGTAACAGAGGTTCAACGAGAGCACCAATGATATGGACACACATCCTTATCGAGATTTGCGAGATTTCCTTGAGAAGAAACCGTGAAGCTTCCTGGAGAAGGAAACCAAACAATTACGGGAAAAAGGCCTTTCGAGCGGCCAAGCTCCAGAGGGAAAGAAGAAGAAATGCGGGAAAAGAAGCAGAGAAGAATCGCCGGGAGGAGAAGAAGAAGAAGATGATCTGCCAGGAAAAAAATAATCTCTATCCCTTCCTGTGGTTCTATCTATTTATTTATAGTAAATCCTTTACAGTTCTTGGTTTCTTGCCTGTTTAACTGATTCTTATCTTTTCTTGAACATATTACTATATAGTTCTTGATTTATTTTTTTACAGAATAGCTCTTCTGAGGTCTCTGTTTGTTGGATCTTTTATTCTCGCTTACAGTAGGTTTTCGTGTTGGATATTTCATTTGCGTGCTTACCTTTCAAAGTCTTTTAGCCATGTTGGTGTTTTTCGTTCTCTTTATTTGTTAATACTTGATGTAATATCTGGGTACATATCAGTTTGTCAATTTTGCTTGACATATTTCCTAGCTGACTTACATGCTACACAAATCAATTAGTTGATGTATCAGCCTTGCTTGACATATTTCGCCATGTTGGTGGGAGTAATGGGCTCAATAGCTAAGGTTATCAAAATAGTTCATCATTTCGCGACGTTTCGAGCTGTCGCTCATTAATGAAAAAAACAACAGAAATTTTCTATTTGAATCAGAAGGCAACACCTAACGAACCTGTTCGTGTTTGACTTGATTAGGCTCGAATCGAACCCCGCTCAATTACATTATGCGATTCGACTTTCTAGCGGTCCGACTTCTGCCGTTTCATGTTACCAATGGCGCGGTCCTTATACTGTTACGCACTTACTTTGTAAGACAATAGCTTAAGGTGGAAATTAGAAAAAGTGAATCTTTTGTGCATTTATTTAAAACATAAGAAATTAAGCATTTATTTAAAGAGATTAATTTTGTTCATTAATTTAAAGCATAATAAATTAAAATTAATTATGAATTACTACTTTATATTCGATAATTTTGATGCAGAAAAACTGCATAATATTTTCACAAATTCTTACCCCCCGGACTTAAGTGGTGTAATTTTATGAAATTATTTCATATCTTAAAACATTAGTTTTAAATAAAAGTTAAAGTAACATTAATTTGAAATATTTACATGCACACCAAGTAATTCTTATGCATTTTATATTTCAATAATAAAAAATTGAAACGTAAGAGGGTGTTTGGGATCAATTTTATTTTATTTTATTTGTTTTTATTTTAATATTATTTTTGAAAATATATTTATTTAAAATATTTTTTTATGTATTTTTATTTTTAAAAAAATAATATTATTTTTAAAAATATTTAAAATAATTTTTAAATATTTTGAATGTTTTTAAAAATAATAAGTATAATTAAATAAAATTTTTTAGAAATAAAATATAAATAAAATAAAAAATAAAAGTTATCCCAAACGGCCTTAAGCTGTTGAAACCATCCACTTCAAACGAAATTTATGAGCATAAGAAACTCTGCGGACGCATCGACACTCATACAGTACGCAGTATTAAAAAAGGGTGGCCCGCTTCTTCGCGCGAACTCAATGTCTCGTCGTCATGTGAGCCTCTGACGCTCGCTGAGCGACGTCTTTTCAATCGCTGCCTCCCCTTTGACGTCTCGTCAACTTCATCATGCATCACTGCAACCCTTTTCTGAATGATTATTATTATTTATTTATTTATTTATTTATTTTTTTTTTAGGAAAAAATGAGGACAGAGCCCAATTGTATTACCCAATGAAATGTAAAGAGAAACAAGAATACAAATTAAAGAAAGAAAAATTTACAAGGATCAAAAGATCCCAAAAACCCAAAAGCACGACTCAGAGATGGACGAGCCATTGGCATACAAAATAGACTACTACACATAGAATCCCCGGTTGCCTTCAGAAATTAAAGACAAGGAAGAGATGTATCAAAAAGAGAACCCTGTAGGAAATAAAATTACGGATCAACAACAGAAAATCGATAATAGGACAGAGAAAAGCTTGCAGATCACACATAAGATAGGCAACAAAGATGTAAGTTCCACAACGCTTCCAGATTAGGCCATCCAGGGGAGCCCTCATGCAATAGTCTACCTGCAACATCCAATACTCGTTCACCATTTTCATCATTGTCAAGAAAAAACCAAGCCACCCTTGTAACCAGCACATTTGCGAGATCCAGTTCAGACATCCAGAAAACTAAAAAGCCAGCAAGACATGGATCAACAATAGGAGCAAACCCCAAAATTCCTCCAACTTTCCAATGTAGAAATAACATGTGACGGCCAGGAAGCTTTAAATTTCCAACGGCGAAGCTTGTTAGCCACCTTATATTTGATATTGTGACATAACACACAGAGAGTATTTTCTTTCCCCTGAAACATTCTTACATTCCTTTCACACCAAAGGGAGTAAATAATAACAGCAGTAGTAAGCAGATAGAGCCTTCTCAAGGCCTTATGATCCATGAGAGAGGCAGTGGCCAAAACTAACTTAAGGGTAGGCGGACATAGAAAGAGTTTACCATGTGGTAGCACACTCCTAATGAGATTCATAGAAAGAGGAAAGCCAAAAAATAAATGAGAGTGAGACTCAGGCTCCTCTTTGCAGAAATCACAAAACCGAAGAGAACCAAATCCACGAAAATAAAATAAATGAAAAGCTTAAGCCGAGATAAGCCATCCAATAAAATATAGAATAATTTATAGCACAACCTTTGAATCAGATATCCCCAAACCACTCAACCCGAGAAAAGTTCTGAAAATGAACCTCAAGAATTTTCCAACTAGAAATACCCTTCGACCCATCCCATAAGATCGAGTCATTTCCGGAGGATAGGGGCACACTGCAAAGGAATGTAAGGAATGATAGGGGAGATACTCAGAAACAGAAACAGGAAGGGACCATCTATTCTCCACAATGATAGAGCTTAAAGAGGAATTAGAGGGGAGATTAAATAAAGTTATACAGTTTGGCCCAAACAAATCCAGCAAAGATTTACCATGGCACCAGGGATTGTAAAATAAGGAGCAGATAACCCCTTCCCCTATAGAAATAGCAATTTTCTCTTTAAACCGAATAGCCAAGCTTTTCAATTCCCTCCAAAGAGCAGAACAGCGAATAGATCTAATCCATATGGAACCAAATTTATTTACCAACCATAAAGCCAACAAGGAGGTTTTATGAAAGATTTTTCACAGCATTTTTGTTTTGCTAAGGATATTGATAGTGCTAACCGAATGTAAACCAGTACCCCCTTTGTCTCTTGGAAGGGTAGTCTTTGCCCAAGAAATAGGATGCCTTCTTTTAGAAGCCCCATGGTAGAAAAATTTAGATGATATTTTTTCTTCACAATACATTTGAACACCACGCTCTCATCCAATTAGAGAGATAACCGTTTATGGAGGACTGATGAGTAAATCCCCAGATGAAAGCCACTTGGACTTCCACCCAAGCCAGAGAGAGTCAAAGAAAGGGGTAAAATGAATAGATTTGAGGGGCGACCAATGGTAACCCCAAATATTTGAATGGAAAGTCACCCTTGTTTATGTTAAGAAGTCTACAACATAAATCAACCTCCGGATGATGTTTAGAAAAACAGAGAATGGATTTATTAAGGTTAACTTTCAGACCAGTAAAGGAGGAAAAAGTGTCCAGCACACCTTTAAGAGCCATCACAGATTGAGAGCCATCTTTCTCCAAGACAAGCATGTCATCTGCAAAAAGAAGGTGGGAGATAGAACAGTTGCTAGAAGCAAAAGAAGTGAAGCCAGACTCAGAAATACTTTTTTTCATAAGACAGGAGAAAATATCCATTAAAATAACAAAAAGAAAGGGGGAAAGTGGACATCCTTGTCTTAAACCATTTGAGGAGGGGAAGAACCCATGAATTTGACCATTCAAGCTAATAGAGAAGGGAATGTCCGAAATGCATCCTTTTACCCAATTTACAAACTCCATCGAAAATCCTTTTTGAATCATCCTAGCTACAAGCCTTTCCCTGTTAACACAATCAAAAGTCCAGCATCCTCGATACATTCTTTGAAATCAAGGAGCCTATTATGAGGAATAGGATTGCCCCCAACCTTTTCGTGTGAGAACATAACACAATTGAAATCCCCCAGGAGGAGCCAAGGAGAGTCCATCGATGTTGAAATGATGTGTATAGAATTCCAAAGATTTTTCCTTTTGATGGCGTCATTGTGAGCATAAATCCAAGAGACATAGAATTTCTGAGAGAGAAAAGATACACTCCCATGAATTAGCTGGGGAGTGATAACCAGAGGAGAGAAAGAAAGCACACTCGAGTTCCATTTCACCAAAATACGACCACCGGAACAGGTATCAAATTATTACAGCTATCTTCAGGAGAGAAAAGAGCAGCTTTTTTGCAAAAAGAGGCTTCCTTCAAGACATCCGAATTTATTTTGGTTTCAAAAATAGCACATATCAAGGCGAGAATCTTTTATGAGTCTAAAAATCACGGCCTTGACCATAAGTCCCCTAACATTCCAACTTCCAAGTTTGGGGAGGATCATCAAAAGAATTAGTTAGAGGATTTACCTTTCTTTTAGCCTACGGGCTAAAATAGGGGTGTTTGTCTGTTTTGTATTGACTTTGTCCAAATTCTTCTTGCTTAGAGTTTTAAGAAGAGGATCCAAAGAAGAAGAGGGATTTGATTTGGAAGGAGAGAGAGCACTAGATCGAGTAGTAATACTATAAGGTAGAGCTGGGTCAGAGAGTGCATTCCTTTCCTCTATTTCCTTCACTAAGGAGGAATCATCTTCATCTTGCTCAAGAGAAGGAGGAGACTGAGCTGGTATCTGATTAAGATCATTTATAGGTGTAATATTAGAAGAAGGAATTTCCATAATCAGAGAGGGGGAGGCTGTCTGGACATGAGGTTGATTTTCAGGTGGAGAAATGTCCGTAGAGGGGGAGACAGTATGTGTTGGTTGATCGGAACCTTCCTTCCTTTGAGGCCGCATGGTCCGGGACAAAGGCCGGCCTCTATCAAAAGCGATTTAGGTAAAGGGGACAAAGGACAATGAGAAAAAGTAGAGCAAGTTTTGAGAGGGCCTCAATGCATCAATCGCTTGATCGAATATAATCCCATTTAAGTTCATCCTTACCAAGTCCGAAGGGAAGAAGAGGGGTTTACTTGCAAGCAGTAGGCATAATTAGAGATTGTCCAGCCAAATGCACACCAACCCTACTAGCGACTCTTGAAAGGCCCTCGCATTCCAACAACACAAAGAAAAGTTTGGGAGTTTAATCCATAGAGGAATCTCTGAGAAATTCTCCTTCACCGGGCGAAAATCCCAGGACCATTTCTTAAATATAAAAGGTCTTCCATTTAAGAAACACGGGCCGCTATCCCACACCAAATCGAAATCTTCCTTGCAAGAAAATTTGAATAGAAAAAAATCCCCCTCTAGGGTTAAAAGATCAAGATGACCCTTAAGAGACCATTTCTTCTTTAGCGCGGCAAGGAGGGAACCGTAGAAGGGCCTCTTTCCAATGGCATGACCGACCAAGGAAAACTTCCATTCTCTTGGCCAAATCTTCAGAAAGTAATTTCAGCCTGTGTAAAGGCTGTAAGGATTTACAAGAGCATTTTGAGATCGGAAAAAGATCCTTCCAATTGTAGGTAAGAGGGAGATCCACCCCTCGTGCAGAGAGAGAAGATTTGGAGGAGGGAGCAGCCCCAAGTATGGAAGCAGCTAGAGGAGGGTTGAGAAGAGGTGAGAAGGTAGAGGAGGAGGCGATATCCATCGGGAGACTGGTTTAGAAACCAAAGAAAGTGTCAAAGGATAAGGGGAGAGGGAGTTGCAGGGGCCTCCGGCCCGAGGCCGGAGGAGAGCGAACCTACAAAAGGGAGAAAAAGGCATTGACTAGCGACCGAAAAGAACGACGAACCTGCGGATGGAGAAGACGGAAGCCCCGATGAGAACCCTAGCACGCATTCAGCCCCTTTCTGAATGATTTTTAATATATCTATTCCTGTAATATTTGTTGAAAGTGGCACCAAACAATACCAATTTTTCTTTAAAAAAATAATAAAGAAATACTTGTAGACAAGTCAGCATAACATTTAATATCTATTATAGATATCAAAAATAATGCCCGTTGAATCTGGTAAATATTCTAAGCAATATTTTTTTTTTTGGAAAAATTTAAGAGTAGAGCCTAATTTCATTTCAAAGAAAACAAATTACAGGACTCTAATCCCTTTTAGAACTAAAAAAGGAAAAATAAAAACATAACAATAAGAGAAAAAAATTAATAGCAAATTGGAGGGTCTCAAATGAGTTCCTCCTAGGACTCAGAGACAAAAAACTTCATCAAGAGATGAGAGCACCAGTCCTCAAAAAATCAATTTAGCTGCTACGCAAAAGATAAACCGAAAGAACTAATCGATAGAGCACTCCGACGATTACCAAGCAGGCCCTTTAGGGATCTGATATCAAGGAATTAAAACCAAATAAGAAGCCTATTATGCCACAAGGATAAGATCACCAGATTTCCTGTCGGTCGTCCAGGAGGGAGGTCCCAGCCGAGTAGCAAAAAAACACCCAAAAAGACTACTTTGCAGATATCAAAAAACTCATTATCGTCCAGTCCTTCGATAACAATATTAGAAGCAAAATAAAACTGCAATACTAAAGAACATAAACCAAAATCCAGCAACATATAAGAAAGAGAGTTAAGCCTGCCAAGAATTAGATAAACTGCAACTATCCAGAATGCGCTTGACATGAATAGGCAAGATGCTCTGAACTTCCATCTACGTAATTTGTGAGCAACAATTTTTTTAATTTTCTCAGACAACATCGTAAGAGAGGTAATTTCCCCGTATGAAATCTATGATTTCTTTCTCTCCATAGAACATAAATTATGACAACAATAATTAAATAGTTTAGCTTTTTTAAAACCTTATGATCAAGATTAGCTGCTACACTAAGAACTTGTTGAAGAGTGGCTTGCATAAGCAAGAACTTCCCATTCGGGATCAAATTCCTCACTAAGCTCATTGCACTTTGGCATTCAAAAAATAAATGAGAGTGAGATTTCTGAAATGTTTTACAGAAGCAACAAATGGCAGTAAAACCCAGGCCTCTGCTAGCTAAATTGTCTGAGACCATGAGCCCACCTCTGTACGCCATCCAGCAGAAGTGAGCATAATTAATTATATGCCCTTTGAACCAAATCTCTCCAGCCTAATCCACCCTTGGTAAGTTCTTGAATAAAGAGATATTAATGGATTTATTTGAGGGAAACAAGTCATTTCCCCCAAAGAACCACATCTTTTCCAGGGCTCAAGCTAATGCTAGAGATTTGTTCGTAACAATGGTAGTTCACATGCTTTAGTCTATCGGGAAGATACCATTGCCCATTGGAAATTATTTCATAGAGATGAACAGAAGCAAATAAATTTAAAATTTGAAAGCACTAAGAGCCAAGGATTTCAAATAATGAAAAACCTTTACACCAAGAATCAAAAAATAGAAAGATTGAGGAGCCTTCCCCAATTTTGTGGCAACATGTTTAAGATCCTTCCAGAAAGGGGAGACATGCAACAGATATTTACTCCATATAGAGCCATATTTGTTGATACACCAATCTGAAAAAAAGGTTAGTTTTGTTTAGGATTTTTTGCTTTGGAAAGCTGGTTAAGAGTAGAGATAGAGGTTAGTCCAGTCCCACTATTTTCTTAGGCAATGTTGTATTAACCTAAGAAATAAGATGCAATTTATTAGGGTCCCCACTGTGATAGATGAACTTTTGAGAAAAAAATTTCCTTAGGGATCTAAATCAAAGTAAATTGTTAACCAAATATCTCAACAGTTGAAAATGACCACCATACAATAAGAATTTACTTTTCCATCTTGCTAACCATGAGAAGAGCTTATCAAATAAAGGATTGAAATCAGTGGATTTGAGAGGATCACACACCAGAGGTATTCCAAGATATTTCAGAGGGAAAGAACCTTGTTTGAGGTTGGTAACCAAGCAGAACTGCTCTACACATGAGGCCCTCTTGGAGAAGCAAGCTAGAGATTTATCCTAAATCACCTCAACCCCATAAATTCAGAAAGAATGGACAGTCTATTCAGAATCAACACTTCTGATGTTGGCCTATCCCATAGCAATAAGATCATCCACAAACAACAGGTGAGAAATGCGACTGTTGACTTCACTTTTGGAGTGAGGATTCAATCTTCTCATATTAGACTTATGAGTCTTCTAAACACTAAGACTTTTCTAGTAATAAGATACTTCTAGCAACTAGGTAAACACTTAACCTAAGCCTAGAGAGTTAGAAGGGTTAACCAATGGATTAGGTTATGCCTTAGGGATTAGGGGGATTCACCTATCCTATAACCCAAATCCAATCCATGTTCACCTTCTCAAACCCAACCTCAAGTTCAATTCAAACATCAAATTCAAATCCCAATCCAAACCCAAATTCCAAAACCAAATGATTGAAGCCCATGATCAAATCCAAACTTGAAGTCCTTTCTAAGTTCTTTGAATCAATTTCATGAATTTAACCAAAATCCCATCCAAATGAA
Organism: Cymbidium sinense; assembly: GCA_021442155.1. Classification (NCBI taxonomy): domain Eukaryota; kingdom Viridiplantae; phylum Streptophyta; class Magnoliopsida; order Asparagales; family Orchidaceae; genus Cymbidium; species Cymbidium sinense. The sequence goes on along the minus strand of CM038228.1, from coordinate 70,962,154 downwards.
GCAAAAATCAATTGATTTTCTCATAGTCAATTTATATCTTCAATCATATTCATAAATATAAACTAAATCTACATTCAAATGATCAAAACTAAATCAAACTAAATCAAATTAAATCAAGATCCTTACTAAGTCATATGAATCAATCCCATGGGCTTAGCTAAATCTTAATCCAAATCAATCCAAACCCTATTGATTTTCTCATGGATCAATCATATCTGCAATCATCTCTACAAATATAAATCAAATTTATAATCACATGACTAAAACTAAATCAAACTAAATCAATCCCTTCTCTAAGCTCTATGACCTACCTTCATGAGCTTAGCCAAATCTTAATCCAAATCAATTCAAACTCAATTGATTTTCTCATAAGGCAATCATATCTTCAATCATCTTTACAAATATAAATGAAATATATATTTAAATTATCAAAAATTAAATCAAACTAAATCAAAATCCAAACTTAAGCCACATGACCCAACTCCATGGACTTAGCTAAATTCCTTCATTCCAATCCAAAATCAATTAATTTTCTCACAAATCAATCATATCTTCAATCATATTTACAAATATAAATGAGATCTACAATCATTAATCCAAACCAAAATCAACCCAAGTAAAACTTAACTCAACCCATTTGACTTGAAATATTCAAATAAACCAAAACCCGCTTGAACTCAAACCAATTGCAAACAAATTTATATATCAATCTTAAATCCATATATAAACTCAAATAAATCAAACTCAACCTAAAATCAACTCACATAAACCCAATTGGTCCACTTGACCCAAAGTGGCTAATTTGACCTATTTGAGTCAAGTTCCAATCCTACCCAAATTAGATTGAACCAAGCCCACCAAGATCTCCTATTATGATTGTTGATCACCCTAGGTTGATCAATTATCACAAATTGAATCAAACCAAGTCAACTTTATCCTTTGACTAAGTCAATTCCTTAACCCATATGAACCCAAACTAGCCAAATTATAACATAAGCCAAATCCTTTAAATCATACCAACTCAAAATCAAGATTTGAACATGACTTGACCTTCAATTGAGCCAAACCAAACTGAATTGGCCCTCTTGACTAAAGTTGATCTAAATTGATCTAAAAGACCAAATTGAGTCAAATCAAAATATAAATCAAATTGATTATAACCAATGGCTCAAGTTCATTCCAAATTGATTATTGAACTTGACCAAAGCCATGATTAGACCCAATTGACTCACTTAGCCCAAATTGACCTAAAGGATCAAATTGGCCTAAATCAAAACTAAATCCAATTGATCGAAACTAAAATTTATAATCATCTTAAATTGATCAACCAAACCCAAACCAACACCTAACCTAAGCCAATTTGGCCAATTTGGTCAAATCGATCAACTTAGCTTACTTGACCCATTTGAACTCAAATGAGTTAAAATTAAATCAAAGCCAAATCAAACCAAACCAATGATACCAATACATCCCAAATGATCATATGAACTTGACCCAACCCTTAGTTTGACCCAATTCGACCAATTGGTCAACTTGACTCAACCTAACCTAATTTGACCAATTTGAGCCAAACTTAACCAAATGAACTCCAAATCACTTGAAATTTGGGTTAACCCACTTTTGACTCATTTCAATTCTTCACATATTACATGTAAAAGAAGTTATACCAGACTCTAATGAGACTCACATACTTGCTATGGTCTCTTCTCTTCTTTCTAGTTTTATAGATATTGCACCCAATGAGCTTCAAGATGAGCTACCTCCTCTAAGAGACATTCAACATGCTATTGAGTTCTTACCTGGTTCTCAACTTCCTAATCTTCTATATTATAGGATGAACCCTACCGAGCATGTTGAGATTTAAAGATAAGTTGAGGAATTATTAAAAAAAAAGTTTTATTTAAGAGAGTCTTAGCCCTTGTGCAGTCCTAACATTATTAACTCCAAAGAAAGATGAAACATGGTGAATGTGTGTTGATAGTCAAGTAATAAATAAAATTACTATCAAATATAGATTTTCTATTCCCCGATTAGATGATATGTTAGATTTAATCTCAGGAGAAAATTTTTTTTCAAAGATTGATCTAAAAAGTGGACGTCATCAAATTCAGATTAGATTAGGAGATGAGTGGAATATGGATTTTAAGACCCCTAGTGGACTTTATGAATGACTTGTCATACCCTTTAAACTTTCAAATGCTCCTAGCACATTTATGAGATTAATGAATACTATTCTTAAACCATATATAGGTAAATTTTTAGTGGTGTATTTTGATTATATTTTGATTTTTAGTCCTAGTGAAAATGAACATTTACAACACCTACAAAAAGTCTTTGAACTACTTAAACAAGAGAAATTATACATTAATTTAAAAAAGTGTTTCTTTTTGCAAGCTAAGGTAATCTTTCTAGGCTTTATAATATCCACTTCTGAACTTAAACCTAATCCTTCTAAAGTGAAAGCAATCTTAGATTGGCCATCACTTAAAAGTTTTACTGAAGTTAGAAGCTTCCACGATGTAGCCACTTTTTATTAGAGATTTATCAAAAATTTTAGTACCATTATTGCTCTGATAACTGATATACTAAAATTAGATAAATTTTATTGGACTCCTAATATATAAAAGGCCTTTGAGAACATTAAAGTTCTTATCACTTCTGCATCAATCCTTAGCCTTTTGATTTTTCTAAAGCCTTTGAAGTGACATGTGATGCTTCAAGAATTAGGCTAGGTGGAATTTTAAGTCAATAGAATCATCTTATAGCATTCTTTAGTGAAAAGTTAAATGAAGCCAAACAACGATATTCCACTTATGATAGAGAGTTTTAGGTTATAATTCAATCCTTAAGGCATTAGTGACACTATCTCTTACATAGAGAATTTATACTTAATTCTGTTCATCATGCCTTAAAATTCATTAATACTTAACGAAAATTAAGTCATAGGCATGCAAAATGGGTTGAATTTTTACAAGACTACTCTTTTGTTCTAAAGCATAAGCCTGGAATTGAGAATAAACTTGCTGATGCTTTATCCAGGGTAAACCTAATTATTTCCTCTTTAGAATTGAGAATCTCATGATTTGATAGAATTAAAGATGATTATATTGTGTGCCCTGACTTTCACCTAATTTATCCTGAACACCTAGATAAATCAATAACTTTATAAGGGACATTCTTGATAACAAATGGATATTTATATAAAGGAAAACAATTATGCATTCCTTGATCTTCTCTTAGAGAATTACTTATCATTGAGCTATATGCTGGGGGTGTAGTTGATCATTTTGGAAATGATAAGACCATATGTTTATTAAAAAATAAATTTTATTGGCCTTCACTAAAACAGATGTTCAAAAATTAGTGGCTCAATGTTTAATTTGTAAATAGGCTAAAACTATCAAACAAAGGTTTGGACAATACACTGCCTTTCCTGTTTCTTATAGGCCTTAGGAAGACCTATCAATGAATTTTATTCTAGGATTACTTAGGACAGCTCGAGGACATGATAGTATTTTTGTTGTAGTGGATAGGTTCTCAAAAATGGCTCATTTCTTACCTTGTTCAAAAATAAATGATGCTTCTTATATAGCAAAATTATTTTTTAAGGAATTAGTGCGACTTCATGGTCTCTTAAGTTTGTCTCATATTTTTGAAAAGCATTGTGAAAATTATTAGGTATCAAATTAAAATTTTCTTCTGCCTTTCATCAACAAATTGATGAACAAACTGAAGTAGTTAATCATACCTTAGAGAATTTGCTTAGATGCTTGGTAGGTAAAAGTTTTGGAAATTGGGATTTACATTTACCAACCTTAAAATTTGCTTATAATAGTATTATTTCTAGAACTACAAAATAAATCACCATTTAAGATAGTCTATGGTCAAAACCCACTATGACCAATAGATGTAGCAAACCTATCTTCTCATGTATTTTCTGATGCAACATTCTCATTTGCTAAAGATTTTCAAAGTCTCCATGAAGATATAAGAAAGAAAATTACTATAAGTAATGAAAACTATGCTTCTAAGGCAAATCATAATCATTCAATGAAAGAATATAAAGAAGGTGATTATGTATTGATTCGCATTCGGCCTGAGCATTATCAAACCACAAGATTTAAGAAATTACATGCATGAGCTTGTGGTCAATTTAAAAATCTTAAAAAAAATTGGAACTAATGCTTATCACCTTGATTTGCTTGCTGATATGCTCATTCATCCAGTTGTTAATATTGAAGATATTCTATCATATGAAGGAATTAACAAACCTCCACTTGTCTAGTCTAACTCTTTAGTAGAAGATATAGCACTGTACTTGCAGAAACCTTTTTCCTTTAAAGTTGACTATATTATCACCGAGGAAGCACCCATTAATCTAGCTTTTGAGCATCATTTTATAGTTTGGTGGAAGAATAAGCCACCAGTTGAAGATACATAGTTGACACGTACTGGTTTGGAGACTTTAGCCCCATAATTAGTAGAAGACTTCTTAGATTTTAACTATGGAGTTCAATTGTTCTGGAGTTGATGTAGAACATTATGAGGATCCAAAAAGTGGAGCTCAAGGTCCATTTACAAGATCTCAAGCTAAAGCCTAATAAAATTCAAGAAAGAAGAAGGCTTAGCCCATTAGCATGCTAAGGCCCATTTTATGATTTCATCTTTTTTATTTATTTATTTTTAAATTTCCTCTATAAACTTTATGTTTGAAATTTTGCATTTAAAAATTCAAAGCATGACATGTGAGGTGGTTGAATCGACATAAAATAATAGCATGTGAAATGGGTGGATGACATAAAATAATGAGGCAATTTAACGCTTCACATTAATGTGGCTACCCACCTTTTTCTCCATATTTTGAATTCTTTTCTTTTGAAAGATGCTTGTAATGGTTATAAATAACCCCACTTACTAGAATGAAGGAGATTTTTTGGCAATTACAAATTATTGAGTTATTCTTATAGTTTGAGAGCTTGGTGGCCAAACTTTAAAAATCTTTAGTAGGAGCGCTAGTTATCCAACATATCTTCTTCCCTCACCTCCAATGCCCACATTCTCTCAATCTCATAAAAAAAAGAATGCCCACCTCCATCAATAACTTCAATGCTTAGTACAACATATCACACAAGCCTTAACACATACATTAGAACTAAGTCACCACTTCTAGTCCTAAGTTAAGACGGTGCATGATGTGATGTATACTTTATTTTGTGAAGTATTATTTTAGACTTGTTGTTAGGGTGTATGCTTCATAGACTGAATGTTAGGCCGTTCCTAGCCTAATCATGTTTTCTGCTGGGGATTATGCTTAAGGGGATGCTTAAAATAAATATAAATGCTCTCTTTGCAGGTTGCTTAAACCCAAGCATAATCTAAGTAAGGACAGGCGGATTTGGTTACCCATGTGTAGGGTGCTAGTCCAAATTATAGATATAACTGCTTGGGTTGTATGTATGTTTACGTAACAATTATTTTGCAAGTGTAGTTAGTTTTACTTTTCCTATTTTTAATGTAATTTTTCATTAGATTTAGGATTAGTGCTATGGGAGTTTAAGATGAGCATTGGCCAGAAGGTTTTATTCTAGGATGCCATGTGACTACCAAATCAAAGAAGCAAGGAAAGAAGATACATGAAGACATAAAGAATAAAGAATGAAGACCTCCCGTAGTATTCATTCATTATAAATTGTAATTATTATTTTGTAATTCTAGGTTATATAAGGGTAGAGCTCAGCTACCCATCTTTTCTTTTCAGGTTGTATGGTGGTACCTGACCGCGCTAGCCTCTTATTCTTTCATGATAGTTATAGAAATTGATTGATGATTTGTTTAGATTGTGTATTGAAAATTGCATCTTTTTTATAGTTTCTTAAATGATTGATGTTTTAATGTGTGGCTTGGATGCGATTAGGATCTTAAGAAAAAAATAGTTTTTCTACCCCAATTAACCACGCATAACTAAATTTTAAATAATTCATAACCTCACATAAAGCCTAGACATCAAATAAGATAATTAAAAGATTTAGTAACCCATTAGCTGAATGGTTGAATGTTTCACAACATGCATATCATATTATTTCACTCTTGAAAATAGGGGATTTCCATCCTTGCATGATAGGGAAATGCTTGACATGTGAGGGCATCCCTTGTGGTGAAAAATACCCTTTCTTGCTGATTTAGTGTTGGCCTCACTTTTGGAGTGAGTTCTCATCCACTCTTCTTAGAGTTAGGAGTCTTCTAGACACTAAGACTTCCTTAGTCATGAGACACTTCTAGCACTTAGGTGAATACTTAACCTAAGCCTAAGGATTTAGAAGGGTTAATCATAGGATTAGGCTATGCTTTAGGACTTAGGGAAATCCACCTACCCTATAGCCTAAACCCAATCCATGTTCACCTTCTTAAGCTATAACCAAACCTCAAATTCAATTCAAATACCAAATACGAAATCCAAATTCCAAGCCAAATGATTGAAGCTTATGATAAAATCCAAACTCAAAAATAAACCTAAGCACTATAATTTTATATTATGAACTTAGCCTTAGCCAAATTCAAATCAATCCAAACTCAAGTGATTTTTTGAAATATCAATTCAACCCTTCAATCAATCCATCAAACTTATAATTAAACTCAATTCCAAATCCAATTTGCCGAAATCTACAACCATACGAAATCCTACCTAAGTCATGTGACCTTCTTTCATGAACTTAGCCAAAATTTCATCCAAATCAAACCAAATTAAGTTGATTTTCTCATAATCAATTTATATCTTCAATCATCCTCCTAAATATAAATCAAATCTACATTCAAATGATGAAAACTAAATTGAAACTAAATCCAAACCAAATCAAATCCAAATCTAAGTCCTATGAATCAATTTCATGAACTTAGCCAAATTTGCCTATCAATCCAGACTCAATTGATTTTTTACAAATCAGTCATATCTTCACTCATCTTCACAAATATAAATGAAATATGCACTTAATCATCAAAACTAAATCAAACTAAATCAAAAACTAAATTTAAGCCCTATGACCTACCTTCATGAGCTTAGCCAAGTTTGCCTTCAAATCACTCCAAACTCAATTAATTTTCTCATAAATCAATCATACATTCAATCATATTCATAAATATAAATGAAATATACAATCATCAAGCCAAACCAAAATCGACCCAAGTCAAACCTTACTTTACTCATTTGACTTGAAATATTCAAATGAACCAAAACCCATTTGAACTCAAACCAATTGCAATTGAATTTATATGTCAATCTAAAATCCATATATGAACTTAACTAATTCAAACTCAACCTAAAATCAAGCCAACTAAACCCAATTGGTCAACTTGACCAAAAGTGGCCAATTTGACCTATTTGAGCCAAGTTCTAATCCTACCCAAATTGGATTGTATGAGCCCACCAAGACCTCCTATCATGATTTCTAATCACCCTAGGTTGATCAATTATCATAAATTAGGTCAAACAAAGTCAACTTAGTCCTTTGACCAAGTCAATCCATTAACCCATATGAACCCAAACTAGCCAAATTGCAACCTAAGCCAAATCCCTTGAAACCAATCATTCAAACCAATTCAAAATCAATATTTTAACATGACTTGACCTTCAATTGAGCCAAACCAAACCCAATTGGCCCTCAAGTTGACCCAAATTAACCTAAATGATCAAATTGGGTCAAATCTTGATACAATTCAAATTGATTGCAATAAATGGCTCAAGTTCATTCTAAATTAATTATTGAACTTGACTGAAGCCTTAATTGATCCTAATTACCCACTAGACCCTAATGATCTATTGAATCTAACTTCACCTAAAGGGTCAAACCAACCTAAAAACCAATCATATTCAAATTAAACTCAACCAAAGCCTACAACATATTACAAATGATCAACCAAACCTAAAATAACACCTAACCCAAGCCAATTTGGCCAATTGGGTCAAATTGGTTAACTTGGCCCATTTGACCCAAATGAACTCAAAATGAGCCAAAATCAAATCCAAAGCAAATTAACCCAAACCAATGACACCAATACTTCCCAAATGATTATATGAACTTGCCCCAACCCTTAGTTTTACCTAATTTGACCAATCGGTCAACTTGACCCAACCTAACCCAATTTGACCCATTTGAGCCAAATTGAGCCAAGCCTAACCAAATGAACTCCAAATCACTTGAAATTTGGGCTAACTCACTTTTAACTCATTTAAAATCTTCCAAAATCAATTTTAATGCCCAATGACCATTCTACCCTTGGGTCAAGGGTATCATATGAGACAAATCACCCATGTAAGTGGTCATTTCCATTTATTGGCCACTAGCACTCTCCCAATGGGGACACCTAAGCACTTAGGACACTATTCAACCTGACTCAAGGGTTGGTTGGGTCGGCAATGACCCATGGGAGATGAAATCACCTCACCTCCCCTATTGAGCATTTGAAACACCAAGGACACCCACTACCCTCCTTAGCAACCACCTCCACACCTTCACCCAACAAAATCGAGCCATCTCATCCACTCCCTGCAACCCATGACCATCTGGCACTAGGAGCCAAATTTGATCAGACCATCTGATCAAGAGAAGGAGGGGGTATACCCCCCTTCAATTCATTCCAAACTGAGCCCTTGAGCATTGAGAGAACCTTAGCATCCTCAAGAGAGTTTTCTAGAGCTTTTCCAAAGCCTCCAAGCCTCTTTATTCTTGATTTCCTTCAAGCTAAAATAAGGCATCCTCCCCTTGATTCCCATTTGCTCAAACCACAACCAAAGAACAATTAACTTTTCACACACCTTCTTTGGAGCTAGTCGAGCAAGAATGAAATATCCCCCAAGCTTTTCAAAGATTGGAGGGTGGACTTCGATCAACACCGGCCTCCTATACTTCGGGTATTGATCTTTTGAGCCATCCACCTCAAATTGGAGCTTGTGCTGATTAGCAAGGCTTCATCTCTACTAAAAAAAGCTTCCTCAATTGAGATTTCCATTGATTTTAAGCTCCGGTGAGGTATGCCATTAAAATTGAGCTTTGGGTGAAAATGAGTTAGAGCTTTTTGAAGAAAACTTGCACGCCGTGTGATCATAGCCGTTGGATTCCCTTGGATCCTTTGTGTGAAGGTGTGGGATCCATTTGGAGATGAACCAAACTTGGGTGAGCTTGGATAATGCGAGCAATGGCAGACGGACTCCGTTCTCCCTCGCTCGTGTGACGCTAGATCATGCACCGTCCATTCCGCATTGTCGAAATGGACGATCATGATTAGATCCACTAGATTGATTTGATTTAATCCTATTAAACCATGGGATTAATCGTGGCCATCCAATCTTAGATCAGATGGAACTCGAGAAAGCACATTCCACCGCCACCACACAAGCACTGAAGATTATTTTTAATAACCAATCGCACGATGCCACATGGAAAGCGCACCGCGTTAGCGCGCCACATGGCACCGATGGGATTAAAGCTTAATTAAGCTTAATTAATGTGTTTTAATAGTTGAAATTTATAAAAATCATAACTAATTATAGAAAAATCAAAAAATATAAATAAATACTCATTTTAAAGGTGTTTTAGAGGAGAATTAATTAAAAATAATTTTAATTATTTTGAATAATAATTAAGGTTTAATTATAAAATTAGTTAGTTTAATTACTTCTTAATTCTTTGAACAATTAATCCCAAGTTTTGTTAGTTAATTTAATGAGATGATCTCTGCCTCCCATAATTTTCTTGGGATTTATTGCTTACTTAATTGAAAGAATAGACTAATTAAGCCTTAATTACTCTCTTAATCCAATTAATGATTAATTAATCCCATGAGTAGTAAACAATTGGTTAATTAAGTTCATTAATCACTATTCAATAGTGAATGAACCCATGGGATAAGGTTAGAGCCTCCTTCCTAATCCATTTCCCAAAGTTCATTTCATTTATTAAATCAATCAAGGCTTAATTAATTAATTAAACTACTTAATTAGTTAAACTGAAATCGTAATCATATCAAAATTTAATTAAGTAAATCTTGGGTAGGTCTTTAGGTGTTTAACAACCTAAAGCCATTTATGGAAATTATGGTTAACCCACATGTGTGGGAAAACCATAATAGTACTTAATTAAGTTTTTTTTTTTAACTTAATTGACCTTTAATTATGAGCCAATTGCATTAAGACCCTTCTATTTCTTAGGATCATTGCTAATTTAATTTCCAATTCATATGTATCATTTGATTACCTCACTTCCCTGGTTAACATGACACGTACTTGTTTGAATTCATTCATATGTGTTTCTACATTATAATTGAGATGGAATTTTATTTCACATACATAAATGTCTTAATCAAAGAAAATATGATTTTTGCATGATTTTCTTCCTTTCATTTACAAATACATTCTTGTGTAGTGAGATAACAAAGTATATAGTCTAGACATCCTAGGAATACGAGGCTTTAGCTGGGAGGTCATTTGATTACTTCCTCTTAATTAATAATACTTGTTTTATTTCTCTATGTATGTGTGTGTTAAAGGATGAAAATCTCTCTTTTCTACTAAAAAGGCATGCATCCATAATCCATCAAGTGTTTGGATTAATTATTCATGTGATTTGGAGCTTTCTTTATCATATTCATGTATATAAATTTAGATATGTTTGAATGCAAATGGGTATATAGTTAAACATCCCAGGAATACGAGGCTTTAGCTAGCCCCATAGAGGTCATTTGATTACCTCAGTTCCCTAGTTAACAATGACACATACCTATTTAATTTATTTCCTATGTATTTTTGTATAAGAATTTAGATAGAGCTTTAAACTAATATGATTAAATAATTCAATCACATAAAAAAATATAAACTTTCAATACACATATATACATTCATCATATAAGTGTGCTAAAACATGTTGCATGTATAGATACGCTTAGGATTTAATCACATGCATGTTATGTGTGATTGGAAGGAATGGTTTAATATATGTCATGTGATAATAATTCAATTAGATTAATCTTAAGTTGCCTTCCATATTAAATAGAGTTATTTAAAGTGAACCTAAAATTAGGATTAATTAAATCATTTAATAAGCCATTCACTAAAGAGAACTAAATCAAATTAACATGCTTTAGAAAGTGGCTTAAGGTAGGGATGAAAGAGGGTAATCCTCTTTCTTCTTTTTATAACACATAGTTTCTAAGTGTAATAATATGAAATAAAAGAAAATATAAATTAAAATTCTCAAATCAATTAAATAATTTCAAGTGAAATCAACCCTTTATGTTAAATTGAATCCTTCTACACTTAGAAAATTACAACTTCAATGCCTAGTTAAGACATACCACACAAGCTTTAACACACACATTAGAATTAAGTCACCATTTCTAGTTCTATGTTAGGATGGTGCATGATGTGATGCATGTTTTATTTTATGATGTATTATTTTAGACTGGATGTTAGGGTGTATGCCTCATAGACTAGATGTTAGGCTGATGTTAGCCTAATCATATTTTCTATAGGGGATTGTGCTTAAGGGGTTACTTAAAAATAAATATAAATTCTCTCTTTACCGGTTGCTTAAACCCCTAAGTATAATTCAAGTTAGAACAGGTGGGCTTGGTTACCCATGTGTAAGGAGCTAAGTCTAAATTATATATATATATATATATATATATAACTGCTTAGGTTATATGTATGTTAAGCTAACACTTATTTTGCAGGGATATTTAGATTTACTTTTCCTATTTTTAATATAATTTTGCATTAAGAATTAGAATTAATGCTATGGAGGATTAGGATGAGCAATAACTATAAGGCTTTATCCTGGGATGCCCTATGAAACCTTTGAAGCACAATCAAATCAAAGAAATGGAGATATGATGAATGAAGACCCCCATAGCATGTATTCATTCTAATAGTAATTATTCTTTAATATCCCAAGTTATATAAGGGTAGAGCTCGACTACCCATCTTTTCTTTTTCAAGTTGTGTGGTGGCACCTGACCGCACCGGCCTCTTATTCTTTCACGATAGTTATAGAAATTGATTGATGATTTGTTTAGATTGTGTATTAAAAATTGCATATTTTTAGTAGTTTCTTAAATGTTTGATGCTTTAATGTGTGGCCTGGATGCAATTAGACTCTTGGGAAAAAATTAATCTTTCTACCCCAATTAATTACGCATAACTAAATTTCAAATAATTCATAACCTCACCATAAATCCTAGGCATTAAATTACATAATTAAAAGATTTAGCAACCCCTTAGCTGAATGATTGAATATTACACAACATGCATATCATATTATTTCACTCTCAAAAATAGGGGATTTCCATCCTTGCATGATAGGGGAATGCTTAACCTTTGAGGGCATCCTTTATGGTGGAAAATACCCCTTCTTACTGATTTAGCCAACAACTCTTCTTCATCATGCATATAGGCATCAAAATCCTAAAGACTTTATCAAAAATAAAGTGTCAAAATTTAAATAAAATTTGAAAATATTTTGCATTAGATTAAGTCATTATTCATATCACTCATGCTCTAGTCTCTTAAGGAGTGGGATTAAGGACTTTAGTCTTTTTGTAAATTAATAATAGCCCAACTATCTTGTACTTTTATAAGACCAGACTACATGGTTTTAAAATCATAGGAGGTGTTAGTTGGTAGCCACTCTAGACTGTTGTAAGTCCAGTAGTTGAACGGTTCATCCTCTTTTATGGAGGTGAACCTTTATGTCCACCTATCTCTTAGATTTAGGTTGTGCTTTGGTTCTTACTAAATCTCCCTAGATTTAGGATCCGAGGTAGCTATTTCCTTCAAGCTACAGGCATAAATCCTTACCTCTTGGGCATTTTCATAATTTTGTGTTGCTGGAATATAAGCCCTGGTAATCTAATAAAATTTCAACTCAAAATATATAAGTCTTTTCACTTTCAAAATTATAAAGCTGAATCATAGGATATATTGAAATGCTCACTAGTCCTCCTAGTATCATGAGCATTTCCTACTTATTCCCTTTGGCTTCAAAAAATAAGTCTTCTCTTTGAGCTTTCCCACTTGATTTTCTAAACATAACAAATCCTTTGATAGTCTAGCCTTGAAATCTTTGAAGATAATAATTGCCTACTTTAATTGAGAGTATTCTTAGGAAGTTTCATCCCCTAAGATGTAATTAACTTTGGAGGCTTGCCTCCATAGGGAGCTTTAGAACCTAGTTTTATATAACCTACTTTATTCATCCATGTAAAGTAGGGGAAAAATTTCTTATACAATCAAAGACCTATCATGCCTTAGGAGTCCTTATTAGGTGATTAGGTCCATTGAAGGGTGATGCCTCTATCTTTCGAGATAGTATATCATACCTCAATATCATACCCGATCACTTCAATAAGTATCCCCTACAATCTACATGGTTTCCCCATACATCTAAAGATAAACACCACATTTAGCCAGCAACTTATTTTCATCATACATATAGGCATCAAAATCCTAAAGCTTTTATCAAAATAAAATGTTAAAATTTAAATAAAATTTGAAAATATTTGGCATTAGATTAAGTCATTATTTATACCACTCATGCTCTAGTATCTTAGGGAGTGGGTTTAAGGAATTTAGTCTCTTTCTAAATAAATAACTACCATAGCATTTTACAAATAATAAGACTAGACTACATAGTTTTGAAATTAAAGAAGGAGTTAGTTGGAGGCCACTCCGGGCAGTTATAAATCTAGAAGTCAGGTGGTTCATCCGCTCTTATGGAGGTGAACCTTTATGTCCACCTATCGCTTAGATTTAGGTCGTGCTTTGGTTCTTAGTAAAGATCTCTTGATTTAGGATCTGAGGTAGCTATTTCCTTCGAGCTACAAGCATAAATCCTTACCTTTTAGGCATTTCCATAACCTTATGTTGGAGGATTATAAGCCCTAACAATCTAATAAAATTAAACTCAAATAAATAAATCTCCTCAACTTCTAAATTATAAAACCCAACCATAGGATGGATTGGAATGCTCACTAGGCCTCCTAGTATCATGAGCATTCCCTATCTATTCTCTTTGGATTCAAAAATAAGTCTTCTCCTTAAAATTTTTCAGTATATTTTCCAAATATAAACAATCCTTTGATAGTCTAGCTTTGAAATCTTTGGAGATCCTAATTGTCTACTTTAATCGAGAGTGTACTTAGGGAATTTCATTCCATAAGATATAATTAACTATGGGGTCTTGACCCCATAGGGAATCTTAGAACCCAATTTAATATAAAGCTTGCTTTATTCATCCATGTAAAGTAGGGGAAAAATCTCTAGTACATTCGAAGATCCATCATGCCTTAGGAGTCCTTATTATGTGATTACATCCATTGAAGGGTGATGGCTCTATCTTTCAAGATAGTATATCATACTTCAATATCGTACCCAATCTCTTCAATAAATACCCACTACGATCTACATGGTGCCCCCCACATCCAAAAATAAATACCATAAATTTTTCTGGCGACTCCACTGGGGATAGTTCCTCTCTCCATATTTAGTAGATAATTATTATCTCCAAGCATCGATAGTGGACATATATTTTATATAAGCTTGAGACTATCTTTTTGGTTGACACTTAGCTTATTTCATGCTTAAGCAAAGCTAACCAACATCCTTTAGGTTTTAGTACCTCACTCCATGTAGGTCTTGAAACCCCTACTAGGTCCTCCAATAGGTAAAAAAATAAATTAACTCAAGGAAGGAGATAACTAAATTTAGAACCTCTTTATCACTAGCTTCGTGAGGCAAGGTTCATCCCATATTTAAGTAAATTTAAACAAAAGTCAAAATAAAACAAATCTTTTGTAAAACATTTCAAAAAGTACTTATTCAAAACAAAATCATTTTGAAATTAAACTTTACATAACAAAATTTCCAAAATATAAAAAGTAAACCTTCAAACCTCTTTTCAAAAATTTAAAAAATACTTAACCCTCATCTAACATACTTAAATTTGTTAAATGAGGGTTCTCTTTAAAATAAAAATCAAATATACATCATTAAAACCCTTTTCTAAAGCACATTTTGAAAATAAAATCAAACAATCAACTCCATTTAACATACCCATAATTGTTAAATGAGAGTTTCATTTTAAAACTAAAGTTAAAAATATAATTGAACTCCATTTAACAAATTCATATATTATTAAATAGGAGTTCCATTTTTCAAACTAAAATTAAAATAATCAACATATAAACTCCACTTAACATACCAAAGTTTATTAAGTGAAGTTTCCCTTTTTCAAAACCAAAACAAAATCAAGATAAACAAAAAATAATTGAATTCCATTTAACATACCCATATATGTTACATGAGAATTCTACTTTCAAGAATCAAAACCAAAATATCCAACACACATATTTGAATTCCATTTAACATAACCATATTTATTAAATGAGAATTCAGTCTCCAAATTCCAAACAAATCCATATATCAACAAACAAACATAGAAGTGAGCTCCATTTGACAAACCTAAATTTGTTAAGCATGGGACTCACTTCCCAACATCAAAACATAAGCACCTATATTTAAACTCTATTTGACATACCTAAATTTATCAAATAAGACTTCTCCTCTTTTTCAAAAGAGGAATCAAATCAACTAATATCAAATTGAACTCCATTTAATATACATAAATTTATTAAACGAGAGTTCCACTTTTTCAAATGAAATCATCAACGAATATCAAACACATATATTGACCTCTATTTAATATACTTAAATTTATAAAATGAGAGTTCTACAAATCATATAAAATCAACATATATAAAAAAACAACAAACATATCAAACACATTTGGCCCCTACTTAACATACATAAATTTGCAAGTAAGGGTCCCATTTTCAAATCAAATCAACATATATCACACACATGACAAACAATCATCACAAACAAGATGTTTTCACAAATTTTCAAATATATAATTGAAACCTCTTAGCATACCTAAATTTGTTAAGTAAAAGTTTTCCAAAATCAAATTTCAAACAAAATATACAATACATATTTCTCCAAAGGTCTCTCCTAAATATTTGAACCCCACTTAACATACTTAAATTTGTTGAATGAAGGTTCTAAAATCAAATCCTATGGAAAAGTCTCTCCTCAAATCTCAAAATCTCTCCAAATCAATGAACCCCACTTAGCATATCTAAATTTGTTAAGTGTTGGTTCAAATTGTCAGTCAAATAAAAAGTCAATGATTGAAGGCAGTTATCCAAGTAAGGGTCTGATTTAGTTATATTTCAAATGCAGAGATTTAGTTTAGTTTCCATTATGTGATCAGTCTTCCATCATGTTTTCTGGAAATATGATCTTCTCTTTCCGGTCTGAATTTGGCCTTGGATCATGCCATACTCACCACCACCACCACCCATGTGATCTATTTTGGCCGTGGCTTTGAGGTTGCCAGAGTCACTTGTGAGGGGCCAGCCCTCACGACCATTAGTAGAGAGGAGGTGACAGGATAGAAGCCACTCCTCCGCTTTGAAATTCCATCAGATTCTACATGTATCTTACTGAAGAGGAAGGCTTCTATGGTTCCTACACCCCGATCAAAACTAGTTCTAGTGCCAATTATTTTAGTACTTGCTCAGTCAGTTTCCCCCGCTGTAGTCCTAGCAAGGGCTAGCACCTCCTCATTGGTCTCCCCCATTCTAAAGGGGAAGGCTATCTTGGCCTCTGAGATAGTCTCCCCTGCCTTTGAGGCAGGTTCTAGCTCCTGCTCTGCCCTGCTAAGCCCTGCTCACCAAGATGCAACGCCACAACAAGAATTGAAAGGTTAAGCGGCACTATGAGAGCAAGATAAGATAGATTGATGATGCCTCTCACATAGTTGAGGAGGGTTCTCCTCATGAGACCTCTCCACTCTTGAGTGGCAGTAGGTTCCACCCCCTCTCAGCTTCGAATGGAGATGAGGATTATAGGAGGATTGCTACATTGTCTCCACCACAAGGACAATTTAAGACACCAGCTAGGGAGAGTAGGAAGCCCTATGCTAGTTTACAATTAGTTCTTCGCCGGGTCGGCAGAGCCCACAGACACTCAGAGGCCATAGAAGGATGATAAGATAGATAGGATGGAGAAGAGGGTAGAGGAATTGATGATAGTAGTCTTAGCATTATAGAACTCAGCCCCAGTCTCACAGCCTTCTCTTATGGTAGTTGACCGACCAGAGTTAGTACATACTTCAGACCATCCTAGGTGCACTCTCGTAGATGATGATGATGGTAGTTTGCATAGGAAGGTCATAGATAACACCTCAATGCATGAAAATGACATTAAGTATATGGTGGAATAACAAGTGAGGGAAGTGTTGGTGCATGCTAGGGGAGCTCATCCATTCCAAAAGATAAACCCTACTTGGAGAATTCGATGTAGTTTAATACCCTAAGGGTTTTGTGCCAACTTCCTGCAAGATCTTTGATGGCAGTGGGAACCCATGACATCATATTGCACATTTTAGAGCCAGATGTTGCAACGCCGGTGGCAGGGATGCACTTCTGTTCAGACTTTTTGTCAGCAGCTTAATAATGGTTGCATTTGATTGGTACGTCAAACTATCCAATAGTTCAGTGAAGACTTTTGCTGAGTTGGAGCACCTCTTCATCAAGAGGTTTGCTGGAGCTCAGTATAGAGTGATTATAGCTGACCTCATTGTAGAGAAATAGAAACCCAATGAGTCCCTTGTTGATTACATTCTTAGGTAGTGCAACCTAAGCATGAAATGCGAGCCACAACTGCCCGAATAGCATGCCATTGAGATTCTTCTCAAGAGTATCCATGACCCAGTCGCTTTCATGTTTAAGGGATTTACCATCAAAATATTATAGAAGCTAATCAACAAGGCATCTAGCCTATAAGAGGAAGCCAAATAGTTGCCATTTCCTGACCAATCATCTCATAGAAGGTGTTAGAAAGCTAGAGACAGAGGTGAAGGATAAATCAAGCACCAACAGTTCAGATAATAGACCATGAGTATAGCAGCCTCCTTTTCCACCTTCTTTTTCACCACCTCGATAGTCATATCGGCCACCATAGCCACCACAATGGTCATTTCCCCTGCCTCAGTAGCCTACCTAGCAGTGGTACTCATATGCACCGATAGATAGTTACTTTCCACCTACTCTTGTCGATAAATTGAATAAGCCATATTCATTCAAGAGGGAGGTAGTTAGGAAAATCTTTACGAATCTCTTAAAGAAACCTGACTTTTATTTACCAGTGCCTAAGAGGTTGGAGGAAGTGGTTAAGAGCAATGATCCTAACTATTGCCCCTACCACCACATGTTAGGTTGTATCTTAGAGGACTCTATTACTTTTAAGGACTGGCTTGAGTGTAGTTGCAAGTCAGGAGCCACATTCATCCCTAACGAATGCTTATTAGAATAACCATTAAGTTCTATTAGAGTAATCTTTGGGGATACTTGCGATCCTCTTAAGACTAAAGAAGGTTGGGATATCTTCTTATCCCGAACCTCTAAAGGATCATTTCTAAGATTAAAAAACTTTCCTTGCAGGTGTCTAAAGTAGCTTAAACCTCCAACACCAAGGAAGGTTTGGTAGTTGTAAAGGACAACTTGGGGAGGGTGACAGCCTAGCAGCAGCAGCTGTTCACCATATTTGCCTGGGATAGTCTAGTAGCACAACCATCATCTGAGTCCAACACTCCCCCCACCGTTGTAGCTACTTATTCTTCTACTAGCTCCTCTTCCACCAGCAAGAGCATTGTATTAATGGATAAGGGCATAAAATCCCTTACTCCACTTATTTTACTTGATTTCTATCATGTACCTCCACCCGGAATGAAATCAATGAAGAAACCAGATTCAGCTTATATCTTGTCTACTTCTGATGCTCTTAATTTTATTTCTATAGGAAGCTCTCCTAGTCTAAATAATAATAATAGTTCTAGTAGTTCTGATCCTTTCCTTTTGATTCAAAGTCAAACTTTCCTTGTCTAAATCAATCAGGTTCACATCTTGAGATTGAATTAGAGTCAATCGACTTCGAGGATCCCATAGGAGAAGCTGTAGGTATGCCTGATGAGAAGGTAGAACTTTTCACAAACTCATCATTCCAAGAAGTCACTGAAGTCAACTTATGTAGTGGCAAATTTCTCCCACCTAGGGTTGTACCTCATGATAGGGTAAGCAAGTCATTGGTTCCAGTGAGCAGATAGCCCCTCCACAGGATGCTCCTCCTATGGATATGCTTGTGGAGGATTAGTGTCGAGTTGATTACAATGTCATAGCTCATCTTAAAAAGTTGCCAGCTAAGTTAAGCATGTATGATGCCCTTATCTTATCCAAAGAGATAAGGAAATCTCTAATCAAGGCCTTACTTGATACTTAGATATGCTTAGCTCAGCTGATCGCTTCTAAAGAGGAGGCACACTACTTGAAGGACACCTTAGGGGTTACATTTAGTGATGAAGACTTACTTCTAGGGATGATCGAGCACAACTGTCCTCTCTACATTACAATGGATGTTGGCAGATATAGGTTATCAAGAGTTCTGGTTGACCTGGGTGCATCAGTCAACATTATGAGTCTAAGAACCCTTGCATACTTGAGGATCGACATCTCCAAACTCCCAAAAGAAAGGAAGATGTTGAGAGCATTCAATAAATAAGATGAGAGGGCCTTAAGTTTGACCTTGGAGATAGATGATTGGAAGATGAAAGCCAAGTTTCACATTATAGACTCGGATACATCTTTGCTTGGGAGACTGTGGATAGATGAAAACAACATGGTTCCATCTTATCTACATCAGTGTATGAAGTTTGTGAGGGTGGGATCATCTACTATGTCAAAGGTGATCTCAAGTCATTTACAGTTCATGAGGTCAACATATATGAGGATGTGGCTTACTACCTCCCTCAAAATCAATAAGTCTATTCTCACGAACTTGGCCAAAATTCAAAATAAAAGAAAAATAAAAATAAAAAGAAAGGGAAAAATAAAAAGAAAATAAAAAAAGAAAAAGAAAAAGAAAATAAAAGGGAGCGAGAAATAGACTTAGAGGAAGAAGTAGAGCCTGACATTTAGTTCCACCCACAGTTCATTACTCCATTCGAACATATGGGTAGGATGACCCGACCTCCACCAAGAAGAGGAAGAGGCCAGTTCAGAGGCAACCCCAGGGGTGGAAAACCTCCTTATTGGCCACCCAATAGAAGATATGTCCTAGCTACCAAGAGTACACCTGCTATTCATATAGACTTAGAATCTAGTTTAGAGGATGAGTCTTATATGGTTAGCACACCAGCTAGCTCTTCTCAATAATAGATTCTTTTAGAAGTGACACTTGAGCCAGATAGTGATGAAGGTCAAGCTCCAAAGTAAAGCATAGGTGTATTCAAGCCTATATGTGAAAGAGTCAGGCATCAGTTAGGAACCTTAGCTCTAACCCTACTTTCCTCATAAAAAATTGAGGGTTTGGTAGTTAAGAAAGCCCCTAAGTCATCTATAGATGTGAAGACTCAGAGGTTCTTTTTTGGAGCATCATCCTCAAGTCAACAAGTTGATGTAGAACTTGAGGATGATTCATGTAAGATTTAATAGAATTACCTTTTGATTGGTACTTGTCGTGTGTTCTAAATTTAGAAAAGAAAGGGTTAATCTGACATACTTGGTCAAAGCACAGGTCAGACTACTTCAAAAGAATATGGAAGAACAAATACAAAAGCTCTCAATCAAGATAGGAACTTGGATTCAGTACAGTGGGTCCAGTCGATGATGAAGATTATTGTTTAGTCATCACCAATCATTTAGAATCTGACAGGTTCTTTTAAAATCATATTAAATAATATGAGGTGGTGTGCTTAGAAACTTCAAATGATCTAGATGATCTTGAAGTCAAAGATGCACTGCCAGAGTTCAAAAAAGAGATCAAGTCAACCATTGATGAGCTCAAAGAAATCAACTTAGAAACTGAAGAAGATCTATGCCTAACATACACCAGTTTCTTGTTGAATAAAACTGAAACTAATGACTTAGTTAGGTTATTGACTGAGTTTAAGGGGTACTTTGCATGGAGTTATGAAGAGATTCCCAATTTATCTCTTGACATAGAAGTCTACAAACTAGCAATAGAGCCTAATGCTAACCCTATCAAGCAAACTCCTAAACGCATGCGATTAGACATTGAACAATAGGTCATTTCTGAAGTCAATAAACTGATCGATGCTGGCTTTATTCGGGAAGAAAAATATCTTACTTGGTTGGCTAATGTTGTCCCAGTTAAGAAGAAGAATGACAAAATTGCATATGCGTCGATTTTAGAGATCAAAATAAGGCATGTCCAAAAGATGAATTTCCACTACCAATATCATATTTGATGGTGAACATTGCCTCAACTCATGCAGTATTTTTGTTAATGGATGGCATATCTAGATATAACCAAATAAAGATGGCCCTTGAAGATGAAAGAAACACTACTTTTCAAACCCCGATCAGAATCTATTACTATATGGTCATGCCTTTTGGCCTTAAAAATGTCGGTGCTACATACTAGTGGGCCATGACCCAAATCTTCAACGAACTCATTTATCATCAAGTTGAATGCTATGTTGATGATCTTGTGGTCAAGAGCAAAGAAAAGGAAGGCCATATCTTTAACTTGAGAGTAGTTTTCAAATGGTTAACACAATTTAACCTCAAAATGACCCCCTGAAGTGTGAATTCGTAGTAGCTTTAGGGAAATTCCTTGTGTTTATTGTTTAACATTGGGGAATCGAAATCGATCTGGAGAAGATCAAGGCAATATTAGAAATGCCACCCCCTAAAAGTTTAATCAACTTAGATCATTTTGAAGGGTAGTTAGCATATCTAAGAAACTTTATATCCAACCTATCAAGAAGATGCCGACCATTCTCAACACTTGTCAAAAAGGATGCCAAATTTAAGTGGGATGATAAGTGCTAGCATGCCTTTGAAGACATCAAGCACTACCTGATAATGTCATCAGTTCTAGCAGCCCCTATCCTAGATAAGCCTTTAATCCCCTATATTGTTGCATTAGATGACTCCATTGGTACTTTGTTGGCTCAAGCCAATGATGAAGGGAAGAAAAATACGCTTTACTAACTCAGCCGTCGTCTAATCCCTACTGAGGCAAATTATCCAGAGATTAGGAAACATTGCCTAGCTTTAATCTTTGCATCGTAAAAGCTACTATTACATGCTTTCTCATAAGGTGAACTTGATCTTTAGAATAAATCCACTGCAATATCTCATGACACAGCTATGGGTGAAAATTATATATACCTTTGTCTTTATCTATCCCCTTTCGGAAAAGAGGATAAATGAAAATAGAAATATAAAACATTTTGTTGGGATGCCACGCAGAGCTGTAGATGTTTTTATTAGGGTGATTGGGTACAACATTGAGGAAAGGTGTACTATCTCAAAGATAGAAGTCACCACCCTACAATGGACCTAATCACCTCAATAGGGACTCCTAAGGACTATGGCTCTTCAAAATGTATCAGAGATTCTTCTCCTACTTTACATGGAAAAGTAAAGTAGGATTTATTTTGAATTAGGTTCATTAAGTTCCCTACAGAGGAAAGCCTCCATAGTTAATTACATCATAAGGAGCAGGATTTCTTAGGAATACTCTCGATTAAGGTAAATGATTGTTGTCTCGAAAGATTTTGAAAGGGTAGGACTATCAATCGATTGATTTATTTTTAGAAATTCAAGTTGGATCGATCAAGTGGAGGGAGTTCTTATCGAAGCTAAATGAAAATAAGTAGGGGATGTTTAAGATACCAGGAAGCCTAGTAAGTATCCCAAACTACCCTATGATTGGGTTTTATATTTTTGAAATTAAATTAATTTGTTTGAGTTGAATTTTTATTAGAAATGTGAGGCTTACAATTTGATAATACTAGGTTATGGAAATGCCTAAGAGGTGAGGATTTATTCTTATAGCCAACAAAGGGGAGAAGCAACCTCTGAACCTAAATTTAGGGAGCTTTGGCAAGGGCCAAAAAGCACGACCTAAATCTAAGGAGAACATGGGTATTTGGTTTACCTCCACAAGAGAGGATAAACCACCCAACCTGACTACAAGGGGTGGCCGCCAACTAACTCCTCCTATGGTTTTAAAATATGTAGGCAAGTCAAATGCTTTTGCAAGATAACTAAGTTGTTGTTTATTTAGAAAGAGACTAAGTCCGTAAACACACTCTCTAAGAGACTAGATCATATAAGGTATACTTTAATGACTAAAATCTAATGCAAAACTTGCTACATTTTATTTTTATTTTGGACAATCAATTCAACATAGGATTTAAGATTTTTTATGCCTAATGCATGAGAAATTAGATTATGGGCCAAAATCAGCAAGATAAGGAGGTATGTTTCTACCATGGCTCCACAGGTCAAGCCAAGTTCTCTGGCAAAGGTGGAAGCCCTCCAATTCAAGAGTGAAATAATATGCTTTTATGCATGATGTTAGGAAAGAAAAGACAACATCCAGCTAATGAGTTGCTAATTCTTTTATCTTGATTTTTAGCCTAAGCTTTAAGTGAGGTTATGAGTTATTTATTTTTAATTTTGAGTTGATTAATTTGGTAGAAGATTTATTTTTTCCTAAGAGCCTAATCATCATCCAAGCCATACATCAAGCAAGGAAGAAACTAGGAAAAGATTCCATCTTAATGCATAAGCTAAACAAACATCAAATATTTTATAAAGCTAGCGCAAAAGAATAAAAGGCCAAGTGTGGTCTGGCACCATGGCACAAACCTAAAAATAAATTGTGTAGCCAAGCTCTACTCTTATACAACCCATATTACAAACAAATTAATCAAGGAAATTCATGTTATGGGGATCTTCATTCTTCATTTTTTCTTTCTTCTTTCTTCTTTTCTTCTTTCTTCTTTCTTCTTCGATTCCTTCTTTTGGATGGTTGGAATGTGGATACTCCAAAGGCTTCACATGGTACATAAGATATAATCTTATGATCAATGTTCATCCTAATCCCCCATAACATTCATTCTAGAATCCTAATTGCAAAAATTACATGAAAAGGAAAAAGTAAATCTAACTAACACCTACAAAACATAGATTAGCTTAACAAACCATACAAATCCCAAGCATGTATATTGGACTTATCACCCCACATATGGGTAACCAAGTCCACCTGGCCTAGAGAATTATGCTTAGGGGTATAAGCACCTGCACAGCAAAGGCAATTATATTTTTATTACAGTGCCCCTTAAGCACAATCTCCTGTAGAAAATAATGATTAGACTAAATCATCGTACCATTTATTCTTTGCACATTCACCCTAAAATCTAGACTAAAATAAAATATCATGAAACAAAAGCAAATACCAAACCATGCACCACTCTAACCTAAAGCTAGAAATGGTGACTCAGTATAATGTGTATGCTTTAAAAGGTTTGTGTGGTATGCTTAGGTGTGGCTTTAAGGTTTAGATTTTTTAAGTATGAAGATGTTCAATTTAGATGGGTGGTTTCATTTAAGTGTTTAGTTGATTTGGGTTGATTTTATTTGATGATTTATTTAAGTTTGAATGAACTTACAATTAATTACTAAGTTGTAAAGAGAGGAAAAAGAGGAGGGAACTTCTCTTTCCTTCCACGCCTTAAGTAATTTCTAAAGTAGATTCATGTTTGATTTTTTTAGTGAATGTTTTATTATGTGTTTTAATTAATTTTAAGTTTAGATCAACTCTAAACAAACATATCCAAAAAGAAATGCATTTTAAGATTAAGTAAAGTGAATTAATATCATAAAACACACAACACTTTTTTTCTTTCCCAACATGTATAACATACATATGAATGAATCCTAAGCATGTTTATACATACAAGTGAGGATGTTTAGAACACTTCCATGATGAATGCTAAGTGATATTACTTAAGAAAATTTGGATGCTTTATGATGCATGATTTTCATTTAGTAGAAAAGGGTTGTTCTTTTATCCATTTTTCATATGCACATGTGTATGTATGAAAGACATAAGTGAGTACGACGCCATTGTTAGAACCAAGGGTGTAAGATACAAGACCAACTTAGGCCTACTTAAAGCCTCACAACCTCGAGGTTATCCATACTAATATACTACTTTCCTTAAATACATATGCATGTACAAAAGAAATAAATGGAAAAAAAGAAAGATGCAAAAGTTTATGTTTATTTGATTTTTGGTTTGATTATTTAATTTATATGTGTGATGTGGAATTCCTTCTTAAGTCACTACATAGGAGTGTATAGGAATGGGTTTAAGCAAGTGTTGTGTCATTTTGAAATAGACTATACACTTTGCAAATCCTATGCAATTCTATGTTAAGAAAGAGATGGAGAAGAAAAGCCACATAATACATATCTTTATATTTCTCACATGCAAGCTTATAAATAATTATAAGTAGCATAACTTTCAGTTTTGATGTTTGATTTATAGATTTTGAAAATAATTTTAGATTTAATAGTGATAATGACCATTCATATTCTTGCTTTAGCCAAAAATATGCAATTTGACATAAAGATAATATTTCATTTTAATTTTGATTTTTAAAAGGAATGAATGCATGATTTTCATATGACATACACATTTAGCATGCTAGAAAAGAAATAAAGTGATGAAAGCAATGCAAATTCATTCACCCTAATTAATTCTTAAAGACAATCCTAGGGAATAGAATTATTTAAAGTAAATCAAATTTATTTTAAAGAGAGTTTGAATTTTGTTTGAGTTTGATTTCAGTTTAAGAAATGTGAGAAGTTTGCTGGTTCTAATACATTCCCACATATGTATGACATTTTAGTTTAATTTTAGATGAATAGATGATTTTTATATTTTGATTAGGTTAAGGTGTACATTAAGTGTATTAATTACCCCTTACCTATACCACTTTAACATACTTAATCAAATAATTATGAGTCAATGATATGACATTAAATTATACAAGGAATTTAAATTAGCAATGCACCTAGGAAGAAAAGGCCTAATGCATTTGGCTTACAATTAATGATTAATTAAGCTAAAGGGTTTAAGTTAAGTACTTTCATAACCCTTCCCACACATGTAAGTTGGATTTTGATTTCCTTAAGCCACTTAGGTTATTGAACACCTAAACATCTACCCAAGATGGATTGATTAGGTTCTGGAAAGTTTTGAAAATTTTATTAAATTAATTAAATAAGTGATTAGGGGATTAGCCCTTAATTAAGTTTGGATTAAGGAAGGAAAGGGGTTTAGGGAATGACTTAGGAAAAATTCCCCAAATCCATTCCATAAACCTCTTCTCTACTTTAGCAATCCTAATAAACTAAATAAAGGGATTAAATTATTATTCACATGCATATTTAATCTTAATTACATTAAGAGAGTGATTAAGGATTCATAGATTCATCCCCCTAATTAATCCATCAATATCCCAAGAAAATTGGGGGAGGTAGAAGTCATCCACCTAAATGCACGTGAGAAATTTGGAATTAATTAGTGGGATAATTAGGGTTATTAAGTTTTCATTAAAACCCTAATTAAGTAAAATACACTATTCAAAATCTAGTGAAATTAATTTTAGAGTATTCTACTCTAAATTATCTTTCCAATGCTTTTTAGTTTGTATTTTTAGGATTTTTCTAGAATTAGTTATGAAATTATAAAGTTTTCATGATTAAGGGCAATTAAATAAATCCCCTAATTAAATAGTTAATCCCGTCGACGCAACGTGGAGGCTGACGCTGCACCCACTTTTCACGTGTCATGATGGGAGAGGCTATTTAAGTTGTCACATTATAGCACCGCATCAGCGGTGACGCTACGCGCTTTCTCCCCATTCGCCCGATCAAAGATCGGACAACTGAGATCAAGCCCGCGCACTTAATGGGGGAAATCAAAGGATCTTAAGCATCTTGATCATGGTCATCCATGTAAAACATGCGGATGGATGACCCATGATCCATCCCTGAGTTCTTCTATGGGAAAACTGGAGCCGTTCACCTTCCATGGCATGATCTAAGCTCAATTGAGCTCAAATTGAACCCAAATTCAACCCACACCATCATCATGAAGGGAAAGCACATCCAACAACTAACTTTGCTTAAGATGAAAATACACATCACAAAAGACCACACACTCTCTAATTTAAGCTCAGTTTAATGGCAAACCTCTCCGGTGCTTGAGTTCGATGAGGTAGCTTCATCTAGTAGAGATGAAGCCCTGTTGAAGATTTGAGGTGGTTTGGTTGATTGGATCTTCCTATGGACCAAGCTCCCCTTCAAGTGGGCTCGACCTTAACCAAGAGCACTCTTCCCTTACTTGGAGAACTTGTGTGAAGGCTTGTGTGAGCTCGACTGAGTTCCCTCAAGGTGCTTGCAAAGTGAATTGGACTGAATTTGAGTATTGGCTAAGTTGGATTTCCTTGCTACTTCCCCTATTTTTGGCTTAGAGAAGCCGAGAATGGAGAAGTTGAATTGGCTCTAGGAAGCTTGGAGATGCTCTGGAATGCTAGCTTTGACTTCCTATTACTCAATCGAATGCAAGAGAGGTGAGTTAGAATGAAATTAGGGGGAGTATATCTCCCCCTTGAAGGATCGGACAACCACAAGCTCCTTTGCCATTTTTATCCGTTTGACCCTATTCAATGGGTTTTTTAGGCTGTTAGGACTTGCACATGGTTTGATTTTAAGTGTGGAGTGGAGTAGTGAAGCTCCCATGTGCCTTAATTGAGTGGAGGAGGGATCCCATGTGCTTAATTTCAAGTGGGTGGTCGATTTTTTGCATTAGGTTGGGTTGAGCTGACTCAAACCCATTGGGTCATGTGCACCATGTCCATTAGTGACCATTTTGTCCACTAAGAGGGTGTCAAGTATCCATGAAAAGGAATTGACCAGATTCCAAGTGATTTTGATTTTAGGTTACCCTATGACCTAGGTTAAAATGGTCATTTGACCTTGATTTTTGTTTGAATATGTTTGCTATGATTGAAAAATGGGTTGGACCAAGTTTCAATGAATTTGGAGTTCATTTGATATGATTTGGCTCATGCTGACCCATTTAGGTCAAAATGGGTCAACTTGGGTCAAGTTGACCAATTGGTCAAATTAGGTCAAACCAAGGGTTGGGTCAAGTTCATATGACCATTTGAAATATTTTGGCATCTTTGGTTTGGTTCAATTTGGTTTAGATTTGGTTTTGGATCACTTGATTTGATTTAGGTAAAATTGGTTAAGTTGACCAATTTGGGTTAGTTCATCGGTTGGTTTAGGTTTAGTTGATCATTTGAAATGGATTGGTATCTTTGTTTCCAATCAATTTGGTTTATATTTGGATTTGGCTCAATTTGACCTTTTAGGTTAAGTTGGGTTCAAGGTCAATTGGGCTAGTTGGGTTCAGTTGGCCAATTGAGGCTTTGGTCAAGTTCAACAATCACTTTAGAATGAATTTAACCCATTGGTTTCAATCAATTTGGCTTAGATCAAGTTTTGACATATTTTGACTTTTTAGGTCAAGTTGGGTCGACTTGGGTCAAGTGGACAATTGGGCTAGGTTAGGCTCAAATGATGACTTGGTCAAGTTCAAATATTGATCATGAATGAGTTTTGATTAATGATTTCAATCAATTTGGCCTATGGTGGATTTTGGCTAGTTTAGGTTTCATTTTGGCTAAGTGTTGACTTGGTCAAACCTTAGGTTTGGCTTGGTTTGACCCAATTTGAGTGATTGATCATCTTGTGATGATTATTGCTCACAATGCGAGGCTTAGTTGGGCTTAGTTCAATCCAATTTGGGTAGGATTAGAATTTAGCTCAAAAGGGGTACTTTAAGTCACTTTGGGTCAAGTGGAGCTTAAGTAGGTTAAATGGCTGGTCAAAGCCTGATTTGAGTTTGATTGAACTCACATATGGACTTATGATTAAGATACAAATCCATTTACAAGAGATTTGAAGTCAAATGGGTTTTGATTCATTTGACAATTTCAAGTTCAAAGGGTGAACTTGAGTTTGACTTGGGTTTGATTTTTTGAATTTAGTTTTGGTTTAGTGATTGAAGTTTATGTTTATATTTGGATTCATGATGGTATGATTGATTGAATTATGAAGAAAAATCAAGGGTTTGGCTTGATTTGAAGTTGATTTGGCTAAGTTCAAGAATTTGACTTGAAAGGCTTAGGTTGAATTTTGATTGAATTTGGATTGGAGTTTTGAATTGATTTTTTGGATTGATAATTGAAGTTTATGTTCATATTTAGATTCATGATTGAAGGATTGATTGAATCATGAAGAAAAATCAAGAGTTTGGCTTGATTTGAATTTGATTTGGCTAAGTTCATAAGATGAGATCAAAATGACTTAGGAAAAGATTTTTGGATTTTGATTTAGATTTTTGGGTTATGATTTGAATTTTTGGGTTTAATTTGATTGATTTGAATTTATCATTTATATATGTGAATATAAATGAGAATATAAATGGGTTATGAGTAAATTTCTTGAGTTTGAATTGATTTGGATTTTATTTGAGCTAAGTCCATAAGGTGGAATGAAAGGGACTTAGGAAATATTTTTGGAATTGGATTTAAATCATAAGCTTCAATCACTTAGAATTGATTTGAGTTTGAGAAAATCAGTTTAGTTGGAATTGATTTAAGTTTTGTATGTTGATTTGATTTGGAATTTGGAGTTGGTTTAGACTTGATTTGGAATTTGACTTGAAGGAAGAAAGTGAGGAATTTGGTTCAAGCTATAGGGTAAACAAACTTTTCTAACACCCCTAAGGCATAACCTATTCCTATGACTAACTCTTCTAAGTCTCTAGGGTTAGGTTGAGTGTCCACCAAATCACTAGATGTGTCTTAAGATTAACGAATTCTTAAAGTCTAAGAGAAATCTATGTCTAAGATGGAGGGGTTGAGAGCTCATCCTAAAAATGAGGTCAACAATAGCCAATGCTATCCAGATGGTTGGCATGTTGGTCCATGATTTTGTCATAGTTTGACATTACTTTCGCACCTCTCTGTGTTGTGAAAGGACAAGCATTCATGGATTTCTTAGCAGCACACCCACTTCATACTGACTCTCCGCTTAGTGATGACCTCCCCGATGAACAAATTATGAACTTAGGGAACACTAGCATTCGCCGTTGGGAGATATACTTTGATGGTGCGGCTTCCTATCAAAGAGGAGAAGAACCATAATATACTATTCCAGGAAAGGCATGGGTAGGAGCGATTCTCCTAACTCTGGACTATGATGTGATGAGATTATTATATCACCTATCAAATCCTTGCACCAATAATGAAGCCGAATATAAGGCTTTGATTTCCAGTCTAGAGTTAACCATTACTCTAAGCATCCAGAACATCAACAACTTTGCAAATTCTCAGCTAGTCATCAATCAAATCGTTGGGTCCTCCAAGGTTCTAAAGCCTAAGCTGCATCTCTACCATAAGTTACTATGGAGTTGTTGGCCCAAATCCTAGAAGTTACCATTTACAAATTCCTTGAGGAAAAAAATTCTATAGTAGATGCTTTAGCCAAACTTGCCAAGGTGTTGCCATGTCCTGAAGATGAGTTCATATCAATAAGAGTCCAAAATAGACAAGTCTTATCCCTTATTGATACTGAACTTATCGAAAAGTACTTTCTTGAAGGGAAGATTGCCATTTCCAAGAAGGATGAGGAGCTAGATTGGAGGCAACTATTCATGGATTACCTGAATAAAGGCAAACTACCTCAAGAGAAGTCACAAGCTCATTAGATGAAGCTAAGGGCACTTTCCCTTATGGATGGTGTTTTATACCGGCGGTCCTTCGATGATATGTGGTTACATTATTTAGATAAATATGAAGCCCATAAGATCATGATTGAGGTACACTCAAGATTATGTGGAGCTCACCAATTCGGTCTGAAGATGAAGGTCAAGATCAAGAGACTAGGATATTACTGGCTGTCGATGATCACAGATTGCATGGATGTAGCTAGGCGATGTCACCAGTGTTAAGTACACGGTGTGGTCCTTCACCAACCACCCAACATTCTACATCCTACATTGGCCTCATGGCCATTCGAGTGTTGGGGTACAGACATAGTGGGTCAGATTGATCCTCCTTCTTCCAAAGATCATCAGTTCATCCTAGCTACTACCGACTACTTTTCCAAATGGGCAGAGGCGATTCCACTTAGAGAGGTAACTAACTCAGCACGTGCTCTAGTTTTTAGAAACAATATCATATATAGGTTTGGGGTGCCTCGATGAATTATATTCGACAATGGTATTGCATTCAAGAGCACTAAGATCAATAATATTGCCCAAAGACATAGCATAGATTCGAGATATTTTACCATCTACTACCTAAGGGAAAATGGCTTGGAAGAGCTCAAAGGTTTGGAGGAGAGACACCTACGAGCATGCCAAAACCTCGAGTTATATAAAGCCAAAATGATTCAAGCTCACAACAAGTTGGTCCATCCTAGAATTTTTCAATTAGGAGAGCTTGTTTTAGTTCTAAGGAGACCAATTATTGCCTGTTGCAAGATGGAAGGAAAGTTTGAACCCACGTAGGAAGGCCAATTTTCCATAGAGAAGACCTACCAAGGAGGATTATATCAGCTCATCAATCATAAGGGAGACTGTCCGATTCATCGAATCAATGGGATCTACCTAAAAAAATATTACCCATAAATCATGTTTAAAAATAATCATCAATGAAAATTCCATTTCAAATTCAATCTCTTCCATATTGAGAACCTCTCTATTTTTCAATCCGCCATGATGTGTTTAGGATAGGTGTAAGAATCTCGAGTGGCATCCTATCCTTTATTAACACAACATGAATACAAACTACACACAAACACATAAAACAAACACATATCTCTTGTCTCAGGTTGGTTAGCTCTACCCTACATCCGGTAGGCTATCCTTTTGTATTTTTAAATTTGAGATAGGTCAAGGCTGATATAGCCCCTTCTTAGTGGGTCCATCACACACTGATGAGGTCCATAAATTAAATCTATCGATCGAGTTCACATCCCTGGCATATATACCATCAAATCAAACTAATCAAAATAAATCAATTCAAATAAATCATATTAAATCAAATCAAATTAATCTTGACTAATCTTGAGTTAAGGTAAGATCCCTAACGACACTCTCTTAGTAGTCGCCTTAGGTCAGGTTTGATCTATTGTGCATCCAACAGGTTACCCCAATAGTTGTTCCCCACTTTGGAAGATGTAAGTATGCTATGCTTTCTTCCTAGCATAGTTGTTGCACACCAAAAGGTAACCCTTAGGTTGGCTAGCTCTACCCCATAGCCGGTAGACTATCCCTTTAAATTTATAACTTTGAGATAGGTCAAGGTTGATATAGCCCCTTCTCAATGGATTTATCACACACCGATAGGATTAATAAATTAATCCAAATTAAAATTAAACCCAATCTGATTCTTCCCCACTGGAGCCAAATGACACTCCTCCCTCAGTGGAGCCCATGATAAAACAAATAATCAAACAATCATATTTAAAATCAAATTCAAACCTTCATATTCCCTAGCAGATACACCCCCAAACAAATAATATTTGAAATTAAATAGAAATCCATGTCTCCAGTGGATAACATGAACTTGCTTCCCTATTGAAAGGTTCACATACACAATCCCTATAGATTCTAGCTCATATCCTTAGCGGATATGCCTTTCCATCAATCAATTAAGATAGAACAAATTAAAATTATTTCAATCTTGATCCCCAATAGATTATAGATTTTTATCCCTAGAGGATCTTTTTACCATAAACCATGTAATCCAATCAAACAAATTTAATCTTGATCCCCTGTGGATTTTCTTCTCTTATGCCCCTAACATAAGTTGAGCTACATTACACTAAGATTGTGATTCTATCTACTTTTTAGGTTTATGTGTAGGTTTAGCACTTACAATCCCGTGGACATTGCTGATCATCTCAATCAACGCCAATACGTGCGGTGTGCCTTATCAGTTACACCACACCTATTGGGGTTCCTTTTGTCGACCTCACTTTTAGACTGAGGATTAAATCTTCCCATGTTAGACTTAGGATTCTTCTAGACACTAATACTTCCCTAGTCATAAGACACTTCTAGCAACTAGGTAAACACTTAACCTAATCCTAGAGACTTAGAAGAGTTAACCATTGGGTTAGGTTATGCCTTAGAGATTATGGGGATTCACCTACCCTATAACTCAAATCCAATCCATGTTCACCTTCTCGAACCCAACCTTAAGTTCAATTCAAACATTGAACTGAAATCCCAATCCAAACCTAAATTCCAAAACCAAATAATTAAAGCCCATGATCAAATCCAAACTTGAAATCCTTCCTAAGTCCTTCAAATCAATTTCATGAACTTAGCCCAAATCCCATCCAAATTAAGGCAAAATCAATTGATTTTCTCATAGTCAATTTATATCTTCAATCATATTCATAAATATAAACTAAATCTACATTCAAAAGATCAAAACTAAATCAAACTAAATCAAATTAAATCAAGATTCTTTCTAAGTCATATGAATCAAGCACATGGGCTTAGCTAAATCTTAATCCAAATCAATCCAAACCCCATTGATTTTCTCATGGATTAATCATATCTTCAATCATCTTTACAAATTTAAATCAAATTTATAATCACATGACCAAAACTAAATCAAACTAAATCAAACCCTTCTCTAAGCCCTCTGACCTACCTTCATGAGCTTAGCCAAATCTTAATCCAAATCAATTCAAACTCAATTGATTTTCTCATAAATCAATCATATCTTCAATAATATTCGCAAATATAAATGAAATATATATTTAAATCATCAAAAAATAAATCAAAATCCAAACTTAAGCCACATGACCCAACTCCATGGACTTAGCCAAATTCCTTCATTCCAATCCAAACTCAATTGATTTTCTCACAAATCAATCATATCTTTAATCATATTCACAAATATAAATGAAATCTACAATCATTAAGCCAAACCAAAATAAACACAAGTCGAACCTAACTTAACCCATTTGACTTAAAATATTCAAATGAACTAAAATCCGTTTGAACTCAAACCAATTGCAAACAAATTTATATATCATTCCCAAATCTATGTATAAACTCAACTAAATCAAACTCAACACCAAATCATCTCAACTAAATCAATTGGTCCACTTGACCCAAATTGGCCATTTTGACCTATTTGAGCCAAGTTACAATCCTACCCAAATTGGATTGAACCAGGCCCACCAAGACCTCCTATCATGATTGTTGATCACCCTAGGTTGATCAATTATCACAAATTAGGTCAAACCATGTCAACTTGGTCCTTTGACCAAATCAATCCCTTAACCCATATGAACCCAAATTAGCCAACTTGCAACCCAAGCCAAATCCCTTGAAACCAATGATTCATATAAAGTCAAAATCAAGATTTGAACATGACTTGACCTTCAATTGAGCCAAACCAAACCCAATTGGCCCTCTTGACCAAAGTTGATCCAAATTGACCTAAAAGGCCAAATTGGAAATCAAATTGATTAGATCCAATGGCTCAAGTTTATTCCAAATTGGTTGTTGAACTTGACCAAAGCCATGATTGGACCCAATATTGACCCAATTGAATCTAATTGACCCACTTAGCCTAAATTGACATAAAGGATCAAATTGGCCTAAATGAAAACCAAATCTAAATTGATTGAAACCAAAGCCTACTATCATCTTCAATTGGTCAACCACACCCAAACCAACACCTAACCTAAGATAATTTGATTAATTTGGTCAAATTGGTCAACTTAACCCATTTGACCCATTTGAACTCAAATGAGTCAAAATCAAATCTAAGTGAAATCAAACCAAACCAATGACACTAATACATCCCAAATGATCAAATGAACTTGACCAAATAAACTTCAAATGAACTCCAAATCACTTGAAATTTGGGCTAACCCTCTTTTGACTCATTTCAAATCTGCCCAAATCAAATCCATTGCTAAATGATCATGATACCCCTGGGTCTAGGGTATCACATAAGATAAATCATAATGTAAATGATCATTTTCGTTCCTTGGCTACTTGACACTCTCCCAATGGTCCACTTAGGCAGCTAGGACACTGCCTAACATGACCCAAGAGTTGGTTAGATTGGCCATGACCCATGGGATGTGAAATCACCTCACCCTTCCCATTGGTGCATATGGAAGCTCAAGGACACCTATTTCCTCCCTTGGTAGCAACTCCCACACCATTACCCAACTGAACTGAGCCACCTCATTCACTCCTTGCCACCCACGACTCCCAGAGATGGCTAGACGATCACAAAAATCCAAATCAGGCTGAGCCATCTCATCAAGTGGTTGGGGTATACACCCCCTCATTCCCACTCAAACACATATGAAATCATTCCTCAAGGCCCTAGCTACTCGAGATGAGCCAACAGAGCCTCTTCCCAGAGTTTCAAAGCCTTCCCGAGCTTCCAAATGCATTCCCGCTCGTCCTAAAATAGGGCACTCCTCCATTCGATCCCATTTGCTCAAACCTCCACCAAAGTCAAATTAACTTTCCACGCACCTTCTCTAGAGCTCATCGAGCAAGAACGACCACCTGCCCTCTCACCGAACGCGGTGACTTAGATCGAATCGAGCTCGCTTCGCCAGGTATTCCGGAATTATGCCAAATCAAGGCTCATATCGATTAGTAGGGCTTCGTCTCAATTAGGAGAAGCTTCCTCAATCATTTGTAGTGCCGATCTTGAGCTCCGACGAGCTATGCCATTAAAATTGAGCTCCTTATGAAATTTTGTATGAGCTTTTTGAGGGAAATGTGCATCTTGTGTGATCTTGACCTTTGGATCCCCTCTGATCAATGTTGTGAACGTGTAGGATCCATTTGGAGTCGATCCAAGTTCGAGTGAGCTCAGATCATGTGAGCAATGGCATATAGACTCTGTTCTCCCTCGCTCACATAATGATAGATCACACACCACCCATTCTGCTTGATCGGAACAGATGGTCAGGATTAGATCTGCTAGA
The DNA here is from genome assembly GCA_021442155.1 of Cymbidium sinense. NCBI lineage: Eukaryota > Viridiplantae > Streptophyta > Magnoliopsida > Asparagales > Orchidaceae > Cymbidium > Cymbidium sinense. The sequence continues at coordinate 70,926,103 of CM038228.1, read as the reverse complement.
TCGATCTGATTTAATCCCTTTGCACCATAGGATTAATCGTGGTTGTCTGATCTTAGATCGGATGGCACATGAGAAAGTACGTCCCGCAGCTGCCATGCAAGCCCTGACAAAGATAAATTTAAATAACTAATCCTGTGAAGCCACATGGAAAGCGCGCCGCGTTAACGTGCTACGTGGAAAAATGGCATTAGGCTTTAATTAGGCTTAATTATTCATTTTTAATTTCTGAAACTTCTAAAAATTATAATAAATCATAGAAAAATTGTAAAGATGCAAATAAATACTCATTTTAAAGGTATTTCAGGGGAGAATTAATTAAAATTAATCCTGATTAATTTTGAATAGTAATTAAAGCTTAATTAGAGTTTAATTACAAAATTAATTAGCTTAATTACTACTTAAATACTTGAGTAATTAATCCAAAATTTTGTGGGTTAATTTAATGGAATGATTTCTTCCTCACATGAACTTCTTGGGATTTATTGCTTACTTAATTAGAGGAATTGACTAATTAAGCTCTATTTACTCTCTTAATTTAATTAATGGTTAATTAATCCCATGAACAATATCAAATTAGCTAATTAAGTTTATTAATTACTATCCAAGAATTAATGGATTAAGGAATGGGGTTGGGACCTCTTTCCTAGCCTCTTTCTCTAAGTTGACTTCATTTTTCAAAAATAGATTAATTAAGGCCTAATTAATTAATTAAATTGCTTAATCAATTAAATTAAAATCATAATCATGTTAAACTTTGATTAATTAAATCTCAGGTAGATCTTTAGGTGTTTAACAACCTAACACTATTTAAGGAAATTATGGTTAACCCATATGTGTTTGGAGGCCCAAAGAGTACTTAATTAAGTTCCTTAACTTAATTAACCATTAATTATGAACCAATTGCATTAGGTCACTTTTATTTCTTAGGTTCATTGCTAATTTAATTCCCAATTCATATGCATATCATGTTGGCTCATGATTATTTGGATAATTATATTAAGGTAATATAGGAAAGGGTTAATTAATGTATTTGATGCATGTTATAACCTAATTAACTCATTAAATCAACTTAATAACATTTCATTAAATTAAATCAATTAAAAAACATGGGAATGGGTTATGATCAACAAACCTTTTCTCACATCCTTAAATCAAATCAAAATGTGAAATTAAAAATCATATTAAGAAAGCTTTGGTTTATTTTAAATGACTTTATTTAATATGATTATCCCATGAATTAATTTGATTGAATGAAATCATGTGTTTATGTTTATTTATTCTTTTCCAATCATGTTAAATGTTGTATGCCATTTGAGATCATACATTCATCTTTTCAAAATTAATCGAATCAAATGATTTTTCTTTTATGACAAACTTGCATGTTTTGGATTAATTTATAATTTGCATGGCTATTATCACTAATAAATTCAAATTATTTTTTTAAAAGTTTATAAATTAATTACATTGATTAGAGTGATAGTAGTTATGAATACATATATGTTTGCATGTGCTTATAACTTAGGTATGTGAAGTAAAGCTTTATTTTTTCTAATTCATGTGTAGTTTTACATGTATTTGAATGTTAATAAGTATGTAGTCTGGACATCTCAGAAATACATGGCTTTAGTTATCCCCAAGGAGGTCATTTGATTACCTCACTTCCTTGGTTTAATAATGACACATACTTGTTTGATTTTATTTATATGTGTTTCTATATTAGATTTTGGATGAAACTTTTCTTCACATACATAAATGATTCAATCAAATAGAAATGTAAGTTTTAGATGATTTTCTTCCTCTTACTTACATATACATTTATGTGTGGTGAGATAGCAAAGTATAATCTATATATCTCGAGAATATGAAGCTTTAGCTAGACCCAAGGAGGTAATTTGATTACCTTACTTCCCAGGCTAACAAAGGCACACACTTGCTTATTTCTTTTTACGTGTGCATGTATGTGTAGCTAAAAGATGAAAATCCCTCTTTCTATTAAAAGTTCATGCATCTATAATCGATGATGTGCTTTGTTTAATTAGTCATGTGATTTGGAGCTCTCTTTCTTACCTTGATGTATATAAATTTACATACCTTTGAATGCAAATGGATATATATTTTGGACATCCCGAGAACACGAGGCTTTAGCTAGCCCTAAGGAGGTCATTTGATTGCCTCACTTTCCTAGTTAACAATGATACATACCTATTTAAATTCACCCCTATGTATTTTTGTATAAGAATCTAGAAAGTGCTTTAAATCTACATATACTAAATAATTCAATAAAAAAAAGATAAATTTGAAGTACACATATATATCCATCATTTAAGTGTGTTAAAACATGTTGTATGTATAGATATGCTAAATTTGAAATCATGTGCATGTTACATGTGATGGAAAGGAATGAGTTAATATATGTCATGTGATAGTAATTTAATTAGATTAATCTTAAGGCACCTTTCATATCGAATAGAGTTATTTAAAGTGAACATAAACTTAGTATTAATTTAGAAATATATAATTAGCCATTCACTAAAGAGAACTAAATCAAATTAATATACTTTAGAAAGTGGCTTAAAGTAATGATCAAAGAGGGCAATACTCCTTCTTCTCTTTATAACACTTAGTTGCTAAGTGTAAATCACGTGAAACAAAACAAAATATAAATTAAAATCCTCAAATAAACTAAATAACTTGAAGTGAAACCAACCTTTTATGCTAAATTAAATCCTTCCAAACTTAGAAAAACATAACTTTAATTCTTAGTAAGATATATCACACAAACCTTAACAGACACATTAGAACTAAGTCACCACTTATAGTCCTAAGTTAAGACGGTGCATGATGTGATGTACATTTTATTTTGTGATGTATTATTTTAGACTACTTGTTAGGGTGTATGCTTTGTAGACTGAATGTTAGGCCATTCTTAGCCTAATCATATTTTATATAGAGGATTATGCTTAAGAGGATGTTTAAAAAAATGCAAATGTTCTTGTTGGTTAGAAAAATTTCTATATGGTCGCCTTCCTCTATGGGTGAAAAAGCAAGAATATAAAAATTCATCTTTTTGGGTTGCCAAGCAGATCCGCAGATGTGCTTATTCAGGTGATCGGATACTTCATCAAGGAACAATATACTATCTCAGGAGATAGAAGTCACTACCCTTTAATGGACCTAATCACCCCAATAAAGAGTCCTAAGGATAATGGGTCTACATATGTACTCGAGATTCTTCCCCTACTTTATATGAAAAAAAGTAAAACAGGGTTTATTTTAAATCGGGTTCATTAAGTTCCCTACAGGGGCAAGCCCCCATAGTTAATTACAGCCTAAGGGATGGGATCCCTTAGGAATACTCACGATTAAGGTCAATGATCATTGTCTTCAAAGATTTCAATAGGAAAGGACTATCAATCGATTAGTTCATTTTTGAAAGATTAAATGGGATTGATCAAATTGAGGGAGTTATTATCGATGTCAAAAGAAAGATAAGTAGGAGATGGCCACGTTGCTAGGAAGCCTAGCGAGCATCTCAAACTATCCTATGATTGGGCTTTACATTTTTGAAATTGATTTAATTTATTTGAGTTGAATTTTTTATTAGAAATTTAGGACTTTATGATTCCATAACACAAGATTAAGGAAATATCAAAGAGGTGAGGATTTAAGCTTATGGCCCACAAAGGGGAGAAGCAACCTCAGAACTTAAATCTAGGGAGCTTTGGCGAGAGCCGAAAGCACAACCTAAATCTGAGGCTAAAATGGGTATTTGGTTCGCCTCCACAAGAGAGGATAAACCACTCGACTGCTTGGACTTACAATTGCCTAAGGGTGGCTGCCAATTAACTTCTCCTATGATTTTAAATTTATGTAGGCAAGTCATATATTTATGCAAGATAGCTAGGCTGTTATTTATTTAGAAAGAGACTAAGTCCTTAAACTCACTCCCTAAAGAGACAAGATCATGTAAGGATATACTTCAAATGACCTAAATCTAATGCAATTCAGATTTCATTTTATTTATATTTTTGGACTATTATTTTGACTCAGGCTAATAGGATTCATATGCATAATGCATGAGAAATGAAGTTATTGGACAAAATTAGTGAGAAGGGAGGAGGTGTGTTTCCACCATGGCTCTTAAAGGTCAAGCCAAGTTTCTCTGGAAAAGGTGGAAGCCCTCTAATCAAGAGTGAAAATAATATGCATTTGTGCATGATGTTATAAAATAAATACTCATCCAACTAAGGGTTTGCTAATTCTTTTATCTTGATTTTAAACCTAAGCTTGAGGTGAGGTTATGAGTTCTTTATTTCTTGTTTTGAGTTGTTATGTTTGGTAAAAGATTTATTTTTTTCTAAGAGCCTAATCCACATCCAGGCCATAGATAAAACAAGAAAGAAACTAGGAAAAAGATGCCACTTCATGCACAAGCTAAACAAATCATCAATCAATTTATAAAGCTAATCGCAAAAGAATAAGAGACCATTATGGTTGGGCACCACCGCAAAACTCCAAAAATAAATTGGGTAGCCAAGCTCTACCCTTATAGAACTCAAATTACAAATGAATTAAATACAATTAAGCAAGGAATTCATTATTATGGGGTCTTCAAGCTTCATTTCTTCATTCTTCTTTTCTTCTTTCTTCTTCTTTTCTTCTTTAGTTTCTTCTTTTGGATGGTTGGAAGGTAGATACTCCCAAAGCTTCACAAGGTGCACAAGATGAGATCTTATGACCAATGTTCATCCTAATCCCCATAACAATCATTCTAAAATCCTAATTGCTAAAATTTACATGGAAGGAAAGGAATGAAAATTTAACTAACACCTATAAAATAGAGATTAGCTTAAACAAATCACACAAATCCCAAGCTTGTATATTGGACTTAACACCCCACACATGGGTGACTAAGTCCACCTGGCCTATTGGATTATGCTTAGGGGTATAAGCACCTGCATAGCAAAAGCATTTATATTTAAATTTGTTACAGCGCCCCTTAAGCACAATCCTCTACAGAAAATAATGGTTAGACTAAGATCACCCTACCATTCATTCTACATACATACAACTAAACATCTAGTCTAAAACATGTATCACAAAACAAAAGCAAGCATCAGACCATACACTTCACTAACCTAAAAGCTAGAAGTGGTGACTTAGCCTAATGTGTGTGCTTTGGAGGTTTGTGTGGCATGCTTAGCTTATGTCTTTAAGTTAGAATTTTTTAAGTGTGAAGCATGTTCAACTTAGAAGAGGATTTAATTTAAGTGATTTAATTATTTTGGGTTTATTTTATTTCATGTTTTGATTAGGTTCAAGTGAATCCTACAATTAATTACTAAGTTACAAAGAGAGGAAAAGTGAAGAGAACTTCTCTTTCTTTCCCTAACCTAAGTAATTTATAAAGTGGATTCAAATTTTAGTTTTGTTTAGGATATGGAATTAGGCAAGTGTTTGGTTCTTTTCAAGTAAACCACACACCTTGCCAAATCCTATTCAAAATATACTAAAAGAGAGGAGAAGGAAAACCTACACTAAACACATTCTTATATCTTACTCACATGCAAGCTTATAATTAAAATATAAGTAACACACTTTCAGTTTTGCTAATTGATTCATATATTTTTGAAAATAATTTAAAATTAATATTGATAATAGCCACTAATATATTTTTTTACTTGAGCCAACACATGCAATTTTGACATAAAGGAAATATTTTTATTTTAAATTTGATTTTCAAAAACATGGGTGCATGAAACCATATGACACACATATTTAGCATGTTGGGAAAGAACTAAAGAAATGAAAGCATGTAAATACATTCACTTTAATTAAATCCCAAAGACAATCTTATGAAATAAGAAAGCTTAAAGTAAATCAAATTTCATTTAATGTGATTTTTATTTAAGTTTGAGTTTGATTTAATTTTTAAAAAGTGAATTTAGATTGCTATTCCTAACCCATTCCCACATGCATTTAACATTTTTGTTCAATTTTTATATGATTAAATTCATTTTAGATTTTGATTAGGTTAAGGAATGAATTAAACATGTTAATTAACCCTTACCTACACCACCTTATATAATTAACCAAATAATTATGAGTGAGATGACATAAAACAAGGAATTTAAATTTGTCATGCATAAGGGCTGCAATTTGGCTCATGGTTAATGGTTAATTAAGCTAGTTTCAAATTTATTGAGTTTTGAATTTCTTATTGAACTTAGGCTCTTGAACACTCATCAAAAGTAGATTAATGAAGTTTTGAAAAGTTTTAAAATTTTTGAAATTAATTAGGATTAATGAATTAATTAAGAGAGGATTAAGGAAGGAAAAATGGGTTTAGGGAATAGCTTAGGGAAATACCCCCAAATTATCCCCTAAGCCACCAATTAACTGGATCAAACCTTAATCAACTCCAATAAGGGATTAAAACACTAATCAAATCCTTAATTATCCTTATTTACATAAATGGGGTAATTAGGAAATGCATTTGTATTTCCCCTAATTAAGCCTTCAATAAATTCTAAGAAAATTAGGAGAGACAGATGTCATCCCCTAAAACATACCGAAGAAGTTTGAAATTAATCAAAGGATTAATTAAGGCATAATTAGCAAATTAAGATTTCTATTAAAACCTAAAATCAGAGAAAGATACAAATCAAAATCCACTAAGTTAAATTTTAGAAAATTTTAAATTGAATTCTCTTTTAGTGGCAATTTACCTCATATTTTTCTAATTTTTATTTACAGAGATATGAATTTTTAAACTGAGAGGATTAATTAGAATTAATTAAACCCTAATTAAATCCTTTAACCCTTAGAGATACCGGCGGCGGTGTGCACTTTACACTGTGGTGGCCATTACTTAAATGTCTTTATGGCTAGCATGGTGGAGGTATGCGGTTTAGCATCCGCCATTCGATCAAAGATCGAACGGCCAAGAATAACCCCATGAATTTAAAAGGTTAAATGAAATATAAAATGTGCATTTAATCTCATCCGTCCATCCAAAACATGCGGATGGACGGCCAGAGATCCATCCCAGCTTATGAATGTAGAATGATCCATGATAGCCATCAAGCTTCGATTAAGCTCGGATTAGGATAAAATTTTGCACACACCATCACAAATCATAGAATATCACATCCAATGGTGAAATTCTCATGCCATTACACTTTCTTTCACAAAAGACCAACACCCCTTAAGTCTAGTGATCAAAAAATGGCATACCCCACCAGAGGTGACAACCGATGCTCGATTTCCTTAGAGGAGCTTCATTTGGTTGAGACGAAGCTGTGGTGAGAGATTTAGCTCTTGAGGTTGAGTAGTTTGCTCTATGGACCAACCCCTCCTCCTTGTGAACTCGATTTTGATCTAGGTGAGCCTCTCCTTTGCTTGGAAAGATGTTGAGACTGACTTGATTCTCGTGGAGTGTGCGAGAATTGAAGTGGTTTTGAGTGAAGAGGAAGTTTGAATTTTGATTTATTTTATTTCACTATTCAAAATGAGAATGAGAAAATGGCAAGTCTCAGAGGCTAGATCACTCCATGGCATCCCACACTCTCTTACTCAATCGATGTGAGATATACAAATTGAATTGAATTAGGGGGAGTATATCTCCCCCTATGGCAATCAGATGGTCAAAGCTCTCTTTGCCATTTTAATCTAATTGCTAATATTGAAATGGTTGTTTGGGCTATTAGATGTTGGCACAAGGTTGGTTTGAGCTAAGGAGTGGATTGACAACCTCCCATGTGATTAAAATTGAGTGGTGGGAGGTTTCACACATTGCCAATTTGAGCCATGTGGTCAGTTTTGGCCTTGGGGCCATTTGGGCTGACCCAAACCCATTAGGTTGGGTGCACCACCCTCCATAGGGTTCACTTGACCTATTAGGAAGGTATCAAGTTGATATGAAGAGGACTTGACCAAATTCCCCATGGATTTGACCAAAATTTGTTCTATGGCCTAGGGGTACAATGGTCATTTGGCTAATTTTGGAAATTGGATATGTTGTATATATTGAGAAAATGGGTTTGGCCAAGTTTCATTGGATTTGGAGTTCATTTGATATGGTTTGGCTCATGTTGTCCCATTTAGGTCAAAATGGGTCAACTTGGGTCAAGTTGACCAATTGGTCAAATTGGGTCAAACCAAAGGTTGGGTCAAGTTCACATGACCATTTGAAATGTTTTGGTGGCTTTGGTTTGATTCAATTTGGTTTAGTTTTGAGTTTGGCTCATATGACTTCATTTAGGTCAAATGGGTCAAGTTGACCAATTTGACCCATTTGACCTATTTAAGCTAGGCCATGGGTAGGTTTAGGTTTGGTTAGTCATATGAAGTGGATTAGTATCTTTATTTCCAATCAATTTTGGTTAAGTTTGAATTTGGCTCAACATGACCCCTTCAGGTCAAGTTGGATTCAAGGTCAATTGAGCTAGGTTAGGTTTAGTTGGCCAATTTTGGTCAAGTTCAGCAAGTGATTTGGAATGAAATTTACCCATTAGTTTCAATCAATTTGGCTTTGATCAAGTTTTGACAGATTTTGAGTTTTTAGATCAAGTTGGGTTAACTTAGGTCAAGTGGCTAATTAGGTTAGGTTAGTATCAAATGTTGACTTAGTCAAGTTCAAACATAGTTCATGAATGAACTTAGATCAATGGTTTCAATCAATTTGGCCTATGGTGGATTTTGCCTATGTTAGGTTTCATTTTGGCTAAGTGTTGGTCAACAACCCTTAGGTTTGACTTAGTTTGACCCAATTTGATTGATTGATCATCTCATGATGATTGTTGATCATGATGAGGCATAGGTGAGTTTGATTCAATCCAATTTGGATTAGAATTTGGCTCATAGGGTACTTTAGGTCACTTTGAGTCAAGTGAGCCTAAGTGGGTCAAATGGCTTGGTCAAAGCTTGATTTGAGTTTGACTGAATTTGTGTATGGACTTATGATTGAAATAAAAATCCATTTGCAAGTGGTTTGAAGTCAAATGGGTTTTGATTCATTTGACAATTTCATATTCAAAGGAAGAACATGAATGGATTTGGGGTTTGATTTTTGAATTGGATTCTAATTTGGTGATTAAGTTTGTATTTATATTTGGATTCATGATTGTAGGGTTAATTGAATCTGAAGAAAAATCAAGGGTTTGGCTTGATTTGAAGTTGATTTGGCTAAGTTCAAGATTTTTAATTGAAAGGGTTAGGTTGGATTTTGAGTGGATTTGAGTTTGATTTTTAGGAGTGGTTTTGATTGTTTTAATTTATATTTAATTTATATATGTGAATATAAATGAGAATTTAAATGGGTCATGAGAAAATTTCATGAATTTGGCATGATTTGATCATGATTTTTGCTAAGTCTTTTAAGAGGGAATTTAAAGGACTTAAGAAATTTTTGGAGTTTGGAGCTTGAATTTTTAAATTTGGTTTGATTAATTTATATTTATTTTTCATTTATATATGTGGATATAAATGAGTATATCAATGAGTTATGAGAAAATCTCATGAATTTGAAGTGATTTGATCATGATTTAGGCTAAGTCTTTTAAGAGGGATTTATAGGACTTAGGAAATTTTGGAGTTTTAGATTTGAATTTTTGAATTTGGTTTGATTGATTTATATTTATATTTCATTTATATATGTGAATATAAATGAAAATATAAATGAGTTATGAGAAAATACCATGAATTTGAATTGGTTGATCATAATTTAGGCTAAGTCTTTTAAGAGGGATTTAAAGGACTTAGAAAATTTTGGAGTTTTGGATTTGAATTTTTGAATTTGGTTTGTTTGATTTATATTTATAGTTCATTTTCATTTTAGATTTGAATTTTTGAATTTGGTTTAATTGATTTATATTTATATTTCATTTATATATGTGAATATAAATGAGAATATAAATGAGTTATGAGAAAATCCCATGAATTTGAATTGGTTTTATCATGATTTAGGCTAAGTCCTTAAAAGAAGATTAAGGACTTAAGAAAGATTTAGACTTAGGAATTTCATTCATGGGTTTTAATCATGAATTTCAGTCATGGATTTCAATCACATGGAGTTAATTTGAGTTTGGAGAAAATCAAACAAGATTAATTTGGAGTTTGATTTGAAGAAAGGAAGGTGAGGAATGGTTCAAGCTATGGGTAGGGAAACTTTCCTAACACCTCTAAGGCATGACCTATTCCTATGGTTAACTCTTCAAAGTCTCAAAGGCTAGGTTAAGTGTCTACCTAATCACTAGTTGTGTCTTAAGACTAAGGAACTCTTAAAGTCTAAGAGTAGTCCTATGTTTAAGATGGAGGGGTTGAGAACTCATTCTAAAATGAGGTCAACAAAGGGCGAATAGGTGTGGTGTGATAAAGACACTTTTATTGTTGATCAAAATGATCAACAACACCGAGAGATCACAAGCACTAATAGAAACCATCTATCCCTAACCCAAGGTATAGAAAGAATCTAGAGCTTAGAGCAATATGGCTCTACTTATGTCAAGGACATAAGAGAGAGGGAAGAATCCACTAAGGGATAGAGTGTGAACCTTCCACTAGGGAAGCAAGTTCAAGTCATCCACAAGGGGATGAGAGGTTTGATTTGATTGAAGTCTCGCTGAGGAGAGATTTCCACTAGGGAAGGGAGTTGGGTTTGTTTCAATTCTTTAAAATTGGATTTTGAGATGGATCATGTTGGTTTGCGATGGACTGCATTGAGTAGGAGCTATGGAGGCCTAGACCTAACTCAGATTTACCAATCTAAAGGGGTAGTCTACTAAACACATAGTAGGACTAGCCAACCAAAGGGATGCCTTTCAATATGCAGTAGCTGTACTAGGAAGAAAGTGTAGTAGACTTACATCCTCTAAAGTATGGACCAGTTGTTGGGATAATCTATTGGCAAGGTAACCGATTAAACCCAACCTTATGCTGATTATTGAGTGAATGCTGCTGGGGGACTTAGATCAACTCAAAGATAGTCAATAGTAATTTCATTTTTAGATTTGTTTATGATTATGATGGATCCCATTAGTTTGTGATGAACTACACTGAGTAGGGGCCATGGAGACCTAGATCTAACTCAGATTTATCAATCCAAAGGGAGTAATCTACCAGCCACAAGGTAGGACTATCGACCAAGGAATGCCTTCGGTGTAATGGTCAAGTTAGGAAAAAGCATGGGGGGACATAAGAATCAAGGAACCATTGGGTGATGTTTGGCAAGCAACAACTGAGTGAATGGCATTGGGGGACTTAGATCAGCTAAAAGACAGTCAAAGATAGATTTCATTTTTAGATTTCTTTACTTTGATGGATTCCATTGGTTTATGAGAAGGAGCTTATATCAGCCTAGACCTATCTCAGATTCACTGAACCAAAGGGAGTTGCTTTCCGGCCGATGGGGGAACTATCCAACCAAAGGAGTGCCTTTTGATTTGTAATGATCAATTTAAGGGAAGAATGCTTGGGGACTCACATATTCCACTAGAAAAGACCATTGGGGTGATCTTGCTGGGCAAAATCACGACTTTACTTTGCAATAATCTAGAAAGAATGCATCATAGTCTTACATCTTCCAAAGCGAGAATGATTATCGGGTTACACCTTATGGGAAAATAGATTGAACCAACCTAAGAGTGATTATGGGTGAGTTTAGGGACTTATCTTTCAGTGTCGCAACTCTATAGGGAGTTCTCGACCCCAGAATCTATTGGGAAAAAGGGCCCTTTTTGAATTCTAATCCACAAATTAATTTGTTATTTGTTTATTTATTTTCATGGACCTGTTAGTTTGAGGGATCAGAAGGAGCTATATCGCTATACCTATCTCAAATTTACTGAACCAAGGAGAATCTATGCATCCACTAAATAAATTCTCCAACCACAGGGGTGGCTACTAGGAAAAGTGGACTGTCCAATCCAAAAGTAACTTGGGTAGTGTCTAAATGGGGTCGCAAAGGACGTGATCCAAATAGAGTGCCCGTGAGGAGAGGGGCCGCTAAGGGCTTAATCCAAAACCATGGAGAAGATGACATGGCTAGTCATATATCAAATTGGTATTCGGTGGCCAACTCAAGAAGAAAGTTTGGGGACTCACATCTGCCAAGAGTGGTGTACCCACAGTGTCATTGTCACGCATGAACATCAACCAACCTAAGGTGCCCATCAATTTGTAACAATCAGCCTAGGAAGAAAGCTGACTCACATCCTCTTATATGGGATAGTTTGTCTTTCATGGGTGTTATCCGACTAGGCGACTCTTGAGTGAATGTGATTGGGACTTATATCAACTCAAATGTAGTCAAGAGGAAAGGAGCCACGGGGGAAGGGGGGGGGTACTTACCCTAAACCTCAAATATACTTGACCTAGTTAGATCATGATGATGAGCTCAAGAAAAAAGCACAGGCACTCACATCTTCTTAAACAAAATCAACATGCAGTAGCTTTGGGGACTCACATCTTCTTAAACAAAATCAACTCAAATGCTAGGGAATTTGATAAAATGATGCCACATATGGAAAACAGGAATTCCCACTAAGAAAGGATGCCATTGAAACTCTTATACCTAACTTAGTTGTGCTCATTGAAATAAGATGCCTCTCAGGTTCTCTTACACCTATTCTAATAGTGTCAGGAGATTGTGTTTGTGTTGTGAAAGAGGGATAGGATGCCACTAGGGGACTCTTATATCTACCCTAGACACATCATGATAGATTTGCAAGATAAGCGAACAACGTTTTGAAAGAAGAGAAGATTTGATGAATGGAATTAGGTTTTGTTCTTTTTATTAATAATTATTTTGAAATATGATTTATTTCATGGGTAATATTTATTTAGATAGAGCCCATTAATTGGAAGCATCGAGTGTTCCCCTTTATAATCAATAAGCTGATAAGATCCTCCTTGGTAGGCCTTCTTTATGACATAGGGGTCGTAAGTGGGTTAAAACTTTCCTCCCATCTTTCGATGAAAAACAATTGGTCTCCTTAGGACTAACACAAGCTCTCCTACTTGGAAAGACCTAGGGTGGACCAGCTTGTTGAGAGCTTGAATCATTTTGGCCTTGTATAACTCGAGATTCTAGCACGCCTGTAGGTGACTCTCCTCCAAACCTTTGAGCTCTTCTAATCATAACTTTGCATTCTGCTTTGTAGTGATCTTGCTACCCAATGCTATCCTTAGTGATGGGAGTTGAACTTCTAAAGGTAGAATAGCTTCAAACCCATATACTAAGGAAAATGGGGTAGACTAAGTTGGAGTTTGATATGTGGTGCGGTAGGCCCACAAGGCTTCAACCAACTACTCGTTCCACTATCATTTGTTGTCATTAAGAGTCTTCTTCAGTATCTGGATGAGGGTTTTGTTGAATGCTTCTGCTAAGCCATTTGCTCTGGGGTAGTAGATAGTGGAGTATATCCAATATATACCCTGTCTTCTAGCGAAGCTATTGATTTTCATTCTTTTAAACGCAGTACCATTATATGATATGGTTTCTAAAAAATTGAAGCACATGATGAGCTGACATCTTTGAGTGGGATGAATTCCACCCACTTGGAAAAGTAGTTGGTGGTGGCTAAGATGAATCGATGCCCCTTGGAAGAAGGAGGATCAATCGGACCCACAATGTCGGTACCCCAACACTCGAATGGCCATGAGGCCAATGTAGGGTGCAGAATATTGGGTGATTGGAGGAGGACAACGTCGTGTACTTGACACTAATGGCATCTTCTAGCTACATCCATGTAGCCTATAATCATTGAAGGCCAGTAGTCTCCTAGTCTCTTTATCTTCGTCTTCATCTTCAGACTGGATTGATGCGCACTGCAGAGACCTGAATGTACCTTGGTTATAATGCCACGGGCTTCATGTTTATCTAAACAATGTAACCACATTTGGTCAAAGGACCGGTGGTATAGGGTGCCATCAACAAGAGCATAGGAGAGAGCTCTCTATTTCACCTTATGGGCTTGTGACTTTTCTTGAGGTAGTTTATCTGTGTTCAAATAATCTATGAACGGTTGCCTCCGATCCAGCTCCTTGTCCATTTTGGCAATGTCAATTTGCCCTTCAAGAGAAAGTCTCTTGATGAGTTCAACATCAATAAGGGATAAGGCTTGTCTATTTTGGACCCTTATTGAAATGGACTCATCTTCCAGACATGCCAACTCTTTGGCAAGTTTGGCCAAAGCATCTGCTACTGCGTTCTCTACTCGGGGAACCTTGTCGATGGTGACTTCAAGAATTTGGACCAATAGCTTCATGGTATACTCATAGTAATGATGAAGCTTGGGTTTGAGAACCTTGTAGGACCCAGTAATCTGGTTGATGACCAATTGAGAATTCCCAAAGATGTTGATGCTCTTGACACTAATAGTGTTGGCTAACTCTAGACCAAAAATTAGAGCCTCATACTCGATTTCATTATTGGTGCAGGGGTTGGAATGATAGTATGAGAATCTCATCACATCACGGTGGAGTTAGGAGAACTATTCCTACCCCTGCCTTTCGTAGGAGAATAAATCGTGATGCTTCCCCTTTGTGAAAAAAGGCGCACCATCAAAATACATCTCCCATCGGCGGTTCGCCTCCCCTAAGTTCATGATTTGTTCATCGGAGATCATCACTAAGAATGGGTAGAAGTGTGTGATGCTAAGAAATTCTAGTTATCTTTATCATACGGAGGGGTACGAATGCGATATCAAACTGTGAAAGTATCATGGACCAACATGGCAAACATCCAGATAGCATTGGCTGTGTCATGAGATACTACAGTGGATTGATTCTGGAAATCAAGTTCACCTTGTGAGAAAGCATATAGTGCCGTAGCTTTTGGGAAGTAAAGATCAAAGTTAGACAATGTTTCTCAATAGTTGGATAGCTTTCTTCAGAAGAAATCAGATGATGGATGAGGTAATACAGAGCATTCTCCTTCCCTTCATCGTTAGCTTGGTCCAACAGAGCGCCGAGAGAGTCATCCAATGCAATAGTGTAAAGAATGAGTGGCCAGGATAGGGGCTGCTAGAACTGGCGGCTTCACCAAATACTGCTTGATGTTTTCGAAGGCATGCTAACACTTATCATGCCACTTGAACTTTGCATCCTTTTTAACAAATGCTAAAAATGGCTTGCATCTCCCTAATAGGTTAGAGATAAAATGTCTTAGATACACCAGCTGTCCTTGGAAGGATCTGAGTTGAGTTAAACTCCTAGAAGGTGGCATTTCTAAGATAGCTTTAATCTTTTCAGGATCTATTTCTATTTCCTGGTTTCAAACAACAAACCCAAGGAATTTCCCCGAAGCTACTCCGAATGCACACTTCAAGGGATTTATTTGGAGGTTATATTATCGTAATCGTTCGAAAACTACTCTCAAGTCAAAAGAGGTGGTCTTCCTTTTCTTTACTCTTGACTGCTAGATCATCAACATAGCATTCAACCTAATGATGGATGAGTTCATTGAAAATCTGAGTCATGGCCCATTGGTATGTAACACCAATATTTTTAAAGCCGAAAGGCATGACTCTATAATAGAAGATTCTGATCGGGGTTCAAAAAATGATGTTTCTTTCATCTTCAGGAGACATCTTGATTTGGTTATAGCCAGATGACCCATCCATGAAAGAGAAAATGAGATGAGGCGTCCACCATTAATTCTAGTATAGAAGAGGAAACTCATCCTTAGGACATGCCTTATTTAAGTCCCTAAAATCAATGCATATGTAAATTTGGCCATTCTTCTTCTTAACGACAGCCTAGGTAGGATATTTTTTTATTCACGATGAAACCGGCATTGATCGGTTCTTGACTTCATAAATGACCTATTGTTCAATTTCTAATGCATGCATCTAGAGCTTGCTTAATAGGGTCGTTAGGATCTATTGCTAGCTTGTGGACTGCTATGTCATGAGGTAATCTGGGCATTCTTCATAACTCTTTGTGAAGTAGTTTTTAAACTCAGTCAATAGCCTAACTAAGTCATTAGTTTTTTCTTCATTCAGCAATGAACTGATGTATGCCGGACGTGGATTTTCTTCTATCTATAGGTTGATTTCTTTAAGCTTGTCTATTATTGAATGAATCTTTTCTTCAAATTTTGGTGGTGCCTCTTTGATTTGGAGATCATATGGATCATCTGAGATTTCTAAACACACGTTCTCATAAGATTTGGTATTGTGTGAAAAAAAACCTATCAGACTCCAAATGATTGGTAGCAACCAAACAATAATCATCATTGACTGGACCCACTATACTTAATCCTAGTCCTACTCTTGATTGTGCTTCCCTGCCATATGTTCCATAACTTTTTGAAATACTATGACATGTGCTTGGACCATGTATGAGGAACTAAACCTTTCTGTATAAGATTTTGAACACAAGGAGGGTAAAAGTCAAATGATAATTCCATTAATTCTTTAAAGTATCCTCCCAAGTTCTACATCAACTTGACTTGAGGATGATGATCCCAAAAAAATCTCTTGCTTCATGTCTGGAAGACTTAAGGGACTTCTTTAATTACCAAACCTTCAACTTTCTGAAATGTAAGTGAGGTTAGAGTTAAGATTCCCAGTTGCTGCCTAATAGTCTCACATAAACCTGATTCAAATACTTTGCTTTGTCTGGAGGCTTGGTCTTCATCTCTATCTGGATCGAAAGTCACCTCCAATGGAACCCGAGAGGTTGGGCTGGTACATCACATTAGACTCATCCTCTAGATTCCAAGTTTATGTGAATAGTAGGGGTACTCTATGAACTAGAACACGACCTCTTTGGTTGATGGCCAACCCAGGGTCTTCCACCTGAAATGCCCTCTACTCTGCCTCACGGTGGAGGTTGAGCCATCCTACCCAAATGTCCATATGATGGAATGGATTGTAGGTGAAATGTGACATGTGGATCTATTTATTCCTCAATTCCCCTTTCTTGTTCACCTGGATTTTCATTTTTCTTTCCTTTTTTTTCCTTTATCTTTTCTTTTTCTTTTGCTTTTGAATCTGTACTTTATCCAAGTTCATGAGAAAGGATGCTTTGAGGAAGATAGTAGATCGCATCCTCATAAATCTCAACCTCTCTAACTGAAAATAGCTTTACATCTCCATTGACATATTATTCAACTCCATTTTTTTTTGAACTTGAGGCACTTATGGAGGGAGGATAGAATGATCTTGTTTTGATGTATCCAAGGCCTACCGAGAAAAGTAATGAATGAAGTATTCAAATCAATGATGTAAAACTTGGCTTCAGTCTTCCAGTCACCTATCTCCAAAGGTAACACTATAGAACCTAAAGCCCGCTCACCTTATTCATTGAATCCTCTCAACATCATCCAATCTCCTCAGAGTGTGGAGATGTTGATCCTCAAATAAGCAAGGGTCTTTAGACTCATATTGTTCACTGATTCACCTAGATCCATGAGAACTCGCAAGAACTATCCATGTCATGTGATGTAGAGAATGGTTGTGCTCCAAGTCCCCAGAAGGTCTTCATTTGTGAAGGTGATCCCAGCTTCTTTTATGTAATGTGCCTCTCACTATAGTAGTCGTTGAGCTAAGCATATTTGATCAAGGAGAGCCTTGATTAGTGATTCCCTCATCTCTTTGGATAAGACAAGGGCATCATATATGCTTAGCTTAGATGGATAACTTTCTTAGATGAGAAGGACATTGTAGTCCATTGGTCTCCTTAAGCATATCCAAGGGTGGAGCATTGTGGAGGGCTTCATCCTCTATACCAATGACTTATTTCCTATCTTGAGGTGCTAGGAGGTAGAACCTTGCCACTACAAAGGTTGACTTCGGTGATCTCTTGTGGCAGGGTAATGGAATGTTCTACCTACACATGAGGCTCACCAACAGCTTCTACTATGGGACCCTAGAAATCAGATGATTCCAAGTCTATCTCAAGAGGTGAACTTATAGTATTCATAGTAGGAAAGTCCTACTATAAATAAGAAAGGGGTAGATCAAAATTATTATAGTTATTTTGACTTGAAGAGTAATCGTTAGGAATAGAAGAAGATAACCCATCAGAAGTGACACAGATGTAATTCAAGCTAGCTTAATTCTTCAATTTATTGGATTTATTTGGAGGTACAAAGTAGAAATTTAGTAAAGTGAGTGGGGTAAGGGATTTGATGCCCTTATCCATCGATACAAGAGTTTTACTAATAAAAGAAAAAGAAGAACTAGATGAAGTGGAAGAAGTTATCGGTGTGGAAGCTACAATTATAGGTTGGAGGTTGAACTCAGTTGGTGGTTGCGCTATTGGGTTTTTCCAAGCTCACACATGCTGCTGCTGTTGAGCTCCCCCTTTCTTAGAGTTGGCACTGGAAACTTACAAACCTTCCTTGATGTTGGAGGTTTGAGCTGACTCAGACTCCTATAAGGAAAGTTTCTTGATCTTCTGAATGATCTTTTTAGTGGTTTTGGATAAAGAAATATCCTAACCTTCTTTGGTTATAGTAGGATCACAAGTATCCCCAAGGATTACCTAATGGAACTGGGTGGTTGTTCAGGTATTCCTTTGGGATAACTACATCAGATCTTGAAGCTATGTTCAAGTCGGTCCTTGAATGTAATCCTCAAAACATGGCTAGCATATGGTGGTAGGGGCAAAAGTTAGGATCATGACTTTTGCCTACTTCCTCTCTTCGGCTGGTAGCTAAAATCGGCTTCTTTAAGAGGTTCTTAAAGATCTTCCGATTACCTCCCTCTTAAATGAATAAGGGTTGCTTATCTAAAAGAGTAGGTGGACCATAGCTACCGGTGTATGTATGCCCTTCTTCTGGTGGTATGGTTGAGGGTGGCGGTCGATGGAGGCTCGTGGAGGCCGAGGGTTGCCTTAGTGGTGGCAAAAGAGGTGGACTGAGGTCATTGTCTCTTGGACTAATCTTTAGCTACTTTCCCCATCTACTCCTCCAGCTTCTTCTCATAGACCTTCTGGCTTTGCTTTGGGCAACTAGTCTTGAAAAGAACTATTTGGCTCTCCTTGTAGACTAGCCACCTATTGATTAGCTTCTCAAATGTTTTGATAGTGAAGCCCTTAAGCATGAAGGTGCGCCATGGATATTCTTTAGAAGAATCTCAATGGCATCTTTGCATTTCACATTTCATACTCAGGTTACACCATCAGAGAATATAATCAACAAGGGACTCACATGGGTATTGTTGTGCTACAACAAGATCACCTATAATAACCCTTTGCTCAGCTCCAGCAAACCTCTTGATGAAGAGTTGCTCCAACTCAGCAAATATCTTTACTAAACCATTGGGCAGTTCAGTATACCAATCGAAAGCAATCCTAGGCTACTAACAAGAGGAAAAACAAGCATCACGCCATGTTGCAACAACGGCCCAAGTGTGCTATATCGCCTTAGGTTTCCACTACCATCAAAGTTTTTGAAGGAAGGAGGAACAAAACCCTTGGGATATTGGATATCATCAAATTCCTTTAGGTAGGGTCTACCCTTTGGGCGATGATCCTCAGGGCTTGAGCCAATGCTTCCTTCACTTTTCAACCATGGATTTTATGTCTTTTCTTGTGTGGAGGTACTTTCCACTACCTTCCTATACATGCTAGTGATACCTTGCTCAATGGAGGTAAGGTCTTGGGTCCAAGACATGCACTAACTGACTAATGGGTAGTAGGATGAACTAGGGCTTATTTGAGTAAAATTACTTTCTAACAAGTCCTCCTATTGTGCCATCCATCTATCACGCTTTCTTCTACCTCGATGTGAGGTGTTGGTGATTGGGTTGTGTCTTGATCAACCTCATCACCTTCCATGGCTCTGCTCCCGAAGAGATCCTCAGTATCTACCATCGACTGAGTCTCCCAACAAGTCATCTTTGTTGGGATCGAAGCTGACCTTCTCCTCATCTGACCAATCATACCCCAAAATCTCCTTCTTCTCTACAAGATAATGTGCTACTATCTCCTCGAGAGAATGATCAATCTGAATGGGAACAAATGATCTAGGTGATTGATCACTATCAGAGAGGCACGACCTCCCGAGAGTCAATCCTATGAGGACTACTCATTAGATGAGACACTCACACTATCACTATGAGAGGGTGACATTCTAGGAGGTTCACTATCATTGCAAGACTATCATCTCCTCACAAATAACCATCTCCACGTCTGTGGGGGAGTTGGTGAAGGGACCACTATACTTTGGGTTTGCCACTCCCTCTGCACCACCACTGGGGCAGAAGGTTGAGTAGGATAACTCGGCCTCACCACATTAGGCGATGTAGGTGGAGCAGGATCCCTTGGTTGTAGCCGGATCACTAATGGGGTGCGCTTTTCCCCGGATATGTCCTTCATGGCCTTGATGGAAGGAGATGTTGACACGGGCGGTGATGGAGATGGGGTAAGTGTGGTGGAGACACCACTCTCTCTTTGTCCTCATGATGGTGGTCCAGTAAGTAGATCTGTTGTATGGTGTGCGGGTAATGCAGAGCTGAAAATCAATAAGTGTGAAGCTCGGCTGAACCTCCTCTCTCTCTGTAATGTGAGCAGATGTATGGGCCTCTCTGGCCCTCTCCCAATGGATATGTTTTCCCAAACTGCGGGGAATGATGGATCTCAAATCAAATTGAGCTCCGGACTCTGAACGTCCATAAGCTCCACTAGCACAAGGCATGAGGAGCCGACTCATCTAATCTTGTTGGCGACCACTAGTGGAGGTGATGTGTGAATCCTCCTAACATCCTCTTTGTATGACCCAGAGAGAGGATGAAACTAGTTTGCTTTAAACAATGGTGAAGTCAAAATAGGAAACTCCTTAATAGCTGAATGGGTGGCTGTCTCCATCTTCCTAGAAATCCTAGTGTGATATCGCCTGATCATGCAATTTTTGTTCCTATGTTCTGTCATGGTAGGATGGGAGAGTGAAAGATATCAAAAGTAGGGGAGGCAATCCAAGATCGGAGCCTTACCCTTGAGGGTGCGATGAGAGGGTGCTAGCCCTGAGGCAATGAGAAACCACAGCACTAAATTGGTGGCTGGTACTATTCTGAAAGCGGTGGGACCACGCTTTCCTCTTCAATGAGGAGATGTATCGAAGGTAGATCAATCCGGATGACCGCAATGTGGTCCTACTAAGTTGTGGGGAGTGCCCTCACATGTAATCCTCACTCCTCAAATCCCTACCAAAATGGATAAGGTGTGTATGATCAATCGGGAAGTTGGCTTGGTCCAAAGCCAAATCCATGCCATGAGGGAAAGTAAAAATAAATTTCTATGAGCCTACCATTTTAGATCAACTAAAGACTAATAAAAATAAACTATAGCTATATTATAACTGATGGTGAGAATTTGCAATAGGAAATGAGCTTGGATCATATTTTTATCTTTATTAATTTTTGAATTGAAAATTTAACCCACATCCAACATCTTGGAAGTGTTAAGTGGAGTTCAAATAGATTTGAGAAGATTTAGAAATTTGATTAAAAGAGAAACTTTTTTGATAACAAATTTGGGTATGTTGAAAGATGGATTCAAATATTTTGAGAAGGATGCTTCCATAGGTTTATGTTTGATTGAATTTAGATTTTGATTTGAGGACCCTTTCCTTTAACAAATTTGGGTATGTTGAAGTAAGGGTCAATTGATTTTGTTTGATTTTTTTTACTTAGCAAATTTGGGTATGCTAAGTGAAGTTTGAAAATAATTGTTTCTTTGTGAATTATTGTTTGATTTTGAAAAATTAGAATTCCCTTAGCAAATTTAGGTATGCTAAGTGAAGAACCCAAGTATGTTTTGTTCGATTTTTTAAAAATAGGATTCTTAGCAAATTTGAGTATGTTAAGAAGATCCTAAAGTGTTTCATTTTTGTTTTGGATATTTTGATTTTTGCAAAAGTAGGATCCTTAGCAAATTTGACTATTCTAAGGAAATCTTAATGTGTTTTAAATTTTTTTTTTGATTTATTTCTGATTGAAATTAGAAACTTTACTTTAGCAATATGGTATGCTAAAGATGAAGTTCTACTTAATGAAAATTTCACTTAGCAAATTTGAATATGCTAAATGAAATTCCAAAAGATGTGTTAAAATTTTTTTATTTTGGTATTGTTTTGAAAATAGAAACGTCTCTTTAGTAAATTTGGTATGCTAAAGAATTAAGTTCCAAAAAGTGCTTGAAACATTTTTGGTTTTGAATTTGGAGACTTCACTTAGCAAATTTGAGTATGCTAAATGAAGTTCCAAATGTGTTTGAAAATTTTTTTGGTTTTGAATTTGGAGACTTCACTTAGCAAATTTGAGTATGCTAAATGAAGTTCCAAATGTGTTTGAAAATTTTTATTTTGAATTTGGAGACTTCACTTAGTAAATTTAGGTATGCTAAATGAAGTTCTAAATGTGTTTGAAAATTTTTGATTTTAAATTTGGAGACTTCACTTAGCAAATTTGAGTATGCTAAATGAAGTTCCAAATGTGTTTGAAAATTTTTGAGTTTGGATTTGGATACTTCACTTAGCAAAATTAAGTATGCTAAATGAAGTTCCAAATGTGTTTTAAAAATTTTTGATTTTGGATTTGGAGGCTTCACATAGAAAATTTGAGTATGCTAAATGAAGTTCCAAATGTGTTTGAAATTTTTTGATTTTGGACTTGGAGACTTGACTTAGCTAATTTGAGTATACTAAATGAAGTTCCAAATGTGTTAGAAATTTTTTTGATTTTGGATTTGGAGACTTCACTTAGAAAATTTGAGTATGCAAAAAGAAGTTTGAAATGTGTTTTGAATTTTGAAAATATGATTGTTAAGTTTCAATTTTTGAAAAGAGGACTACCATTCAACAAATTTGGGTATGTAGGACTGGAAATCAATCTTATTTTTGAAATGTAAAAATTTTGCTTTTTGATAGTGGGAATTCCAACTCAATCATATGTGGGATATGTTTAAGTGGGATTTCCAAATGGTATTATTTTTATTTAGGAATGAAATATTCATTCAATAAATTTCGGTATATTAAATGAAGATGTTCATATGTTCTTTTGAAAAATTTAATTTTATTTGAAAATGAAACTTTCATTCAATAGGTGTGGGTATATTGAATGAAAGGTTCATGTGTGCTTTTTGAAAGTTTTATTTTTAATTGTGATTTTGATTTTTGGAAAGATGATTGTTCATTTTATTTTGTGAGTGAAATCTCCATCAAAATGGGTTAAAGGAAGATGTTCATTTGTGCATTTTGGAAAAATTGTTAGTCTTACTTTTGAAAATTTCTACATGTAACAATCATGAGAATTGTTAAATGAGAGTGATAAAATTTTGTAAAAAATACTTTATTATGTGCATTTTTGAAAGAGTGCTTTTTTGAAAGGAAAAGTTTTTATGGAAAAATTTGTTTTGTTTTTATTATTTTAGAATGAACCTTTCCATATCATAAAAATGATAAGGAGGAAGTCTTTAAATGTTTTTTTTATTTAGATCTTTTTTTTATTTTTTACCCATTGGAGAACCCAATGCGGGTTTTAAGACCAACATGAGTGAGGTCCTAAAACCTAAAGATGTTGGCTAACTCAACTTAAGAATGAAATAAGCTAAGTGCCAATGGAAAGAAAGATAGTCTTAGATTCATACCAAAGTACAAACCCACTATCGATACTTGAAGACAACAATCATTTACCAAAGATGGAGAGAGGAACCATCCCCAGCGGAGTCACAAAAAAAAATCTGTTGGTAAGAAAAATTTCTATATGGTCACCTTCCTCTATGGGTGAAAAGGCAAGAATATAAAAATTCATCTTTTTGGGATGCCATGTAGATGAAAATTGGTGATGTGCGTCATCAGGAATAGTGTACTATCTCGAGATAGAAGTCACCCTAATGGACCTAATCACCAATAAGGACTCTAAGGATAATGGGTCTATGTACCAGATTCTTCCTACTTTACATGAAAAGTAAAGTAGGGTTTATTTTAAATCGGGTTCATTAAGTTCCATGGGCAAGCCCCATAGTTAATTACATCAGGATGGGATCCCTTAGAATACTCTGATTAAGGTAAATGATCATTGTCTTCAAAGATTTCAATAGGAGGACTATCAATCGATTAGTTTATTTTGAAGATCAAATGGGATTGATCAAGAGAGAGGAGTTATTCAAGCCAAAAAGAAGATAAGTAGAGATGCCCACGATGCTAGGAAACTTAGCGAGCATCTCAAACTATCTATGGTTGGGCTTTACATTTTGAAATTGATTTAATTTATTTGAGTTGAATTTTTCATTAGAAATTTAGGACTTATGATTCCATAACAAGATTTAAAAATGCCTAAGAGGTGAGGATTTATGCTTATGGCCCAAAGGGAGAAGCAACCTCAAACCTAAATCTAGGGAGCTTTGGCGAGCCAAAAGCAACCTAAATCTAAGGTGAAAATGGGTATTTGGTTTGCTCACAGAGAGGACAAACCACCCGACTGGACTTACGCGGGGTGGCGCCAACTAACTCCTCCTATGATTTTAAATTCATGTAGGCAAGTCATATGCTTTATGCAAGATAGCTAGGTTATTTATTTAGAAAGAGACTAAGTTAAACTTACTCCTAAAGAGACTAGATCATGTAAGGGACATGCTTCAAATGACCTAAATCTAATGCAATTCAAATTTCATTTTATTTTATTTTTGGACAATCATTTTGACTCAGCTAATAGATTCATATGCTAATGCATGAGAAATGAAGTTATTGGCCAAAATCTAGAAGGGAGGAGGTGTGTTTACCATGGCTCTCAAAGCAAGTTTCGGAAATGAAGCCCTCAATCAAGAGTGAAAATAATATGCATTTGATGATATGATGTTTAAAAATACTCATCTTGGTTAATTCTTTTATCTTAATTTTAAACCTAAGCTTTAGGTGAGGTTATGAGTTCTTTATTTTTAGTTTTGAGTTGTTATATTTGACAAAAGATTTATTTTTTCCTAAGAGCCTAATCCACATCAAGACCATACATAAAGCAAGGAAGAAACTTGGAAAAAGATGCCACCTAATGCACAAGCTAAATAAATCATCAATCAATTTATAAAGCTAATCGCAAAAGAATAAGAGGCCATTGTGATCGGGAACCACTGCACAAACCCAAAACAAATTGGGTAGCCGAGCTCTACCCTTATACAACCTGGATTATAAATGAATTAAATACAATTAAGCAAGGAATTCATTGTTATGGGGGTCTTCAAGCTTCATTTCTTCATTCTTCTTTTCTTCTTTTCTTCTTTTCTTCTTTCTTCTTTGGTTCCTTCTTTTGGATGGTTGGAAGGTGGATGCTCCAAAGGCTTCACATGGTGCATAAGATGAGATCTTATGACCAATGTTCATCCTAATCCCCATAACAATCATTCCAAAATCCTAATTATAAATTTACATGAAAAAAAAAGTAAATCTAACTAACACTAGTAAAATAGATTAGCTAAAACAAACCACACAAATCCCAAGCATGTATATTGGACTTATCACTCCACACATGGGTGACTAAGTCCACCTGGCCTATTGGATTATGCTTATGGGTATAAGCACCTGCAAGCAAAAGAATTTATATTTTTATTTATTACAGCGCCCCTTAAGCACAATCCCTGCAGAAAATAATGGTTAGACTAAGATCGTCCTACCATTCATTCTATGCACATACATCCTAACATCCAGTCTAAAACATATATCACAAAATAAAAGAAAGCATCAAACCATGCACCGCCCTAACCTAAAGCTATAAGTGGAAACTTATCCTAATGTGTGTGCTTTGGAGGTTTGTGTGACATGCTTACCTTATGGCTTTAAGTTAGAATTTTCTAAGTGTGAAGCATGTTCAACTTAGAGGAGGGTTTCATTTAAGTGATTTAATTATTTTGGCTTTATTTTATTTCATATTTTGATTAGGTTCAAGTGAATCCTACAATTAATTACTAAGTTATAAGAGAGGAAAGAGAAGAGAACTTCTTTCCTTCCCTAACCTAAGTAATTTCAAAGTGATTCAAATTTTAGTTTTGTTTAGTGAATGTTTAATTAAGTGTTTTAATTAATCCTAAGTTTAGATGAACTCAAACAAACCTATTAAAAAAGAAAGGCATTTTAAGATTAAATAAAATGAACCAAATTCACAAAACATACACTTCATTTCTTTCCCAACATGTATAACATGCATATGAATGAGTCCTAAGCATATCTATACATACAAATGAGAATGTTTAACACACTTTATGATGCATGCTGTAATTCATTTAAGAAAATTTGAAAGTTTATGATGCATGATTTTCATTAAGTAGAATTTCTTATCCAATTTTCACATACACATGAAAGTAAGAAAATAAGTGAGTATACGCCATTGTTAACTGAGGTGTAAAGACCTACTTAGGGCTACTTAAAGCCTCAACCCTGGGTTGTCCACTAATATACCACTTTCCTTAAATACAAACATGTGTAAAAAGAAATGAATGGAAAAGAAAGAATGCAAAATTTGTATTAGTTGATTATTTTTTTTATTTATAATTTATATGTGCATAGTATCCTTCTTAAGTGATAGTATAGAATGAATGATATGAATTAGGCAAGTGTTTTTTCAAATGAACACCCTTGCCAAATCATGTTCAAAACTATACTAAAAGAGAAGAGAAGTAAAACCTATACAAAGCACATCCTTTTATCTTACTCACATGGAAGCTTGTAATTAAAATATAAGTAACACCCTTTCAGTTTTGATAATTGATTCATATATTTTTGAAAATAATTTGAATTTAATAGTGATAATAGCCACTCATATATATATATATATATTTTTACTTTAAACACATGCAATTTGACATAAAGGAAACATTTTCATTTTAAATTTGATTTTAAAAAACATGGATGAAACCATACATACAGACACATATTTACATGTTGGGGAAAGAACTAAAGCAATGAAAGCATATAAACAGATTTACTTTAATTAAATCCTAAAGACAATCTTATGAAATAAGAAAACTTAAAGTAAATTAAAGTTTATTTAATGTGATTTTTATTTAAGTTTGAGTTTGGTTTAATTTTAAAAATATGGATTGAGTTTGTTGTTCCTAACCCATTCCCACATGTGTTTAACATTTTAATTTAATTTTTAGATGATTAGATTCATTTTAGATTTTTGATTAGGTTAAGGAATGAATTAAAAATGTTAATTAACCCTTACCTACACCATCTTAGCATAGTTAACCAAATAATTATGAGCCAATGAGATGACATAAAATCTCACAAGAAATTTAAATTTGCAATGCACCTAGGAAGAAAAGGGCCTAATGCAATTTTTCTCATGATTAATGGTTAATTAAGCTAAGGGTTTTAACTTAAGTAATTTCCAAACACCCCTCACACATATGAGTTTAGTTTTGATTTTATTAATTGAACTTAGGCTCTTGAACACCTAAGCATCTACCCAAAGTAGATTAATTAAGTTATGAAAAGTTTTAGAAATTTTTAGAAATTAATTAATAGGGTAATTAATGAACTAACCCTTAATTATAAGAGGATTAAGAAAAGAAAAGGGGTTTAGGAAATAGCTTTGGGGAAATACCCCAAAATTATCCCCTAAGCCTCCTATTAACTGCATCAAATCTTAATCAACTCTAATAATGGATTAAAATGCTAATCAAATCCTTAATTATTCTTAATTACATAAAGGAGATAATTAGGAAATGCATTTGTAATTCCCCCAATTAAGCCTTCAATAAATCCAAGAAATTTAGGGGAGGCAGAAGTCATCCCCCAAAATATACAAGTAGTTTGAGATTAATCAGAGAATTAATCAAGTAGTAATTAGCAAATTAAGATTTCCATTAAAACCCAAAATTAGAGAAAGATACAATTCAAAATCCATTAAAACCAATTTTAGAATATTCTAGATTGAATTATCTTTCAGTGATAATTTACCTCATATTTTTTTATTTTTATTTATGGAGATATGAATTTTTAAAGCTTAGAGGATTAATTAGAATTAATTAAAACCTAGTTAAATCCTTTAACCCATGACATGCGGTGGTGTGGGTCTTTCCGCGTGAGCCATTTCTTAAATGTCTCATCTTGGCCATGATGGTGCGGTTTAGCATCCATCGTTCAATCGAATCGAATACCCATGGTTAAAGGATAAATGAAATATAGAATGCATTTAATCTCGTCCATCCAAAAATGCGGATGGATAAGGTCATCCCACCAAGCCGATGAATCATAGAAACCATCATGATCTAAGCCCTGATCCAAGCTCGATTAAGCTTG
Organism: Cymbidium sinense; assembly: GCA_021442155.1. Taxonomy (NCBI): domain Eukaryota; kingdom Viridiplantae; phylum Streptophyta; class Magnoliopsida; order Asparagales; family Orchidaceae; genus Cymbidium; species Cymbidium sinense. Next base: position 70,897,860 of record CM038228.1, on the reverse strand, counting down.
GATTGGGTTAAAATTTTGTGCACACCATCACAAAGCATAGAAGATCACATCCAATGGTGGAATTCTCATGCCATTACACTTTCTTTTACAAAAGACCAACACCCCTTAAGTCTAGTGATCGAAAAATGCAATACCTTGCCGGAGGTGATCACTAGCTCTCGATTCCTTGGGAGCTGTTGAGGCGAGCTATGGTGAGGCTCAGGTTGAGTAGTTTGCTCTATGGACCAACCCCTCCTCCTTGTGAGCTCAATTTTGATTTAGGTGAGCCTATCCTAGCCTTCAAAGCCTAGGAAAGATGTTGAGTAGACTCGACTTGATCCTCTCGTGGAGTGTGTAAAGAGAATTGAAGTGGTTTTGAGTGAAGAGGAAGTTTGAATTTCGATTTTCCTCCCTCATTTTCACTATTCAAAAATTGAGAATGGGAAAATGGCTAGAGCTCTAGGAGGTTAGGGATCACTCTTTGATGCCTCTTAACACTCTCCCTTACTCAATCGATAATGAGGATCTAAAAATTGAATTGAATTAGGGGGAGTATATCTCCCCTATGGCAATTGGATGGCCGAAGCTCTTTTGCCATTTTGATCCAATTGCCAATATGGAAATGGTTGTTTGGGCTATTAGATGTTGGAACATGGGTGGTTTGAGCTAAGGAGTGGATTGACAACCTCCCATGTGATTGAAATCAAGTGGAGGGAGGTTTCACATATGGCCAATTTGAGCCATGTTGATTTTTTTGGTTTGGGCCATTGGGTTGGGTGCACCACCCTCCATAGGGTTTACTTGATCTAATAGGAAGGTATCAAGTTGATATGAAGAGGACTTGACCAAATTTCCCATGGCTTTGACCAAAATTTGTTCTATGGCCTAGGAGTTGAATGGTCATTTAGCTAATTTTTGAATTTGAATATGTTGGGTATGTTGAGAAAATGGGTTTGGCCAAGTTTCATTGGATTTGAAGTTCATTTGATATGGTTCAGCTCATGTTGACCCATTTAGGTCAAAATGGATCAACTTGAGTCAAGTTGACCAGTTGGTCAAATTGGGTCAAACCAAAGGTTGGGTCAAGTTCATATGACCATTTGAAATATTTTGGTGGCTTTGGTTTGATTTATTTTGCTTTAGTTTTGAGTTTGTCTCATATGACTTCATTTAGGTCAAATGGGTCAAGTTGACCAATTTGACCCATTTGACCTATTTGAGCTAGGTCATGGGTAGGTTTAGGTTTGGTTAGTCATATGAAGTGGATTGGTATCTTTATTTCCAATCAATTTTGGTGAAGTTTAAATTTGGCTCAACATGATCCCTTTAGGTCAAGTTGGGTTCAAGGTCAATTGGGCTAGGTTAGGTCTAGTTGGCCAATTGAGGCTTTGGTCAAGTTCATTGGTTTCAATCAATTTGGCTTAGATCAAGTTTTGACATATTTTGACTTTTTAGGTCAAGTTGGGTCAACTTGGGTGAAGTGGCCAATTGGGCTAGGTTAGGTTGTAATGTTGACTTGGTCAAGTTCAAACATAGTTCATGAATGAACTTAGATCAATGGTTTTAATCAATTTGGCCTATGATGGATTTTGGCTATGTTAGGTTTCATTTTTGCTAAGTGTTGACTTGGTCAACCCTTAGGTTTGACTTAGTTTGACCAAATTTAATTGATTGATCATCTCATGATGATTGTTGATCGTGATGAGAGTCATAGGTGAGTTTGGTGGTTAGGATTAGAATTTGGCTCATAAGGGTACTTTAGGTGTCTTTGGGTCAAGTGAGCCTAAGTGGGTCAAATGGCTTGGTCAAAGCTTGATTTGAGTTTGATTGAACTTGTATATGAACTTATGATTGAAATATAAATCCATTTGCAAGTGATTTGAAGTCAAATGGGTTTTGATTCATTTAACAATTTCATATTCAAAGGAAGAACATGAATGGATTTGGGGTTTGATTTTCGAATTGGATTTTGATTTGGTGATTGAAGTTTGTATTTATATTTGGATTCATTATTGTAAGGTTGATTGAAGCATGAAGGAAAATCAAGAGTTTGTCTTGATTTGAAGTTGATTTAGCTAAGTTCAAGATTTTGACTTGAAAGGCTTAGGTTGGATTTTGAGATTTGAGTTGAGTTTTTTTTTGGAAGTGGTTTGATTGTTTGAATTATATTTCATTTATATATATGAATATAAATGAGAATATAAATGGGTCATGAGAAAATTTCATGAATTTAGCATGATTTGATCATGATTTAGGCTGTCTTTTAAGAGGGAATTTAAAGGACTTAGGAAATTTTTGGAGTTTAGAGCTTGAATTTTTGAATTTGGTTTGATTAATTTATATTTATATTTCATTTATATATGTGGATATAAATGAGAATATAAATGAGTTATGAGAAAATCCCATGAATTTGAAATGATTTGATCATTATTTAGGCTAAGTCTTTTAAGAGGGATTTAAAGGACTTAGGAAATTTTGGAGTTTTGGATTTGGTTTGATTGATTTATATTTATATTTCATTTATATATGTGAATATAAATGAGAATATAAATGAGTTATGAGAAAATCCTATGAATGTGAATTGATTTGATCATGATTTAGGCTAAGTCTTTTAAGAGGGATTTAAAGGACTAAGAAAATTTGGAGTTTTGGGTTTGAATTTTTGAATTTGGTTTGATTGATTTATATTTATATTTTATTTATATATGTGAATATAAATGAGAATATAAATGAGTTATGAGAAAATCCCATGAATTTGAATTGATTTGATCGTGATTTAGGTTAAGTCCTTAAAAGAAGATTATGGACTTAAGAAAGATTCAGACTTAAGAATTTCATTCATGAGTTTCAATCATGAATTTCAATCATGGATTTGAATCACATGGAGTTGATTTGAGTTTGGAGAAAATCAAATAAGATTGATTTGGAGTTTTACTTGAAGAAAGGAAGGTGAGGAATGGTTCAAGTTAAGGGTAGGAAAACTTTCCTAACACCCCTAAGGCATGACCTATTCCTTTAGCGAACTCTTCTATGTCTCTAGGGCTAGGTTGAGTATCCACCTAATCACTAGATGTGTCTTAAGACTAAGGAACTCTTAAAGTCTAAGAGGAGTCCTATGTCTAAGATGGAGGGGTTGAGAGGTCATTCTAAAAATGAGGTCAATATTTCTCTTTGTAGGTTGCTTAAACTCTTAAGCATAATCGAAGTTAGGATAGGTGGGCTTGGTTACCCATGTGGAGGGTGCTAAGTTTAAATTATAGATATAACTGCTTGGGTTGTATGTATGTTTAGCTAACACTTATTTTCCAGGTGTATTTAGATTTAATTTTCCAAATTTTAATGTAATTTTTCATTAGGATTTAGGATTAGTGCTATAGAGGTTTAGGATGAGCATTGGCCAGATGGCTTTTTCCTGGGGTGCCATGTGATGCCTTCAAACTTACAAAATCAAAGAAGCAAGGAGGGAAGAAACATGAAGACATGAAGAATGAAGAATGAAGACCCCTTATAGTATTCATTCATTATAAATTTTAATTATTATTTTGTAATTATGGGTTGTATAAGGGTAGAGTTCGGTTACCCATCTTTTCTTTATGGGTTGTACAACAGTACCCGACTACATCGGCCTCTTATTCTTTCATGATAGTTATAGAAATTGATTGATGATTTATTTATATTGTGTATTAAAAATTGCATCTTATTCATAGTTTCTTAAATGATTGATGCTTTAATGTGTGGCCTGGATGCGATTAGGCTCTTATAAAAAAATTAATTTTTCTACCCCAATTAATCACTCATAACTAAATTTTAAATAATTCATAACCTCACCATAAATCCTAGGCATTAAATAAGTTAATTTAAAATAATTTAGGAACCCATTAGCTGAATGGTTAAATATTTCATAACATGCATATCATATTATTTCTCTCTTGAAAGTAGGGATTTCCATCCTTGCACGATAGGGGAATGCTTGACCTGTGAGGGTATCCCTTGTAGCGTAAAACACCCTTTCTTGCTGATTTAGCCAACAACTTATTTCCATCATACATATAGGCATCAAAATCCTAAAGGCTTTATTAAAATGAACTGTTAAAATTTAAATAAAATTTGAAAATATTTGGCATTAGATTAAGTCATTATTCATACTAATCATTCTCTAGTCTCTTAGAGAGTGGGTTTAAGGAGTTTAGTCTCTTTCTAAATTAATAACTACCCCAGTTATATTAGAATTTATAAGATCAGACTACATGATTTTAAAATTGTAGGAGGAGTTAGCTGACATTCACTCTAGGCAGTTATAAGTCCAGAAGTTGGACAATTCATCCTCTCTTATGGAGGTGAACCTTTATGTCTACCTGTCGCTTAGATTTAGGTCATGCTTTGGTTCTTACTAAAGCTCCCTAGATTTAAGATCTGAGATAGCTATTTTCTTTAGGCTACAAGCATAAATTATCACCTCTTAGGCATTTCCACAATCTTGTGTTGGCGGATTATAAGCCCTAGCAATCTAATAAAATTTAACTCAAATGAATAAATCTCTTCAACTTCAAAATTATAAATCCCAATCATAGGATAGATTAGAATGCTCACTAGGCCTCCTAGTATCATGAGCATTCCCTACCTATTCCTTTTAGATTCCAAAAATAAGTCTTCTCCCTGAACTTTCCCAATTAATTTTCCAAATTTAACGAATCCTTTGATTGTCTAGCATTGAAATCTTTGGAGATCCTAATTATCTATTTTAATCAAGAGTATTCTTAGTAAATTTATTTCCCTAAGATGTAATTAACTATGGGGGCTTGCCCCCATAGGGATCTTAGAAACCAGTTTAATATAAACCCTACTTTATTCATCCATGTAAAGCAGGGAAAAAATCTCTGGTACATTTGAAGACCATTCATGCCTTAGAAGTCCTTACTAGGTGATTAGGTCCATTGAAGAGTGATGTATCTATGTTTTGAGATAGTATATCATACCTTAATGTCATACCTGATCACTTCAATAAGTATCCCCTATGATCTACATGGTGTCCCCCCAACATCCAAAAATGAAGACTGCAATTTTTTCTGACGTTTGATGAAAGGGTTATAATCCTAAAGACCAACAACTCTATCGATGAGGTGAGAGAAGGAGTCAATTTCCATAGTGAAGAGAAAGGGGGATACGGGGCATCCTTGTCTCAACCTGTTGGAGGAATTGAAAAGACCTATAATTTCACCATTGAAGACTATAGAGAAAGGAATATCATAGATGCAAGCCTCCACCCAGTTGATGTAGATGGGGGGGAGGGATCAAAAGCCTTTCGAAGGTCAAATTTAGCTATGAACTTATCTTATAAATCAAACAAAGCCAACTCCTGACAAATTTCATGTGTTAATGCAATGGTATCATAATATCCCTTTTAGGAATGAATGCTAACTGAGCTGGGTGTATAATGGAAGGGATAACCTTTTTTAAGCCAGTTAGCCAACACCTTCAGAAGGACCTTGTAGAAAGTGTTGCATAAGAAGATAGGTCTAAAGTCCCCATGAGAATTTGAATGTTTGGCTTTTTTGAATCAGATTTATAATGCTCTGTTTGAATGTCCTAGGGAGATTTTGAGTATTGAAGAAGTAATGTGCTGCTAGGAGGAGCTATTTACCAACCAAATCCCAATTATGAGTGAATACTTTTGAATTAACGCCATCCGACCCTGGAGTCTTGTTTTCATTAATGGCATGGAGGGAAACTATTTCTTGGTCACTAATAGATGAGCTCAAATCAAAGATCTGATCAGGATATAGGATATTACCCAGTAGAACATCATGAGCGATATGAAGGTTGGATTTCTCATTGTTGAAAAGAGCTGCATAGAAGCTATAAATTTCCTCCATAATGGAATTAGGGTCAAGAATGATCCCATTAGAGGTATGAAGTTCTCTAATTTGGTTGGCATTTTCCTCTCCTTAATAGAATAGTAAAGGAACTTTAGTTCATCATCCGAGTTGGTGAGCCAATGAGTTTTGGCTCTTTATTTAGCCTACATACTTTCCTTGATGATAAGTTTCTTATATCTAACATTAAAATCATAAACATTCTAGGAAAAGGAGATGTTGGACGGATCGCTATTTAGCCTTTGCATAAAAAAACTTTGATCTTTTTTTGGTGCTGCAATTTGCTGACTTAGAGATGAGGAGTCCACTTTTGAAGCTTAAGAGAGGTTTTGTATTCTTTAGTTTTTTGGATAGCATAAAAGTGGATCCCCATGGAAAAAAAACCTGCCAAGCTCTTTTGTTACCACTGCCATATTATCATATAATGTTCAATGGTTCATGAACATGAAATGATGGGGAGTGAAAATCTAACTACTAAGAGAAGTTATAAGGGGAGAGTGGCCTAAAGAGTGAGCTGTGAATTTATAAGAAGTATTAGGGAAATCATCCAACCATTTAGAATTGCACAGAACTCTATCTATTCTAGAATGAATAAGATTTTTCAATTGCTGGTTAGACCAAATATAGGAAAGGCCTATGCTAGGAAGATCAATGAGCCAGTAGTCTAGAATGCAATCCCAAAAATCCAATGTCCTATTAAGGGGGATAAGGTTGTCTCCACTCTTTTCATTACAATATAGAACACAGCTGAAATCGCCCATAATAATCCATGGTGCTTCCATAGATAAGGCAATGCCTCTCAGAGAATTTCAAAGGGAGATTCTATCCTGAGCCTCATTAAAAACATAGACACATGTAATGAAAAAAGAGGTAGAATTATCATAAAAACTTCATTGTGGATGAACTACATAGTAGTTAGAATGGATCTGAAGGAGATTCTGGAAGAGTTCCATTTAAGCCAGATTCAGCCTCTAGAATAGGAGTCGAAGTTATTATAATGGTCCTCTTCTGGAAATAGTTGAAGTTTCCTCAAAAGAAATTGATCACTTGATAATACCTTAAAGTTAAGTTTTGTTTCTAAAGATAAAAGAAGTCTCAGTGGCAATCTTTGATCACTCTAGAATAATCATTGATTCTACCCCCAGCTAAAATACTATGGATGTTCCAACAACTCAAGGTAAGGAACAACATAGTTAAGAAGAAGCGCTGGAAGGCTTTTTGCATTTCTTCTTATTATTGGTCTTTTGGGATGCTACGGTTTGGGCTGAAGAAGACTTTGAGTGATCAAATTCATGCAAGGCCTTCCATGGAGTTTGTCAAGGTTGTCTGGGATTTTATAAGCATGTGATTGAGTTGGTGAGGCCGCCATAGATAAAGTTATAACGAAAGGAACTCGTTACATTACATTAGTAGTAATGGAGATAGATGATCGAGAAATCATTGTGGGAGGGAGAGTATTAAGGGGGATGATTGAGATCATCAATAACTACAATGGGTTGGGAAGAGTGAGGCTCATGGCTTTCTAGAAGAGATGAATTGAGTTCCTCAACAACAGGTTGATGGGGAGGAGGGTGCCATTGGGGGAGGTGGATGTTGAGGAATGCAGGTACTTTGGCTTCGACCTTAGAGAGTTGGTTGACGGGTTTGTGGGGCATGAAGAGTCCTTGTAGGAGAATGATGAGCATGAGGAGAAAGCCTTGGGTTTCCAATCGTAGATTATTATTTGCTGAAACTTAATACTATTCATATTGATTAAGATTGAATCTGGGAGAGGTAAGGAGGGAGTAATTTGGACACAGAACCTAGCGAAGGTGATTCAAGATTTAGTAGCCATAAGATTTTCTACAACAAGAGGAACATCCACCATACTGGCAACCTTAGAAAGCCCCTTCTCGTTCTAGCAACATGAAGGGAAATTGAGCAGCTTATTCCATAAAGGGATCTCTGCGAAGTTCTCCTTGGTAGTCAAAAATACTAGGCCCACTTTTGAAAGATGAACGGATGGCAATTAAGAAAATAAGGGCCATTGTCCCAGACTAGGTCATAATCTTCTTGGAAAGAAAACTTAAACAGAAAGAAATCCCCTTCCAATGTTAGTAGATCTATGCTCCCTTTAAAACACCACTTCTTCTTAATAACATTGAGTAGGGAGCTGTAGAACGGTCTTTTGCCTATGGCATAACCAACTAAGGACACATGTCATTCTTTTTGGCCATCGCTGAGATCTTCTTTTGAGAAGATAACTTTTGCAGAGTCTAAGGGGATGAAGGAGAGTGCATAGGATTTGCTCTTCTCATTCTGAAAAGGAGAAGATTTTTCCAATTGCAAGAACTCAACCGAGGGGGAGCTGAGGGGGATCTATGTAGATCATAACAAGTAGAAGTGGAAGGAGACGGTTGTTCGAGAATAGAGCCAGACTACCCCATAGGAGAGAGAGGCAAAAAAAGGGAATTATAAGATAGGCCAGAGTTCATAATGTTGACCTCATTTTTTGGATGAGCTCTCAACCCCTCCATCTTAAGTATAGGATTTCTCTTTGACTTTAGAGTTTCTTTATTTTAAGACACCTCTAGTGATTAGGTGGATGCTCAACCTAACCCTAAAGACTTAGAAGAGTTAGCCATAGAATAGGTCATGCCTTAGGGGTGTTAGGAAAGTTTGCCTACCATATAGCTTGAACTAAATCCTCACTTCCTTTTTTCAAGTCAATCTCCAAACTCATATCAACTTCAACTCTCATTCAAACCTTGAATCAATTCAATGGATTTTCTCAAATCATGAATCAATTCCAAATGATTGAAACCCATGATTGAAACCCATGATGGAAATCCAAATCAAATTCCAAAATATTTCCAAAGTCACTTTGATTTTCCTCTTATGGACTTAGCCAAAATCAATTCAAATTCATGAAATTTTCTCACAACTCATCTATATTCTCATTTATATTCACATATATAAATGAAATATAAATTCAAATCAATCAAACAAAACCCAAAAATAAAATCCAAAATCCATGGTCAAATCCAAAAATCTTTCCTAAGTCCTTTGATTCCCTCCCATGGGCTTAGTTCAAATCAAGTTCAAATCACTTCAAATTCATAAAATTTTCACATAAACCATTTATATTCTCATTTTTGTTCATATATATAAATGAAATATAAATTCAAATAACCAAAACCAACTCCAAAAATCAAACTCAAATTCAACCAAAATCCAACCTAAGGAAAAGCCAAACTCTTGAACTTAGCCAAATCCAATTCAAATCAAGCCAAACTCTTATTTTTCTTCATGATTCAATCAATCCTGCAATCATGAATCCAAATATAAATACAAATTTCAATCACTAAACCAAAACTAAATTCAAAAATCAAACACCCAAGTCAAACTCATGTTCACCCTTTGAACTTAAAATTATCAAATGAATCAAAACTCATTTGACTTCAAATCTCCTGCAAATGGATTTATATTTCAATCATAAGTTTATATGTGAGTTCAATCAAACTCAAACCAAGCTTTGTCCAAGCCATTTGACCTACTTATGCTTACTTGACCCAAAGTGACCTAAAGTACCCCTTTTGAGCCAAATTCTAATCCTACCCAAATTGGATTGAGCTGAGCCCATCTAAGCCTCACATTATGAGCAACAATCATCATAAGATGATCAATCACTCAAATTTGGTCAAACCAAGTCAAACCTAAGGGTTGACCAAGTCAACACTTAACCAAAATGAAATCTAAACTAGCCAAAATCCACCATAGGCCAAATTGATTGAAACCATTGATCAAAACTCATTCATGATAAATGTTTGAACTTGACCAAGTCATCATTTGAGCCTAACCTAGCCCAATTGGCCACTTGACCCAAGTTGTCCCAACTTGACCTAAAAGTCAAAATGTGTTAAAACTTGATCTAAGCCAAATTGATTGAAACTAATGGGTCTAATTCATTCCAAAATGATTATTGAACTTGACCGAAGCTTAATTGGACAACTTGACCAAACTTAGGCCAATTAATCTTGAAGCCAATTTGACCTAAAAGGGTCATTTCGAGCCAAAATCAAATTAAATCAAAATTGATTGGAAACAAAGATACCAATCCATTTCAAATGACCAATGAAACCTAAACCAACCAATGACATAACCCAAATAGGTCAAATGGGTCAAATTGGTCAACTTGACTCATTTGACCTAAATGAAATCAAATTGAACCAAACCAATGTTGCCAAAATATTTCAAATGGTCATATGAACTTGACCCAACCCTTGGTTTGACCCAATTTGACCAATTGGTCAACTTGACCCAAGTTGACCCATTTTGACCTAAATGAGTCAACATGAGCCAAATCACATCAAACCAACTCCAAATTCAATGAAACTTGGCCTAACTCATTTTTCAATCATAAAAAATATTCAAACTGAAATCAAGGTCAAATGATTATTTTACACTTAGGCCATAGGGTAACCTAAAATCAAATACCAAATATATATATATATATATATATATATATATATATATATATATATATATATATATATATATATATATATATATATATATATATATAAGATTAGTTTTGATAAATTTTACCATGATTGGTTTATGCATCTCTTTTTTTATGTAGTTTAGTGATGTTAATGAAAAGTTATTAATCCTTCAAATTATTATGTATTTGATGGTATAAAATGACTGTGTTTGTAAATTTTGAAGAAAAAATTCTATAAAATAAAACTTGGGTAATCTGTCCATTATTTTGTCCTTAGCATGATGTGACTTATTTTAATATTATAGTTTACATCAGGTTGAGTTCAAATAGTTACTCTGTGGTACAAAAGCAATGAATTTGGAGAAATTAATTTATAAACTAAGCCATATGAATAATCAATTGATGAGTGATAGAAATTTAGACTGTTAATATTATTTTCCTTTTTATCTTTCTCATTAAGTGTATTGTATTAAGTTATTGTATGTGGATCCTAGGGATGAATAGTAAATAATCATGATCTCAAAGATCAGGATGTGATAAATGGGAAAAGTGTTAGTTTGATTAATGTCATACAAAACATAGTTGGAGGTATGACATTAAACTCTATAACATAGTTTGCTAGTTTAGGAACTAGATAATAGGTGATGCTTAGAGTAGATTGTCTACTTTGAAGGTTGAGCAAAAAAATAAGCTTGCAGTTATTTTTTAAATTGAAGCCCCCTCATTTCAAAGGAGTAGTGGAGACTTAGATAGTTATAGATTTTTTGTTGACATTAGAGAAAACTTTTGATAGTAAGTAGTGCTCATAGAACTATAAGGTACTCTTGATAATGTTCCTTCTTGATGGTGACATTGAGCGCTATTAGTTCAACTAGTAGAGGGAGAAATTTCAAGTTAAGTTGAATGTTGAGATTACTTAAAATAATTATCTAAAATTTTTAGAGTGTGGTTTGTACCTCCAATAATTATGCAGCAAATGCATGAATAATTTTTTGAGATTTTTTTCAAGAGAATAAGATAATGATGTAGGAGTTGAGTTTAATGCTCTTGCTAGGTAAAGTCCAAGGTAGTTAGCATGATTGACAAAAAGTGTTATTACCTTTTGAGAGGATTGAATAATAATTTAAGGTATCTATTAATTCTATTTTATTTTAATGATTTCATTGAGCTAGTTGAGATCCCAAGATTGTTAGAAAGTGATCTAATGTTGACTAAGCAATATTAGGATGTGACCAAAATAAGATTTATAAAAGAGACTTTTAAGAGTGGTATTAGTGGAAAAAAGTGCTAATTTTGATCATATGACTCTAAGAGGTATTCTACAGTTTATGAGAGTAGTGGTGGTTCATCTATTTTATGGGTAGTTCTCTAATGTATGCTTCTTGTGAAAGGAGACATCATAATTATTATGACTTATTTTCTAAGCACTATTTCAAGTGTAGTTAGTCTGCTCACAGGATAAGACATTACTATGATGCATGAATACCTTTAAGAAATGGGTATACAATGTCCAATACATGTAAAACACGGACATGTGTTCAACATAATTTTGACATATGACAGACATGACTCAGGTGTGTCCGATGAAAAAATATTAAAAATTAAAAGGAACATGTATATCTTAAATAATTGACTTAATGTTCTAAAAATATTTGTGAATGTAATTATGGTGTTTCAAATTATGATGGGGACACTACACAGATCATGTGAGTAGGTGGGGGTTACTTATTAAAATGATCGAGCACCTCATCAAGGAATATTACACTATCTTGAAATGTAGAAACATTGCCCTATCATGGACTCAATTAACTAATAAGTACTCCTAAGACCTATGAGTCTATCTATACTAGAGATTTTTTCCTTTGCATTACATGAATGAAATAAAGTAGGGTTTATTTTAAGTTAAATTTTAAAGTTCCTTATAAGGATAAGTCTCCATAGTTAATTATATCTTAGAAAATAAGATTTCTTAAGAAAATTATAGATTAAAGTAATTAGTTAACGTCTCTATGGATTCCAAAGCTTGATATTAAAGGATTGGTAACTTTGAGAGCAAATGAGAAAATTTAGTTAGGAAGATTTCTTAATATAATACAAAGGGAGCCAAGTAGAAAGTGCTCATAATATTAGAAAGCTTAGTAAGCATTTCAATTTATTATATGGTGAGGCTTTATATTTTAAAGTGGAGAATTATGATTACTTAAATTGACATTTTATTAGATAGCTAGGATGAATAATACAACAATGCAAGCTTACGAAGATGCCTAAAAGGTAAGGACTTACAGCTGTAGCAAAGGAGAATTAGGTTACCTTTAACCCTAAATTTAAATTGTCTTGCATAAGCTCGAAACTTGACTTAGTCTAATAAGAAAAAAATGATATATATTGGTTCACTTCTACTAGAGAGAATAAATCAATCTTGACTCTTTTGGACTTACAACTACTTTAAAGTATGTGGCCAAGTCTTATGAATGCAATATAATTAGGTTGTTATTTATTAGGAATAGAAACTTAAGAGCCTAAACTCACTCCTTAATATCCTAGGTCATGATAAGTCTGAAATCATGCCCTTAACTAATGTAATCAATTTACATCTTTTATAAATTCTTAGACTCATTAATTTGACTTGAGCTAGGTGGTCAATTATGTCAATATGCATGATGAAATAAGTTTATGGGCTGAATCAGTGAGAAGGTGTTTTTGGATTACTGTCAACAGTCCTGCACTCCTCTTATTGTGAAATGAGTGAAGATCACCTATATTCAAGGTTGAAGAGTAATATGTGTGCATGGTGTTATCCAAATTCATCATAGACCTAATGGTTTCTAAATCTTTTAGTTGATTAATGTATAAGCTATAAGGTGAGGTTACGAGTTGTGTTATTTTTTTAGTTAAAGTTGATTTTTAAGTTGGGGTAGAAAATTTAAATCCTAAAGAGACTAACAAAATCCAAGCTATACAACAATCATCACATTTTAAGAAACCTAAGAAAAAGCATACAATTCTATTGTGCAATTAATGTAATCATAGAAATCAATCAATCAATCAAATTAAAAGAATAATAAAGGTTGGTGTGGTCAGGTTCTGCTATACACTCCGGAGAAAAAAAAGGGGTTGTCGAGCTCAACCCTTATATAGATTGGATTACAATTACATGAATAAAATTAAAACAAGCCATGAGGGTCTTTATTTTCACAAGGTCATCCAAATCTTAGATACTCCAAGTGTCATAGGACCTCTCAAGTCTATGTTTTCTAGCCTCTACTCATCCTAAACTTTTAACCTTATTCTATTACAAAATTACATTTAAAATTCTAAAAGAAATTTTAACTAAACCTACAAAATAGAGATTAACAATAACACAAATACATACCAAGTAGCTATATATCATAGTTGGACTTAACTCTCATGGGTTCCAAGCTCACCTATCATAATGGGCTATGCTTAATGGGACAACCAACATTTGCAAGCAAAAACATTTAATTTATATTTTTATTATTATAGTGACCCCTTTATTTAAGTAGAACACTTGTAAAAAAATATCATTAATCTAATAAGTAATATTTTATTATCTAAATTAGTGCACAAATAAGCCTAACATCCAGCATAAAATATTACACCATAAAAAAATTAATACATCACAACAAAGCATCGACCTAACATAAGTCCAGGATTGGTGACCTATCATCCTATTGTGTATGCAATGGTTAATGTAGTATGATAAAGTTGGACTTTTAATATTCAAGTTATGAATTAAATGATAAGTTCATGTAACTAATTGAATGGTTATTTTGATTCAAATATTTAGTGATTTAAGAGGTGAATTTTAATTTACAAATTTAATTTTGGTTTAAGTTAAGCATAGTGCTCTAAAGAGTATGAAAATTTATAAATTTCACTTAGGGTGAAACTATTTCTTTTTCAACACCCTACCTTAAGGTTAGTTATAAAGATGTATTTTAATATTTTTAGGCCTTCCTAATGAAGTGTTAAGATTCTTTAATTAATTCTTAAGTTTGGATTAAACTTAAATAAAATTATAATCACATGAAAGATTCTTTAAGGCTAATAAGGATTAGTGATGACTATTTAATGATGTCTCTCAATTTCTTATCACTTTAATACTTCATTTTTAAAATATTCATTTTATCACCTTTAATGTTTCATTTTAAAATAATTATGTACTTGTTTTATCACTTTAATATTCCATCTCAAAATAATTATGTATTTATTTTATCACTCTTTGATAATCCATCCTTAAATAATTATATATTTATTTTATCATTTCAATAATTCATTATATTTTATTTAATAATCAATTTTAAAATAATTATGTATATATTTTAATCATTTGTTTAGAGTGAGGATTGTTTATTCCAATCTTAGGCCTAGGATTCTTCTAAACACTTAGGTTTCTTTAGTGTTAGGATACTTCTAGTGACTAAAAAAATACTAAACCAAGACCTATAGACTTGTAAGGCATAACCTTAGGTCTAGAGTTGACCTTAAGATGAGTGGGCTTTACCTACTGTAAGGTCTAAACTGATACTCATACCCATCAATTTATTTGAACCTAAATCGAATGAATTAATACTCAACCTCAACTCATCAATTGATCATGATTGAATTTAATTTCTAAACCAAGCTCCAAGCAAAATTAATTTGAACCTTAACTCAAGCTAACCCACTTCAAATCCTATAATTCCCTTCAAGCTAACCTAATCAAACTAAACTCAATTCAATTCTCTTAATTTTTTAATTATTCAATGGATCATTTCAAACTATTCTAACATTTGCAATTAAGCCAGCTAAATCATTTAGATTTAAGTAAGCCAAACCTAAAGGGTTCAAATGAGTCATAATCCAATCTAACTCAAATCAATTACAATAATTCTAAAGCTTAATAAAGACATACCACACTAAGACTTATCACACACATTAGAATACTAAGTCACTGACTGTAGTATTAGGTTAGGCCGGTGTATGTTGTGATGATAAGTATTATTTTGTACTGTAATATTTTAGACTGGATGGTAGAATTGTCTGTGCATAGATCGGATGTTAGGTTGTTATTAGTCTAATGATATTTTATGTAGAGAATTATGCTTAAGGGGCTGCTGTAATAATAAATAAATATAAATATTCTTTGTTGTAGGTGCTGCTTATGACCCTAAGCATAATTCAATTATGACAGCTAGGCTTGGTTAACCAAGTGCAGAGTGTTAAGTCCAAATATGTGAAATATAATTGCTTGGCTTGTATGTTTTTTTAACAAACATCTATTTTAGAGGTGCACTTGGATCTCATTTTTCATAAAAGTGTAATTTTTGTAATAAAAGTAGAATTAGTGTTATGGGGTTTAGGATGAATAGTGGTTAGAAAGAAAATACTTGGGAAGCCCTGTGAAGCCTTGAGTAAACTAATCTAAAGAAGGAAAGAAGAAAAAGAATTGAAGACCCCCATAACATTTATTTTAATTATAGTATTTAATTATAATCCGAGTTGTATAAGGGTAGAGCCCAGGTACCCAACTCTTTCTCTTTTCAGGATACGTAGGTACCCGGCCACATCGACCTTCTATTCTTTTACGAAATTCAAATGCTTGGTCGTTGTGTTTAGATTATGCAATAGAAATGACATGCTTTTCATAAGTTTCTTAAAGTGCGTATGTTTGATGTGTGGCTTGGATGCAATAAGCCTTTTAGGATACAAATTAAATTTTCTTTCTTTATTAATAACTTAAACTAAATTTTAATTAATTCATAATGACATCTTAAAGCTTAGGCTTTTAATTAAGATAGTAAAAGATTTAACTATTTAGTTGAGTGGTTGGATGCTATACATCATGCATGTCATATTATTTCACTCTTGAATAGAGAGGATCTCCACTTTGGCATGATACGGGACATTATTGACCTTTGAGAGCAGTTCCTTGTAGTTGAGAAAACCTCTTTCTCGCTGATTTAGCTCCTAACATAATTTTTAAAATTTGTTTAAGCCATGTTTATCATACCAAACATTATCTAGTCTCCTATGGAGTGAGCTTAGGATTCTAGATTTTTTTCAAATTGATAATAATATAGTTATCTTGCATTTAGATATGACTGGCTCACATGATATTGAAATCATATTAGGTTTTAGTTGGAGGCCAGTCCATGCAGTTGTAAGTCTAGAAGAGTCGAGATGTATTCATTCTCTTATATGGAGGTGAACTAACATATCTCATTCCCCTGAGCAAAATTAGGTCAGAATCTTAGCTTGTGCTAGAGTATTCTAGATTAGGTTCTGAGGTGTCTTGTTTCTCTCTTGCTATGAGTATAACCTCTTAGGCATATCCACAATCTTATGTTGTTGGAATGTGAGTCCTAACTTTCTAACAAAATTTCAACTTGAACAAAAATAAATTCTCCACTTAAAAAATATAAAGACTCATCATAGGATAGATTGGAATATTTGCTAGGCTTCCTAGAGTCTTGGATTCTCTCTACTAATCCTCCTATGAAATTCATAAATAAGTCTTCCCATTTGATTTTTGAAAATAACCAATTCTTTGATAGTTTAACCTTGAAATCTTTAGAGACATTTATTAATTACTTTAATCAAGATTGTTCTTAGGAAACTTCCATTTCCTAGAATGTAATTAACTATGGGGGCTTGCCTCAATAGAGAATTAAAGAACTCAGCTTAAAATAAATCCTACTTAACTTTATCCATGTAAAGTGGGGAAAAGATCTCTGATATATATGAAGACCCATCTATCTTAGAAGTCATTATTAGGTGATTGAGTCCATGGTAGGGTGATATTTCTATCTTTTGAGATAGTACATCATACCTTAATGCCTCACTCGATCACTTTAATAAGTACCCCTTAAGATTTGTGTGGTGTCCTTACGACTCCAAATTAAAACAAAACATCATTTTAATAATTCATTTTAAAATAATTATATATTTATTTTATCATTTTAATTATTCATTTTAGAATAATTATTTACTTATTTTATCATTTTAATAATTGAATTTAAAATAATTATGTATTTATTTTATCATTTTAATAATTTTTTAAAAATATGTATTTTCATACATAATATGAATATAGATGATATAGAATTTTAAAATATTTATGATATATGATTTAAAAAAAGATTCATATTTTCACATATATTTTTCTACACTATTTTTTGAGTATGTGCCATTCTTAAACCAAGAGGATGAGGTATCTAAGACCTTTTTTAAACCAGTAGCCCTACTCCCTTAGGTGTCAAGACTATATACCTTCAAAGAGTGTATATTATACATATGAATTACATAAAAGGGGTTTCATTTACTTTTATTCATTTAGATTTATGAATACATTTTGACTTATAATATGAAGAAATTATTCTTAATTAAATAGCAATAAGAGTTACACTATTTATGCATCATGCACTCAGGGAATTTTAATTTTAAATACTAATATGAATATGCCATGAATTAGTCACTCATTTATAACTGAATAAAGGTATCAAATGGACACCTTAAACTAGCATACTTTAGCTATCAAACACTAGGGTTCTTCATATGAAAATGATGCCATATAAGCTTAATCAAGACTCTTAATTAATATATTTTAGTTGCAATTGATTAGACCTATTGAGGAGAGATCAAATAATGAAATTATCCCCCATACATCCTTTAGTTATTAATGAGAGTTAAGAGTGAAATGGTGGTTTTTATGAATTAAATAAATTTTATAATTATTTAACCTAATTAATACTGAAGAGATCCTAAAAATTAACTAATCATAATCTATAAAAATTTATGAGAAAATTCATGAACATGCAAAATAATATGAGAAATAAATAATAAAAATTTCAAGACATTTGAGCTAATATTTTGTGATTAGTTTTTTTATTACAAAATTTTATTAGGAAATTACTTTTAAAATACTTAAAATCATTTAGGAATTTTAATTTTTTTGATTAAGTCTTTATTAGCTTAGCACAAAGTGGATTCATTTATAATTTTTGGAGATTTGTGCAATTAATTATAAAAAATTTAAATCCAAAGTTAGTAGTGCATTTTTTAATTAATTAAAGCCTTTTTATGATCCCAATAAATTTTTATGGTCACCATTAGACTTTGAACACATATTTAATCATTGACGATAATTTTCATAATTTTTTAATTAAATTTATTTATTAAATAGCCAAAATGTGAATTAAAACTTGAAAATATGAATCTCTTAATATACTAACCCAATTGGGTTGAAATATTTATGAGATGTAGTGGTCATCTCATGGAATGTTCACCAAAAATCTCAAGTCAATAGCCCAACTAATAATACTTAATTACATCATTAATGAAAATATTCAAACCCTAATTGTCTTTATCGACTTAATAAAAATTAGAGATTTTATTTTTTTTCTAGATTCTCCTATGCCTAAACTTTCTAATGAGTATTTATTTGCATTTTTTTAATTTTTTATAAGTACTTATAGTTTTTGAGGTTTTGGCTATTTAAATCTATTTAAAACATTAATTAAAACATTTACACAATTAAAGCTATCGCGACCACGCTTTATGGATGACACTACAACATATATTATTAATCCAATCCCACATGGTAGCTAACTTGGATGGTGGCCCATGTAGTTTCATCTTGAGCCATTCGATCAAAGAGAAAATGTCTCTAATTAATCACACATTTTAAAAGGGCTTAAATCTAATTTTCTAATGTGGATTAATAATGTCAGTCATTCTAATCATGTGAGATGGACAACCCATGATTCGTTGTCTTCCTCTAGTGAGAGACGAATGTCATTCATCTTCTAACACTTGATTTGAGCCAATCAATGCTCATTTCATGATGAAAATGATACCAAAATGGTCATAAGGTCAGATGATAAGGATTCTTATGGCTTGATTGAAAAAAAAAGTGTAGAAAAGTTTTATAAATGACCTACACCTAGGGGATTTTTTATGATTTTGAGGAATTCACCTCACCTGAGCTTAGAACACCAATGAAACCGATTTAGGTAGCTTCACCTTAAAGAGGCAAATCCTTATTATTGAAGTCCTCCTCTATCTCCTCATTGTTAAAGCTTGATCGAACTGATATCTTTGATGCTCAAATCAAGTGTTTCTAGAATTAGTTTTACTCTCGAAAGTGTGAGGAAGGTGTGGGAAAGATGAATTAGACTAGGATCAAGATTTGATGGAGTTTTATTTGAGGGGAAGTCAAGTTTGAGGTGCATGGACTCGTTGGAGCTAGGAGGCACAGGGAGCTCTAGGGAAACTTGGGGACTGGCTCTTGAGTGTAGTGAGTCTGTGTGTGTGTTGAGTTTGGGGAGCTGATGAGGTGTATACTATCCTCTTGTTGTGAACCACCTATTTGGATTGGTTCAAGTCATGACAGACGACCAGGTAGTGGGCGCAACCAAATATGGCTTAAACAGATGTGTTCAGCTTTAATGGCTGAGTGAAGTTGGTGACCAGCGGTGAAGTAGATATCCCATTATTGGTGAGCCAAGGGCTATCTAAGATGAGAGTGACCTCTTCTTAGCTGGACCAAACAACCTTAAGTTAGTTGGAGAAAGCTCAAGGCAAGCTAAGTTGGCTGCCTTGGCCAAAATGAGTAGTTAGACCTTCTTATTTTGCAAATTTGGCCTCTTTGGAACCTTTGGTTCATTTGATTTAGGCTGAACCATGTTCATCATGGGTTAGATCCACTTGGGTAGGTCAAGGGACATGTGAGGATGAGTCATGCTAAGTTTGATTGTGTTGGACTTAGTATTGTTGGGTGGACTCATATAGGTCAATTATGGTTTAATTAGGTCAAATTGAGCAATTGATCAAATTAGGTCTAAGAGGCTATTGTGATGTGTTCAAATGATGATTTGGAATACATTAGTGCATTTGGTTTGATTTAATTTAAAAAGGATTTGAATTTGGCTCAAATGGGTTCATTTGGGACAAATAGGCCAAGTTGACCAATTTGATCAAATTAGCCAAATTTGGTGTAATAGAGAGTTTAGATATATTTAATTATTTAGTTAGAGCTGAATATTGGCTTTGATTTGATTTAATTTAGTTAGAATTGAGTTTTGGTTCAATTTGACCTTGTATGCCAGCCAAATTGAGCTGAGTTGGCCAATTAGGTTAGCTTGATTAAATTAGCTTCAATTGGCCACTATGAAGTATTTAATAATTAATTTGGGGCTAATTTCATGTGTTGATTCAATCTAATTTCTAGACCTTTTAGGATAAATTAGGTCAAGTTGGGTTAATGGGTTAAATTAGCTTAATTGGGCTCAATTGGGAGTTGGTTGATGATCAATAGTTACTAAGAGATTGATTGCAATAATTGGTTTGATCCAATTTGAGTTAGATCATGATATGGCTCAATTTGACCCTTTAGGTCAAATTAGATCAAATGGTGTGAAGTGGGTCAATTGGCCTCAATTGACCTACTTGTTTCAATTGGATGTTGGGATAAGATCAACAATCATTTTGGAAGTGAGTATAAAAATTAGTTTAGCTTGATTTCGGTTGAGTTGGAGTTTGGTTCAAGGACCCTTAAGGTCAAACTAGGCTAGGTTAGGTCAAATTGGCTAATTGACCAAATTAGATTATAATTGATTAAGAGGAATATCTAAGTATGTGATTAAGATGACAGTGAAGCTTTAGATTGACCCAATTTGACTTGCATCAAATTGTATTTGATTTTTTTTTTGGGTTCAATTGGATCAACTTGGGCTAAGTGAGGAAATTGACCAAATTGAATCTTAATGAGGTTTCAATCAAGCTTAAAAGATGTACTGGAGAGTTTGGGTAAGTTTAATTTCAAATGGTTTGGATGAATTTTGGGTTTAGCCCCTTTAGGCGCAAAATGGATCACAATAGGTCAACTTGGCCATTTGACTAAATTGATACCAATTGAGTATAGTTTAGATAGGCTTAGGACTTTGGGTGGCATATAGTCAACTGGATATAGCATATGGGGTTTGGTTTGAGATTGGGGTCATTGGGCCTAACTTAGTCCGAGTCATGGTCCAGCCCTAGGGCTGAGTCTTATAAGCCTTATAGGCTCTCGGTTAGTGTCCCCCTATCCACTTGAAGTGCCTTAGTTCTATGTGAGGAAACCTTAGTGTCTAAATCAAATCCTAGGTCTAAAGAGTGATGAATTTCAACCTCATTAAAAGTGAGATAAATAATAATTTATTATATTTTAAGTTACCATAGTGGGTTTCCGGAATTCAAAGATTGTGATTTGTTTGAGAGAGAGATGATAATGAAATATATTTATTATAAATAATTAAAAGTATAAAAAATTATAATTAAATTTATAAATTTTAAATTGATAATTAATTTTATTCAATGAAATTATTAAACTATAAGTAATTAATTTATTTTTTATGATTAAATGACTTATCTTCTTTTGTTGTTTTAATATTTTACTTATTTTTTGATATATATTATTTTCAATTATAATGTCGTGTCTAACACATATTTATGTTCCATACTTTTAAAAACAATAGTTTCAAATATTCATGTTGTATCATATTTATGTCCTCGTGTTCATGTCCTTATATGTGCATCAGAGGCGCATTGTCCATAGAGAGTATTTAAGAATAGATCAAGTGTTCAAATGGAGTACAATAATGAGAAGCCATAGAGGACAACCCCATTAAGAATTTTCAGTGAGGGGTCATTAAGTAGGGGTGATGGTAGATTCACTAGAAGATTGATAGAAGAGATCCAGATAGAGTTTGTTGCTTAATTTGTCTTCAACTCAACCTAGAGTATATAGTTTGACATAACTGAAGGCTAAAGATGCAACCAATATTATGACAGGTACGTCTTCTATTTTTATATAAGTCATGTAGAATTTTATTTGATTTTGGAGCTAATCATTCTTTCACATCCAGGAGATTTCTTGTTTGCTAGAGTCTACTTTTTATTACTTTCTATTACTTTATCATTTAGTTTATATGTTTTTTATCAACTATAGATTGCTTGGTCGGTAGTCCTTGATTTATGATATTTATATCATATATAAGAAGTTGGAATCCAAGCTAATTGTATTGCATTTGGTCAAGTTTGATATTATTTTGGACAATGATTGGTTTGGTAAGTATGGATCTCATACCAAAGAAGGTAATATTATGGTTGATTTGAAGTATTTCATTTTTATCATGATAGAGGTCAATTATCTTCTTTGATATCGACCTTACAAGTTGATAAATTATAAAAGAAGAAAATTTATGTGTTTCTTTCTTTTGTGAGAGATAGGAGTAGGACCCTAGTATTATTGAGGATATTTTGATAGTGTGAGAGTTTCTAGATGTATTTTTGAAAGAATTATAGAGTTTACCTCCTAAGAAAGAGGTGGACTTCTATATTGATGTATTACCAAGTACATCTCTTATGAAGAATGCCCCCTATAGAATGATACAAAAAGAATTACATAAGTTAAAGGTACAATTACAAGAGTTATTACATATTAATTTTATCAGACCTATGTATCTCTATGGTGTGTATCTATGTTGTTTGTGAGGAAGAAAGATATCACAATGTATATGTGTATTGATTATTAAAAGTTGAATAAGTTGATCATTAAGAATACGTGTATGTTGCCCAGGATTGATGATTTGTTTAACTATCATGAGGGTGCATCTATAATTTCAAAGATAAGTTTGAAATCTAATTATTATTATGTAAAGGTGAAAGAGGATAATATAACAAAAATTGCTTTTAGTATCTATTATAGCTATTATGAGTTTTAGTGATGCCTTTTGGTGTGACTAATCTTTCAGCCATAGTTATGAATTTGATAATCTGTGTATTCAGATCATATCTTGTTTAGATTATTGTTTTTTTAATGATGATTTATTAATGTATTTAAAGTCTGAGAATGATCATGGTACTCAATTGAGGTTAATATTGGATATATTGATGCAACATCCATTATAAGCTACATTCTCAAAGTGTGAGCTTTGGTTGATAGTTATTACATTTGTAGACCATGTGGTGAGTTGTGATAATAGATTTATTGATCCCTTGGTGGTACAAGTAATTGATTAGTTGAGACAAACTTCAATGCCAAAAATTCATAACTTTCATGATATGATAGTTATTTTAGAAAGTTTGTTAGAGGATTTTTATAGACAACGATTTTTTTGATAAGACTGACTTAAAAAGCAATTTGGCATCAAAATGTGTGGGCAATTTTCATAAATTAAGGGATTTCTTAGCATATCACTTGTTTGGCTATTTCATTTGATGTCGAGATTTTTTATGTATTCAGTGGTGCTTTATTGAAAGGATTGGGTTTCATGTTACAACAACATGGGAGAGATGTTGCATATTGTTCTAGAAAGTTGAAACTGAATAAAAAAATATTTCAACAAATGATTTGGAGTTGGTAATAATCATTTTTGTATTAAATTATAAAGACATTATTGAGATTTATACATATCATTAGAGCTTGAATTATCTCTTCACTCAGATAGAATTAAACTAGAGACAAAAGAGATGGTTAGAGTTAATTAAAATTGATCTTAATATTGTATATCATCCTAGTAAGTCTAATGTGATTTCTAATTCCTTAAGTACAAAAATCTATAAATGTCGCAGCTTGGGTAATTACATCTAATGAGGTTTTAATTAAAAAAATAGAGAGGTTAGAGAGAAATTATTAGTCCAATTGATGTGGATACAAGAATACTTTCACAAATGATTGTTTAGTTGAGTACATGAGATCACTTAGCCATGTTCAATTAAAAAAAGAATTGAGATACATAATGATGATTATGTTGGATTAACTTGTGAGGGTTGACTGTTGGTCCTTATTAGTGGTGACAGATTGGAGATATTACATGAAGTACATTATTCTAGATACACAATTTATCCAGTAAGTAGTAAGATTCATCATGATTTAAAGCTTTTATTTTTGTGGCCTAGATTAAAGTGAGAGGTGTTATAGTTTATTTTGAAATGTGAATCTTGTCAAATGATGAAAGCAGAGTATCAGAGACCTAGTAGATTAGCTTTTTCTTATACTTGAGTGAATGTGGGAGGAGGTCATCATTAATTTTTCTAAGGGATTTTTTAGGTATAAAAAATGCAATATGAGTTATGGTTGATTGATTGTTGAAGACAATGCATTTTCTTCTAATAAGACACACAAATTTAGTTAAGAAGTTAACATAGTTGCACATACACAAGATCATCTGATGTCATGAGATATCAAAGGTTATTATTTTCGATAATGATGGTAGATTCACAACTAGATTATGAAGAGGCATATAGGATGCTTAAAGGCTAAGTTAAATATTAGTACAAATTTTTAGCCATAAATTGATTGTTAGTCTATGAGGACCATTTAATTGCTTAAGAACTTATTAAGGCTTTATGTATTGGATTTAGAGAGAGTTGGGAGGACTATACACCTTTGATTGAACTTGCCTACAATAATAACTTTTAGTTGAGTATGTGTATGACATGTTACGAGGCATTATATGAAAGGATGTATTGAACACCTTTATCTTGGATTGAGTGTGGTGGGAGGAGATTAATGGGTCTTCATTTAGTAGTTGATGCCATTGAGAATATTAGCTTGACCAAGGATAAACTAAGAGCAACACATGATAGCCAAAATAAATATTATGATTCAAAGTATTGAGCAATTGAGTTTTATGTTAGTGACTTCGTGTTCTTAAAAAAACATTCTCATGAAAGTTGTAAACAAATTTAGTAAGAAGTTGAGTCCAAAATTTATTATGCCTTTTGAGGTGATCAGTAGAGTTAAAAAAACCAACTTATCAATTGTTACTACTAGATCAATTTTCTTGATGTGTCTAATGTATTTCATGTATCTTTGCTAAGTGAAGTATTGTTGTGAGCATAAAGTTTTAAAAAAAGGGGTTAAGAAACAACCTATTTTGAATAGAGGGAAACCATGGTATATTTTAGCATATGATATGAGAGTTAAGGAGGTAGATCCTTATGGTTAAAGTTTAATGGAAACATAAATGAGATAGAGAAGTCACATGATATGAGAGAGATATCCACATCTCACTTATTACTAGTGAATAGTGGTTGTCGAAGGTGATTTTTTTCTAAGGAGGGCATAATATAATGACTGCTTCTATAGTGTTGAGTTTACTTTTAGTGATCAATTTGAGACTAGAAAAGTTTATATAGTCATTTTATATGTATTATTTTTTTATGGATTTTTAGATTTAATTTTATGCTTAGTTTATTTACAAATTTTTCACATTTTAATTAAAAAAGAATTAAGATGCATTGAAATTGATCTTATTGCATTTAATTGAATTTTATGCACTTATTTTATAGGAAGATTTACATACATACGACACAATTCTTATGCATTTACATATCTAACACTGAAAGTTAGATATTTGCTTATTTAACACTTTCCTATGCTTAAAAAGGTGTATTTAACTTTTTAAAAGTGAGTGATGATAATATTTTTGATGTGATATTTAAGAATGAGGTGTTATATATATATGTAAAAATTAAAATTTAGATGTTCGATATGTAAATACATGAGAATTGTGTGGTATGTATGTAAATCCCCATATTTTATATTTGATTTATAAATAGTCTTCAACATGTTATAGCATTTTAATTTTTTTTAAAATATTTTAGCTATTTTTAGGAGCATCATAGATTCAAAATCAAGAAGTTTTTTTTATTAGACTTATTTTCCTTTAAAAATTAGCACATCAAAATAAAAGCGAGTTTTTTGAAAGCATCTATTTTATGAATCTATTTTACCAATGTGTTCAAAATATAAAATATTATTTTCGTTTACTATTTTTTCATAATTCTTAAAGTCTTATATTTGAAAATATAAGAGAATTTATATAATTTTTTATGTTAATATTTTATTAATTATAATTATAAATTTATATAAAAATTAAAATACATATAAATATCTTATAATTTCTGCATTTTCTCATCCACAATATACGAACCATTTTAGAGAGAGAAAGGGAGAGAAAAAAGATTTTAGTGTGAGAAAGTCAAACTTAGAGGTCTTAGAGTTAATTTTGTTTGTATGGCTAGTTGGAAAAATTATCTAACTCTAATAAGGCTATTATTTTTCTAACTCAGATTTTATTCTTGCCACTTCTTTTTGTTTTATTTTATTTTGTTGAATTTTATTTAAACTCAAATCTAAGAAAACCTAGAAAGTTTTCATCGTATAACTTTTATATGCTTTATAATTGATCGTGCTGGTCATATTGACATATTGAAGTTAATTTTTTTAGGGGTTATGTTATGTTTTGGGAAATTTTATGTATTTTAGATAGTATATTGAACCACATATAAATTATTATAGACTGATGAAAGCTTCGAAATAATGTGGTGGATATTGCATAAGAATATTTTTGTGAATTATGACTATCGAATTGTGTTTATCATTCTACACTGTAAATGCTATTTTTTTGTTGTACATGCTATCTGTTTTATAAATCTTGTAACAAGTGAAATGGAGTTTCAGTATTTTCATAATATTTATAAAGTAGCTCAAAATGGGCTTAGGCATAGTACTTCGGTTTTAGGATGGGTTGGTGCTTAACCAAATTGGTAAAAATTGGGCCTAATAGTTGGTTCTGTTAAGTTCATTTATCATTTTAAACTAATTTAGAATAACTAGTTTGGTTCAATTTGGGTTAATTTGAATTTAAATTAGCATAGCTCAATTGGATCAATTGGGTCAAATATCTCAATTGGCCAAATTGGACTTCAATTGAGCATAGGGTTTGCTCAATTAAGTTTGTGTAATGATTTTAAGGCTTTGAAATGCCTTAATTTGGTTTATATTTTTAAAATTTGATTTGGACTCACTAGGAGTCAATTATGTTAATTTATGCAATGTGGACCAATTAATTAAATTGATTCTTAATTAAGCTTTCAATGTATTTGATTAATATTTGTAAGGCTTTGGGAATGATCAATTTTAATTAATTTGAGTTTAATTTAGATTTAGCCTATTAAGGCCCAATTAAGTTGAGTTGGGACAAACGACTTGATTGATCAAATTGGGCTTCATTTAGGGTTCAATTGGGTATGATTGGTGATTTGGGGTCATGGACTTATCTGGTTTGGGTTAATTTAAATTTGAATTGAATTTGGGTTAAGATAGCTAAATAGGCCAAATGAGATTCAACTCAATTGGAGACCAAGTGGGTTATGTCCTAGTTCAATTGGATTAAATTTAATCCTAAGGTTCACTTAGTTTTATTTGGTTAGGTTAGGGGACGATTATGTTTAATTAGCCATATTTGGACTAGGTGGGACCCACTAGCCTGGCTATCCTTAGGTCTTGATTTTATCTAATTTGGATTTGGCCTTGGTATGTTTTGAAATGGTGTCCTTTTAGTCACTAAGAGTGTCCTGAGGTTCTATGTGAGGAAATCTTATATTAGGATATGATTCTAACAACTAAGGAGAAGAGTGTGTGTCAAACTCACTAGAAGCAAGGCCAATAAATGTATAAGTGGAAGTAGAGATATAAGGTGTGAAAAGAAAATTTTTTAAAATATTTGAAAATAAAAATGAATTGAAAATTTATTATTAAATTTTTATAATCTTGACATCATGTTTAAAGAGATAATTATTTGTTACTTCTAATACAAGTCTATTATTACCATTAGTTCTCATATTAACACTATTTTAGATAGATATTACACATGACAAATTAAGGTATAATATGAGTCTGTTGAAAGCAAATCTTGCTATTCATAGGATGTTATATTACTTTATATATCTTTTTTTTTATATTTCATATATTAAAAACTATATTAGATTTTGAATAGCCTACTCAAACATAGGTTGAGTAAAAGTTGCTTGTTGTAGTTAAGAGCTTGATAAATATTTCTATGATTGTAGATTTATTCTTTGGCAATTATGATGATTTATATTTTGTTGGGAGAGATTATACCATGATTATTTTATGCATCTTTTTTGTTGTATAGTTTAGTAATATGAATGGAAAGCTATTAATGCTTCAATTTATTGTGTATTTGATGATATAAGATAGTTTTATATTTATAAATATTTCAAAAAATAATTACTTCTAAATAGATCTTGGGTAATTTATCCATTATTATGATCTTAAGATGATGTGTCCCAGCTCGATATGATGGTCTACATTAGGTCGGGTTGTGACAGAAAAGGTGTAACTATTCTTTCAATAGAGTTATTATATAAATATTTATGTGTGTGTGTGTGTGTGTGTGTAATACTTACATGGCAGTTCTATTTTAGAAAATTACTATAATAGCCTTAAATGCTTATTTGGATGACAATAAATTAAGTGCCTGAAAACATCTTTCATAGTATTTATCCAAATGATTTCAAGCTTCAAATAATCACACACAAATATTTTATAAGAAAAGTGCTAAAATATTTTTGAAATATTGTCAGAACAAAATGTTTTTAATAAAAATAGTTGGTGGTTAAGTCAAAAGGTGCAAGAGAAGATAAAAAATAAGAAGCTTTGTTATTAAACTTGGTTTAAAAGTAAAAACTCATTGAATTAAGAAAGAGATAAAGTGGCCCATTGATATTTTAAGAAAGCAATATATGATACAAAAAATTTAGCTTTAAGTGATTTATACAATAGATTAGATACCAAAGAAGGTAAAAAATATATGTATAAATTAGCCAAGGAAATTGATAAGAGAAATAAAGATTTAGTTCAAGTGAGATGCATTAAGGATGAAATTCACAAAGTGCTTTCCTTAGAAGATGATCTTTATCATAGGTGCATGAAATATTTTAATGAACTTTTGAATGAAGGTTGTGAGATTACAATTGACTTTAGCAATCTTAATATTCTAAATAAAGTTAAACAAAAATTTTTTATGGTCGTATTAGTAAAATTGTAGTTGAAGAGGACTTAAAGAAGTTGAAGTATGAGAAAGTAGGATGTGATGATATTCCAATAGATGTGTGGAAATGCTTAAGAGATCAAGAAATTTCTTGGCTTACTAATCTTTTTAATATTATTTTAAGGACTAAAAAGATGTGAGATGAGTAAAGAAATATTTTTTGGTTCCTATTTTTAAGAATAAAGGTGGTGCACATGAGTACTATGCAAATTATTGAGGAATTAAGGAAATGTACCATACATTAAAATTATAGAATAGAGAAATTGAGCATTGGTTATGATGTGATACAAAGGTTTCTATAACTAGTTTGGTTTCATGCTTGGTAGGTTTACTATGGATGCTATATATTTGTTGAGAGGTTTGATGGAGAAGTATAGAGAAACTAAGAAGGATCTATATATGATATTTGTTGATTTAGAGAAAGCATATGATAAAGTTCCAAGAGAAGTGCTTTTAAGAGTTCTAGAAAACAAAGGAGTTAATATTGGCTATATTCAAGTCATTAAGGATATGTATACCAAATTTGTTACTTTTGTTTAAACATAAGGAGGATTGACCAAATATTTTCTTATTTCAGATGGATTATACCAAGGGTAGGCATTAGGCCCATATCTATTTTGCTTTAGTTATAGATGATCATACTAGACATTTATAGGAGGATGTTCCTTGGTGTATGCTTTTTGCTGAAGATATTCTTCTTATTGATAGAGAGGGAGTTTAAGAGAAACTTGAATTATGGAGGTTAACCTTAGAGTCTAATGGTTTTTCATTTAAGTAGATCTAAAATTGAATATATGGAGTGTAATTTTAGTTGTAGAAGATCTAATGGTGGGGTTGTTACATTGGGTTACCAAGTCATTAAAAGAGTGATCATTTCAAATATCTTAGGTCTATTGTTCAAAATGATGCTAAAATAGATGGGGATGCTGTTAGTAGAATTCAAGTTGGATGGTTGAAGTGGAGGAATGCATCTAGCCTATTGTGTGATAGAAAATTACTGCTTAATGTTTAGGGAAAATTTTATGAGATGGTGGAAAGACCTACAATGTTTTATGGCGCAGAATGTTAGCTAGTAAAATAGAAGCATAAACTTAAGTTAGGTGTTGTAGACATGAGGATGCTCAGGTGGATGAGTGGCTTTACTCTTCGAGATAAAATACAAAATGAATATATACGTGATAAGGTTGGAGTAGCTCTAGTAATAAATAAAATTAGAGAGATTTTCCTTAAATGATTTGGCCACATAAATCCTCGGTCGTTTGATGACCTAGTTAGGAGAGTAGATGTATTAGATGTGCCTTTTGTTAAGAAAAGTAAAGGTAGACCTATAAAGACTTGATTAGAATGTATAAAAAATGACCTTCATTTATTAGAATTAAATGAGAATTTGTCACTAAATAGGACATAATGGAGAAAAATGTTCGTGTAACTGACCACACATAGTTGGATAAGGGTTTGTTGTTATTGTTGTTGTTGTTGTATTATTCAAACAAAACATGACTTGTGATATTCAAATGTACTTTCTGAATTTATTTTAAATCAAAATTTCAAGTTGACTTTACACATTATAGGACAATTGAAACTCTGTTTCAAAAATACTTTTTTTTTTAAAGTTTTATGAGCATTGCATATATGAAATATTAAATTAATTATTTGATTTGAACTTTTTAAGGAATTTGCATTCATTCATACACACGAGTTGTCAAGGGTCATCTAGCATTTATTTTACAAATCATTTTTTACTAGAGTATTGTAGACATGTTTAGTATTGATAAATATTTTCATAATTTTGGAATTTTAATTTTGAAAAAATAATTAAGTTTATATTAAAACTTATAATAAAAATAAAATAATATGAAGAATTATATTTATGCCATTTTTATATATTTAATAAAAAATATTTTTTATTAATATCTAAATCCACCATGTGGATTTCTCCTTTATTTCATTCTCATTTTGGGAGTGAGTTTTAAAGAAACAAAGGGAGAGAAAAGAGAGGGAGAGAAAAGAGAGGGAGAGGAGAGAGAAAGCTTAATTTTGGAGTTCTAGAGTTGATTTTGTCCATCGAATTAGTTAGTAAAATTGAACATCTTGAGGTAAGCTGCCATTACCTTAAATTTTCAAAAATTTTACTTTTTTTTTGTAAAATTTTTGGTATTTTATTTGAACAAATTTTGTATAAATTGAGATATCATGGTATTCATGAAATTTCACTATGTAACTTTAGTATGTTGCCACTTTAGTTATATTGCACATATTGATGTAATTATTTTGTATTTTCTCTAGCTATTTTAGGTTTTGTGATATTTTGGATATTTTGACAAGCTTTTAAAAAAATTATAAGATTTATTTTAGTTCATTGCTAGAATTATGGAAATTGTTTGTAGCCATGTTTTATGACTTATGCACATTGAATTTAGTATGCTACTATATCATACAAATTTTACTATTATTTTACTTTTGCAAAACTCTTATATACTATAGTGAATTATTTCTATTTATCAAAATATTAATTCATTGTTCTTGATGCATCATTAATATCTATGTTATGTGTAAAATATATTGGGAGGCATAAGAGTCTGAATATATAAATTGTGCTATGCACAAAGAGACATAAGCCACTAAATAAATATTTAAATGCATATGTAAATATGTTGGGAGATATAAGGGCCTAATGATATATATATATATATATATATATATATATATATATATATATATATATATACCTGTGTGTGTGTGTGTGTGTATAAGAACTTGAGGGGAAGATGATATGAATTGTTTGAAAATGTTATTTATTTCAATATTTTATGAATCTTTAAATGCCACATTAAACATGAATTACATATTATAATTTTTTCATATTATTTTAATACTAGTATTGTTTTAACATATTAGGCTTGTATGAACTGTAGTAACCTAATAATTCATTATATCTGATAGTAGACACCATTTTACAACTGTATATTAAAAATTTAGAAAAGTTTTTAAGTAAAATACTGGGTGTTTAAACTCATCCATGTTTTACCTACATGTGTAAATTTAAGGAGATGGAAAGTATATGGAGCAAGTCAATTGGAGAAAGACATTGCAGGTTCCTATTTATAAGTATGCCTTTTCCTAAATTATAGTTACTTTTTTTGAGATCATGGTATTACTTTTTTTTTCGTGTAGGGAATCTATAGAACTTACAAAATCAAGCACTCGATATGAGAACTCATAATATAATGTTAAGAGTGATTTAGTCATTTAAGTGTGATGCTTATTAAATTTCATATCAAAGAAAGTATTCCTAAGTCGATTTTTGAATATGCTAAAGTAAATGATTATTGCAAAGCTATTTAAATTTAATGATAAGATCTATTTTATGAAATTTAATGGCAGCAAAGGATTGTGTGAACTCATAATAAAAATGATGGACATAATTGCACACCTATATCATTTGAGAATGAGTATATGAGTCATTTTTTCATTTTATCCTTAATTAACTTTCATCCGAATATGGACCTTTTATGATTTCATATAACACACGAATTAAGGTGAACCCAATCCAATGTGACCTATATCATAGTTGTGCTTAGCATATCCCAATCATATCCCAATTGAACTCAAATTGACCTAAATTAAACTGAACCGAATATAGGTCACATTGACTGAACCTCAACTATGTGTGATTAGGATATGACTGGTGCTTAGCATAACATTGGATTGTTTGACCATGATCGAATTGGATTTAATCAAGGTTTGAGTCAAAATGCCCTAAATAAGCCAAATGGACTTAATTGAGTCAAGTACACCAACTAGGTAGTTTGGCAAATTATGTTTGGCTTATGTTTGATTAGATGTGCTAAGATTTGTGTGAGTTTAGGCTAAGTGGGGTCCACTAAGTGCAATTGGGGTTTGATCTTAGGGTTGGACTTTGTAAGTCTTCTAAGCTTATGTTTGGTGTCATCTTGATCACTAAGTGTCCTAACCCTAAGTATAGAAAGCCTTAGTTCCTAGATCATGATCATAAGACTAAGAGAGTGTGTGTCAACCCTAAGCCTTAATTGGTCCATACTGGGTTTTATGATTTCATATCCCAATTGAACTCAAATTGACCTAAATAAATCACATTGAGTCAAACCCAACTAAACCAAGTATTAACCCAACTAAACTTGGCATGACTCTTTTTTAGGTGTTGTTGGACTTGCCCAAGTTGACTCAACCTAAGGTGAACCTAATTCACCCCAAACCAAGTGAAATAAGCCACATAAATAGAACAAAAACCCAAAGTATGAAGGTTCAACTCTCTTTGGCTAAGGCACACCCTTAACACTCCTTGAGCTTAGTCTAACTAACCCAAGCTAACCCAAAGCTAATTTTAGTTCAGCCATCATGGCTTGTCTACCTCACCACAGGCCACCAAACTTCTCTAGCCATTAGAGGAGCGTCAAGTCATCAATCCCATGCCTTTTCTGGTCACCCCCACTAGCCAATTGACTACCACGGTCTAAACCAAACCAAAGGGGTGGTTCATATGGGGAGGGAACCATACACTTCCCCAACCCTCCAAACTTAACAAACACCTTCATAAATCTCCCAAAGCTAGTCTCCAAGGGATCGTAAAGCTCCTCATGCTTCCCATCGCTAGTGAGACTAAGTTCCCTCAAGCCCAAAGGCCTAATAACTCAACCTCACTAAAACTCAATCCCACTTCAATAAACTCATCACACACCTTCCTTACACTCTAGTGAATCCAATTGAATAAAGAAATAGTTGATTCGATCAACGAGGTCCATGCTAGAACAAATTCTAGTGAACTCATGATAGTTTGTGGTCTCTAGAGCAACTAGTGAAGAAGCAAGAGGGGACTTCAACAATAAGGCTTTGTTTTTTCAAGATGAAGCTACCCCGGTCAAAATCACCACTAGTATTGAGCTCCAACCAAGTAAATCCATCAAACCATAGAATGATACAAGGATTATGGTCTTGCAAAGTGAAATATCATTTCAACTCAATCAAGTCATAGAAATAATAAAAAAAAGATTATTCACTGATAATTTTAGATTCATTTCCTCCTTTAATTTGAGCTTTGGTGCCCTAGATCAAGCGGTGAAAGGCATACGATCTTTATCTCTTGTCAGAGGAAGAGGATGAATCACACACCATCCATTTCACATGATTAGAATGAACATCATGATTATTTTGTGCTAGAATTTTGATTTAAACCTTTTTAATAAATATGACTAATCTTCATCATTCGATCTTTGATCAAACTACTCTAATTAAACCATGTCCATAGCTGGTTAAGTCAGGCACCACATGGGATATTTTAAGTAGCGAATCACGCGGTGCCATGTGTAAAGCATTGCCTTGTCTGCGCTGACGTGATGGCAATTATATAAAGTGATTAATTAGAATTAAAAATTTAGTTAATTAGTCAAAAATTTTAAAACATAACTAATTATAAAAAAAATTAAAAATATAAATAAAAAGTCTCTAGAAATCTTAGATATATAAAACAAATTAAGAAAAAAGCCTTAATTTTCGCCCACTAGATTAGAAGTAATAAGGGTTTGAATAAAAATTATTTTAAATTAACCTTTAATTAATACCCTAATTAACTTGAAGCTTTTGAGGAACATTCTTGATGATACTCCTCACCTCCAATAATTATTTTATGGTAATTTGGTTAACTAATTAAGAGTTATTATTTTTCTTAGGAAATTAATTGGCCTAATTAATTAATTTTTAAAAAAAATCATAAAAATAATTAATTTATTCTCTGATGTTTGATCTTTAATGATTGAAATCAAAACATTTTGAGAAATTCTAAACTCTTAATTATAATTAATTTGAAATATTACAATTAAATAATTCAATTAAGTGGCCTAGAACTAAGAAAATTAACATTTAATTTTCTATAACCATAAAAATTATAAATGGATCTTTCATGGGGTTATTTAGATGATAATTCGAGAATGAAATCAAATTCTCAATTTGTTTGGGATATTTTGAGTGTAATTGCCTAATTATCAAACTCTTTATAAGTGTAATTAGTAATTTTATGTAAGCCCAAATGACTTAGAAACTTTGATATTCATTTTTGTTGTTCTCATACATATTTAAAAATGTTCTCATAGTTTTTGGGCAAACCTTTAGTGAATATTTATATTTTTAGGGGTTACTTAGCCTAATTATGATATTTAATAATTAATAAATCAAGCAATTCATAAAAAATAAAAATTTTGGTTTAAAATTCATTAGCCAATAGTAAATAATATTATGAAAATCATACTCAAGCCTAAACCCATCTAGCTTAATTAATTATCCTTAAATATTTATTAATTAATAGTTAATCAATTCCATTAAATAATACATGCCTTAAGCATGAGTTGAACCTTGAATGTTTATGCCTCTTCTTAGGACTAATGAACATATGAGACACATTTATTTGATGTGACTTCCCCATACTTAAAAGATGAAAGTTAGTGTGTATCATGTCATGCATGTAGTTATGAACCTTAATTAAGTTAGAATTTGTTCATTTAATCTTTAATTTTGAAATCACATAAAAAATATTAATAATAGGCACCATCCTTCATGCCATGCATTCATATAGTTTATCGTTCATATTGTATTAATATAAAATCACTTGCTTGACATATATCTATACAGGATGGACATCCCAAAAGTGCACAATTATTAAATTTGCCCAAAATAGGTTTTATAATCTCATCCCCTAGTTTAACAAAGCCACGTACCTATGATTAATATACAATTCATTTGAGATGTCTGTCCATTCAAGAAGCATATATTCATAACATAAGCATATTAATAAATCTAAGGTATATAGGTTAGACATCTCGGGGGTGCACAATTATTAACTTAGCCCAATAGAGGTTCTTTAACCTCATCCTTTTGGTTTAACAAAGCTACATATCTATGATTAATAAATAAATCATTTGAGATATATGTTCATTCAAGAAGCATATATTCATAACATAAGCATATTCAGAAGCATGAGGTATATAGGCTAGACATCCTAGTGGTGCATGGCTATTAAGTTATCCCAAAGAAGATTTTATAACCTCATCCTCCTAGTTTAACAAAGCCTCATACCAACGTATTGAAAATCATTAAATGACTAGAACCTTACGCATGCTTACCGTTCATTAATTAAATTTAACATTAAATTATAACATAAATAAATTCACTTTCATTCAAGGCATAAGCATGCATAGTCGCCATGTTCATTAATTAAAGAATAAAGCATAAAGGGTATTCACTTAAGAAAAGTCATTCTATATATCTAATTAGCTCTTCAAAAGGTGTACCTCAAGTCAAAGTAATGTTCATCTTAGCGGTCTAGTTCCTTTATGATAATGAATGGGTATAGTAGTTCTCATTACAATGTGGACTACTGAGTCCTTTATTCTTCATAACACATAATCATGACTCAAACATCAAAGAAGATTAAAATCATCCAATGGTAATAAATCAAATAACACATCCATTTCATAACTTAAATATTAAAGCCTAGTTTAAACTTACTGCACTAGCGTTTGCACACATATTAGATTGATAGGTCACTGATCTTAGACTTAGATTAGGTTAGGTACTTTATTGTGATGCATTTATTTATATATTTTATTTTATGGTGTAATA
This sequence comes from Cymbidium sinense, assembly GCA_021442155.1. NCBI lineage: Eukaryota > Viridiplantae > Streptophyta > Magnoliopsida > Asparagales > Orchidaceae > Cymbidium > Cymbidium sinense. The sequence goes on along the minus strand of CM038228.1, from coordinate 70,860,970 downwards.
TTTTATATCGGATATTAGGATTATTTGTATGCTACTCTAAATGATAAGGTATTATTTATTAGACAAATTATATTTTTTATTAGGGGTTGTACTTAATTAAAGGAGACGCTATAATAATAAAAATAAGTTGAATGGTTTTGCTTGTAGATGTTGTTATTCCCTTTAGTGTAGCCCATTAAAATAGGTGGGTTTAACACCTGTAGGTGCTAAGTCCAATTGTGTGATATATAACTTCTTGGTATGTATGTATATTATAATTAACCTCTATTTTGCAAGTTCAGTTAGGATTTATTTTTAAAAATTTTAAATATAATTTTAAAATAGAATAATATTAGAGCCATAGAGTTTAAGATGAGTAGAGGATAAAAGGCATAGACCTAAGAGGCTCTATGATGCTTAAAAGATCCAAGATCTAAAAGTTCAAGTGAAGATGAAGACCTCCATAGCGTATTTTAATTTTACTTATGTAATTGTAATCCGAGTTGTATAAGAGTTGAGCCCAACATTTTTTTTTGAGGTGTATAGTAGAACCTGGTCACACCAATTATTTATTATTTTTTTAATTTGTTTGAATATTTGGTGTGTTTACTTTGATTATGTAAGATAAATTACATATTTTTTTTCTAGATTTTTTAAATTATGATGATTGTTGTATGGCTTGAATTTCATTAGCTCTTTAAGAATTTAAATTTTTTATATAATAAAGTAAAGAGCTTTAATTTAAAATTAATACGATTCATAACCTCACCATAAAGTCATAGGGATTAATCAATAAAATTGATTTAGACATCATAGGCCAATGATGAATGTGGATAACATCATGTATGCATCTTGTCTTCCTCTCTTGAATATAGGGGATCTTCACTCATTGCAAAAAATGGGAGTGCAAGATCATTGATAGAAATCCCCAAAGTGAAGAACATGCATCTCATAGAATAGCCCATAACTTTCTTTCATCATGCATGTAGATACATTTGTCTACCCAAGCCCGAGTAAAAATGATGAGTCAAAAGTAAAAGAAATATGTAATTTTTATTACATTTGTCTAAGACATACTTTCATACCAACCATGATATAGGCTCTTAGGGAGTGAGTTTTGGAACTTATGATTTTTCTTAATAAATAATAGTCTAACTATCTTGCATTCATGAGCTTGGCCACATGGTTTTAAAAGTGTAGGAGGTGTTACCTGCGATGACTCTAAGCAGCTATAAGTCCAAAAAAGTCAGGATAGGCTCACTCTCTCTAGTGGAAGTGAACCAACAAATCTCATTTTTCGTCAAGTAGAATTAAGTCGAGCTTTTAGCTTGTACTAGAGCACTTTAGATATAAGTTTATAGGTAGCCCATTTCTCTTTTGCAACTCACCTATTATGTATTTTCACAATCTTGTATTGATTGAAAATAAGTCCTAGCTTTTTAATAAAATATGAGCTTAAATAATTATAATTCTTAATTCAAAAATCTAAAGTCTCACTATATGAAAGATAAAAGTGCTCACTAGTCTTCCATATATAAAGAGCACTTTCTACTTATTCTCATTTGGATTTCATTAAGAACTCTTCTCTATTGAGCTTTCCCTCTTAATTTTTAATAATCACTAATCCTTTGATACCAAGCTTTGAAATTCAATGAGATGTTAGCCAATCATTTTAATTGAGAGTTTTCTTAGTTTTCTAAGATATAATTAACTATGGGGGCTTCCCTTTATAGAAAATTTAAGAACCCGACTTAAAATAAATCTTGCTTTATTTTATCCATGTAAAATAGGAAAAACAAATCTTTGGTACACCCAGACCTATCAGCCTCAGGAGTCTTTATTAGGCGATTGACTCCATCATAGAGTGATATTTATACCTTTTAATGTGGTATATGATTCCTTAATATCATACTCAATCATTTCAATAAATACCCCCATAAGATTTGTGTGGTGTCCTATCATAAAATATAAACACCACACTTTAGTTCAAATGAAAATCTCATATCCTTAGTGTATTTTGAATCTTATATGTGTTATATATTTCATGATACTTAGTGGATTGATTTCACATTTATAATCCATATTTCCAATACTATATAGGGTCTCATAAACTAAAGGAAACAAACATAATATATTCACTCACATGTGGATGCTATTGGAGCCTATCATTTTATGTTTGTTTATTATTTTATTTTAAACCTTCAAAGAATCTTTTATATTTTAATATTTTTAAAGAACTTAATGTCTAATTTTAAATTTTTTTTTTTTTTTTTGGTTTTTAAAGTTCACCATTATTTGAACTTATTTTCATTTGTTAAAAGATACTATTATTGTTAGTGATCATTCTTTAGATAATTATAAAGTTATACTTTACTTAAATCCTACTTTTGATTGTAGCCTTTTAACTATAAATGGTGATATTGGAATAAAGCATGGTATTATGAAAATAAAATCCTCTACATTATAACATATGATATTAGAAGATATCTTCATTAAATAAATAAATGATGGGGTCTTTAGAAGCTTTTGATTTTATGTATTTTGGTATTTATGTGAATTGCTTAAAAGGAAAGCAAAAAAAGAAGAACATAAAAGGTGCAAAGAGAAGTTCTAGTATTTTAAAAATTATTGATAGTGGCATTTGTAGCCATTTTAAGAATATTTTTAAATGATTAGAAATATTTTTATTATCTTTATTGATGACTATATATGATATATATACTTATTTTTGCTTCATGAAAAAATGATGTAATTGATGCCTTTAAAATCTATAAAGCAGAAGTAAAAATAATTAGAAAAAAATTAAAATTATTCAGTCAGATAGAGGTGGGAAATATTAGGGCAAGTATTTGAGAATAAGACAACACTTAAGTTCATTTGTAAAATTTTACAAGAGTAAGACATTATTAGAAAGAATTATGATAAGTAATGAACAATTAAGTACTAACATACCTTAGCATGTTGAAAATATTTTTGAAAACCTAATTGATAAATAACCTCAATAAATTATATAATGTGATAGTAATTTCTATTTTAATTTTAAAATTGGAAATTTCTATAGATTTTGAAGTATTTATGCAAGAATTTGATGTTGATATTGATGATGATGATGGCCTTAACATATTTTCAGAAGCTTTAAGTGGAATTAAATTCACATTATGGTATAATGCAATAAGGTAAGCAATCTAGATTGGGATGTTATTAAATTACTTTTAATGATGAAGGCTATTGGAATTAAATGAGTATTTGAAACTAAAAAGAGATTCTTTTTGTAATATTTAAAGATAAAAAATAAGACTTGTATCTAAATGTTTCACTTAACAGGTAGGAAATGATTATAATGAAGCCTATTTCTATTGTTCAATAAGGATTCTTTTTAGATAATCATAATAAAATAACTTTTTTTGATTTGGAGTTACACAAAATAGATGTGAAAATAGCATTCCTCAATGGAGATTTAAAGAAAGAAGTTGATATGAAATGATTAGAAGGGTACATTTAAAGTGCAAATAAGTATCTTCTTTGAAAACTTATGAAATCTATATATGGACTAAACTAAGCTTCAAATCAATGGTATTTAAAATTTTATAGGATGATATCTTCATTTGGTTTCTTAGAGAATATTATATTTTAATGCATATACAATAAGATTAGTAGGAGTGAAATATTTTCTTAGGCTTATATGTTGATGATATTTTGCTTACTTCAATTGATTTGAGTTTGCTATATAATGCAAAATATTTTCTCTCATAAAATTTTGATATGAAAGATATGTGTGAAGTCTTATATATTATTGATATAAATATTTAAATAAATAGATCTAAGGGACATTTGATCTGACTTAGGAATCATATGTCAATAAACTTATTGAGAAATTTCAAATGAAAAAAATTATTCATCAAGTATAACACCTATTATCAAAGATGACATATTTAGTTTAAACAAATGCCCAAGAAATGATATGAACAAGGAAAAAATGAAGAACATTCTATATGATTTAGTAATTAAAAATGTAATGTATACACAAGTCTTTATAAACTTGATACTGGATATATGGTAGGAATGTTTGCTAAATATTAAAGTAATATTAGTTGGAACATTAAAAAGTGGTAGATAATGTGATAAGGTACCTTCAAGAGATAAATGACTTCATCATGCTTACATACAATAAATATGACCATTATAAGTAGTTGGATATTCATATTTTAACTTCATTGGTCCTCTTAAATCTTGGAACTTGATATTTGGATGTCTTTCTATTATTACTTGGAGAAGTGCAAATCAATCATTAATTGTCACTTCAACCACACAATCAAAATTTGTTTCATCTTTTGAAGTACTGTCAAAAGCTATTATGAGCTTTGTTTGTGAGGTTAAATTGTTGAATCCATCTCAAAGCCATTAAAGTTAAACTATGATAATTCTATTGTAGTATTTTTGCCTAAGAATAATAAAAGTAAAAGGCAAAGTAAACACATTGACATAATACATTTACCTATTGGAGAATATGTCAAAGCAAATAAGGTGGCACAGTAGTACTATTATAATGATTGCAGATTCCTTGACTAAAGCATTGACATCAAAGTTGTTTAATCTTGTAAAATTATAATTGCGATACAATTTCATTTTAATGTAATATTTGGTATTTATAAATCTAATACTTGAAATTATTTTCTCCTTTTTATAATATACATAAAATTTAGAGGATGTTCTGTAGTGATTTGATAAAGATACTGAATGAATAATTGTTGATTAATCCATAAAGATAAATTCCACATATGGCATTGGCATAACAAATATTAAAGGAAATACTCAATTTGAAGGACTTATTGTTGAACTTCACTATTTTTTATGCTTCTATTTGAGGTTTAATATTTGAGAGAGATAATAAGCATGAATTTAAGAGTATTAGGCTAAGTGGGATAATGCTAGAAATGATAGAATTAAATTTTATTAAATAAAGTAATTAAGTTAATTTATTCAAATACATAAGTGAGCCAATAAATTAAGATAACTACTATCTTATTATTTTGGTTAATTATTAGCTCTCATTTATGGAAAAGATGTGACTACTATTCATATATATATATATATATATATCTCTGTGTGTGTGTGTGTGTGTGTGTGTGTGTCTTCTTGATAGGAGAGAAAATGTAAAACAAAAATAAGTAATTAAGAGTCTCTAGTCTAATAAGATAAGCCTATATAATTTCATCATTTTATGGGATATAAATTCCTTAGATAGAGTAGCAAAATCAAAATCTCTTGGTTTTCATCTCAAATTAAATTACTATGACTAAAGGTAAGAATTTTACTTTTGGTTTTATTTTACAATTAAGATTTTGACTAAAATTATTAATATTATAATTGCTTGCTATGGTAAAAACATATTTTTCTTTAGTTGTAGTGGTTTCAAAAATTTTAAATAAAATAAAAATGCACTTCAAGCATTAATGAAAAGTGAGAAATATTCCTATTATCATGAGGATGATGTTGGGAAGATAAGATTTGCTGAAAGAAAAATAATGAATGACCTATAGTGGCCTAATTTTTATTAAATTCATTCTTTTACTAAGCTTAATTATAATATGCTAGGAGTGGCAAATATAAATAATTCTTATTTGAATTTGAATTATTATATGTGAGACTGAGTTTTCTCTAAATTGAAGAAAATAAGATTAACTAAACTTAAGCAACAAGAACTTTTAATCTTTTATATTCAAATATTTATTGAATTTCACTTCAAAACACCTGTGTCATTTTTCACTCTGGATTCATAGGACTTATTTGTATTTTTGTTAAAAAAATGAAAATAAAAATGTTAAGTTCGATTAACGGCTGCAATCTTTAATCAACCGACAAATTATTTGAATTTAATATTGTGCGTGCTAGAAAACCAATTGCGGTAGAGTAAAAGTTTACGCTTAAAAGCATACAAAATGAAAGAGAACCACAATAAAACTCGTGAAATAAAACTTCCACACAGATTCGTATATAAAAAAAAGCTTCTATATGGCTTTATGTATCTTTAATTGTTTCTTTGAACAATGATTGTTAATGATGTCGATGATGTTGGTAATGATGATGACAATGATGTCCCGCAACAATGGTCGGCGGATCAGCTGACGGCGGCAGTGGTTAACAACCGTCGAGTGGTGACATGATTGTGCTTGGAGGATCTTTAGAGCTCTCTCCTCTCTCTTGCTTGGCCTCCTTCTCCTTCACTTGGCCCCCCTCATATGAGGAATGAGGGCTATTTATAGATTGGAGGAGTGGCGTCTCAGAATACATGCAAAAACCACTCCACTTTATCGGACGGCTAAAAATGATCCCCTTGATCATATGATGTATTTCATGCATTTGAATGCTCAAATGATGTCGGAATTATGATATCTTAGGCTTGTTAGATTCAGCTCGTCAAAACACTCGATTTGACTATAAACACTCCATGTTTAAGAGTCGATTGATAATAACGCTGATCTCGGTTAGTCTTAATTTGATTAAGCTTTGGCATCAAGATTCGTGCTTGTAGAGGAATTTTTGGTCATATCGGTTCTATTTTGGGATGATATTATCTCAATCATCAAAAAATATGTGTCAAGTACTTCAAAATAGTAAATTCTTCAACGTAATCTGCAAGTCCATTAACCACACATTTTGAGAGAGATCTTTATGTAAGCCAGATTATGACTATGGAAAGGCGATGTAGGGCCGAATCGTAAGTATCGTGGGTGCGAATTTGAGATTCGGACCCATCCGGTGTGAGCAGCTTCGAATGCAATGGCGGCGCGTCTGCAGCGCATGGCGATGGCGCCCGCGTGTCGTCGCAGCGGCTGGATCAGCGGGTCATAAACGACGGTCCGCGTGGGTGCCGTTGATTGGCCGGGCGGGTCGGCCTTGGCCGTCTCCATCGTGGCGTGTCAAGAACCACGTCGTTATTCCTCGAAAGGATCAACCGACCTCGTTGACCGTTTGGTTTGGCGATCAAGGAGAATGCAACGATAGTGGTAACCAGCGAGATTCTTGGGATGGTCGGTGGCGGTGGCCGGCGGCAATGGTTGGAAGGCAGCGAGGTGGTCTGCAGCGCAATGCGGCAGTGGTGCAAGTGGCAGCCGTGTAATCAGCGAAATCCGGCAACGATAATTGACCGGCGAAGTTAAGCAGCGATAACCGGCAGCAGTGGTTAGCGGCGGCAAGTGGTCAGCAGCCGCAATGCAAGTCAGCAACGTAACCAGCAATCAGTTAAGCGAGATACCGGCAACGATGGTGGTAACCGGTGAAAGATGCCGGCGTTAATTAGCCAGCGGTAATCAGCAACAGTAGTCAGCAGTGAATTACCAGCAACAGTAATCAGCAGCCATGGCGCGATGAGTCAACCAGCGGTAACAGCAGCAGTAATCAACCATGCCGATAACCGATAATCAGCGGTAGCCGATAGTGGTTATGGCGGCAAGTGGTCAGCAGCGGCTCGCGCAGCAGTAACAGTGAGAAATCGTAGTAAGCGAGAATAACCGGCGGCGATGGTGGTAACCGAAGATTACCAATGGTTGGCGGCAGTGGCCGCAGCGGTGGTGCGTAATGGCGATTACTAAAATGCTGCCGGCGATGGTGGTTGGTAATAGGGATCTTTGACTTATCCAGGTTGTTTGTCGAGTGTGACTTCGATGATAAGCGTATGGAAGGGGTCAATTGAATCCGGAGTTTTGACTATCGAGGTTGTTTGTCGAGTGTTTGCTCGGCAAGCGTTATCTGTATGGAAGGGTGAATTGAATCGGCGAGGATTTTGACCTATCTGAGGTTGTTTGTCAGAGTGTTTGCTCGATGATGTGAACCTGTATGGAAGTAGTTGAATTGAATCCGCTGAGAATCTTTGACCCATCCAGGGTTGTTTGTCGAGTGTTACGATGGCGTTAACACTGGAATAGGTTGAATTGAATCCGCTGAGGATCTTTGACCCATCCGAGGTTGTTTGTCAAAGTGTTACCCGATGACATTAACTTGTGTGGAAGAGATTGAATTGAATCGTGAGATTTTGACCCATCCGAGGTTGTTTGTCGAGTGTTACCCGACATTAACGTGTGGAAGATTGAATTGAATCGGCGAGATTTTGACCTGTCGAGGTTGTTTGTTAGGGTGGATGGCGTTAACTGTAGGTTGAATTGAATCGTGAGGAGCTTTACCCATCGAGGTTGTTTGTCGAGTGTTACCGATGGCGTTTGTATGGAAGAGGTTGAATTGAATCGGCGAGGATCTTTGAACCATCAAGATTGTTTGTCGAGTGTTACCGATGGCGTTAACCCGATAATGTTAACTTGTATGGAAGAGGTTGAATTGAATCGGCGAGGATCTTTGACCCATCCAAGGTTGTTTGTCGAGTGTTACGATGGCGTTAACTATGGAAGAGGTTGAATTAAATCGGCGAGGATCTTTGATCCGAGGTTGTTTGTCGAGTGTTACCGATGGCGTTAACGTGTGGAAGAGGTTGAATTATCTAGCGAGATTTTGACCTATCCGAGGTTGTTTGTCGGTGTTACGATGGCGTTAATATGGAAGAGGTTGAATTGAATCCCATGAGGATCTTTGACCCATCGGTTGTTTGTCAGTGTGACTTCGATGACATTAACTTTCTGGAAGGTAGGTGGGAGTCCACAAGGACCTTTTGACTATCTAGGTTGTTTGTCGAGTCTTTGCTCGATGGCGTTAACTGTGGAAGAGATGTAGGAAGTCCAGAATGACCTTTTGACCCATCTAGGTTGTTTGTCGAGTTTTGCTCGATGGCGTTTGTATGGAAAAGGTTGAATTGAATCGGCGAGAATTTTGACCTATCGAGGTTGTTTGTCGAGTGTAACTTCGATGGCGATAACACTATGGAAGAGGTCGAATTGAATCCGAGGATTTTTGACCTATCGAGGTTGTTTGTCGGAGTGTTACGATGCGTTAACTTTGTATGGAAGAGGTTGAATTGAATCCGCTGAGGATCTTTGACCTATCCGAGGTTATTTGTCAGGGTGTTACCCGATGACGTTAACTTGTATGGAAGAGGTTGATTTGAATCCGCTGAGGATCTTTGACCCATCCGAGGTTATTTATTAGAGTGTTACCCGATGACGTTAACTTATGTGGAAGAGGTTGAATGTGAGTCTTTGCTCGATGACGTTAACTTGTGTGGAAGAGGTCGTAGGAAGTCCACCAAGGACCTTTTGACCCATCCTAGGTTGTTTATTAGAGTCTTTGCTCGATGACATTAACCTGTGTGGAAGAGGTCGATTAAAACATCCATTTGTGGTTGTAGCCAAAATTGCTCCTTAACCTTGGCCTTGTTTTTCCATGAGTATGATTGGAAAATCATAATTTGCAAAGCTATATCTCTTCTCAATGTTGAAATATCCTCCAACTTTGACTTGTTTCTTGGGATGGAAATCGATTAGATGCTTAGCATGGGTGATCTTCGAGATTGAGTTGCCCCCTCCCCGGCAATCTGAAGGAACAAAATTTGATGAATCTTCATTCTTCGCGCTCTTTAAAGCTTGAAATGCTCCACCTCGATGGTGGATTTTGATCTTGTTGGGAAACTTAGTCATACAAGATGAAATAATGGGAATCAATTCCCACATACCGCCAAACCGCTATGCTAAAAACCAGGTAGAGTAAAAGTTTACGCCTTGGCTTCTTTGGGAGTCCAAAGATACACACATGTATTTAAAGAGAACAATAAAACTCCGCAATTTTACGGAAAACCTCAAAAGAGGGAAAACCACGGTAAAAGAAAAGCTTCCACTATGTTGCTTCAAGAAAGATCTTCCCGAACGGATTACAAATTTGTATATGAGAAAGCGGACAACAGCGGAATGCATAACGTAAAGACGATGTTGCCGACGGTTGCGACATATGACGATATTCCGACGATCGGTCGCGTGATGACGGCACGTTGGTCGACGACGGAGGGCGACGGCATACCGATGACGCGGCCATGTGGTTAACAACCGTCGGTGAGCATCATGCTTGAGGATCTTTGAGCTTTGACGACGACAGCGACGACGATGGACGACAATTGACGACGAATCGATGACGCCGATGATTGGCTGATGATTAGACGACGCGGATCGGTGGCCGATGGCGGCGGCCACGGTGGTTAACAACCGAGTGTCGACGGCGGTTGAGGATCTTGAGCTCTCTCTCTCTCTTGACCTCTTCTCCTTCACACCGCCTCATGAGGAATGAGAGGCTTTTATATATCGGAGAGCGACGCCTCTCAGAATACACGCAAAACCCGTTCACCCACTTCATCTGACGGCTCAAAATGATCCCCTTGATCATATGATGTATTTCGTGCATTTGAATGCTCAAATGATGCCTAATTATGATATCTTGGGCTTGTTAGATTCGGCCACAAGACGCCGATTTGACTATAAACACCTACGCTTAAGAAATGATTGATAATAAACGCCGATCTCTAAGTACTGATTGACAATACAGATCAAGATTCTCAATTGTAGAAATTTTCAGGATCATATCAAATATCATTTTTTTTTCGTTTATATATATATATATATGGCAAATCCTTTTATACTAAAGTATCTCAGGTCAAATTTTTCTGTTGTCCTCAAGTTTTTAAGTAGCTGACGCTTGGAGCAGTTAGTAGTTACTCTGAAAGCTTGTAGGAGCCTGCGGCGGCCGAATAACATACAAGCGGGTCGGGCCGCGTCGTGAACGGTCAACTTGCGAGTTGGCTCTCCATCAAAGGTGATTCTGATATCAGTAGTCAATTAGTCATCCCCTAAATATGCCTTTGTAAAACCATACTGGTACAACAGTGGTCCCTCGGCCTCTTAAAAAAAAAAAAAAAAAGAAAAAAATCCAGAGGGACAGATCATGAATGCCATATGTACGTATTGACTGCAACTGCTATGTTTTTTTTGGGACCGAATAAAACTCTCAGTGTGACAGCTTTTCTTGCTTTTGCCCGTGAAGCCTTTAGGTTTTAGCCCCTGTTAGTTCTAGCCCAGCGGTTCATTTACTCTTAGAATAGCGAGATGCTGGTCACAGTAGATAGTAAAGAGAAATAGAATAAAGGTTCGGAAATTTTTTATTTTTTTTTGAAATTGGAAGAATCTCAATTAGATTACACAATAATGATTATAAAGTCTACCAAGAGAGAAAATAGAGCAATTCAGAACAATAAGAAACAAAAATTATTGTGAACTAATAAAACTCAAAACAAAAATGTGAAAGTTCCCTGCATTAGAAATATCAAAACAAGGAGACAAAAACTCAAACATAAAACATGCCATGAAGCACAAATAAATGATATAGTTTTGTCCAGAGGCAGAGAGAATTAGTAGTCATGTTCTTGAGAAGGTAATAAACGATTGAAATTTATTTGGTTGAACCACATTAAAAAAATTAGCTCTCTACACAGCTCAGAGGAAGATAAAACTTAAGTTAAATTAAGCCCTTCTCAAGTATCCATCTGAAATATAAACCTTGTGTCTCTGCCAACTTTCATGATCTAAAAAAATAATAGTATATATAAAAATCCTTCTAAATATAGATAAGGGGCAAAAGTCAAATTGAGTATAGCAGCAGAGCAGATATAAAATATGACATTTGAAACCACACAACCACCAATAAATGTAAAAAAGCTGCAATTAGTTAAGATATAGAGCCCGTATATTCACAGGAAGATTAGTTTTATCTCTCCTCTTCTTATTATTGTTATTGCATTTTTTAACTAATGGCAAATGTATTTTCTTGACTACAAATAATAGCTGTAGAACCTCACCAAAAATCTTTCAATTTCTTTCAACCTAGAAGCAATTTATAATAATTGGGTAGTAAGAAGGAAAAATCTCTTTGTAACTTTATTGTGATTATAACCAACATGAGTTAGTATTTGTAGTAGATTGCAGTCAATATGAAAGAAATTGACATATGGGACTTACTTTTTACAATACTTGAGGGGAGTTAAAGAATAGATGAGAATGAGAGTCATTGCAAATATTGTAACAGGGACAATATTGATTGAAGTGATGCCTCTTAAAGCCTCTGAGCAAATGTAAGTACAGTATTCAACCCTTAAATACTGATTTTTCAAGCAAATGTAAGTAAATTTTGCCACCAACTAGTCATCCATTTATGCAATCTTTTCATTATCTTTGGGCGATCAACAGCTTTGATTTTAAATGATGAAACACTGACTCCAACATCTCAAAGAAGCTACTTTAATTTAAATCCAAAAGTTTGACAAATATTATTTTTTGAAACAACATCAACAACTTCATAAAAATATATACATATTTATTAATGTTAACTTAAAAACTAGTGATAGTGATTTCCTTAAAGCACTTGTAGATACGATAAAGATAATTGATAGCATTGATATTTGCTCACAAATAACAAGAAAATGTTCAACATATATTAAATTTGAATTGTTGCCCTTAAAAGTCATTAAAATAACCAAGCAATCATCAAAAAGACTTGAGAAGCCATCCCTGCCAAAGTAAAGAGTAATGGGGATAATGACCATCATTGTCTAGATAGAAGAAGAGAAATACCCTCTCATTTCACCAATAATGATAATAGAGAATTAAATAATAGATAGAAGTATTAGGAAGCCTAAGCCCATAAATCTCTTAGGAATAAAATGATTTTTAATTGACTTTATTAAAATCCTTCATGATGTCAATTTTAAACCATAAATATTTAGCTGTAATTTGATAATTAAATCTATAAAAATATTCATTAGCAATGATATTATCAAATATGTTTCTTCCAAAAATAAAATTTGACTATTTTAGATAACAATTGCCAACAATAAGTTTGGAAATGACCTTATATAAGGTGTCACATAGGAAAATAGGATATTAATCATTTCATATTTTGTATGAGAATTCTTAGAGATCAATGTTGTACAACATCATTTGACATGGAAAGAATGCTAGGTAGTAGCTACGACATTGTGAATTGCTTCAATAAATGAGGAACCAATATGAAACAATTTGTAAATTAAACCATTTAGCTTAGGGACTTTATCCATTGCAATATGAAATATAGTAAGCTTAATATTCTCATCTAAAAAGATAGCCATGAGTGCATTGTAGACTTCATGAGAAGGAATATATGTAATTGAAAGATCAAAGTTTTAAAATTTGGAAGAACGAATTTGACCATTAAGCATATTATAAAAATAAGATATGAACTCTAGCAATATCATATTGAAAATAAAGAGCTCCAAAATTATAAAGAGTTCTTTAATATAATGATGGTTCCCTTTATTTTTAATTCTTTAGCAAAAAAATTAATATCATCTTCACATTTAGACAACAAGAACACTTAGCATGCTACTTAATTCATTTATTTTTGTAGATAGTGGCATCAATTAATAATTTTAGATTATTTAGAACAACTTCAAGAAGAGAAGCTTTAAGAGGATTCTTTTCTATCTCATGAAAGCTTTTAATTTGCTCATTATTAAGATTTGAGATAGATTTGAATATGGTAAAAAAATTCAATTTAGCCTTTTCTAAAGATAGCATAACCATGGTGAGTTTATTGCATAACTAAAAAAAAGGATCTTCTTTAATAGAAATATTTCATTTCTTCTAAATGTTTTCCAAGAAATAAGGACAACAGCTCCAAAAAAAATTTTAAGCACAAACTATTTTCTCATAAAGATCAAAATAGAAGACTAGTTAGTAGAGAGAGAGAGAGAGAGAGAGAGAGAGAGGCAACAAGGAACATATACAAAGTTATTACAAAAAACTATTTCCAATGGCTATGTAAAAGGCGTTATCAAGAAATCTTGTGATAAGCACAAACTAATTTCTCATAACTAATTTGGATGCATCAAAACAATTTGTGTGATAATCTATCTTCAATCTCAAGCATCCCATGATGATTTCTTAGAAGTTATAAACTAGAAAGGATTTAAACCTAAAAAATAACCTATCCAATGGCTAGATCATCCTGCAATTGAAGTTCATTTCTGTTAAGTATGAAATACAATCTAGATAGGTTAAAATTTTGACGTATCTTATCTCGGCTCACTCTGAGTCCTATCCAATGATTCCTTAAGAACCCTTAAGAAAAGATAGTGTTCTATGGGTGACTTCAATGCTTTCATAATGGCCAATCATCGTGGTGGCCAAGCTAAAGATGCATATTATTTGGAATGAATTATATAAATTAGAGTTAACATGACCTTTAATGGGTAAGAGTAAATAAAGCATTTTAGTTGGAAGTTTAAATTAAACGCATATAAGATATTAACCAAATTCCATTTCATTTGAGTTTAGTAGAAATTATTTTGAATGAATATAAACCTTAATGGGTTATTAAAGTAATTAATTTTTTTAGGCATTTTGATTTTAAAGGTCATTTTGATACTTTTGAGCAATTTTTTTCAATTTACAAAATTAAGCTTCCAAACAAAGTTTATTTTAATTCTGGTTATGTTCGTCCTAAAATGAGATCAACAAATGAATGTAAATATTATGGTGCACTAGGATGCAAATAATAAAGTAGACAATATTGCAAGAGGATGTTCTATGAAAAAGATTATTTTATTTGCATTTTGATTTGATTGAATTTTTATTTTGGTTTGATTTTATTGTGATTTGCTCATTTTAATTTTGGTTTGATTAAATTTAAGTTTGATTTTGATTGAATTCTACTTATAAATTGATTTATTTTGATTAAAGCCTAGAGGTTTTTTTTTTTTGAATTTCAAACCTACTAAAGCCTAAGTCAAAGAAAATTATAAATTTTCATATATTGAAAAAGGAGTAGAGGTTCTATTAGACCTCAAATCTTTTGTAAGCTAAAGTTAAAAGGATTTAATTTTAATTTGACTCAAATTTTGATGCTCTGACAAAGCTTGTAGGTTCTATTATTCTTCAAACCAACTATGGATAAAGTCAAAAGTATTCCAATTTTGAGTGTTGACTTTAATTTGGCTAAGGCCTAAATGTTCTACTGAATTTCAAACCTTCTAAAACTAGAATGAGAAGATAATTTGATTTGATTCAATTTGGGATTTGATTTTGACATAGGGTTAGATGTTCAACTATATTTCACACCTACTAATTCTAATGCGTGAAAGGTTTGATTCAGTTTTGTTGCGTGATAGAAAACCAGTTGCAGTAGAATAAAAGCTTACGCTTTAGCCTTGTTATGAAATCTAACATACACATAGATATTTGATGAGCGAACAAGAAACTCAAGGATTTTTATATGAAAAAAATCCCAGAAAGAGGGGCAAAATTCACGGGACCTAGCCCAGTAAAATTTTCCGCTATATATCTGCTTTGGAGTACAAAGTTCAAGTTTTTCCGTTAACGGGATCACAAAATTATATGTGAGAAAGTCTGACAATGAGAATCCGTCGGACAACAACTATACAACAAGATTGTTGATGTCGTATTAATGAATATGAATGATAAGATCGAATGACCGCGACCGGTAGTGGTAGATGTGGTGATCGGACGCGGTGACCAACAATAGCAGTGGTTGATGGCAAATAATCGACCACATAATGGCCGACGTAGTCGGCAAGATGCCGATGACGACGTGAGCCGATGGCGGCAACGCGTGGTCAACAGTGATCATACGCGGTCGATGTCGATGGGTATACGGCAATAGGTGGTGGCGATGGCCAACAGCGGGTTGAAGCCGACGATGGTGGTCAGATGCCGAAGCGCGGTGGTATGGTGAAAAGCGGTGGTCGACGGCGACGAGGATCGGTGGTGGTGGTCGACAGCGGTGATCGACGGCGGCGAGGACCGGCGGTGGTCGACGGTGGAAATCGGCGGTTGGTAATGACCAGCGACGGCGCGATGATCGACCGTAACGGCACGATGGAGAATCTTCAAGAGAGCTCTCTTAGCTTGACCTCCCCTCATGTGAAGAATGATTGACTATTTATAGATTAGAGGAATCATGTTTCTGTAAATACATGCAAAATCCAAACCACTCCATCGGACGGCTCGAAATAATTCCCTTGATCATCTCATGTATTTTAAATATTTAAATGCTCAAATGAAGTCAGAATCAAGAGATCTTGGGCTTGTTAAATCCGGCTCATCAAGATGCTCGATTTGATTATAAACACTCCATATTTAGAAACTACTTAGAGATTTAACTGATATCCAAAAGTTTCCAATGATATTTTAAGTCTTAGATCTAGCTAATTTCAACTTAGGATCAGATTGCTTTCGACATCAAGATTCGTGCTTCGACTAATAGAATTTTCAATGTCATATGAAGTTTGATTATAAAAAAAGACTTAGAGACTTTGCAAGATTCCAAACTTATAAAAGTAAAAATAAAGAGAGATTTGATTTGTTTTTAATTTGATTCCATAGCTTAGAGATTTTTTTTAGATTTCTAACCGACTAAAGCCAAGTCCAAAAAAGTTTAATTTGATTTGATTTAGATTTTAATATTTTATGGAAGATTAGAGGTTTTATTAAATTCTAATATTTCTAAAAAAATTCAAAGAAGATCTATATGAATTTGATTTGATTTTAAGGCTTAGACACTATAAGAAAATACACATTTTTTGGTGAAAAAATCCATTAGAAAATTTCTTATTATCCATGTGTGATAGTCTATTGGTAAATTCTTGAATGGAAATGTATTCTGATAAAATAAAAAATCATCAAAAAAATTTTTTTGACTAATTTTTGACTAATATTTCATATGTAATTTGTGTTAAATTATCAATAGAAAAATAGTGGAAAACTATCGAAAATAAAAATTCAATCAAATTTTTTTTCAACAAAATTTATGGCAGATTTCTAGCTGAAATTTCTAATGAAAATTTTTCGGTGAAAAATCTAATGGAAATCAACTAAAAATTTTGTAAAAAAAAAATCAGCAGACATTCATCATAATGCTCTTTGTATTGAATTAACTGACAGAAAATTCATTGGAAGTTTCCTAAAACATGTATAAAAAAGAAGAAAAAAAGATGCTTATTACATATTCTCAATTTTTGCACTTATAATCACAAATATATTATTTATAATTCTCATAAAATAACAGATTGTCTAACTCTAGAGATCATAATAAACACAATAATAAAAACCAAATCACGCATTGAAAAAAAAATTGAATATAGATACAAATTATTCCTCGTTAGTCACCTCCATGTCCTCCACATCATGCTCTACCATTAACTACTACCCCTCTATCTATCTCGATACATCCTTTCCATTCTAGTTTCTATTGCAACAATTCAAGCTTCCATTTAAGTAGTTACCCAAGACTCAATGTCCTTGGCCAATGCAACGATGCATTTTTAACTATGTCATTGATCGAATCATTGCTTAGTCCAAATAAAGAATAGCATGCATCGTACGACAAACCTTATGAACCTAAGCCATATATTCTCTTTTTCTCTTACTTCTCTTCATATATCAAACTCTTGTTGCTCAAATTTCTCACTTGAACTTCTTGCACTTAAAAACTTGACCCTTACACTTCCATCAACTTTATGTACACATCCTACAAAATATTATGATGTAATTAAAACATAATACAATATTAAAAGAATGTGATTCAAATATTAAATATTTTGCTTACATAAGCTCTTTGTGATCTGATGCCAACCTACTATTTGTCAATTTAGTGTTGATGTGTTCTGCTATGCAGATTCGTAGCTATTGGTTCTCTTCCAAGCACTTACTTCTATGAACATATTTATATAGTTAGTAAATGATGCTTATAAATTTCTTTTAACATACATTTCTTAAGGCTTACTAGTCTTCTCCTATGCTCAAAGAATTGAGCTGCAGGCTCATTCCCCCATAGTTAGATGCTTGATTTTATTTTGCTTTCTACCTTTTGTGAACATAGTCAGTAGAACCCCAAGCTTTTCATAGCCCATCTCATACTTCCTCTTAAATTTAGAGAGGCCTTTGCCTAGAGTTGTGAATGTTTGTAAATATATCATAGAAATGAGAAGTGCCTATAATCTCAAAGTTCCTTTCAGTATCTTTATTGATTTTTAGCAACCACCAAAAATATTTTTTGTAATAAAAAAATATTATTGCTAATCAAAGATGTGTATTACAAATATCCATATACTATATAAATTATAGATATCATAATTATAGTACCATACGTTCATATAAAAAAAAAATGAATGAAAAATGATGAAAATTGGACAGCCCGACTTGGGGTGTCGTGACACTGTAACCACAACACCTAGGAGCTGTTGGCACCTTAAAGAATCTAGAAGCTCAAACTGTCCTTGATGATTGCCCACTTAAGTGACACAGCATCGCGGCATTGTGATACTAGCGCAGCGGCGCTGTCACGACAATCTTTAGTTTTTAAAATTAGGAAAACCATCGTCCTTGCCCCAGTAGCAATAACCACCTAGGGGAGTGGGGCAGTGGTTATAAAGCGTAAAACCCGCCCCTATAGAAGAAAAATTCAATATAGAAAGGGGAGAGCAGCCCCCTAAGTTCTTCAACTGGCTCTTCCACTCACTCTCTCTAGTCTTCTTGCTCTGTTCTTGCTCCCAGTTGTTTGTACTCTTTACAGGTGCACTTTCTACCACTATGAGAACAATCTCTCGTCTATCCAGGTAAAAGATTTATGGAAATATTTCTTTTATGCAAATTTTCTCTTTGAAAAAAAAAGTTAAAAGGATTTCATCATCAATCTTGGGTTCGATAAGAAATAAACATGCATGTCTCCATTGATCTTGGATGCATAGTAAAAAAATGCCCTAAGACTAAGAAAATTCTAGAATCTTAAATGTTGAAAGCCTTCATCGTTAAACTTGGTTCCAGACAAGAAAAAGCCCACCCTCTATCGATCATGGATTCAAAATAAAAGAGAAGAGTGTGTTTGCACTAAATATATATAATTCTAGATCAAAACGTTAGGTTGTCAAATTTTCATAAAAAATCATTAAAATCTTTAATGAATTCCATTCTAAATGGAATTCCTGTCCTATGGCACCGTAGCTCTAAGGTCTAACGCCGAGGGGCTATGCTCTCGAGAATGAAATCTTGAATGCTTTATTCCATAGCACTAAGGCATTCAAATATGGCATCGTAGCGCTAAGTTCTTGGGTTGTGGTATTGTTCTTGCCATGCCACAGTGCTATTCGCCCAACACCGAGGCACTTTATCCTAAAATGCTCCGTTCCACCATTGAACTTGATTCTAGCATGAAATAGTCCAGTGCAGCACAGCATTGGACTATCAAGTTTCAAGCTTCTGTCCTATAGGCTGGCAATGCCTAAGTGCTGAATTCACAACACCATGTGCTACTACTGCAATGTCATTTTTAAGTTAGAAATTTTTTATTATTTTAAATCCCGAAGCTTTAAAACCCAAATAGAAAGATATATACATGAAAATATTCAAAAAAACATTGAAATAAAACTGCCTTTATCAATGAAAAAATTATTACAAACAATAAAATAAAAAAGGAGAAAATATAAAAAAAAAAAAAAGTGAAAACTAGTAATCATTATCCTCCTCCTCCTCCTCTTTGTCTTATCCCTCTGATGCTTGCAATGTAATCACATAAGAAGGATATTGAAGTACCGTTGGAAAAGAGGCTTGGTTTGGACCCATAGAGCCATAATTTTCAAATATATTAACTAAGGTTAAATCAAATTAAGCCATGTAAGAAAACATCTTTTGATGTTGATCCATATGATAATCAAAATTTCTTGCTAAGGCCTCTTGCCTATGGCTACTCTCACCAACTTATTTCCTCAAATCTGAGACTTACAAGCTTAAGATTTTGGAGGATGGGGATTGAGGTTGTGAGGCATGTGGAGCATGAGAGTTTTGCCCCAACTCAAATCTTGAACCAAATCTCCTAATTATCCTCTTCATTAGAGGAACCATCTGAATAAGAACTTTTCATCAACCTCCCCCAACGCACCCGTCGTAGTGCACAAATCATAAATAAGAGGGATAACTATAACCAATAGTAGTACTACCCCAAAGAATATTACAAATGGAATTGTAAAGCCTTTTTGAATAGCAAAATTCAAAATGATATTGTTCATGGTCACCTCAATAATATTACTAATGGCCATCAGCTTGATAGAAATAAAATTGTGTCAAGCCTTAGAGTTACTAGGCCAGCAACAAGAAGGTTGATAATCCTTTGTTTCTGTTATTTCCACTAAATATTGAAATTTATACTAGTGAGAAAACTAAGGACATTATCAAAAATTGTAATATGCATTAATTATAGTACTATCAAAACTTACTAGTTTCTCTTGAATAAATACTTTATTATCCTAGTGCTCCTTTGCATTGGCAAAGAATTCTCGCACCACCGGAATGACATAGGAGCTATTCTCATAGGTCAGCCTCTTCCAACCATGATTGTTGATTATTCTCTTCCCACTCTCACCCATATTGTAGAAGCTATTTAGAGGAATGAGATGTGTGTATGTGAGGGCATGCAGGTACATCTCCTCCACTTCAATGCTAACAAATATTACATTATCGTTGGAAGTTACCCTCCTCTTGCTAACTAGCCTTTTAAGCAGCATGATTGTTTCTCTAAAATGAGAAGGCTGAAAGAGAGAGAGGGAGAGAAAGAGAGAGTTATAGGGTTTACTGTGGAACAAAAATTTGTAGTCCAATGGGGTGGGGGGTCTATTTTTAAACCAGACATAGCCCCGCAGCACTCACACACAACGCTTAAGCACTACTCAACTGGCTAAGTAGGTTACTATACAGATCAAAAAGAGTATTTATTATCATTAATTTTGTAACTGAAAAGCGTGTCAAATATTCATGTAGCACCGCGGTGCCTAACTCAACACTGCAGTGCTAGTTAAAACATTTTTCTTTTCATTTAAAGTGTATGTCTTTGCCATCTTTTTTGCATCGACCTTTGACTAGCACTGTGGCACCATATGATCAGCGCACAAGCGGTAGTCAGTTGGTCAACCTGACTAAACAAATCTAAACAAGTCTAATTTTAAACATTGTAATGCCATGCTTATAACACTGAAGTGCTGATTCCTTGGGTTTGTAAGACACAGATACCTACCTCATAATGCTATAATGCTAATAACGTGATGCCAATGCACTAATTTAATAGCGTTACAATGCTACCAAGTGCTAGCCACTTCATTTATAGCACCAAGGCCCTTACCCTGAGAATAATAAATTGATGTTTATCATGTAAACACCCTAGCAATCTATCTATTCTTCATGTGAACATCTTATAATTCATTCACTATATGAACATCTATATAATTTTAGCATTCCAAAGGGATGTAAGCCTAGTCTATTTATCCATTCCTCATGTGAACAACTCTATATTTCTGGATTCTAAAGTAATGTAAATCCAATCTATTTATTCACCATGCGAACACCCATAAGGCATTCCAAAAGGATGCAAGCTTATTCTATCTATCTGTTTGCCACATGAACAACCCTATAATTCTAGTATTCCTAAATGATGTAAGCCCAATCTACTATCTATTTGTCATGTGAACATCTTATCATTCATTCACCATATAAACACATATAATATTGGCATTCTAAAGGGAAGTAAGCCCAATATTTGTTCGCCATGCGAACACCTAGATGGCATTCTAGAAGGATGTAAATTTAATCTATCCATTCGCCATGCAAACACATACATGGCATTCCAAAGAGGTGTAAGACCTATTCATTTGCCATGTGAACACCCTGGTTAACATTTCAAAGGATGGAAGTCTAATCTATATGTTCGTCATGTGAACACCCTTACACTAAACCTTTGGCCTAATTAGGATATTTGAGATGTAGGCAACCCATGGCTGCTAATAAGACTTCTTAAACATTATGGCTAGCCCTCTAATGTTGCTATACTAGAATAAAGGAATCCTTAGATGATGAAACCATGAGATCTTAATCAAGACTATCTCCATTTTTCTTTATATAGTCATCTATGCCATGCCACATGCACCATTATACATCGATTAATATCAAGAAGATATGTTTGTTTCCAACCTTAATCAAAGAGTTCTCTCACACTAAGGTAAGAGATGTAATTAAATATGAAGACTTGCATTCATAGGAAGTAGAACCTAAGTCAAAATAAACCATAATGTAATGTTAGGAGAAATCTAGTTGAATATATTTCAATCTGCCTCATAAAAAGCATACTCCTACTCATCTCAATAAAGATGATAGAGAGCATCCTTGAAGGTATTTTTTCTAATTGATCACCATATATTATATAAATTATAAAATATGAAAAAGAGATTCATGTGTTATATAAATAATAAAATTAATTATGAGTTAATAATCAAGCCCTAATATAACATAAGTGCTCAAGTGTCTAATTTTTTGACTAGTAAATGTTTGATATACTATACAAGCTTGCAAAAAGCTCACATGCATGGATCCTTCTATGACATTCAATTAAATTCTTTTTCATTAGAAATATCACTTTTATTTCACATGAAGAGAGAGAGAGAGAGAGAGAGAGAGAGAGAGAGAGAGAGAGAGAGAGACATGGATTCTTAGATCTTAAGAAAAATAAAAATATTTAATTTATTGTATCTCCTCAATGAAATTATCATTTGATTACTTAAGCAAACATGTATAATACAATTCATTTGATATTTAATATAAAAAATAATAATATCATGATTTTTTTCAACAAGATAATTTTATGAGAAGGCCTTCATTGTCCCCTAGCTCATAAACTAATTGAGATTCTCATAATATGTAAGATTAATGATTGAGAAAAAATGTCCTTTTGGAAACTCTCCACCATCTTTATCGAGATGGGTGGGAGTATGTTCTTTATGAGGCATATATATATATATTCAACTAGATTTTTTCTAATATTATATTAGGGTTTATTTAGATATGGGTTCTACTTTCTATGGACATAAGCATTCATAGTAAATTACCCTTCTTACCACAGTAAGAGAAAACTCTTGATTAATGTTGAAAATAAATATATCTTTTTGATATGAATCATTGTCTAGTGGTGTGTATGTTATATTATAGATGAGTGTAAGGGAAATAAAATAATAGCCCTGATGAAGATCCTATAGTTTCGTCATCTTGGGACTACATAATTCTATTCTACTAACATTAGAGGGCTAGCCATAATGTCTAGGAAGTCTAATTAGCAGTCATGGGTTACCTCATCCCATAACCTAAGTAGACCAGAGTATTACTATAGGGGTGTTCAAATGACAAACATGTATATTGGACTTACATCCCTTGGAATGCTAAGATATAGGGGTGTTCACATGGAGAACGGGTATATTGGACTTACATACTTTTGGAATACTAAGTAGAATGAACTTACATCCCTTTTGAATGCCAATTTATATTTTAGAAGCTCACATGGTGAACATATAGACTAGACTTACATCCCTTTGGAATATTGTCTAGGGTTTAGGTTATGCTTGCATTGCAAACATGGGTACACATTGATTAGAAAGTTATTAGATTGGACTTACATCTCTTTAGAATGTCAGCAAAGTGTTTGCATGGAAAATAAATTGATTAAGTAGGCTTACATCCATCGGAATGCCATTAGGATGTTCACATAGTGAATAGATAGATTAATGAATTAATAAGATGTTTATGTTGTAATCATTAATTTATGGTTTCAAGGGTTAGTACCTCTGCACTAGTAAAATGGAACCTTGGCCTTGAGTAATCAACACTATTATAAGGCAAGAATTCATGTCATAAAACCCAAGGGTTCGGTGCCTTGATGCTATAAAGCTAGTGCTGCAGCTCTTAAGAAGAAATGAGATTGGAACAATTTGAACATATTGAATAGTAGATCGGTGCCTTGGCACTGGCTATTTAGTATCGTAGTGCCAGTTAAAAGTTGATTTAGGAAAGCTGGAAGACAGATAGAAACTTTAAATAGAAATGAACAAACTTTTTGACTAGCATTATGATGCTGTGTCAGAGCACCGCTACGATGCTCAATCAATGTCCGACAATGCTTTCTACACAACATTGTTTATGAATTTAATTATCATAAATGCCATAAGTAGGCCTTTTTTGACCAGCATGGTGATTATTCTTGTATGTTGACCAGTGCTACAGCTCGGGTCCTATGTCTTAGAAATCAAGAGCACCACGCCTCAACATTGATAAAATATCATCATGGTGCCAGAGCCTATATATAAATAGGACCCCTAGGATGCTTATTTTTTTATTATGAATCATTGGTTACCCTTTTAGAAATCCTTGCTCTCTTCCTCTCGCAGTTTGTAATTGACTTTGGGAAAGCCAATATGCCGATCAAACACCTTAGCAAGGGAAAGAAGAGGTGGCTATTATTGACACTAACAGATTGTTAGTGTAGAGGCAGAGGAATGATACTAGCACACTCTCCTGCATAAAAATTTAATCCCCGAGAGAAGCTTCTTTAATCTAGGAGATTACATGGAGAGAATCATCAATGAACAAGGCTGGAAAAAGTTGGCCTATGATAACAACCCTGACGTCATTCTTGTTGTGCTAGAATTCTTCCCCAATTGAAAGAGCACTAGAATAATCAAGTTTTCACCAAAAAAAAAGCTACTAAGTTTTGATAGTAGTACTATCAACACATATTATAATTCACATTATGTAGTATACAATAAGTATCTCTTCTATTATAATGATCATCCTGATTTTGATGAGACTTTTAGTTTTCTCAATGTTAAAAATTCTAATGTCTAGTGGAAATGGTGGATGACCTCACTGCTGAGGCCAAAGCTTGGTGCCACTAGAAATATCAGTGAGGTGATAAGGGATAGGGCTATTTTGAATTTTATAATTTAAAAGGTCATTATTATTGATGTCCGGAGGATTATTTATAATTTTATTTTTAATATATTTAAGGGTACTATAGGATACAATCATCCTTTTTTTAATTTATATGATATTTATTATGGCGGGTGCATAATGGGAGTCAGATGAAGAAGTATTTATACAAAAGGCTCTCGTGACTAAGAGAGTAATCGAAAGATTTTGCTTGAGGATTGAGGTGAGAGAAAGCTCATCATGTGCTCCTTAGTCTAGACCCAAATCATTCAAGACTTTAAATGAGTAACTCCAAGAAATTGGAGGGCAAATCTTAGATTTAAGGAAAAGGGTTGGTGAAACCAGTCGATAATAGCAGGAATTGGGGAGAAAATTTGACCACTACATGGTTCAGCAACACCAACAGTTCTCATATATGGCTGAGTTCAGCACTTATTTATATGTTTGAAAATTATGGATTTCAAGTGGGCCCTAGTCAGGCTTCTTTTCTTATGGCACCTCATTATCACGCTTATGTGAGCACCCTCTTGGAGTCAAAGAAGAAGAAGAGGAGGAGGATGATAGTGAATATGATTACTAGTTTTCCTTATCTTCTCTTTTATTTTATATTTTTCTCTTTTTTTATTGTAAAATTTTTGTAAATTTTTTGTTATTAATAAAGATATTTTCATTTCAATGCTTTGTGTTTGTTTCTATTGTGTGAAATTCTCAAAGATTTAAAAGTTTAATAATATAATTTTTATTCAAAAATGAACAATATTAGGGGCTCAGCACTTTGGCATTGTTAATCCACACTTTGGCTCCGTTAACCTGAAAGAATATAAGTTTAGAACCCAAAAGCTTAGTGCCTCGGTGCTACATTTGTAGTGTTGTGGTGCTATTGGAATGACTTGGGCTTAATGTTAGAAGGATTAGCTAGGTGCCAAAAATTAATTGTTGAGAGCGTATTGCCTTGGTGCTGAGATATGAGTGCCATGGCACTGATATATGAGTGTTATGGCTTAATTTTCTTTAGAGTGCAATGCCTTGATGCTAAGATATCAGTGCCATGATGCTATTATATGCTCTCCTAAGAGAGACTCTCGAGAGTTCAGCGGCTTGGCGCTGGACCCACAACATCATGACATTATTTCATTAGTGCCTAAGATTAAATAGTTTTAGAGAAATTTAAAATTTTGATAGCATAATGCCTTAATAGTGCTAGGTTTCATGGTTTTTAGGGCATTAGCACTCTTCTCCCTTGTTTTGAATCTAAGATCAATGGAGGGAGGATTTTGTTTCATAGTAGAACCAAGTTCAATGATGGAATGAATTTCAAAATAGGTTCTTTCTTTTTATAACCCGAGAAGGTAACACAACATTGTAGCAAGAGTGGAAATAACCCTAGAGCTTAGTAGCATAGCATCATATATTTGGCACCTTGGCATTGCATGGTAGAGCATCAAAGATTTCATTCCTGAGAGCTCAGTGCCTAGGAAGCACAGAGTTGGAACTTTTTTTTTGGAATGAGATTCTTGTAGAATTAAATAAATTTTATGAAAATTTAACATCATTTCACTATAGCAATGCTAAAATTTATAGTATTTTAGTGCAAGAAGCACTCTTCTCCCTTGATCTAGATCCAAGATGAACATAGGGAGGGTTTTTCATCTCGCTGGAACCAAATTCAATAGTGGAGGTCTTCAAATTTCAAGGTTCTAGAATTTTAGGTCTTGGGGGCATTAGTTTTACTTTGAACCCAAGATCATTCTAGATAAACATTTTTATTTCATACTAGATCCAATATTGACATTAAAAATCTTTTAATTTTTTTATAGAGAAAATTATATATAAAAGTATTTCTAGAAATTTTTACTTAGAGTTAACAGTAGTAGGTTTTAATCTTATTTTGTGCAAGAGGAGAACACTCTCGTGTAGTAACAAAAAGCATACTATTGAGAGTGTAGAAGATTGGGAACAAGAATAGGGTTGGTGAAATGGATGGAGAGTGAGGGAGGAAGAAGAAGAAGAAGAAGAAGAAGAAGAGGGAAACACTTCCTAAGGCCATTAATTAGTCCCTCCATTGCCTCCCTAAGGCCACCATCCACACCATATAAAATACTCTAATATATTTAATTAATTAATTAATTATTAATCATATATAATATAATTAAGCATTTAAACGCTTCCCTTTTCATGATTTTTAACACCAATTATAACATAAATGGATATTTGTACTTAGAGTTCCAAATAATTATAATAATGCTCTAAACACTAGAACTTGATATAAAATGACATAAACATGACATAAAATGCATATAACATAGTCTGTCATAGGTTTTCATGCTTTCTTAGTGATGGGGCCTCCTAAGTAGCTTTCTTCTCTCATGCCTTAGTTGTAATTAATGGAATTAAGGGACCTTGATGTGGTGGTCTATCAAAAACAAATAATTAGTTTAGTTGATATAAATATTATATATGAGGAAAAATAATTTTTTACCAAGGAAAACATTTATGAAGGTGATGTTGGTGAAAATTTGAGATAAAAATGAAGAAGATTTTAAAAAATCTACTAAGGAGTCAAATGAAGAAATAGATCATCATGATAGTGTTAGAAAATATTTTTTTTTTTTCTCTTACTTTTGTTACATTTTACATTATAATATGACCAAATTTAATATTTTCCTATCAATTTCTTTCAAATGGCTTATAGAGGTGAAAATGATCCTCCCTGAAGATCATTCTTGCTTTATGTTTATTAGAAAGAAAAAGGACACTTTGGCATCACGTGGGAATAATGTGACACTTTCTACGACCATATCTATATCACCGCCGCCATCATCTCCACCACCTCAACCCTTCATATCACTTTATGGAGCTTGATATAATATATCAATCTCTATATCCTTGGCTACCACATTCTTTCAATATCTTCATATCCATCACACCCACTATCCCCACCACTCTATATTCCCCATATCATTATAGCCACTTATGATAGTACAACCAACTTAACCATAACCCATTTATCATGCAGGACCATTAGCTACCATAGAGTAAAGATATTTTGGTTGATTTGATATAACACAACATATAGTTGCATATATACCAAGCTTAAGAGAGACACATAAAATATAATATTCTATATGTAGGTTTAATACTTATATTTTTATGTATACTAATATTTTTTGTTTACATATGTTTAATCTTTCAAAGTAAGTAATACATAATGTTAGAGATATAAATAGAAGCAAATTAGATACTCTATATGTATTATGGAAGAAGATTACAATAAAACTTTGTAACATGTGATTTTGAGAGTTTGAGGAAAGAAGTTTTAGTTAACAAAATTAATGATAAAACTAAAGTGGGAATCACACATGGTCTTTGGCTATGTCTAACAAATTATATTTTTTTTAAAAGTTCATCAACTATACCTTGCAATATTTAGTGCTCCTTATGACTCATCCACTAATGAGAAAGGTTTGGTAGTGTTGCTACAAGAACTAGAAGATAAACATTAGAATAGTAGAATAATAGGGATCAATCCTAATGGAGATAAATGACTTTGTCACTAGTAGGTAGCTAGATCAAATTGATGAAAGTTAATTAAAATAATTGAATGAATTTTGGATCATGTTATAATAAAAATATACCCTTGAAAATTCTAAAGGGTAGATTTTCAATTTCCATCATTTATTCACATCCAATGTTTGAGAGCAGTAACATCGACCTATCAGTTGATAAGACTTACTTTCTAAATGTAGTGCTAAATCACATCATCCTCAAAGGACTTAGAATCATCAATTGTAGTTGATAACTACATTGTTTAAAAAAAATTAAGATACAACCTCTAATAAAATTAAAGACCTTACATTACTAATTGTATTAGAAAAGATGGATCTAATAATCATGTTGTTTATTTTGAGTCTACTACTTCACCAATTAACATCAATGATGTTATAAGATTTTGATTATTATTTAACATGTTAATGAGCTGCCACTAAGATGGTTCTCCCATCCTTCACTTCTAAGTATAATCTTTTTCCCAAGTTTACTCAATAATTTAAAAGTTAATTCACAAAAACCTAGAAGGTGGTGAAGAGCTTTTAAGCTTTGCTAAAAATATGGTAGGAGTGGGGTTAGTATAAATAATTTTATTGTGAAGTTTTAATGGATGATGATGGAGGATAGAGATATAGAGTTGGATGTGGTATAAGCTACACTCAATCAAGGGCTGAGAGAGAGAGAGAGAGAGAGAGAGAGAGAGAGAGAGAGAGAGAGAGAGAGAGAGAGAGAGAGAGATCATTCTAATATGCATTTAGTTTCTACAATTAAGGACTTTGGCTGATTTAGTTGCACAAGCTAATAATTATAAAAAATTAGTAAATTAGTCACTTTTAAATTTATGTCACCAAGTAACTTTATTTTAATAGAGAATTTTAATGATTTCTAATGACCATGAAGGGGCACAAAAGTTGTTGGGAGATTAAATTTGGAAACCAATTTGAGAGATCCAAAAGAAAACATTGAATAGAAGTAACTAAAGTACAAAATGATAAAACAAGCATAGAGGATACCAAATTTAACATGGAAAACTCAAGAACAAAAAAAAACTATGAAGCCACACCACTAAGAAATCAAGTATTAAAAAACTATAGAGAATAGTATATAATACACTTATCTCAAGCCTCTCCACACTTCATTCACTCTAGGGCAATCCTTCTCTCATTTCTCTCACAAGAGAATAGTGAAAATCATATAAAAATTGAGAAAAAACTACCTTATGATAGACATCCTAATTACAATGTCATGGCACTGTGATCCTAACGTCGCTATCCTCTAGGATTTTTTGCATGAGATTAAGCATCGTGGAACTGCTCTTGTAGTAATGTGGTGCTACCCTCTTTGTCTTTTACATACTTAGTGGGTCCTAGCACCGTAGTGCTGCCTTCTATAATGTTAAGGCAATGTCTTCTCTATCTTCTTGGTGCAAATCTATAAATGCTAGTACCATGGTGTTGCCCTTCTAGTGTTGAGACATTGCCTCCTCTATCTTTCAAATCAAGTCTTTTAAAACCTAACTTTGAGGCGTGCATTTACAATGCTAAGGTGCTTAATAGATGAAAAGTACAGGGTTGAGTTGACAATACATTTCAAGTTGAATGATGTTGACCTTACATTTGGAGTGAGGTTGGTGATTATGTCCTTAGACCTAGGATCCATCTATGCACTAAGGTATTCCTAGAGCTAAGATAATTTTAGTGTCTAGGTGAACACAAACCTAAGCCTAGAAGATTCATAGGATTCAACCCTACGGATAAACTACAACTTAGGTTGAGTAGGGCCCACCTACCCTAAATCCTATCAAAACTCTATGTCAAATCAATTCCCCAAACCAAACCAATTGACTATAAACAAAATCTTACCAAGACCAATTAATTTCAAACTTATCCCCATTAAAGTTCAATTTGGCCAAGTGGTTAAGTTGACCCAATTTTACCCATTTGGACTTTAGATGAATAAATTTAAAATTAACCTAATCCAATTGGAATTGAACACATCCAAACACATGTGAAATTCAATTAAACTTCATTGAATCTTAATTTCAATCCAATTAGATCAAACCAAGCCAAATTGGCTCCTTAACCTAAGATGACCCATTTGAACCATATTGGGGCAAAATTCAATTCAATTTGATTTAAGACAAATAGAACCAATCAAAGCCTCATGATTGTTTTAAACACTCAAATGATTATTCCAATCCATTCTAACTAACCCATTCCCATGAATTGGTCTAATTGACTTAACTTGACCCATTTGGCATAAAAGATCCAAATGAGACAAAATTCAATCTAACCAAAGCTACCAATCAAGCCCAAGTCAACTATTGAACATGTTTCAACATTCAATTTGCACCAATTGAACCTAATCAAGCAATTGACCCACTTAACCCGATTTGGCCTAAAAGACCAAATTGAGTCAAATCTTGATCCAATCTAAATTAGACCAAGTCAACTCTTCCAACCTCTTCCAAAATGAGTGTTGATCATAACCAAACATTTAATTACAATCAATTGAACCCAATTAAGCCAATTTGATCATCTGACCCAAGTTGACCAAATTTGATCTAAATGGTCAAATTGAGCCAAAACTCATTCCAAGCCACATTAGATTGAGCTAATGCCTCCAATCAATCATAAATTGATTATTGAATACAATTTAATCACCAATTGATGCCAATTTGTCAACCCAATCTAATTATCGTATTTATCCCAATTTTGCCTAATGGACTAAAATCAATTCTAAATCAAATCAATCAAAATCAAAGCCTCCAATCTATGTCAAATGATCAATCAAACATAACTCAACTCCTCATCCAACCCAATTTGGTCAATTTAACCAAATTGGTCAACTTAGCCCATTTGACTCATATGAGTCAAATTCAAATTCACTTCAAATTGATTGCACCCATAGATTATAATAGATCAATTGAACATAATTTAATAACTCTCTTGATCCAATTTGGTCAATTGGTCAACCTAACTCATTTAAATTCAAATTAACCTATATGGGTCAAATTGAGACAAACAAAACCTAACCAAGTCCAAACCAAAGAAACTTGGCATGACTCACCCTTAGGTTCCCATTGATCTACCTAAGTGGACCAAACCAAAGGTGAACCCAGCTTAGTCCCAACCAAGTGATCCAAGGGTTCCAAATAGAATAAAAACCTAAAGTAGGAAGTCAAACAACTATTTTTTACCATGGACAACCAACTTAACATGCCTTATGCTCCATCATGTTGATTGGAATTGACCCAAAGTTATTGGGCTTAGCCATTACCCATATGATTTTATCTTGGCTTTGTACTAAAGCTAAAGAGAATCAAGATAGGGTATTTAAATTGATACAATTTGTTATAATACATTCAAAGGTGGAAAACACTTAAGGACATATATTGATATGAAGAATTTCTTTCAAATTTCAAGAAAATCCTAGAAACCCTGATCTCTATGATTGAAACTTGAATTTTATTTTTAATAAGAATTAACTCAAAATAAAATTATAAAAGAGGGATAAGTATAAAAAATGATCCTAGAAGAATGCCTTATTGACCTTGGGTAGAGGTTGATTAAGGAATTAAATGTGAGTCTTCTACCCTTATAGAAGGCAATTTTCATAAATACCATTCAGCTTTAATCTTAATCTTTTTACAATTCATCTCCATACTCCCACTAGAATTTTGAAAAATCAATTGTTTAAGCTAATTGACCAATTCTAGCAAGTGACTTGGAGGTGACTCTTTGTTAGACCCACCAGAAACCCTAAATTATTAAGAGTTTATGAGAGAGTCAAAAGAAGAAGATGACATAATAAAATTTCACTTTTGCTTCTAATTAATAAAAGAAAGGAGAGGGCAAAAGAGTATTCTGATTCTCCTGATAAAGGTGAAATAAATAAAATCTAAACTTTATAAATTTAAATAAACTTCTTTAATGGGAGTATTCTCCCATTGAATGATTGATATTTCATAAATGACCTTCATTAATTTTAAGGACAAATCCTCAAAATAAAAAAAGTAATGAAAACTTCAATCCATCTAAAATAATTTTAAAAAATAATGTCTTTAAGATTAGTCTTAGTGGTGATATTTATATCTCTTAAAGTGAAAATATAAAAATTCTATCTCTAGTAGATTGATAGATAAATTATTTGGGCCTTTATTAGCCCAAATAAATGAAGAAGGCTTTAGTTTTCACCACACAGAAACTAAGGCAATATATGTTTTCTCATAAAGTGAATCTAATTTCAAGGGCGAATCCATTGAAATATCTTATGACCCACCTCATGTTGTCTAGATATCTAGCACGTTGGTTAATGATTTTATTGCAATTTAAGGTTACCTTTATTCCTCTTTGTGCTGTAAAGTGGCAAGTTGTAGCTGACTTCTTAGCAGCACATCCTTTACTTGAGGGTTCTCCTTTAAATGATGATCTTCCAGATGATTAGAACATGCCTTTAGAAGGTGAACCTAATGCCACTTGGAAATTATAATTTGATGGTGTTGCATCATCAAAAAAAAATAAAGAATTGAATTCATCTGCCTCAAGGAAGGTATGGATCAGATTGATTTTCAGAACCCCAGATAAAGGAATGATGAATTACTCTTATCATTTATCTGAGCCATTTCCTTTTGAAACTTTTGAGAATTAAAGTATTGACATCATAGGGCCTATTGACCTACTGGGGATAGAGTTGGATCTACTCTCCCATTCTTCATAATAAAAGTAAATTATTCAAATTAAATTCAAAAATGGTAGAGTCATACCACCTCAAATAACATTAAATGAAATGAAAAATAAGTCATCTTAAAAGCAAACAAAATAAAATATTTAAAATACATTCACTTCAAAATATGGTGTTTTTTGCCCATCTCAGAGAACTTGCTTGTAAAATAAAGCATCATAATGCTCTATAAAAAAATACAAAAAAAAAAGAAAAAAAAAAGAAGAAAAGAGAAGAAAAATGAAATGAAATGAATGGAAATAAAATGATCATCAACCAAGGCATTACATATTTTGTAATTTGCCTTCTTTAATTATAAGAACTTCCTGATGTGGCATTCCACTATAAAGAAGTTCTTGGGTTATCTTCTGATGAAGATTTACTACTAGGAACTACTGAATATAATTAACATCTCAGTCATTGTGGAAAACTCTAAAGAAAATTCTTTAGAATGCTTGTTGATCGGATGCATTAGTCAATATTAGGTATAAACAATTATGAAAGTAAATATACACAAGCCTAATTCTAATCTAATTTTGATAAGATGGTGTCATGTGGATTTAATCAAGTAAAGAGAAGAGTTTTCAATTCTATGAAAATTTAAATCTTGAAAACTCAACTTAAAAGTTGAACTTGATGTCATTAATTTTATTGATTAAAGATGCAAATTTAAACATTGAAGTAGAATCTTAGAAATTTAGGAATATATTTAATGCTCTTGGATGGTCCTATCAAACCCAAAAAAAAATGAATGAAATGAAATAAACAAAAACAAGAGAAAAAGTAATAATTATTGTGAAAGAATGTTTATATCCATTTTATATCATGAGTGGAGTCTTTGGGAATGTCATTTTGTCACTCTAAATGACCTCACTAAGTTTTGCATTCAATCAAAAGAATTAGAGAGTGTCATATCATGTAATATGATTGATCAGTGAAAATAAAGAATTGAGTATGTAAAATACTGTATTAAAAGTTCTACTGGACAAAAAGGTCAAATGCATCTAGTATCTTAGTAAATGGTCTATCTAGGAAAAATATCAAATGTAATGTTTTACAAGGAATTGAAATGTTATTGAAATATTGAAAAAAGAAATAAATAAAATAAATGAGATGGAAGGACTATATCCAAGAGTAAAAGGATAAAGCGTGATATTTCTGAGCATGTGGGCATTTTAATTTTAAACTCCTCTACATCAAAATAAAGTGGTAGGATTATAAATCAAGAATTGCTCCTAGCTTAAAAAAAGAATCAGATGTTTGATATTTTGTTATCACAGTCTTTATAATGTTGGGTGTGCTCACATGGTAGGTTAAAGTGATAATGGATTTTCTTTTTCAAGAATCCTTATTCTTTTATATTAAAAGATTCAATTGAGTATAATTTGATTCCATTACAAGCCTACAAATATGATCCATAAGTAATAAAAGCTATGAACCATTCAAGAAATTGAAATCTAATGTTGGTTTGAGATTTAATACTATAGAGCCATAGTAAGATGAGAATTATTAAATAGTCAGAGTCCTAACGTTCTCTTCACAGACTCTAAAATACTAAATGAATATTATTTAGATGTGTTTGGAGACCCATATAGTTTTCAAGTTTAGGATGCATCCCTAGAATCTGAAACATAATCTAAATCTATAATCGATGAGCTAAAACAAATAAGTTTACTAATAGAAGTTGATTAACAACTAATATCAATAATCTAACTTTTGATGAGTCAAATATTGATGACTTAATCAATCTATTCTTACAATTTAAAGATTACTTTATCCAAAAAAAATGATATCCAAATGTATAAGCTCAAGCTTGATGTCATTTCAATAAACTAAATCCCTTGTTGAATGTGGTCAAACTTCAAAAGAAAAGCAAGATGATGCTAAATTAAAAGCTAGTCAATCATAGCCTTACATGAGAAAAAAAAATACTCTTCTTTGTTGGCTAACATCATTATAGCAATAAAAAAAAGATAAGAAGAGAACAAAAAATATCAAATTTGTGTTTGTCACATCTTGGGACTAGGACAAATCTTTACCTTGAAGATGGGTTCCTATTACCCATACTTTATTTTAGAATAAGAAAGCTTCATGCATAAGCTTATCCTTGTTAAGGATAACTTATTTGAGTATTATCAACTCAAGATACTTCTTGAAATAAAAATTGAAAGTATATGATACGACATTCAGAATCCTAACAAGAATTTGCTGCACATTTGTATCGTTTGGTCTCAAAATATTTGGACAATTTATCATAAGGGTCATGATCAAGATTTCTAATAACCTAACTTTTGAGTAAATGAATAGTTATACTAAAAAATCTTTCTAAAAAAAGTGAAAGAATGAAAAGAAGAAAAATAAAGGAAAATTTACTATGATTTGAAAATGATCATATCACTACATGCAGATTCCTAAAATATACCTTTGAGGTAATTTCAATGAACTTATGATAGAATTTAGAAGGATAAAAAATAAGAATTAATTAAAGCCAACTTTAAAATATCATTTAATAAAACCTTTAAAAAAATTGATAATTCAACTTAACAAAATTTATTTCAAAATTATCAGGAGAATCTTAATTTCTCAAACAAGATAACCATCTCAATTCCTTTATTGATTAGGGATAAAAGAATAAAAACTATCTTTAGGAGAATCTACGAGTTTACTTACCTCAATTCTCATTCATTTCTATAAGCTTTAAAGGAATCTCTTGATCTTTATTAAATCTAAGAGAAGGCCTTATAAGCTATAGATTCTTCTCAATAAAAAAAATGAAATACATATCAATTGTAGCTTGATTGATTTAAATTAATAAAGGAAATCAAGAATGTGTCATAAAAGCTATAGATTCATAGAATATAAAAAATTTTATTTGAGAAGCATAGTTTGACTTTAGTTTTTATTGCCTAAGAACTAAAAAGTCACATGCAAGCTCAAAAGTTAAAATTCTTAGGTTGGAGATAAAAAAAACCTTTGAAACATGTCCATATGATGTCTTGCCTAAAGTGGATTAGACATATAACATGGCCATATGTAACATTGGGATAAAAAAAGAAGAAAGAGAAGAAAGAAAAATGATGAAATTCTATGCTTATAATATTGGCATATTAGAGTACAAATGTACCAAACTCTTTCTCCAAACATATACTTCAACTCTTTGAAACCTTCTTTACCAAGCTTCTTCATGTGTAAGATAGTGAAACCAAGAAATAGAAGCCACCCTTTCCAACACTTCTCACTAGTGAGACTAATCAAGTAAGGATCAAGTCCATATGATTCATGTTTATTAGTTAAAAGACTTGAGGATTAGAAATTAAGTCACTATGACTCCTTTTCCCCACTCATATTATTTATAGGTTAGGAGTAAGCCCTTCATGGCATCTTTCCTACACATATCTTGAGTTGGGTGTAAGCCCTTTGTAACACCTTTCTCATGTATTCCCATAGGATTGGAGTGAGGCTTTCATGGCAACATTCCTAGTTTATTATAAGTTGGGTGCAAGCCCTTTAAGACACCCTTCCTATATTTCTTTGGTATGGAGTAAGCCTTTGTGCATCATCCCTACAAGTTAAGTCCCATAGAAGGAATCCTTTCAAATGGGAAGTTAGGATAAAGTCATTAGGACCTATTTCTTGTCAAACACGCTACTTAGGTAAGGAACAAGTGATGAATTCATAAAGATACCTTTCCTCTCATTTAGCTATTTTAATTTGGATTAAGCCAATGAAGGCCCCATCTTAATAGCTAATCAAAATAGGAGTAAGCCCTTAGCAGGCATTTGTCAAATGATAAGGTAATGAACAAGTCACTATGACCCATTTCCTTGTTATATAGACTATCTAGGTTAGTACAAAGTCATAAAGACCCCTATATTATTAGTCAAAATAAAAAAGTGAGGTTTAGGATCAAGTCATCAAAGGCCCCTTTCCTCATTCTAAGCTATTTAGGTTGGAATTAAGCCATTAAAGGCCCCTCCCTAATAGCTAAATGAAAAAGGTAAGTCCCTCACAAGGCATTCAATTTGAGAGGCAAGCTACGATAAAGTCATCAAGACCCCTTTCTTATCAAATAAGCTTCTTAGGTTAGAAATAAGTCATAAAGACCCCTTTCATATTAGCCAAAATTATTGAGGTTTAGGAACAAGTCATTAAGACCCCTCTTCCTCATTATAACTACTTAAGAAGCAATTAAGCCATTGAAGGCCCCTTGTTAATAAATCATAAAAGAGTAAGTCCCTTAGTATGCATCCTTATAAGATTATGATAAAGTCATTATGAGCCCTTTTCTTTTTAATCTACCCATGTTGGATTTAAGCCATTGAAGGCCCCTTCCTGTTAGCTAAACTTCATTAAAATAGGATCCAAATCTTTGTGACTCCTTTTCTAGTGTAAAATAAAAGAAATTAAGGAATGGAAATAAGCCATTGAAGGCTCCATTCCTATGGACTACTCAGAACAAGAAATAAGTCCATAAAACCCATGCCTAATAGTCCAAATCTTGAGATTTTGGATTAAGCTATTAAAGCCTTTTCTTCCTAGCTTAGCTATTTAGGTTGGAATCAAATCATCAAAGACCCCTTCCTAATAGCTAACTAGATAAGAGTAAATCCTAATGGTATCTTTCCCTGGTTAAAATTACATGTAGTTTGGATTAGGAGTTGGTTTCTATATTGACATCCTCTCTAGCTACTATTCTCAAGTAGGAGTAAGTCCCTTGAAGGCATCCTCATTTGGAATAATGACTATTAGACTCTTATTTATGTCAAGTCCTAATGACATATATATTCTTCTTAGAACTTAGTAAATCTAAGTTCTTAAGAATGAATCATTCCAAATTAAAATAAATTTAAACATGTCTATGCTTATCTTTTATAATCAAATCTAAAACATAACTTGAAATCAAAAGTAAACATCAAAATATAAAATTGAACTCCTTCAAGTTTATGCTTGTATTGTTGACTAATTAAGTTAACACCAATATGTGTAGTGTACTCTAGGTGATCAACTACATATATTGGAGGTCCATTTGTTGACCTCATTTATGGATGAGGTTTACATCATTTTTGAAATTAATAATTAGGACATCTAATCCTAGATTAAAAGCCTCCAAGTTAAACACTTAGAACACTATACCTAGGGACCTAGTGCATCTTCCTTGGGTTTGATCTAACCTAATGGGTTTAGGTAGAATCAACCCAAATCCCAAACATAAATTAAATCAAAATATACACCACTTGAAATATGAATTTAATTAGGCTTAGATTAAAGTTTAATTTAGGGAATTAAACTTAATTACCTTATTTAAGCTAAAATTTGCATAAACTCAATAAATTTAAATTAAATAAAAAATCCAAATAAACTAAAAATTCAAATCAAATAAAAGAAAATAAATTCTAAATTAAAGTCAAATCAAGTTAACCCTTTTGCCATGGGTTTGTTTGACTTATGTGGGTCCCAACAAGTCAAAGGTCGACCTAGCAAAATTTGATGAAATGCAATCATTGCAAATGTTCTAAATGATAGATTAAACATTTAATATGAATCTAAGAAAATTTTAATTTATTTAGGCCTTAAATGGGTTAATTAGGCAGCTTGGTCTAAATGGGCCAAAATGAGCCTTATTGGGTTCAAACCCATATCAACCCACATAAAATTGAAATCGACTCAATTTGATTATTCAAAATCATTTGAAAATGATAATCAAGCATAATTAAATCCATCATTGGGTCCAATTTAACCAATTTGGTCATTTGACTGAAATGAACCCAAACTTAGCCCATTAAGCCCAATTTGGGTCAAATGGGTCAAAATTGAAATCAACTTGAAATTAAATGAAAGTAATAACTCCAAATCATCTCACATCTATGATTAAACTTGATTGAAGTCCAAACATAATCTAATTAATTCAAAATTTTCATTTGACTTAATCAAATTCAACTTAACTCATTTAAATTAAAATGAGTTAAGTTAGCTTAAATCAAATTAAACTCTCATATGACTATGGTGCTTTAATTTGGAGTCATAGGGACACATGCGTATTTAAAGTAATGAAAGCATGACATTATTAAGATATGATGTACTTTCTTGAAAGATTGAAACATCACAATACAATGGACTCAATCACCTAATAAGGACTCCTAAGATATGTCTACATATATACCAGAGATCTTTCCCCTACTTTACATGGACAAGCAAAGTAGGTTTTTTTTTATCCTGGGTTCTTTAGTTCCTTATGGAAGCAAGCTTCATAGTTCATTATAACCTAGGAAATGATAATTTCTTAAGAATAGTCTCGATTAAAGTATTCAATTAATATCTCAAAAGATTTCAAAGCTAAAATATCAAAGGATTGGTTATTATTAGAAATCAAATAGGAAGACTTATTTATGGATTCCATAAGAAAATAAGTAGGAAGCATCCAAGATATTAGGAAGCTTAGTGAATTCTCCAATCTACACTATGATGAGGCTTTACATTTTTGAAAAATAGAGTTATTTTTATTTGAGTTAAAATTTTATTAGAAAGCTAGGACTTATAACCCAACAACACAAGATTATGGAGATGCCTAAGAATTGAGGATATATACTTATAGCAAGAGAGAAACAAGTTGTCTTAGAACCTAAGTCTAAAATGCTTTTACATAAGCTAGAAGCACAACCTAAGTCTAATCGAGGATAATGGGTTATAATTGGTTCACCTCCATAAGAGAGAATAAACACATCACAACTCTTCTAGACTTACAATAATATAGAGTGGCTTCCAACTAACACCTCATATGCTTTAAAATTATGTAGGCTTGTCTTATGTAGGTGCAAGATAGTTAAGCTATTATTAATTAGGAAAGAAGCTAGAATCCTAAACTCACTTCCTAAGAGACTAGGTAATGTTTGGTATGCAAGTATAACTTAGACTAATGTTAAAAATTTACAAGTTTTTGGATCATTTTAACACATTTATCTTAGACCGAGGCTTAGAACAATTATACCTACATGTATGATGAAATTTAATTATGGGCTAAATCAATTAGAAGAGTTGTTCCCCACTACAAGGGACCACTCTCAAAGGCTAAGCTTGTCCCTTATCATGCAAGAACAAAGATCCTATATATTCAAGAATGAAAAATATGACATGCATATTGTTATAACATACAACCATCAGCTAAAGGGTTGCTAAATTTTTTATTTATCTTTATTTTGAACATAGGCTTTAAAGTAAAATTGTGAGTTGCATTAAAATTTAGTTATGAGTTTTTTAGTGAGGATAAAAAAATTTAATTTTATCCTAAAGAGTTTACAGCATCTAGGCCATACATGAAACATACACACTTTAAGAAACGCATGAAAAGTATGCCATTTCTATTGCACAATCTAAACATAATAGTTAAATATTTAAATTTCATAAAATAATAAAAAGGTTGATGTAGCTGAGTACTATCATACACCTCAAAAAAGAAAAAAGAGTTGGGTAGCCAAGTTCTACCCTTATACAACTTGGATTATAATTAAATCTTACAAATGAAATAGATTTTATGGGGGTCTTCAATTCTTGTTCTTCTTTTCTCTTTGGATTAGGTTGCTTCAAGCTTCACAATGCCTCCCAAATCTTTGACTTTTAGCCACTCATCTTAAACCTCATAGCACTAATCCTAATCCTATTACAAAAATTACATCTTTATAAAAAAATAAAATCTAACTACACATGCAAAATAAATATTAACTAAACAAATATGCAAACCATGCAATTATATTTCAAATATTTGGACTTAGCATCCTGCACTTGGATAACAAAGCCCACCCACCCTAATTGCATTATGCTTAAAGACATAAGCAGTACCTGCAAGAGAAAGAATTTTATATTCATTTATTATTATAGTAGTCCCTCAAGCATAATCCCCTACATAAAATATTGTTAGGATAATAACAACCTAATATCTAGTCTATGCATAAATAATCCTAATATCTAGTATAAAACATTAAATCACAAAATAAAACATATCACCATAACATACACTGGTCTAACCTAATATTAAGATTGATGACTTAGTATTCTAATGTGTGTTCTAAGGCTTAGTGTGGTATGTCTTGATTGGGCTTTAGAATTAGGATTTTCTAAAGTTTAGGATTGTTTAAATTACCCATTAAGGGTGGTTTCACTTTAAGTCTTCTAGTAGCTTGGTTGAGTTTTAACTTATGAATTTTATTTTGTTCACTTCTTACTTAAGATCTAATCTTTATGAAGAGAAGAAAGAGAGTTAACTTCTATCCTTAACCTAAGTTGATTTCCAAAGATAGATCATTATTGCTTTAACTTTCTTAATAGACCATTTATGAATTTTATTTTAACTTAAGTTTATATTAGTCTTAATGAATCTTACTCAAACATGAAAGACATCTTAAGACCAATGAAATTAAGTCACCATCACATGAATAATACTCCATTACTTTCTTTCATTATCAACAACATCCACATTCTTTTTTTTTTAATTTCTTTAATATTTAATATATATATAATATATATATATATATATTAAGATATATATAATATATATATCATATATATATATATATATATATATATATATAATATAAGTCTATATAATATTATCCACATTCTTTATTTTTTTTATATATTTTTTAATAT
This sequence comes from Cymbidium sinense, assembly GCA_021442155.1. Classification (NCBI taxonomy): domain Eukaryota; kingdom Viridiplantae; phylum Streptophyta; class Magnoliopsida; order Asparagales; family Orchidaceae; genus Cymbidium; species Cymbidium sinense. The sequence goes on along the minus strand of CM038228.1, from coordinate 70,819,313 downwards.
TTCATTTAGTATATATATACATGTAATGTACCTATATTTTTACACACTTAATGAATGAGATTATCTAAGACCTCCTTGGGGCTACTTAAGGCCTTGTTCTTGATTTGTCTAGACTATATACTTACCAATTCAAATATAGATAAGCATATACATAAACATGGAAATAAAATCATAAAAAGGTTGTGTATAAATATATTTTACTTATGAAAAGCTTAATAGCAAGAAAAAGGGTTTCACTTTATATTATAATATATGCATACACATAAATGAAGTTAAACAAGTATGTGTCATTGGTAAACCTAGAAAGTGAGATTATCTAAGATCTTCTTGGGTCTACTTAAAGCCTTGTATTTTTGAAAAGTCCAGACTATGTACTTATCAATTCAAATACATGAATACATAAGTATAAACATAAAAAAAAGAAAACTATCAATTGCCATCTTTTTATTACAAGTAAATGAGCATTTTATTTTAACATAATTAATTATCTATAAGAAGCATTGATTTAAGCTTCAAATTATTTAATTCATAATTAACATATAATTTCAAAATAGTTTGAAATTTATTAATGATAATAGCCACACCATATAATGATGTTTGTCCAACTCATGCAATTCAGTGCAATCATACTCTTTTAACTTTAAAACATGGATACATGAAGCACATGGCATGCACATTTATAATAATTGAAATAATGTAATTGAATATCACTACACAACATACTTGATTTCATTAGAACCTAAGAACAATCAAGTTAAGTAAACATCCCTTAAGTCTAATCAAAGTTTCTTTAATGTTTAATTCAATATTCCAAGTTGTTGAAACCTAAAGAGGAGAAACAATACTTAGAATTCACCCCATCCCATGTTGGATATTTAATATGTTAATGAAATAAATTAAATTTATTTTATGGATTAATTAAGTTCAATCTATTAATTATATCAATTTGATCAACCATCCCAAGCTTCATTAATTTAATTAATCACCAAAACATGACCCTTCAATGATATGCTTTGGAAAAATAAAATTTGTAGTGCACCTAAAGAGATCTAATGCAATTAGGCTCATGCTTAAGAAATAATTAAATTAAAGAAGAAAAATATTTAAGATAAATGCTCTTCTGATTTTTCCACACTAATAGGAAAATCATAATTTCTTTAATGACATTATGTTATTAAATACATAAAAGGATTAATGGGTTGCACTTGAGTTACTTAGATTGATTTCATTTAAATTTCATTATTATTTTTTATTAATTTACCCTTAATTATTAAACATATTAATTAAACCCTTTAAAAATACATTTGGAAATACTTAGGAGAGAGGGTGCTAATTAATTCCCATGTTATCCCTCTATTTACATTAATTACATAATTTTACTGTTCATTAATTTTAATAATTATTAAATCATTTAAAGAGGGTAATTAGCATTGAAATTTTGGAATATACAAACCCACATGACAAATAATTCCAAGAAAAATATGGGAGGGAGAGGACATCCCATAAAATTAACATGCCAAATTTGGAATTAGTTAGACAGGTAATTTAGCCTTAATTAAGGTAATTTGTCAAAGCTTTAAATATTAATTAATAACTATTCATTAAATATTAATTAAGGATTTTATTTTCATTAAATTCTCCTCTATCTAAGCTTTCCAAAATGGGTTTATTTCCATTTCTTTGGATTTTCTATAGTTAATTATGATTTTTTTAAGCTTTAACAATTTAATTATATTTTTTATACCCAATTAAATCATTTTAAACTGTGAGTGCCACATTGATGTTGACACAACATTTCTTTCTACACGGTGTTGTGGTATTGGTTATTTAAAACATTTGACATGATTGTTGACTCAGCGACAACGAACGCGATTTTGTCTCGCCTATCCGATCTTGGATCGGACGGTAGAGATTAGTCTCATGATTATTGATGATTAAATTTATGACACTACATGGAGTTTAGAAATTTCCTATTAGGATGATCAAATGCATCATTAAGAAGTAAACTTATTATCTCGAAGATAAACATATTATCCTATAATGTATTTGATCATTTAATAAAAGTCTCCTAAGGCTAATGGGTCTTTATTATACTTGAGATTTTTCCCATGAACTATATGGAAGGTAGAACAAGATTTATTTTAAACTAGGTTCATGGTTCCCTGTAGAGGCAAGCCACTATAATTAATTACATCTTAAGAAGGGCCTTTTCCTAAGAGTACTCTCAATTAAATAAATAAGTTGTTATTTTTAAATACTTCTAAGTTGATTTTTGAATGATTAATTTTTGAAATTTTCAATTGATATTGATTTAAATTAGAGAGAGTTATTTTTGGAAGCCAAACAAGATGATGTAGGAAATGCTTATTAATACTAGGATGCCTAGTAGACATTTTAACTATCTTATAATTGGGATTTAAATTTTAGAATTTAGTTTAGACTTTGTGTTGATATTTATTTAGAAGTCTAGGACTTAGGATTCTAGTAGCACAAGACTACAAAAATGCCTAGGATTGAAGACTTACTCCAAGAAGGATGCTTCAGGGAATAGTCTACAAGTGCTTCTAACACATGTTAGATATTCTACCTTATTTCATTTTGGGAATTATCAGTCATTCCTCTTACTTGAGGGAACTAACCTATCCCTAACTCTTTTGGACATACAACTTGCATGGAGGGTCTGCCAGCTAACTCCACCTTAATGCATTTTAAATTCATTATGCTCTCATGGATGTAAGATAATTGCTTTTTTTTAGAAAAGGAATATATGAACCTAGTCACTTCCTAATTCCTAAGATAATGTAGTGCATGAAATGTATCTATCTAATGCACATTTTTAGATTTTTAACATTTTGACTCGATAATCATTTTATGTCATGGGTATGCATTTTATGCCTACATGGTATGCAATTAGAAGAAAGTCAAGGGCCAAATCAATAAAGAAGGTGGGCTTCCCCAAAAAGGTAGTAATCATCATAGTTCAGGCAATATGACTTCATGGTTTTAGTACCTAATTATTTCTAATTGATTTTATGTTTTGCCTAAGGCTTTAGTTTATGTGAAGTTTCAAATTTTCTTTTATTTTTATTTCAATTTTTTTAGGTTTAAATTAAGTATAAAATTTAATTTTCTCTATGAATCTAATCATCCAGGCATTTAATCATAGGAAAACACAACACGAAAAGAAACTTAAAAAATAGGTTGATTATCACACACCCAAAATAAATCAAACCAATTTAATTTTTTACAAAAAGGCCAATGAGGGCACCGCTATACACCATGAAAGAAAAGGCAATTGGGTAGTCAAGCTCCTTATATAGCCCAACCTAAAACTACAAGTTTAGATATATGGGTCTTCTTTCTAGGATTGTCTCCTTCTTCAAGGACATCCATTGGGCTTCATAAGGGACCACTGAACGTATGTTCTGGTAGGGTCAGCATCTTAGACCCCATAGATCTTAACTTAATTCTAAGCTCAAATTTAAATTCTAATTTTAAAATTAATTCTAAGACCTGCAAAATAAATGTCAATAAAATACAAACAACACACAATAGTTATATTTCACAAACATATGGGCTTAACATTAGCTACTTGCCAAGCCCACCTATCTGATGGGTTATGCTTAAGGACTTAAGCATACCTACAAAAAAATAACTTTTTTAATTTTGTTTATGGTATCAGTCCTTTCAAACATAGCCCCCTACAGAAGACAATTTTTACCAAGTTTACGAGAATAGAAATTTTGATTTTTAGAAAGATAATAGGTCGCAGCCTCATTTATCTTGACCTCTCTTACTGAAAATGGATTTTCATCTCCTTTGACATGGTATTCGATACTATCTTTCTAAAACTTGATGCACTAATGAAGGGAGGATGGAATCATCTTATTTTGGTGTATCCAAGGCCCACCCAGCAAAGCAAAGGAATGATGTATTTGAATCAATTATATAGAACTTGGCTTAGTCTTCCCTATTTCCAAAGGTAACACTATGGAGCCTAAAGCCCCTCTCACCCTATTCATTGAATCCTCTCAACATCATCTCGATCTCCTTGAAAAGATGTCAATCTTCAAATAGCAAGGGTTTTAGCTCATAATGTTCACCATGCACTGGATCAACCAACACCTAGAAAGTCTGAATCCCATATCCACTGATGTAGAGAGGACGATTATGCTCCATATCCCTAGAAGAAGGTCATCATGAATGTGACTTGGCTTCTCTTGAATAATGTGCCTCCTCTCAATATCACCGATAAGCATATCTCTAGATCAAGAAGAGCCTTGATTAATGATTCCCTTATTTCTTTGGATGAGATAAGGGCATCATAGATGATTAACTTAGCTGGTAACTTTCTTAGGTGAGTGAGGACATTATAATCAACTTTGGGATAATCCTCCACAAGCATATCTGTAGGTGGAGCATCCTGTGGAGGCACTTCTTGCTCGATGGTACCAATGACTTATTTCCCCTTATCTTGAGGAGCTACCCTAGAGGTAAAACCTTGCCACTACGGAGGTTAACTTTGTGATCAGGAGTTAGTGGAAGATTCTACCTACTCAGTATACGCCTTCTCCTATAGGACCCTCAATCAGATGATTCCAAGTCTATCTCAAGAGGTGAACCCAGATTCAAAAGGAAAGTCCATCTAAATAGAAAGAGGATGATTAGAGTTGTTATAATTATTTAAGACTTGAAGAGTTTTCTAAAGGAGAATAGATAACCCATCAAAAGTGACATGATGTAATTCAAACTAGCTTTATTCTTTTAGATTTATTTAAGGAGGTATATAGTAAAATCTAGTAAAAGTGGGTGAGGATTTGATGCCCTCATCCACCGATACAAGATGTCTACTAGAAGAAGAGCTAGGGGAAGTGTCGGTAAGTGCTAAAATGGAGACTCTCTGGTTGCCCTACTTGGCTATCCCTGCAAGTATGGGCTACTCCGCGCTGAGCTCTACTTTCCCAAGTTGTCTTTGCAACTTGAACCTTCCTTGATGTTGAGGTGAGCTACCTCAAGGAAAAAGTTGATTTTAGAAATAATCTGAAAGAGATATCCCAACCTTCTTTATTTTGAGAGGATCACATGTATCCCCAAGGATCCCAAGAACTAATGGTTGTTCCACTAGATATTCCTTAGATAACTATAGCCTCGACTTGTAGCTATGCTCCAGTCCTTAAATGTAAAGCAATCCTCCAAAACATGGCTAGCATATGGTGGTAGGGGCAAAAGTTAGATCATTACTCCCGCCCACTTCCTCGCTTCCTAGGCTCAGTTGAAAATCAAGTTTCTTTAAGAGGTTCTTAAAGATTTTCTACTACTCCCTCTTAAATGAATAAGTTTTGAAAAAAGAGTAGGTGGATGATAGCTACCTGGTGGTACGCGAGAGTATGGCTGAGGAGGAGGTGAAGGCCAAATCATGAGATGGGTAGATGGTGTAATGGTAAAGGAGGGAAGGATGTGGAGCTCGAGGTCTCATATTGATCTCTAGTTGCTTCCCTTATCCAATGCTACCGCCCTCTTCTTTTCATAGGCTTTAGCTTTGATGATTGATCTTAAAAAGGCAACTATTTTATCTCTCCTTATAAACTAGCCACCTTATTGATTAACTTCTCAAATGTCTTAATGGTGAAACCTTTGAGCATGAAGGTAATCGGGCCATGAATATTATTTAGTAGAACTTCAATAGCATGTGTTCGTTGCTTCATTTCATGCTTAAAAATGCCATCTAAGAATATAGTCAACAAGGGACTTACCGGGGTGTTATTGTGCTATAACGAGATCGCCCATAGTTATCCTTTGCTGAGCTCCAGCAAACCTCTTAATAAAGAGTTGCTCCAACTTAGCAAAAGTCTTCACTAAATATGGGAGTTCAGATACCAATCAAAGCTATGCCCGCTAAACTCAAAAAGATGGGAACAAGTGCATCACGCCACCAAGATTGCAACTTATGGCTTGTGGGTGTTCCGCCATCAAAGCTCTTGAAAGAAGGAGGCACAAAACCCTTAGGATATTGGATAGCCTCAAATTCCTCTAGGTAGGTTCTACCTTTTGGAACTGATGAACCACCTCAGGCTTACACCAATGCTTCTCTCACTTGTTGCTCAACCATGAGTTTATATATCTTTTCTTGTATGGAGGTATTCCACTACCTTCCTATACAGTGCTCCCCGCTCTACTAGAGGTGAACTCTTGTTTGATCCAGACATGCAACAACTCAGTCGACTTGCCTCCACAATGGATGTAGATGCCGGGCTTGATTTTGAAGTGCTAAGACTGCTGCTAGTAAATCTTCAAGCTTTTTTCCCATCTTGTCAATCTGCTCATCCTTTGATTTGAGTTATTGAAGGAGGTGTTGGGTCAAATAGGCTGTATCATCTTGTTCGATCACAACACCTTCCAAGCTATGCTAATCCCAAAGGAGGGAAGCTCTAGTATTAACCATATGCACCACTATTGAATCTTCCAACAAATCATCTTCATTGGGATCAAACTAACCTTCTCTTCCTCTAGGTCGCACCAATCCCTAGATTTCTTCTTCTCAATGAGATATTGTGCTACTATATATCATCTAGGAGCCCAACTATGCACAAATGATCACTAACCGATGGATCATGTTCATGAACAAAGATACATCCGACCTCCTACTACCAAGTTCTAATCTGAGGGCTACGCTCAGGAGGATACATGCTCATGGACTCTCACCCATGTATGGTGGAGTGCTCGGGATCTATCGCCATGGGAGAATTATCTTCTCCTCTACTATTGCTATCTCCATGATCTATTACAGTGGTGGTGGGTATGGAATGACTACGATGCTACAAGGTCACCACTCCCTCTTCACCAACTAAAGGGTCAAGTGAGAGCTCACCTCACCTCATGTGTAGATGAAATGGGATCTCTTGCCAGATCACCAGGGGCTTTTCTTTCCCGATGTCGCCTTTCATGGCTTTGAGATGGAACTATGGAAGATGGAACTTGCACTAGATGTGGAGTAGAGTGTGTGGTGGAGACAACCAACTCTTTATATGAGCTCCTCCCATGATGGGTAGTGCCAATACAGAATATTATTGGACACATGCAGTACCGATCCGGGAAATCCATGAGGTGGAGGCTAACCGTGACATACCTTTCCTCTCTCGCTAGTACATTACCAATACAGCCTCTCTCCTCTCCCAGATATCACCTACCCTCAGGGAATGATCAATCATAAATCAAATTGGGCCTCAGACTCTAACCATCTGTAAGTCCCACCAACTTAGTGCAGAACTATCCTAAGGCTGGCATATGACCTCCTTCTGTCTCTAGTAGGTGCCTCAAAATGAATTGCAGGTGGAGGTGACATTATGATCCTCCTAACATCTTCCTCTCCATCAAACTAAAAAGGATGGAACTTATTTTGTGTAATCAGGAGAAACCCCTGGTGACTCCTCAACTAATGAAGATACTTCCCTCTCCTTGGATATGTGCTCACATGATGCTAATATTGCATCACTATTATGGAACTATCACTGGAGCGATGAACTAGACCCTATCTCAAAGGGAGACTATCCCTAAGTGGTAGCCTTCCCTTGGAAGGAAGCCAATGAGTGGGTACTAGCTGCAGCCGGGCAATAATAATGGGAACAATTGAATTTATTGACACTTGAGTTGTGGCTACTGCGGGAACCTCCACCGCCTTTCTCTTGAGTGAGAGAAATTTAGAATGATAAGGCATCTCAACATGGATGACCTTCGCCACCACCTTCTTCTATGATGGTGAGGGTTCCCTCACAAGTGATCTTGGCCCCTCAATCCTTAGCCAAAGTGTATCGAGATGAGCAAAATTAGTTTGGGGAGGCCCATCCAAGGCCAAATCCATCCCAAAGGAAAAGTGAACACATACTTGAGAATCCATCGAATCAATTTGAGAAAAGCGACCAAACTAAGTTAAAATTCTACAATTTCTAAAAATAAACTCAAATCGATTTTCTTTGGTATTCTAACTTTAAAATTTGATTTAGAGTTTGAACCCACACTCAACAATTTGATTATGTTAAGTGGGGTTCATTGAATTTAGATGAGATTTTGGAATGAATTGGAGAAGAGGTTTTTTTTAGTTTAGAATCTATTTTCAACAAATTTGTGTAAGTCGAAAATAGGATCAAATATTTTGAAGAGGTTTTTAATGCTTCCATTGGTTCACATATGAATTTGATTTTTATGTTTGGGGACCCTTTATTTAAAAATTTTGAGTATGTTAAATAGAGGGTCAATTGATTTTGTTTGATTTGATTTTAGATACTCACTTAGCAAATGCTAGATGAGATTTGAAAATAATTTCTTTTGCTTGTCTCATGTGAATCATGTGTGAATTTAAAATGAAATCTTTACTTAGCAAATTTGCATTAATAAAGTCCAAAATTTTGATTTTGATTTAAAATGGGATCTTACTTAGCAAATGCTAAATAAAGTGAGTTTGATTTTGTTGATTTTGAAAGGGATCTTTACTTAGCAAATTTGTGTATGCTAAATAAAAATGTGTTTGATTTTTGTTTGATTTTGAAAATGGGATCTTTACTTAGCAAATTTATGCTAAATAAAATCCAAATGTGTTTGATTTTTTAATTTTGAAAATGGATCTTTACTTAGCAAATTTGTGTATGCTAAATAAAGTCCAAATGTATTTATTTTATTTTTAATTTTGTGTTATTTTGAAAGGAGGATCTATTTAACAAATGTGTTAAATAATCCAATTTATTTTAATTTTCTTTTGAAAAATGAAACTCTCATTTGACATATGTCAAATGGAATTCAATGTATTTTGATTTTATGATTTTGCAAAGAGATTTCCATTTAACAAATTTGGGTATGTAAAATGGAAGTCAATTTTTATTTTTCAAAGATGAAATCTTTGTGTGTGATTATTGCTTTTTGAAAAGAAGGAAATTCCAACTTAACACATGTGGAATGTGTTGAGTGGAGTTTCAAATGGCGTGATTTTATTTGAAAAAAACCTCCATTCAACAAATTTGATATATTGAATGAAGATGCTTATCTTCAAATTTGTAATTTGAAGGAAGAAACCAACTTCAACATATGTAAGATATATTGAAATGGAGTTTCATTTTATGATATGATTTTATTTGAAATGAAATTTTCATTCAATAAATTTGGGTATATTGAATGAAGATGTTCATTTTCAAATATGTGCTTTTCGAAAATGTGATTTTGATTTTAATTAGAAATGAAATCTTCATTCAATAAATATGGGTATATTGAATGAGGATGTTCATTAGTGCTTTTTTTTAAAGATGATTTTTCTTTTTAATTTTGATTTTGAAAAGATCCTACATGTAATAATCTTTTTAAAGATTGTTAGATGAGGTTGAGTTATATGTGCTTTATGAAAATTTTTGTGCAAATGTTTTATTATGTGAATTTTTTGGAAAAGTGCTTTCTGAAATGTGATATTTTACAAAGGATTTATTTCTCTTAATTTTTGGAATGAACTTTACCTTACCATAGAGATGGTAAGAAAAAGGTTAGTCATCTCTTTGATTAAATTTTATTTTCACCTATTGGGGACCTAACAAGGGTTTTAAGACCTACATGGAGTGAGGTCCTAAACCTAAAGGATGTTGGGTAGCTTAGCTTAAGAATAAAATGAGCTAACTGCCAATGGAAAAGAAGGATAGTATCAGACTCATATGGAATACAAATCCACAATCGATACTTGGAGACAATGATCATTTACCAAAGATGGAGAGAGGAACCATCCCCAGTGGAGTCTCCAGAAAAATCTATGGTGTTTTGTTTTGGGGAAGTGGGACACCATGTAGATCCCAGATGTACTTTATTATGATCAGTGACATTGAGGAATGACTATCTCAAGATAAGTCACCATCCTACAATGGACCTAATCACCTAATAAGACTCTAAGGACAATGGGTCTTGAATGTACCATAGATCTTTCCCACTTACATGGAAAAGTAAAGTAGGTTTATTTTAAATCGTTCATTAAGTTCCTAGGCAAGCCCATAGTTAATTACATCCTAAGAATGAGATTTGGAATACTCTCGATTAAGGTAAATGATCATTATCTCCAAAGATTTCAAAGATAGACTATCAATCAATTGGTTATTTTTAGAAAATCAAGTGAGATTGATCAAAAGAAGAGAGTTATTATTGAAACCAAAGGGAGATGAGCAAGGATGCTCATGATACTAAGAAACCTAGTGAGCACCCCAATCTAGCTTATGGTTGGGCTTTGTATTTTTGAAATTGAGGAGAATTATATGTTTGAGTTAAAATTTTATTAGAAATCTAGGGCTTACAATTCCACAATACAAGATTGTAGAAATTCCTAAGAGGTGAGAATTTATGCTTATAGCTCACAAAGGGAAACAACAACCTCCTAAATCTAGGGAGCTTTGAGGCTGCATGACCTAAATCCATGAAAATGGTGGTTTACCTCCACAAGAGGATAAACCATGACTTGGACTTACAACCTAGCCAACTAACTCCTCCTATGATTTTAAATACATGTAGGCAAGTCTTATGCTTTGCAAGATAGCTAAGCTATTATTTATTTAGAAAGGAGACTAAGTCCTTAAACACACTCCCTAAGAGACTAGATCATGAAGGGCATGAATAATGACTTAATCTAATGCAAATTTTGTTAAGTTTTGATTTTTGGACATTTTATTTGACACAAGCTATGGATTTCATATGCCTAATGCATGAGAAGATTGGTTATGGGCCAAAATCAAAGAAGAAAGAGTGTGTTTCCACCATGGCTCTCAAAGGTCAAGCCATTTTGTCTGGCAAAGGTGGAAGCCCTCCATTAGCAAGAGTGAAGCAATATGATTTATGCATGATGTGATACATACAACATCCAACTAAGGGATTGTTAAATCTTTTATTATCTTGGTTTATGTCCTAGGCTTAATGTGAGGTTATGAGTTATCTAATTTTAATTTTAAGTTAATTAATTGATAGAAAATTTATTTTTCCTCTAATAATCAGTAATTCAACAACCATCAAGCAATTAAAAACCAAAAAAATCATGCCATCCTAATGCACAATCTAAACAAATAACATCAATTTTATAAATTAAAAAAAGAATAAGAGGTTGATGTGGTCACCATAACCCAAAGAAATGTGGGTAGAAGCTCTACCCTTATACAACCTGATTACAAATAAATAATTACAAAAGGAATTCATGTTATGGGGTCTTCTTTCATTTCTTCTTCATTCTTCATTTCTTCATTTGATTTCTTTCTTCTTTTCTTTGGAATATGGTTGCAAAGGCATCACATGGTCATAAGACATGGTCTTATGACCAATGTTCATCCTAATCTCCATAACATTCATTCCAAATCTTAATTGCAAAAATTTACATCAAAATGGAAAAGATAAATCTAACTAAACATATAAAAGAGATTAGCTAAACATACCATACAAAAGTAGTTATATGAATAATTGGACTTAGCACACACACATGGGTAACCAACCTCCTAGTTTGGATTATGCTTAGGGGTATAAGCAACCCAAAAAAAATATTTTATTATTTTTACACAATCCCCTAGAAGACATGATTAAAGATTTCCCCTACCATCCAATCTATGCACCCTAACATCCAAAAAAAATATAAACAAATAAAATCAGCATCAAACCATGCACCCCTAACATAGAGCTAGAAATGGTGAATTAGCCTAATGTGTGTGCATTTAAAACTTGTGTGACATGCCTTAGATAGATTTTAAGGTTGAAATTTTCTAAGTGTGAGAGATTCAATTTAGAGGGTGGTTTTTTAAGTGATTTAGTTGATTTTCAATTTTATGATTTGATTTGGTTTGAATGAACCTACACTTAGTTACTAAATGTTGTAAAGAGAAGAAAGGAGAAGAAAATCCTCTTCATTTCTACCTTAAGTAATTTCTAAGGTAGAGATTAATAATTTTTTCTTAGTGAAATGTTTTATTATGTGTTTTAATTAACCAAGTTTAGATTTGCTCTAAATAACCTTATTCAATAAGAAAGGCATCTTAGGATTAGTTAAGGTGAATTCACATAACACACAACCATTTATTTCTTTCCACCATGTATACCATGCATATGAATGATCCTAAGCATAGCTATACATGCAATGCAAATTTTAGCATACTTTGATGATGAATGCAAAGAGATATAATTTGAAATTTTGGATATTTAATTGATGCATGTATTTATTATGAAGAAAAAGAGGGACTCTTTTATCCATTAATCAAATGAACATACATATATATAAAGACATAAGTGAGTACGACGCCATTATTTTCTACACCAAAAGTATAAGGTACAAGAACTACTTAAGGCTACTTAAAGCCTCACAGCCCCGGGATGTCCAGACTAATATACCACTTTTCTTAAATACATGTGAATGTACAAAAAGAAAGTAAAATAATGAAGAATCATGCAAAAGGTTATGTTTGACTTAGTTGTATAATTTTCATGTGTAAATATGAAGATCCTTCTTAAGTCATAACATAGGAATGCATAGGAATATATTTAAGCAAGTGTTATGTTCTTTTCAAATAAACTATACACTTTGCAAATCCTACTCAAATCCATGTTGAGAGAAAAGAAGGAAAATAACATAACACACATCTTATGTTATAATCACACGCAAGCATATAAAAACTTATGAATAGCATCACTTCATTCATAATCTTTGATTTATGGGTTTTGAAAATAATTTTTTTGGTTTAATAGTGATAATAGCCACTCATACTCTAATCTTTAGCTAAAACATGCAATTTGACATAAAGTAAACATTTTTATTTGATTTTTCAAAAGAAATGAATGCATGATTTCATATGGCAAACAATATTTAACATGCTTGGAATGAAATAAAAGGATCTAACACATGACTTCATTCACCCTAATCACTTCCTAAATACAATCAGATAGAATGTGATTATTTAAAATGAATCAAAATTCTTAAAGAGAATTTTATTTTTGGATTTAATTTTTCTTAGGAAATATGAAGAGGGTTTGCTGGTCTTAATCCATTTCCCACATGTGTGGATCAATTTACTTTAATTTTAGAACAATTAGATTGATTTTATGTTTTACTTAAGTTAGTGTAATTCTATTAATTATCCCTTACCAATACAACTTTAACATGATTATTCAAGTAATTATGAGCCGACATATGATATATAATCACATGGAATTTAAATAAGAAAATGCACCTAAGAAATAAAAGGGCCTAATGCAATTGGCTCATAATTATTGATTAATTAAGCTAAAGGCTTTAATTAAGTACTTTCATAATCTTCCCACATAAGTGAATTTGATATGATTTTCTCAAACTTACCTTAGGCTTTTGAACACTTAAGGATCTACCCAACAAGAGATTGATTAACTTCAGATTGGTTTTGAAAGTTTGAATAGACTAATTAAGTAGATCAATAATGGATTAATCCTTAATTATGTTTTGATTAAGGAAGAAATGCAGTTTTATGAAATAACTTAGGAAAATATCCCAAACCCATTCCATAAACCTCCTCCTTACTTGAATAATATTTAATTATCTCAATTGAGAGATTAGATCACTATTCATATACTTACTTACCCTTAATTACATTAAGGGGTGATTAGGGGTTCATTAATTACATTTTCCAATTAACTCATTAATAAATTCCAAGAAAATTAAGGGAGGTAGAAGACCTCCTCCTAAGCATGTCTGAGAAATTTAAAATTAATTAATTAAGTAATTAGGGAGAATTAAGATGATTAAATTCTTAATTAAACCCTAAATGATCCCTCATTTATATATTTTAGATTTTTTTATATTTAATTATGATTTTTTGAAGTTTCTATGATTAATGGATAATTAAAATAGCCTAATTAATTAACTAATTTCGTCGACGCTACGTGGACTCCTGACGCGGCACACTTTTCATGTGGCGTGATGGGATTGATTATTTAAGTTATCACATCGCACCAGGCGGTACCTTGGGCTATTTGATCTGATCAGATCATGGCGTGATTAATCCTACAGTTTAAGATTAAATCAGAGGGGCTAATTGCATGATCTAATCACAACCGTCCATTCCAATTACACGAACAGATGGTGTGTGATCTATCTCCTCCCAAGTGGCGAGGCGATCATCCATGAATCCATCGTCTCGAAGCTCCCAGCTCGGATGGAGTTCAAACTCAGCCCACACCTTTGTGGAGGCACAAGCAAGCTATCCAACTATCAAGATCTAATGGGATTACAATTCCCATCACAAAGGACCAAACAAATTTTAAGGGAGGATCAATTTTGAGCAATACCTCACTGGAAGCTATCACCGGTGCTTCCAACGGAGGAGGTATCTTCATCTAGTAGAGATGAAGCCTTGTTGTAGGTTTCAAGTCTTTATTTGAAGTCAATTGCTCGGTTGACCAAGCTCCCCTCCAATGGCTATCAGGCTTGATCTAGGTGAGCCTTCCCATGGCTTGGGGACTTGAGAAACACCTTGGTTGAGCTCGATGAGGTGCCTTGATGGTGCTTGCAAGTTTAATTTAAGTTTGAGTGAGTTGGATCTTTTCTTTCCTTGAGAAAAAAGCAGGAGAGTGGGGAAGCTTGGAAATGGCATTGGGAAGCTTGGGGTTGCTTGCTTTCGATTCCTGGAACTCAATCGAATGCAATGAGTGTGGTTTGAGAGGGAATGAGGGGAGTATATCTTCCCCTCCTTGGATCAGATGGAGAAGAGTAAGCTTGCCACTTTCCATCAATGGAAGAGATTGGTTAGTCGTTAGGCACTCCATGTGATTCATTTTTGGCAGAGGAGTGGAGGGTAGTGAGTTTCCATGTGCTAGGTGAGTATGGAGTGATCCAAGTGTCCAATTCCCATTGGAGGGGTTGGTTTGGCTTTGGGTTAGGTCATGGCTGACTCAAACCCATTGGGTCATATTCACCACCTTCTTGGTGTCCAAATAGACCACTAGGAGAATGCCAAGTGGCCTTAAGGAAGGATTGGCCAAATTCCAAGTGAACTTGGCCATAGGATACCCTTTGACCTAAGGGTAAAATAGTCATTTGGCCTTGATTTCCATTTGGGCGGATTTGAAATGATTCCAAAATTGGTTGGGCCAAATTTCAAGTGATTTGGAGTTCATTTGGTTTGAATTAGTTCAATTTGACCTATTTAGGTCAAGTTGGGTCTATTTTGGTTAGGTTGACCAATTGGTCAAATTGGGTCAAACCATGGGTTATGTTAAGTTCAAATGGTCATTTGGAGCCTATGGGTGTCATTGGTTTGGTTCAATTTGGTTTAGATTTGGTTTTGGTTCATTTGAGTTCACTTAGGTCAAATGGGTCAAGTTGACTAATTTGACCTATTTGACCCAATTAGTGTCATGGTAGTTTAGGCTTGGTTGATCATTTGAAATATATTGTAGCTTTGGTTTCAATCAATTTTGATTTGGTTTGATTTCAAGTTGATTTGACCTTTTAGTCAAGTTGAGTTCATGGTCATTCTTGGTTGGGTCTAGTTGGCCAATTGAAGCTTTGGTCAAGTTCAACAATCAATTTAGAATGAATTTAACCCATTGGTTGTAATCAATTTGGCTTAGATCAAGATTTGAACCATTTTGACTTTTTAGGTCAAGTTGGGTCAACTTTGGTCAAGTGGCCAATTGGGATAGGTTTATCTCCATTGATGGCTTGACCATATTCAATCATTGATTTTGGATTGGTTTAGATCAATGATTTCAATTAATTTGGCTTATGGGGGATTTTGGCTAGTTTGGGTTTTATTTGGGTTAAGTGTTGACTTGGTCAAAGGCTATGTTTGACTTGGTTTGACCTTATTTGAGTGATTGATCATCCAAGGATGATTGTTGCTCACAATGTGAGGCTTAGATGGGCTTAGTTCAATCCAATTTGGGTTGGATTAGAATTTGGCTCAAAAAGATCCTTTAGGTATCTTTGGGTCAAGTGAGCCTAAATAGGTCAATTGACTTGGTCAAGACTTGATTCAAGTTTGGTTGAACTCACATATGAACTTATGATAAAAATATAGATCCAATTGCAATTAATTTGGAGTCAAATGGGTTTTGATTCATTTAATAATTTCAAGTCAAAAGGGCGAGCATGGGTTAGACTTTGGTTTGTTTGATTTTTTTTCTTGGTGATTGTAGTTCATGTTTATATTTGGGTACGTGATTGAAGGATTGATTGAATCATGATGAAACCCATAGGTTTTGAGTTAATTTGGGTTTGATTTGGTCAAGTTTTGGTTTGAAAGGGTGTAAGTTGGATTTTGGCTAGATTTAAATTTCAGTTTTGGATTGATTTTGGTTATTTGAATTTATATTTCATTTATATTAGGGAATATAAATGGGAATATGAAAGGGCTATGAGAAACTATTTTTGAATTTGGAATGATTTGGATTTGTTTGAAGGATTTCAAGGATTTGACTTGAAAGAGTATAAGTTGATTTTGGTTTGATTTGGATTTAGAATTGGGTTGATTTTGGTTATTTGAATTTGTATTTCAATTATATTTTTATAAATGTAAATAGAATATAATCTTTGAGTTTGAGTGATTTGGATTTGTTTGAAGGAGTTCAAGATTTTGACTTGAAAGAGTATAAGTTGGATTTTGGTAGATTTGGATTGATTTTGGTTATTTGAATTTATATTTAATTTGTATTTGTGAATATAAATTAGAATATAAATGGGTTATGAGAAAATATTTTGAGTTTGGAATGACATGGATTTGTTTTAGGCAAGTCCATGAGATCAAATCAAAGGGCTTAGGAAAGATTTTGGGATTTGAATTCAATTTTGGGTTCAATTATTTGATTTGGAATTGATTTGAATTTGGATTTTGGAATTTATTTATGATTTGAGAAAATCGATTGAGTTGGAATTGATTTAAATTTGGAATTGATTTGAATTTGAAATTCATTTGAAATAAGGAAGCAAGGATTTGGTTCAAGCTATAGGGTAGGCAATTTTTCCTAATCCCCTTAAGGCATGTAACCTATTCCTATGGCTAACTCTTCTAAGCCTCTAGGGTTAGGTTAAGTGTTCACCTAATCACTAGAAGTGTCTTAAGACTATGGAACCCTTAGTGTCTAGAGGAGTCCTATGTCTAAGATAGAGAAGTTGAGAGCTCACTCCAAAAGTGAGATCAAAACATAAGCTAATTTAATTATTAATTATCCAATAGACAATCAATGGTGATTTAAACCCAAACCTACAACCAATCAAATAAATAAATTAATTCAACTCAATTTGACAAAGTAAAGCCAAAATATCATGCAACCAAACACTTAAATTAAAATCCAATCTACCAATGCTTGGTCCACTTTAGATGACTTAACTTGGGTAAGAAATTAACCATTTGAAGAAAGCCATGAGGAATCATAAAGGATGATGTGGAAATCATGTGAAGGAAGAAGTTTGGAAACCAATTCAAAGAAATCAAATCCTACTTCCCTTCCTCCATACCTCATATATCCACCTCTTCACCTTAGCAAAAATTAATCTTTTCAAATTGGTTAATTGCCTCTTGGAGAAAATTTCCAAGAGGGATCAAAAGGAGATAAGGTGGCAATCACCAAAGCATTGAAGAGATCATCTCCCATGAGATGGCTCATGGACAAGCAGAGAAAGGGGAGTTTAATTGGGTTAACTTGAGTTTAATTGAGTCAAATGACCAATTTGACTACATGAAAATGTATTTTACTTTCAATTGTGTTTAATCAGATGTTTGAGATGATTTAGATCAAATAATTTCATTTCATTTAAGGTTGATTTTAAATTGAAACTTACTTTGACCCAAATGGGTTTAATGGGTCAACATGCATTTAATTGGGCTTAAATGACCAAATTGGTGAAATTAAGTCCCAATAATTGATTGAATCATGCTTAATAATAATTTTAAAATGATTTTAGTTATTATATTTGAATTAATTTAATTTTATTTTGATTTATATTTTAATAAGGCTCATTTGGGTTCATTTGGATCAAATGATCTAATTATCCCATTTGAGACCTTATTAGATTTATATTCATTTAAATTTATGTTCAAATATATTTATTTGATAATTTTGAGCCCTTGGAAGAACTCAATTTGGTCAAATTTTAGTGAGTTTAACTTTGACGTAGTGAGACCCACATAGGTCAACTCTATGCCAAATGGTTTCCCATCTTTGACCTTCATTTGGATTTAGTTTTTAATCCATTTATGCTCATGCATTAATTTTATGCTTTTTTGTTTGATTTTAATATATTTCAATTTTATTTGAATTTCTTTAAGTTTGGGTAATTTTGAGCTTATGTAAGTTAATTGGTTTGATCACCCCAATTACCTTTGCTTAAACTCAATTGGATTTCAGATTTCAATTAAAATATGTTTGATTGAATTTGAATTTGATTTAGTTCACCTAATCCTATTAGGTTAGGACAAATACTAGAGGGGTTCACTAGGATAGTCTAGTATAGATTGTTAAGTACCTAATAAGGAAGCTCTTAATCTAGGATTATGTGTCCAAATTACTAGGATTATAGATCATGTTAATCCTCATTCAAAAATGAGGTCAACAATACCCTTACATCAAAATCATGTTGACGAGTGTCCTTCCTCTTGAGTGACTATCATACTAGCTAGAATGGATTTCCTCCATAACTTTCATTTACTTTGCCTCTTTCATGCATCTACGGTTAAATAAGGTCATTGACCTTCAAAATAGTTCTCTTTCTGTCAATAGATATTGGGTTGCTCTAACTTGAACCTCCTCAAGTTCTTTGTCATTTCTCCAATTTCCCCAGTATGTAAGTAGGTCTTATTAGGGTCGACCCAGCATGGCGAGTATTCATAATCTACTTGAAGAAGCTCTTCTTCTTTGGTATTTGGTTGGACGAGTTCGATGGATGTGTACTCTCTGAGTTCACTAGCCATGGATAACAAGTCAGCGAGTTGGTACTCTTCTTTGTGAATTTACTAGATCTTGAAATATTCTAGCTAATAAAATTTTATTTTTACTTTAAGTAAATATTTCATCAAAGACTCATCTTGAATTACATACTCTCCATTCACTTGTCTTTCCATGAGCTATAAGTCTGAGTAATCTACCACATCTATAGTTTCAAGTCCTCTAGAAAATCTCATCCTGGAAGCAAAGCTTCATATTCAACTTGATTGTTTATCACTTTGAAGCCAAATTTAATTGATAGTGATCCATGTTGGACTCTTCAATTTAATATTTGCTCCAATAGTTCATTCACTAGAGGAGCCATCAATATATAGTTACCATAAAGGCTCTATATTGACAAGAATATCCTGTAAGTTATTGAAATCCACCAAGAAATCCATGAGTGCTTGAGCTTTAATTGTGATTCGAGCTGAGTATGATTTGTCAAACTCGCTCAAACCTAAATATCATTTGAACAATCTTCTCAACTGATATAGCTTAGAGAGCATAAACTTAAGTAGATTTTTAGTGATGACTTGTATGGAGTGTGCCAAGAAAAATCATAGTCACCTGGTCGAGGTAATTAATATGAGTATTAGTTTCTCCATGAGTGGGTAGTTCAACTTGGTACCTGGAGAGTTTTGCTGACATAGTATATGGGCCATTATTTCCCACTTTTTCTATGATTATGATTAAGCTGATTAGTTTTCTTCCACTCCTAACTATAGCAACAAGACTTCTCCCTCCTTTGGACTTTATAATGAAGGAGGAGATGTGAGTGGAGTCTTCAAATCATTAAAGTCTTCTTTGCATTTTGGGATCCATCAAACTTCTTTGCTCCCCTCAGAACTTTAAAAATGGCAAACATCATTCCCTAGCTTTTAAGATGAATCTGTTTAGTGCTTCTACTCATCCGGTAAGTCGCTACACCTTTTTTATGTTTTTAAGTGAGAGCATGTTGAGTATAGTCTTTATTTTATCTAGGTTCACCTTTAATTCTTCATGAGTAATAGGAAACCCCAAAACTTTCTTACACATACACCGAAGACACACTTCAAAGGATTAAGATGCATGTTGCACTTTTTATGTGTGGTGAATGTTTCTTTGATGTCTAAAATATGTTATATTGATTGCTTGCTTTGATGAGAAAATCATCAACATAGACTTCTACATTTCTCACTTTCTGCTCTTTGAGCACTTAGTTAGCAATTCTTTGGTATGTCGCCCCTATATTCCTGAGCTCAAAGAGCATGACTCTATAGCAATATAGACCTTTGATAATAATGAAAATCATCTTCTTAAAGTCTATAGGGTACATTTGAATTTGCTGATATCTTGAAAAGGCATCTAGAAAACTCATCAATGAGAATCTAGTTGTCAAGTCAACAAGTTTTCTATTCTCCAGAGTGGATACCTATCTTTTAAATATGCTGAGTTTAAGTTAGTGAAGTCAACGTACATCCCACTTTTTGATTGACTTCTACACCATCACTACATTGGACACCCATTTGAGTTATCAAACTTCTCTGATGGAATTAGCTTCAAATAGTTTAGCGACCTCTTTCCTTGATAGGCTTTGTATATACAACTTCCATTTTTCTCATTTTTTTGCTTGATGGGTTGTGTGTCTGCATGAACATTCAAGTGATGGAAAGTAATATTGATGTCAATACTTGGCATCTCTGCAATTATTCAGGTGAATACTTTTATATTGTCCATTAGAGTTTGAACAAGAGTTTTCTTATACTCGAGATAGAAAACTGAGCTAACCCTTAGTGCTCATCACCATGTGACTGGGAGTTCTTCTATGTCCTCAAGGACTTTGATTTTTTTTCACACTATATCTAGCTACAATACTCATCTATTTTGCCCAACCAACCAATGACCTTCAAGTAAGATGCATGTGATTGGTTGAGGTTCCCTTTGACAGGTAATCTCTTCTCCTCCATTAGAGAATTTGATGGTTATGTGATAAATCAACACCATTGCTTTGAATGTGTTGAGCAGAGGCCAGCCAAAGATAGAAGTGTAAGTTACAGGGGCATGCATTATGATGAAGTTAGTCATGGATGTGAACTACTTCTTGTCCTCCCCAAGTGATGGGGAAGTGATCATTCCCTCAATTTTTCTACACTCTTCTAAGAAATCATACAGTCCTCCTACCATGGGTGCGAGTTTAGAGTTCATTAAGCCTCATTTGTCAAAGATTGATTTGAAAATGACATTAATCGAGCTCTCTATGTCAATCAAAATGCTCCCAACCTGATAGTTGGAAAACAAGGCTATCACCATAATTACATCATTGTAAGGATTCACAATAGCAGGTATATCCCTTTCTAAAAAGCTATTAGCTTGATAGTAGTTGTGGGTGCTTGCATCATTGTCATTGAATTCACTTCTCTAGATCTTAGCCTTTTCATACTTGTCTTCTTAGAATATTTTCCATCGCATCCACAAATAGTAGGTATGACTCCTATAATATGAACAGTGTGCAAGGGTGTAGGCTTATTACCAGCTTTGATGACCTCTTTATCTTTTTTTCCTAATAAACTCCTTGAGCTTTCCTACTTTTATCAACTCATCCACTAAACTTTTTAAATAGTGACACTCTTCAATATTGTGGTCATGATCGGGGTGATAAGCATAATACCTTGATGATCACATACTCCATTAGCCTTCATGTGTGGTGATCGCTTGAAATAATCTTTATTATGGATCACCTTAATAAGTTCTGCCATGGACACTCTTAGAGGGCTTGCAGGAGTAGGTTGTGCATAGTCATCACCTAGATAGTGAGTGTTCAGGTTTTTAAATCCTCACCATGGTACTTCTTGTCACATCCTTTTATATATTCTTCACATTTAATATCCTTCCTTGGATAGTCGCTCTAAAGGCCTCTTCAGATAGTCCTTTGCCCCATCTGCAATGATGGTTGGAACACTTCATTATACTCTTTAGCATTAACATTATTGTTCCCCAATGCTAGTGGTTTAATGAGCATCTATGGTTGTTGGATCCCCAAGGCATACCTAAAGGGCCCCTTGAGGGTTGCTTGAGAAACTATGGGCTCTAGATCATTGACTTCCAACATTTATTATTGGAAATGAGTTATAAACTTCCTCAAAGACTCACTGCATGAAAGAGAGCTTAAGAGCTCTTCAGTAGCTTTTAACATTGGCAAATTGCATGGAAAACATTCTATTAAAGCTAGTGAATGATGTAATGACTCCTAGAATATGGTGCAAAGACCACCGAGGTTGATCTTTGAAAGTGGTGAAGAAAACTTGTCACTTCATTGCATCATCTAAGTTTAATAGCGATGTGATCCACTTGTCTATGTGGTTGGTGGAGTCATCCAACCTTTGTATGATTTAAGATGCATAATCTTGAACTTATAAGGAGGTCAAGCTTTTAAATCTTTATGGAGAAGGAATTGGTAGGCTATGGCTATTATTTGACACACCTTCTTCACCAATGTCATAGAAGTCATCCTCAATCAGAGAATTTTGGTGGCCGGACACATGGGATCGTAGATGGGTTGTTTTTTCTTGCCGAGCTCCATGAGTAGCTGATCCCATGGATACTTCATTATCCTTTGGTTTGGTATCTTTATGGTGTAGTTGTCCAATGGCCACCTGCACCAGGTGAGTTATCATGTCCTCCAAATCACGTAAATCATACTAAGTTATAAATTATTGGACATTTTGCTCCATGTTCACTGAGCGATCTCATATTGAGGGTCTTGCTTTGCTTTGTAACTAACTTCTAGTTCTCATCCTCATCCATGCTCACCACACCTAAAAGGATGTTGAATCTAAATTTATCCATAGATGAAGGAAGATCCTTCTGAGATACCTTAGAAATGGGGGTCAGATCTATCATCTCTTATTGGGTGCCCTTTTCGGTGAGTGTTATTATTCTGGGTTGTTAAATACTCTTTTTGCAAGTATCATTGTCTTAGCTTATAGGCATGTTTAGGCCTTCCTGCAACTTTGGGTATACACTCCAGATCTGCAACATCATCATAGTCGAAGGTGTGGGTTACTCACCCTTGCCTTAGCCTTCCTAAACACCGATTGAAGCCAAGCATAGCTTCAATTTCTCAATTGTAATCACTTTAGTCAACATATCCATAGGATTCTGTGTAGTCTTAATCTTCTTCAAAGATAACCAATAATTTTGTAAGAGTGTATGGATGAAATGATATCTCAGCTAGATGTGCTTCACTCTAACATGAAACGCAGCATTCTTAGTTAAATGAATGGCACTAATCCTTTACCTATCACTATGAAGCTTTCCATTCACTAATCCTTTACCTAACTCTAGCAAAAAGTTTTACTACCATATCATCTCCTTGTTATTTTTAATCATAACAACATAATCATTTTTTGTGATTAAAAGTACAACTATCTTCTACAACCTAAAAATCCAACTCACAAATGTGCTTTCTAATGTGAAGATATATCCTACTGTACTATTTCTCACATCATGATCTTGGGGTAAATTTGAATCTACATAACCTTGTAATTTAGTTTCTATACCTCCAAAACATTATGTCTTGTTGATCATTTAAGAATCCATTCCATGCCCTCCCAATGATGTTTGCCAAGATTACTCATATACCTACCGACTACTCTCACTACATGTGCAATATATGGTCTGATACATATCATTGTGTATATTAGGCTGTCAACTACTAAGGCATATTGAGTTCTCCTCATGTGCTCTTACTCTTCTACAATCTTAAGCGATTGATCCTTGGATAGTCTAAAATGACTAGCCAAAGGAATGCTTGTTAGCTTTACTTCATTCATGTTGAACTTTAGAAGTACTTTTTCAACATACACCAATTGAGATAGCTTTTATTTTCCTGGACTCATGCTCCTACTAATTCTCATCCCTAATATCTTCCTTGCTAGATGTTGGCCTTATTTTTAATGAGGTTGCCTTCCCTCTTCACCTCAGTACTTAGGGCTTTCAATCCTAGCCTAAGAACTCTTCACTTAGCACTATGGCCACCTCCCTAAGGACTAGGTGAAACATAAAATGTAAGTCTAAAGTAGAATATGACACCTAATCAAATCTAATAAAGTTTAAACACTAAATGTAAGTCAATTTAAACCCCATATCTTAGGAAAGACCTAGGTTTGGTTAATATGCCTCACTATGACTTAACCTAATTCAATTAAATTAAAAGGGTTCAAACACTTTCAAACTTAATATAACTAAACTAAATTTAATATGAGATGTATTAGAACAAATATCTAAATTCAATTGGCTAATAATGAGGCTAATTGGGTTACTTAGCACAAGCTCGCCCATTTAAGACCCTAATTAAACAAAAGTCAAGATGAATCAAATTATACCAAATTGATTCAAATTAAGCTATCTCAAAAGCTTGGAATAATTATTCAAACATATTTAAATATAATTCTAAATCCAACTGAGGCTTAACTTGACTAATTGAGCCAATTGACTCATGTGGCCCCACCAAGCATAAACCAAATCTAATCAGAATGAGAACAAATTAAATCAGTCTAAGAGTTTATAATTATTATTCAAGCTTAATTAAACACTTATCTAAATCTAATTTATGCCAAATTAAACCAATTGGATCATTTGACCCAAATTGAACCATCTAGGCCCTACTAAGCCCAATTTGAATCTAATAAAAATCAAATTAAAATTAACTTGCTAAAAAACATTAAATAATTATATCAGCTCATTCAAAATTAATCTAAGCTCAATTTAAGTTCAATTTGGCCATTGGACCAAATTGAACCCAATTTGGCCAATTGGGTTATTTGACCCAATTTGACTTATTTAGTTCAAATTGAGTTGACCTAGGGTTAAGTTAAATTAAACCATGTTAATTAATCATAAGAGATATAAATTATTGATTTAATATAATTTAAACTTAACCTAAATCAATTGAGCAAATAAGACTCACTTGACTCAACTTAACTCAATTTGAGTTAAGTTGAGTGAACTCAGATTTTGACTCAAAATGAAACTTCTCACCTCCCCATACTCTAAATCTAATCAAAATCTAAGCTTTAATAATAAAATAAGCATACCAAACATAAGATAATAAAAAAAGAGGGAGGTAAGCATGAGAAAAAATATACATATTTTTTTTACATAGGAAGTATAAGAAAAGATCTTCTTACACATCTCTTAATGTTTTTCTTTCTTAACACACTCAACCACTCCCCAAAATAAATATTAGTTGTGCCCCATCAATAGACGCACCTTCTTCATCACTTTTCATGGTGATTTTTGGCTAACCATAAATAGGGGGAGAAAAGAGACTCGAAAACTCTCTTTTTGGGCATCCAACACTTTCTCCACCTCCCAAAAAGTAGGACCAACCAATCCCCCACCTTTTCCACTCACCAAAACACCAAATCAAGTAGATTCGAATAAAGTATTATGGTGGTAAGATACAAGGACAATCCAAGAGGAGGCAAAAGAGGAGGATCATGTGGGAGGAGCTTTGACACATGGAAAGGACCGAGTTTGACATGAGATATCCACACAATGTTGGCTTGAATAAGGTAATATCTATAAACTTTTAGCAAGCCATATGTCTTGATATTTGTTGAAAAAGTGAAGTGATTTTAGAAATTTTTTTCTTATATTCCCAATGCACTTTTTTCTTTCAACCCTTTAACATGAAACAAAGTGATTTCTAGCGAAGATCACTAGAAAATCACAAATCTAGTGGCTTTGTGGTAGATTTCATCCACACCTCTCTTCTAAGTCTTCCTCATATGAGGAAGCCAACCTTTGGGCTACCCATTCTACTTGATTTGAATTGTTGACCATGATTAGATCCACATTTTCATTTATTTTTTAGATCTAACATGAAACTTTAAAAAATTATAATAGATAAAATACTTAGCCAAATAAATATAAATAAGCTCTTTGGATTTGTCTTTTTAAGAGGAATCCAACAAAATAAAAATCTTTAAATTTTGTTGAGCATTTTGGGAGAAATTTAAGTTTTATTGAAAATTGTATTTCCTTAATTACTCCTAAAATTCTAATCTAATCATTTTAGTGAAAATTGTATTTCTTTAATTACTCCTTAAATTATAATCTAATAAAAAAATATTTTTATTGAATGAAGTTAGTGTTGTTCCCTACCCACCATAAAAATTTCAAGTCAAATAAGAACTTAGTTTTAAGCGTTTTTGAATTTGATTAGGTGATTTTAAAAAACAAATAATTAAAAATTATAAAAACTATGAAAAGTCATCAAAATAGTTCAAATCACTCTAGTAAACACCACAAAACTTAAAAAAATTAATTAGTACCCTCTAGATTACTCTAAATCTAAAAAAATAATTAAATTATGGTATAGTTAAGCATTATTTAATTACCTTAATTACCTCAAACTTTAAAAATACATATAAAATTAACCAAAATATAAAAATGTAAATGAGGTCTTGTCATAAAAGTTAAATAAAGGAGAATAAGAGAAAAAGCTAAAACTCCAAATTTTAATAAATTGATTGAAGTTAATAAGGGTTTGAAAGTGTTCATTAATGTTAAAATTAAGTCATAATTACTAGACCAAATGACATAAAATTTTCAGTGAAAATTTTATGAGATGACCTCTGCCTCTTATAATTATTTCAAATCGTTGATTAAGTATATTAAGAGATCCATATTTTTCAAAACTTACTTAGTTATGTTGGCTATTTAATATATCTAATTAATTATAAAAATTATAAAAGTTAATTTTAATGTTTAAATGTGTTTAATATGCTTAATAGTGAACCAAAAAAAAAAAAAATTTAGGACCTCTGATTCTAAATATTCTCAAAATCATCATTAAAAGGCTTTTATTAATTAAATAATTTATTAATTAACCTAGGGCTTAGAAAATTCATAAGAAATTAGCCATTAGGCCAAAAAAAAAAAAAACAAATGACCCATCTCCAGATTCAGCATCTAAAGTGGAATTTAATAAAATTAAGAATCTTAAACTTTGCTACATATTTTTGGTAATAATGTATAAATTATTGAATATAGAAATTTTTTAATTATCCCTAAAATATATGCTCAATTAACTTGAAATTTTTATGGTCGATTCATATTAATGCCACTTCTCATAAAATGTTCATAGCATTTGGGTCATTAGATTAAAAGTTATTAATTTATAAACACTCTTATGGTAATTTAAAAAATAATTTAATTTAAAAAATTATAAAAAGGAACAAAAATAGCATTAATTAACTTAAAACCTCTTTAAGAGATATTCAGATGAAATAATAAAATCTTGTGGTCTTAATCAGAACATAAAATTCCTTAATCGACTTAACCTAATTAAATGCATTATATAAAATATATAAAAAAAACTCTAATAAATTATAAGTGCCCTAAATATTTATCCAAAATTATAGACAAATCAAAACTTAAGTTAGCACTAATTAAACCTTAAATTAAACAAAACATACCTAATCTAATTGATAACTTTAACTAATTAATCGTAATAAATCTAATTAAAGCATTAGTTAAAGCCAAATCAAATTAACCAAATCAAACTAAATTAAATTAGATTTCAACTAAAGATAACTAATTAGTTTAAATCATTACAAAATGACCAAATCAAATCTTAATTAGCTTGATTAGGACCATAACCAATTTATAGTTAAGCTTTGATTAGATTAATCATGTTTGACTTAATCAATCAATAACTATTGTTGATCAAAGAAATCACTTAGCTAATGTTAGTTGAGTCTAATAGTTAATTGAGATATTATTGATAAATTTAATTAATACTCAAATCAAACTTTATTATTTTGACTAGGTTGAGCATTCAACAAAGTTAAAGCTCAATTAACCATTAATTCAACTCTAATCAAAAAAATTATTTAACTAAATCAATTATGATTAATTCAAATAATAATTAATTAACTTTTAATTCAGATAATTACTTGATTTAGTTAATAACATTAAAACCAAATAATCACTTAATTAGGCTTGATTGATTCAACCATTAAATAAATTAGGTTTCTTAATTAAACTCTTAATCAAACTAATCGTTTAACAAAATTGAGGTTCAATTATTCACGAATTTAATGTTAAATTAATTAATTATTCAATTAAATTTAACATGATTAATTGATCAACTTTTAATTAAGATAACTACTTAAATCAACCCTTTATAAAACAAATAATGAAACTTCAAAATAAGTTAATTAGTCATCTAATTATAACAAATCAAACTAAATAAATCAAATAAAAATTTAAACTTGAAAGAAGCTTAGAGTAGTCTTGTCATATTAACCTCTTAAGCCACATTAGATTACTAGGTGACCGAACTTAGAATTATGTTAGGCCATTATTTTCATTTGTGATGTGATTTTTTATTTTTGTGATTTATTATTTTAGTCTAAATAGCTAGGATTGTTTGTTCATTGACTTAGACATTAGGGCATAATTTATTAGATTAATATTATTTTTTTATTATGGGCTCAACACCATAATAAAAAAATTTATAAATGCTATTTAACTTGTAGGTTCTATCTTGCTTAAATCCATAAGCATAGTCCATTACGACAAGTGAGCTTGGTAATTATTGGTGCTAAGTTCATATAATTAAATTATAAACTACTTGGGTGTGTAAGTGTCTTATAACTAACCTTTATTTTGCAGGTGTAGTTTGATTTTATTTTTGAAATTTTAAATGTAATTTTATGATAGAATTAGAATTAGAGCTATGTGATTTAAGATGAATAGTAGGTAGAAGGCTTTGACTGGGAGACCCAATGATGCCTAAAGGATCCAAGACCTTGAAGATGAAGAGAAAATGAAGACTCACATAGGCAATTTCATTTATCACATTATTTATTATAACCCGGGTTGTATAACTATTTGGCTCGACTACCCACTCTTCTTTTCTAGGTTATATAGTGGAACCCAACCGCACTGACTTCTTTATTATTCTTTCAATTTAATTGATTATTTAGTTTGTTTACATTATTTGTGCACTAAAAATTGCAAGCCTTTTCTAGGTTTCTTAAAGTGTAACTTTTTGCTATATGGCTTGGAGATTGGTAGACGCTTTAATGACTTAAGTTTTATACCCCAATTAAAGAACTTGAAGTTAAAACTAATAATTCATATCCTTACCCTAAAACCAAGGAGTTAATCAACTAAAATATTTAGAGATAATAAGTTTGTGATGAATGTATAACATCATGCATGCATATTTCTTTTCTAATTAGAATATAAGGGATCTTTACCCATTGCATGATAAGGGGGAGTGTAGGACCTTTCACATCTTGAGTGAAGAAGACATTTCTCATAGATTGATCGATAAAGTTATTTCAACATGCATGTAGACATAATTGCCCACCTAGTTTGAATCAAATTAATGAATCAAAATGAATCAAGTACATAATCTTTATTGCATTAGTCTAGGACATGATTTCATGCCAGTCATAATCTAGGATCTTATATTATGAGTTTAGGTTCTTAGGTTTTCTTTCTAAATAAATAGTGGTAGCTATCTTATATCAACACATATCTTGTTTACATGATTTTAAAGCACAAGAGGTGTAACTTGGAGCCACTCTAGGTAGTTGTAAATTTATAAGAGTTGGGGTGAGTTCACATCATGGGTAAGGATGTATCATTATGTCCTATTTCTCCTAGTATAATTAAGTTAAGCTTCTAACTTGTGTTAAAGCACTATTAGACATAGGTTCAGGCATCTTATCTTCCACCTGCTCCAAGTATAAGTTCTCTCAACTTAGGCATTTTCATAATCTTGTGTTGTAAGATCATAAGTCCAAGCATTCTAATAAAATGCCAACTTAAACAATTATAATTCTTAATTTTAAAAAATAAAGCCTCACTATAGGATAGATTAAAGTGCTTGCTAAACTTCCTAATATTATCAACGCTTCTTACTTACCCTCCTCTATACTCTATTAAGAACTCTTCTTGATTAAGTTCTCCCACTTAATTTTCAACAATCACAAATCATTTAATATCAAACTTTAAAATTCATAAAGATGTTCTCCCACTTAATTTTCTAAGATGTAATTAATTATGGGGGTTTGCCCTTATATGAAACTTAAGAACCCAACTTAAAATAAATCTTCTTTGCTTCATCCATGTGAGGTAGGGGAAAAATCTCTGGTATACGTAGACCCATCACCTTAGTCCTTACTAGGTGATTGTGTATATTGTAGGATGATATCTCTATCTTTTGAGGTAGTATATCACTCATTGATATTGTACTTGATCATTTCAAAAAGTTTCACGTAAGATTTGCATGGTGTCTCTCATCACATATTTAAACACCATATTAGGCATAGATCCTTCATCTTAAATTCTAATGGTAACTACTTTTTAGGCCCTTCATATTTTCTATATCACACCCTATAATCAATATGTCATCTTCATATAGAAGAAGTATAATGTAACAGTCATCATACCTCTTGATGTAGAAGTAATCATCAGCCTGACACCTTGTGTACCACTATTTGATATAAACCTATCAAACCTTCTGAACCACTATCTCAATATCTACTTCAAGTCATATAGACTTTTCTTATTCTGCACACCATGGCTTGCTTTCCTCAAAATAAATCACCCTATGGTTGCTTCATGTACAACTCCTCTTACAAGTCCCATTGTAAGAAGGCTGCCTTCACATCCATCTGTTCTAAATATAAATCCATTAGTACTATGATCAACATAATTTTGATGGTTGTCATCTTGACTATTGAAGAGAAGATCATTATGTAGTCAATTCTTTCCTCTTGTTAGAACCCCTTCACAACAAGTATTGTCTTATAATGCTCACTACTATCTAGTTCTTATTTTAGTTTGTAAACCCACTTATTGTGTAGTGCTCTTTTGCCATCAAATAGTCTTGTAATTCTCATGTATGATTTGACAAGAGTGATTGCATCTTGTCATTCATGGCACACACTCATTCCTTTAAGTCTTCTACTTGGATGGGTTTCTTATAACACTATGGTTCACTACCATTAGTCAGTAATAAGTAGTAAAAGAAAGGAGAGTGGCTCTTCATTGGTCAAGAGACTCGATATATCTCTTAACTTTAGAGGTAGGTGTTTAAGGACATCTTGTGCTTCTTTAGCTTGAGCACAACACTAATTGTCCTCTTGTACATCATAACCTTCTATCTCAAAGTGCTTGGTTGATTCTTCTAGACTGTTTAAAGAATCATTTTGAGTTTCATTTCTAATATTTTTTATTTCTCTCTCATTGAATGGGACATCCGAGCTCCTGATGAATTTTTTATTATAATAATCCCAAAATTTGTACCCAAATTTATTTAAGTCATTTAATAAATGTACATTTTATGATTGAATCTAATTTACTCCTTGATCCTACATTGATATGAACACATGATGAACTACCAAATACTCTTAAAAAAGATAGAGATACCTTTTTGCACTCCATACCTTTTCTATTAGGCCTTCATTCAATGGTATTGAAGGGATTATATTAATTAGATATATTGTAATATTTATTGTTTTGCCTAGAACTTCTCAGGCAATCTAGCATGCAAACTTTTACTCTTCGCACACTCCATGGTGGTTCAATTCATATGTTCAGCCACACCATTCTGCTATTGTGTTTTAGGACAATGAACTACCTAATATCATTTGAAGCACAATAATTCTTGAACATTTTGTCATGATATTTGCATTCATTGTCTGAGCTGAGACATTTCACTTCTTCAACCTTATCTTATTTTCTACCAAAGCCTTCCACTTCTAGAACATATTGAACACCTCAAATTTGTATTTCAAGAAGTATATTCATACCTTCCTGGTATGATTGTCAATAATGTAATGAAATATGATGATCTTCAATAGATTAAACTATAGTGGGGCCCTACACAAGTACATGTATTAACTCCAATCTCTTTAGTCATAACTTTACATCAATTTAGAGAAAATGACTCTCTATTTTCCATACACACAATCATCATAAAACTATAAATCTATAGTATTTAAATCACAAAGTCTGTTCTCGAAAAGGAGGTATTTCATACCTTTCTTACTCATATGGTCAAACCTCCATAAACATGCATTGCCTTCTTTTCTTGTAGCTCTAATGAATTTTGACGCTGAATAGATCAAATAGAGCATCCCTTCAATATTTCTCTGAGCCATCACCGAAGCACCTTTAGTCACCTTCCATGAATCCCCTATGAAGATAATCACAACCTTAAATGTGCAAGCTAACTCACTAAAATCAAGTTTCTTTTCGGGCATAGAACATGCTGACATATTTTAGTTTCCAAATAAATCTATTCAAAAGTTTGATGTCCACATCACATTTTCCTATGATGCTGCAAGCCTTATTTTCTTCCATTTACACCTTCCCTATATCTCATTCAGTGTAATTTTTGAATACTTCTTCATTGTTGGAACTAGCAGAAAAGAATCCACTGAATCTACAATTCAAGATTCAGAATTATCTAGAGATAAAATAAGAGAGTCGCCTTAGGTTTCCTTATGGGGACATTTGTATTGTGACTCCTACCTTGTCCTCCAGCACACTTGATTTCTTAAGGGACTTACACTCTTCTTGAAGCGTCCTTTATTCCCATAGTTGAAGCACTACACTTTTCCCTTTTTCTTTCTTAACTTGGATTGTCCTTTCCTTGACTTGGACCTATTTTTGCTTGAGTTCATGTCTAAACTATTTAACCTAGTTTTAACATTTAAGGAAGCATTTGAAGTCTCCATACTCATTTTATTATAGACTTTTACATTCAGCACTAACCTAACTATGTCATTGAAGTTCAACTTTTGTTGCTAGAAGAGTTACTTACTACTGTGACTACTCCATCCCAACTATTAGGCGATGAAGATAAGAGTAATATGTCCTTACTTCATCATTGAACTTGATGCCAATCAAGCACAATTAATTCCTCACAGTGTTGAAATTGTTCATGTGTTTAACAACTAGACTATCGTCTACAATCTTCATATTAAATAACATCTTCATATAGAAAAGTTTGTTTGAATTCGATGGCTCATCATACATTCTTGTTAGTGCATCCATAAAGTTCATAGTAGTCTTTCATTAATAATGTTGAAAGCAAAATATGAGAATAATGAAAGTTGAATCAAACTTAGGGTTGTATGGTTTAGGGCTTCCTATTCTTTCATAATTATCAACTCTAGTTTCTTGGCAATTACATCAAGTAGAAAATAGAGTTTTTTATGCAATAAGTCCTTTGTTTTTATCTCTAGAAGCTTGTTCCACTAAACTTCTCAATTTGAACTTTGAATCATGCCATTGTTCACACTTAAACTAAACCTTCAGAACTTTAGACACTAATACAAATTATAGAGAGATTAAATACAAAAACTAGTTCAATAAATCTTGAAAAAATATTGAACAGAAGTACCCAAAGTACAAAATCACAAAATAAATATAGAGGACACCAAATTTAACATGAAACAAATATATGATAATAGGAAAAAATCATAGAGCCACACTACTAAGAAATCAACTATAAAAAAAATTGAGGAGAATAGTATAAATTACAATTATCTCAAATCTCTCACTTCAATCACTCTAGAACACTCCCTTTCTTATTTCTCTCACAAGAGAATAGTGAAAAGCATATAAAAATCAAGGAAAATCTACCATAAGATGGACATCCCAACTTATAGTGCCATAATGTTGCGATCTTGGCTCTAGCTCTAATCTCCTTTAGGCTTTCTTGCACGGTTTCAAGTGCTATGTCACTCCTACTATAGCATCGTGGCGCTACCCTCTTTGTCTTTCCTGCACTTGGTACCCAGGTCCTAGCCATGGCGCTACCTCTTACAATGCTGAGGTGTTGTCTTCTTTGTCTTCCTAATGCAAATCTATAGATTCTGGCACTATGGAACTATCCTTCTTATGTTGGTGTGATGCCTCTTATGTCTTTGAAGTTAAGTCCTTCAAAATTTATACTGTTGAGGCTCCACACACTAGGAAAATTGTTCTTAGGGGCACTTGGCCCAACAAGCTCATTGTTAAGTTCGACCAATGTGAAGAATAAGATTGAGTTGACACTATAACCTAAATTGATTAATAAAATCAAGCTCCATAAAATAATAAAAATTAGTTAAATTCATTGAAAAAGTCATGTTATTAAGATCCATAATAATAATGGCATCATTAATAACTATAACATCAAAATTATCACCCTAAGAGGTGTAAACATCACATCCACCTCACTAATATCCAACATTGACTCCTTAAAAAGAGTTTTAATGATAGAGAGAGTGGGGACTATACTTCATAGAATATGAAGAGGATTTAAAAGGTGAATAGGACTATTTGCATCTTAAAAAAATGAAATAAATAGAATATACCAACTTGGGGTGCCACGGTGTTGTTGTTGCCTTACAAAATCTAAAAAAATCCAACCACCCTTGACAATTGTCTACTTAAATTTCATAGGGTTGTGGAACAATGATGTCAATGTCAAGGCGCTATCACGATGACCTTTAGTTTTAAAAGCAAGAAAACTACCCAACCCCCTTCCTTTCAACAACAATTTATTTCCTGAGGAGTGGGGAATAATTATGGAGCAAAAAAAACCCTAATGGTGGGAACAGTTACTTAAAATTCTCTATGAAAAGAGGGGAAACTACCACTCTTCTTTTTCCCTCATTCTCTCTCTATCACACTTGCTACATTCTTGCTCCTGGTCAAATAATGTGCTTTCCACTACTACATTATGTTGTCTTTCTCATGCACGAGACACTATAGAAACCTACAACCATTAACTCCAAGTAAAAAAATGTTGAAATACTTTTCTTTATATAATTTTCTCTAAAAGATAATTTAAAAGATTTCCATCATCAATCTTGGATTTGGTGAGAAATAAAGAGGTTTATCTCTATTGATCTCAGATCTAGAGTTAAAAAGAACTTTCCTAAAACCAAAAATTACATAATCTTGAAATCCAAAGACCTTCGCTGTTGAGCTTGGTTCCAACGTGAGAAGGAAAATCATCCCTCAATCGATCTTGGATTAGGAACAAGAGAGAAGAGTGCTTTTTTACTAAATAATTAAAAGTCTTGCACTACCAAATTTTTATAAAAATTTGTAATTCTACAAGAATTTGGTTCAAAAAATAGAGTTCATGCTCCATTGTACCACAACATCAAGGTCTAGGTCCAAAGCACTGAGCTCTCAAGAATAAAATGTTTAACACTCTATCCTATAGGGGTGAGGTGCCAAATATCCAACGCTACGGTGCTAAGCTCTTGAGTTGTTATCATTCTTGCAGCACTGCAGTGCTAAACTCTCAGGTTGGTATTATTCTTACAACACTGTGACGCTATATTCCAATACTGCGGTGCTAAGCTCTCCGATATTCACCTCCTTAGAACAACACCACATATCTATTTTTCTAGCATCGAGGCACTACTTACTGAAATATTTACCACAATTAAACTTGATTTTCGTGTTAAATAAAGTTCTCCCTCCATTGATCTGGGATCTGGGAAAAGAGAGAAGGGTGCTTTGCACTAAATATCTTGTAAATCTAGCATAAGATGTTATGCTATTAAAATTTTAAATTTTCTCAAAATCTTAAGTACTAATGAAACAGTGCCACTGCATTGTGGATCCAGCATCAAAGTATATGTCCTCAAGAGTTTTTAAACCTTAGATGTTCATTTCATAGCACCAAGGTGTTTAAATCCCAGTGCTGAGGAGCTGCTTCTTCGAGAAAACTTAAATTGCAATAGTCATCTGACAACATCATGTTGTTTATATCTTAGCACTAAGGCACTACGAACTGTAGAAATTGAGCCTTAGGCACCCAACTGATCTCTCTAACATTATGCCCAAGTTATATCTACAACACCGCAACACTACCAATGTAGCGATGAAGCATTGAGCTCTCGAGTTCTGATATTATATCTTTCAACTTATGAGTGCATCGATGTTGAGCACCT
This sequence comes from Cymbidium sinense, assembly GCA_021442155.1. NCBI lineage: Eukaryota > Viridiplantae > Streptophyta > Magnoliopsida > Asparagales > Orchidaceae > Cymbidium > Cymbidium sinense. The sequence goes on along the minus strand of CM038228.1, from coordinate 70,783,401 downwards.
ATTATTATTCATTTTGAATGAAAAATTTTATTATTAAAATTTTAAATCTTAGAGAACTCAATAGAAACACCAACATTGAAATAAAAATATCTTTATTAGTAATAAAATTTAATATAAAAGTTTTATAATAAAAGAAAAGAAGAGAAAAATATAAAACAAAAAAATCGAGGAGACTAATAATCGTAGTCGTCGTAATCCTCCTCCTCTTCTTCTTCAGGCTCTGATAGGGTGCTCACATAAGGGTGATATTGAAATGCCACAAGAGAAGAAGCTTGACCAGAGCCCACATGAAAGCACATTTTCAAATATATGTACAAATGTTGAGTTAAACTCTCATATATGAAAACTGTTGTTGCTACTGAACCATGTGGCGGTCAATTTCCTCCTTAATTCTTGTTATTGCTGACTGGTTTTACTAACCCTTTTCCTTAAATCATAAATGCACCCTCTAATTTCTTGGAGTTACTTGTTTAAGGACTTGAAGAATTTGATCTAGATTGAGGGGCGCGTGAGCTATCTCTCACTTCAATCCTCGAACCAAATCTTTCAATTACACTCTCAGTCAAGGGAGCCTTTTGAATAAAGACTTCTTTATCTAACTCACCTTGAACACCACCAACACATAAAGTGTAAATGAGAGAAGAATGACCAAACCTTATAGTATACTACCCTTAAGCATATTTTAAATAGAATTATAAATAATTATTCATACATCCATAGTAAAGCTATTTTCAATTACAAAATTTAAAATAACTCTGTCCCTAGTTACCTCATTGATGTTGCTAGTGGGCATTAACTTGGCATAAATGAAATAATGCCAAGCTTTAGACTCAACAGTAAGATCGGTGGCAAGAAAATTAATAATTCTATCCTCCCACTGTTTCCACTAAACATTAGAATTTTTAATAGTAAGAAAACTAAGGATTTCATCAAAATTGGGATGATCATTGTAATAGAAGAGATACTAATCATATAGTACTTCTTGTAAACTATAATATGTGTTAATAATAGTACTATCAAAACTTACTAATTTTTCTCGAATAAAAACTTGATTATTTTAGTGCTCCTTCACGTTGGCGAAGAACTCTCGCACCATAGGGGAAATGTTAGATATGTTGTCATAGGCCAACTTTTCTCAGTCTCGCTCATTGATGATTCTCTCTATGCTCCCTCCCGAATTAAAGAAACTCCTCTTTGGGATGAGATGTTTGTGTAGAAGAGTGGAGGTATATCTTCTCAGCTTCTACACTAACGAATATGTTAGTGTCACCAACAGCCTCCCTCTTCTAGCTCTTGCTGAGGTATTTCATTGGCATGTTGACTTTTCTAAAGTAAAAAAATGTAAGCTGAGAGGAAGAGAACAAAGATTTCTAAAAAAAAGAAAACCAATGATTCAGAATGAAAATTTCACAGCCAAAGGGTCCTATTTATAAACGGGCCCTAGCGTCTCGATGCAAGGCGTGGCCCTCATAGTTTCTATGACAAAGGACTAGTATTGGGTGCTAAACATACAGTGTTGGCACTGATTAACGTACTATAACAATCACCACCCGATCAAAAATAGTAGTTAGACTATTTATGATAATTAATTTAGTAATGGATGTTGTGAAAAAAGCAAAGTCAAACATTGATGTAGTGCCATGACACTCAACACAGCGCCATAGTGCTGGTCAAAAAAAAAGTTTGTCCTTCTCCAGTTAAAGCATTTGACCATCTTCTAGATTCACTGAATCAACTTTCAACTAGTGTCATAGCACCAAGGCGCTAGTCAACTAGTCAACCTGTTCAAATTATTCTAATCTCAGGCCATCTTGAGTGCTGCAACACTGGCCTTATTATGTCGAGGCACCATACCCTTAGGTTTTTAAGACACGGATTCCTGCATCATAATACTGCAATGATAATCACTCAACTCAAATGCACCATTTTACCAATGTCGAGGTGATGACCCCCTTAGAACCACAAATTAATGATTAACACATTAACATCATATTAATCCTATTAATCTATATATCCACTATGCGAATATTTTAATGGCATTTCAATGGATGTAAGCCTACTAAATCTATATGATGTGAACACCTTGCTAGCATTCCAAGGGTTGTAAGTCAAATCTATACATTCGTCATGCAAACATCTTTACACTAAAACTCTGGTCTACTCGGGATATCAGAATTGAGGCAACTCAAGACTATTAATGAGACTCCCGGATATTACGGCTAACCCTCTCATGTTGGTAAACTAGAATTATGTAGCCTCGGAATGATGAAACTATGGGATCTTGATCGGGACTATTCTCATATTCTCCTTAGATAGTTATTTATGTCATATCACATACATCACTAGACATCAATTCATATCAGAGATATATATTTATTTGAAGCCTCAATTGGGAGTGCTCTCGTACTATGAAGGCTTGCGTTCATAGAGAGTAAGACTCAGATCTAAATAAGCTCTAATATAATATAAAAGAAATTTGATTGAATATATATTAATCTCTCTCATATAGAATATATTATTATCCATCCAATAAATATAATGAAGAGCTTCCTCAAAATATTTTTTCTAAGTGATCAAGGACATTAATGAAATTGCGCGGGAGGGTAAGATAGGTAAGATGAACCAATATAATTATCAGAGACCGTGCTATTGGAGTGGATCACAATAGCGGTCAAAAGGTTGAAATATTGAAATGAGTAATTAGAGTATGAATTCAAATTATCAACTATTTATGACTGATCTCCACATCGGATCGCAAAATCAAAAGCAATTCCGGTATGACAAATTGTGCTTTCAATTCACCTATAAGTTTCTCTACTTATTTTCACTTTATGCATCTTATTTAGAGAGATTCATCATAGAGAATTCCCAACTGTACTTATCCATACTAATTGAGCTAAGAACGATAGGTTATTATCCCTCTGTTGAAGTCCCCAAAAATTGCCTATCCGTACACTTCAGTCAACTTAAAGGTCAAAATCTAATAAAGATAAAAGTTAAAATAATTAAATTAATTTTCTGATGAATATAATAAAAAAGTTAATTGACTATTAATATTTATATTTATAAATATATTTATAAAATTATTTTATATTTTTAAAATTCTAATTAAATTTTTATAAAAATATTATAATTAAGGAATACAAATAAAATACAAATCGCTGTTACATCACACTAATAAACTAAGTTTCTACGTATTCGCCACATCGACATGCAGGCCACATCAGTTAACAAATACTCTAAAGCGGGCCTCATTGCTATATAGGATTCTTATCAACTATTCAACCTACTTCTTGAATCTATGAAAATATTTTTTAACACTATTTCTAACTTCAAATAAAGTGTGAATTATTGTTATAAATGAATATCATGATATTTATCTATATTAATTTTATTTATTTTTATGTTTTTAAAATAATTTGATAAATTCAAACAAGATTTAAAACTCCATGTATAAATAAATAAATTTTAAAAAAGACATGTACATTCATTTATATTCATTGATATTTTAATTTAATTTTCAAAAAATTATTAAAAATTAAATATAATAAATTAATTAATTTAAGATGTATATAATATCTAGAAAAAATTTGACTCCACATGTCCCATAACTTTTATCCTAAATTGAAGAATTATGCCCAATGTGTCTACAAAATGTATGACAAAAAGTCAAATTTTTATCAAAATAAATCCAAAATTTAAAGGTTACTCTTAATATATTATATAAGCCACTGTTCATGCTCAAAGCTACTTGACCGTTTATCTTATCAATCACTTCCCTGATCTGGCAATTGTTGTTTGCGAGTAAAATTTTGGCAAGCAAAGTTTCAAGGCTACACCTTTGTCTCTATCTCTAATTTGTTTTTCAAGGTTGCCAATGATTATATAGATTTGAAAGTATCGTCCACACACTGAATCCTAAACGTAGAAGGACATTAAGCAACAGATTACCAACTTCAAACTTGATTAAAACTTGTTCAAATATTGAAACAATGATCAAACAAGTCCTAAAACTTAGTGAATTTTCGATCATGGTTTGAGCCAAGTTAAGGCAAGATTAAATCTTGATTTGAATATTGTTTGAATATTGTTCCAATATAATATGAAAATTATTCAAATTTATTGTTTTGTTTTCATTGTCTTTTTTTTACAATTAAAAATATGATTGATTTTAGCAACTTTAATACTTTAAACAAAAATAAATAATTTTGTTTTATTGTTGTATTAGTAAATTTGAAGTTAGAGTAGCTTTAAAGAAAATTAAGTGTGAAAAAATAGTAAGACATGATAATATTCTAATAGAAGTGTGAAAAGGTTTAGGAGATCAAGAAATTTTTTGGCTTACAAATCTTTTTACTATTATTTTAAAGACAAAAAAGATTGCAGATGAGTGGAGAAAGAGATTGTTAGTTCCTATAGTTAAGAATAAAGGTGATGCACAAGAGTGTGCAAATTATAGAGGAATTAAGTTAAGGTGTCATACATTAAAATTTTGGGAGAGAGTAATTAGGCATAGGTTACGATGTGATACAATAGTTTCTCAAAATCAGTTTTATTTCATGCTAGGTAGATCTGTTATGGATGATATACATTTGTTGAGAGGTTTGATGGAGAAGTAGAGAATGTAAGAAGGATCTACACATGATATTTGTTGATTTAGAGAAAGCTTATGATAAAATTTCAAGAGATGCTCTTTGGAGAATTCTAGAAAAGAAAGGAATTAATATTGGTTATATCCAAGTTGTTAAGGATATGTATACTAGAGCCGTTACTTGTGTCCAAACACAAGGAGGGTTAACAAAATATTTTTCTATTTCAGTTGGATTATATCAAGGATCGGCTTTAAGCCCTTATCTTTTACTTTAGTTATTGATGTTCTTACTATGAATTTAGAGGAAGATGTACCTTAATGTATGCTTTTTTTTTTCTAATGGCATTCTTCTTGTTGATAAGACTAGAGAGGGAGTCCAAGAGAAAAATTGAATATATTAAGTGTAATTTTAGTTGTAGAAGTTCTAGTGGTGGTGTTGTAACATTGGGTGACAAAGTCAATAAAAAGAGTGAATGATTCAAATATCTAGGCTCTATTGTTCAAAATGATGGTGAAATAGATGGAGGTGTTATTAGTAGAATTCAAGTTGGATGGTTGAAATGGAGGAATGCATTTGGTTTGTTGTGTGATAGAAAAGTACCACTTAGACTTAAGGGAACATTTTATAAGATGGTGGTAAGACCTGCAATGATTTATGGTGCAGAATGTTGGCCAATAAAAGAGAGGCATAAGACTAAGTTAAGCATTGTAGAAATGAGGATGCTCAGATGGATGAGTGGCTTTACTCTTAGAGATAAAATATGAAATTAGTTTGTTCAAGAGAAAATTGGAGTAGCTCTAGTGGTAGATAAGATTAAAGAGAGTCAGCTTAAATGGTTTGGTCATATAAAGTGTCAGTCACCCAATGATTCAGTTAGGAGAGTAGATGTATTAGATTTGCCTTCTATTAAGAAAGGTAGAGGTAGACCTAAAAAGACTTGGTTAAGATGTATAAAAAATGAACTTAGTTTATTCGAATTAAATGAGAATTTGACACATAATAGGATGCAATGGAGAAAAATGATTCATGTAGCTAACCCCACATAGTAAGATAAAGGCTTGTTGTTGTTGTTGTTGTTGTTGTTGCTGTTTTTTTATAATTGAATCATTTAAGTTATCTTGCTATGTATTTGGATGTTTAGTGGTATGATAAAGAAGTTGATCAGACAATTTTAGGCTAATTATATTATTGTGGTGAATATTAGATGCAATAATGCATATGTCTTTACTAAATTTTGTATCGATCAATATTTGAATATATTGGTGCAGATCAATTTAAAGATGGATCTTTGATTAGGAAATTTTTTATCTTATTTTTACACCTCTAGGTGTATGATAAACCACAAGGTCAATGCCACCTATAAAATAAAGATAAGCACATTATTTAATGAGATTTTAATATTAAAATATAACCAATATAAATATTGAGTACTCTTGACATCATTTTTGGATGAAGCTAAATCATCCTTAATCCTAGTGATTAAGATCGCTAATCTTTAATTTGAAGTTTTCTAATTAGGTACTTATGACGCTATATTTAGTGACTATATGTATAACCAAATCAAAATCAAATAAAATTCTAAAAAAAAAGTTAAATTTGAAATCAAAACTAAATTTAAAAGCAAATCAACTCCATGCCCTAAGGTGAAGGCCTAGGTCATCCTATTGAATCCTTCTAGGACTTAACCAAACTCAATTAGATTAGGTGAACCCAATCAAAAATTAAAAATTAATAGAAATCCAAATCAAATGCATTTTAATTAAAAGTTAAATCTAATTGAGCTTACGCTAAGGTAGTTGAGGTGATTGACCCAATTTACCCATTTAAGCTCAAACTCACCTCAGCCCAAGGAAATTCAAATAAAATAAAAAAGTCAAAATCAAATCAAATATAAAGTATAGAATCAATGCATAAACATAAATAAAGCTAAAATAAATTCATATGAGGTTCAACATGAGAAATCAAATCATTTGACTTAGAAGTAACCCATGAGGGCTCCACTAGGTCAAAAGTCAATTTAACATTTAATCAAATTAAGTCATTCTAAGGATTTTATATCATCAAATGAATATGTTTAGACATAAATCTAAACAAATCTAAATTCAGTTAGGCCTCAAATGGGTTAATTAGATCATTTGACTCAAACAAATCCAAATGGGCCTATGTTCAAATTAAATTAAAATTAATTCAAATCAAAATTAAAAAATGTTATTTTAAAATTATAAATAAACATAATTCAACAACTATTTAGATTTAATTTGGTAAATTTGACCATTTGAAGCAAATGAATTCAATTTAACCCATTAAGCCCAATTTTTGGTCAAAGTGGTCTAAATACAAAATCAACTTCAAACAAAATAAAATTAATTAATGTAAATGATCCTAGACATTTAACTAAACATTAAACATACTTTAATTGAGTGAAATTGGTCATGCGACTCAATTGAACTCAACTTAATTCATTTAAGTCAAAATGGGTCAAGTAGAAAGAATGTCAAAATGAATCCCAAATCCAAGGAAATCAATCAATTAAGAATATTATAAATAATTAAACAAACATAATTAAAACTAAATCTAAACTCCAAAGTGACCAATTAAGCTACAAAATTTATTTTGACTCATCTCTGTTCAAATGGGTCTAACTAGCTTAAAACCATATCAAATCCTATGTGGCATGAATCAATTGGCTTAAATTATCTATTAAATAATCAACAATAAATAAAAGCCAAATCAAAAATCAATTAGTCAAAAATAATACAATCAAACCACTCAAATCCATTTGAATTCAAATGGCATCAAACTAAATGCAATCACCAAATCCAACCAAATGAACACCAATTTGGTTAAGATTGAAATTAGTCTAAATGAGGTTAAAATAGCCCAAAGTCATGTTGAATAAAGCTACGGATGAGGTGAAACCATGAAAAGGAGAAGAGGTCAAAACACATACACTTAAGCTTAAATCTAAAGTAATTGAACTTGGATTTTACTTGAGTTCAACTTAAGATGGTTCTAAGAAGCTTCCAACTAATTCTAAGAGTCTAAGAAACTATTTATCAACTCAATGGGAGAGGTAGAGATGCCATAGAAGAGGAGAATTCATGGCAAGCCAAAATTGAGCCACCTTACTTCATCCAAAAGTCACCCATGCTCTCTACCTCACTCCTAAGAGAATCAAGCATATGCTTTAACCTTCTAACACCTTTAACATCATCATTAGGCCACAATTCAAATCGCTAGCCATCACTTACCATTTCCAAAAATAGCAAACCTCATGGCTTACTATAAAAATACTTAAAGAGGCCAAATCAAGGGCTTGGCTCATTCCATCACCTTCCTTGAGTGAAATTTAGTGTGAACGAACTTCCTCCTCCTCCCAAACTTCTCCAATCATTCCCCATACCAAGTTCCATGGGAGGCAGTGGTGCACGTTCACCTCTACATCAATTGAGAGGGAGGCAAGTCATATTTCCTTTTCCAAAAGCTTCAACCACTCCCCTCAAACATTTTTGAAACCCAAGGACCATTGAGACTTAATGCTAGTGAGGTATGGCTTAAACTGACCTCTCATTTAATTTGCATTGATTAGTTTGTGAACAAAATTAATCTTTAGTAAGTTTAGCTGCATAGATTGATTGCAAATTGACCAGTTATCATTTTGCAATTAAATAATTGCATTTTCACTGGTTAGATTGATGGAGATCAATGTTTTTTGATGGACAATGCTCGATCTTCGTTGCGAATGGGGTAGAATAAATCATAGTATTTTTTTTCCTTTTATTTGGAATGGATGATTGTGATCTAGAAGCACTCATGATTTAAATCCCTTAAGGAATCACGGGTCAATTTGAGTTGTTCGTTCCTTGATCAAATAGTCCTGACAAAACTACATCTCCATCACCATTTTATTGTGAGATCTATGTGGATATAACATGGCCTAATCTGGTGCGGCACCATGTGGTGCTAACTGATTTAAGGGAAGAAATTTAATTTTCTAAATAAAAAAAATACAAAAAATCATAAAAGATAAAATATTCATTGAAAAGGCAAATAAGTGCTCAATGGATTCATCTCAGTGAGAGGAATCTTTTGAAACTAAAATCACTCATTTTTATTGGATAATTTAGGTTAATTTGAGTTTAATTAAAATTAATTAAACCTTAATTAAACCCAAAATATTAATTCAACCAACCAAAAATTTTGGTGAATTAAAATTGAAGTTAAAACACACCTTAGATAAAATTTGTAGGATTTATTGGTGATTAAATTAAAATATATAAAATTTCAATCTCCAAATCTAAATTTAATGAAATAAACTAATAAATAATTCAATAATAATAAAAAAAATTCTATGAGTTTACTTAAAATATAATAATAAGCATAAATAAACCTAAGAAAAATATTAAAATTCATTGAAATACATTATTCTTTAAAATATCATAATTTGGTAATTAAATTATTTAATCAATTCTTTTTATAGCGTGATCTTTTAAAAGTTAGAATAAATCAATCAAAAATCTTAAAATTTCAAATAAATCCTCTCTGGATTCATCTTTCAAAGAGGAATCTTTGAAAAGTATTTTCAAATATTTTAGATTTAATTTAGATTTTATTGAAAGCACTAAAATCTTAATTAACCCCAATACACTCTCATCAAGATGAAACTTTAGGAAAATGAAATAGGCATGAAACCCCACATGTCAAAAAAATTTCAAAGAAAAATGACTTCTAGATCATAATTGATTAAAATTTTAAATTATAAGTCAATTTAAATAAAATAATAATTCAAAAAAATTACAAAAATTATAAAAATTAATGGACTTAATTCAAGACATTTTTAATAATATCAAAGGATCTTAGGAAATTTTCTAACCCTCTAAAGTTGAGAAATCTAATTAATCATACATTTAGGGTTTAAAAAATTAATTAAAAATATGAAGTTAATTAAACCTTAAGTTATTAAAATAATAAATCCATGAAAAATTAAACAAGAATCTAGAAACTATAATTAATCAATCTGTGAATTCATCATTCAAATAAGAAATTCATTAACATTGAAATTATCTTGAATCTATTTAATATGAAAAAATTGAAATTGTAATTAAACATAAATAAATAATTAAATCATTTAATTTAAATAAATTAAAAGCTTAGGATGACCTGGATTAATTTTGGCACTAAGCAGTTCATTCCTTTAAGTTTCTAAGGTTATGATCAATAATTAAAAATTAAGAAATAAAATTTCATCATAGAAAGTTTTATTAAATAATAAATCCTTAATCATAAAACATTCCTTGAACCAACGTATATAATAAATTGAATAACTAAATTAATAAAGATCCAAAACCATGAAATATAAATTAGAGAAACTTTCTACATTATGAGGTTAAAAGATCTTTTAATCAAGTTTAAAATAAAATTAAACTTTGAACCTTAATTTAAATCAATGAAGGTAACTAACTTAAAGCACTTAAGTTTAACAAATATTTTCATTAAATAAATGAAAATTAAATTGTAAATATGCAAATGAAATTAATCAAATCAAAATCAAATGACTAAACTAAAATATGTAAAATTGAATAATTCCTTCATTTTAAATCTTAATCAAACCAAAGAAATATAAAATTGAATATAAACTTAAATCATGAAATTATATTCAATAACTATTCATCTTAAATAACATTGAAATAAATTAATCAACATGAAATTTAAACAAACTAAACTAATTGAAATCAAATTAGAGCATCAAATCAAATTACGAAATCATCAAACTAAAATCTACCAAATAATTAAAATCAAATGATTAAAGTCTTAATTAAAATCTAAGTAAGAAATCATTGTAAATTGTAATAAAATTATAACTTGATTAAGTCAAGAAACATTAATCAATTCAAGTGAAACTCAAATGAGGAAGATAAAATCTCTAAATTCAAATAACATTTAAAATTGTTTAATCACATAAACCATATTTGATACAAGCTTATTAAGTGAAACCTAAGAAAATCAAACAATAATTAAATCATTAAAATTAAATTAAAACTTAATAAATTTAAAATATGTAATCGGGGTACATGAATTAAAATAAATTTAATAAATTTTGATCAAATAGATATCAATCAAATTTAATCTAATTTAACTAAATCATTAAAATAAATTAAAAAAGATTAAATAAGATACTTAGGGTCTTAATTTGACTCATATAATGGATCTTCATCCTAGGATGAAAATTCCATTTTATTAGGATTAGGATGTTGAATAAAATGGATTTCGCCCAAAGAAAAATTAATTTTATTCTTCAATCTTCGAAACTTACACTCAACGTAAACACAAAAATAAACTTCAAATTGAAATAAAATTAAAAATAAATTAAAATTAATAAATTAAAAAACATTGAATTTAAAATCAAAACTTAAACCTAAAAGACATAGTGCAATCATACATTGCAAACCTTCCTTTTACACACTAGATTGTTAGGACATCAACCTTAGATTTGGGTTAGGATGTTGTTCTATTATGTATTCTATTGTAAAATGATGTTTTCTTATTTTTGTAGTTTAATATTTTTGATTGGATGGCTAGGAATTATTTACTTGCTAATCTGGATGTTAGGGTGCTCTTTTTAGGTTAACACTATTTTCTACATAGGGCTGTGCTTAAAGAGACTATCATAATAAATATAAAACAAATATTAATTGCTTGCATGTGCTGCTTAAGTCCCTAATCATAGCCCAATATGATAGGTGGGCTTGGTAGCCATTAGTGCCAAGCATTTATATTTAAAATATAATTGACGGCGTGTTGTATGTTCTTCCTGGTGTATGTTTTGTAGGGTTTAAGATTTTATTTTAAAATTTTGAAATGTAAATTAAGCCTAGAGTTAGGTTAGAATCTTTGGGATTTATGATTACTAGGAGCGATTATACTCATTTGGTGGTCCCCTATCAAGCTTGACCAGGTCCCTGAAGAAGGAGATGATCCTGAATGAAGATCACATAGATCTAACTTTAGTTATAGGTTGGGTTATATAAGGGCAGAGATTGGCTGGTCATTTTCCTTTACTTCTTTGGTGTACAATGGTACCGTCGTTTTGACCTATTTAATTTAATTTAATTTGGCTTGATTTATTTTGGAGTATAGAATAGAACAACATGCTTTTCATAAGTTTTATTTTTATTTATTTATTTATTTATTTTACTGATGTTATCTATTCTATGATAAAGCCTAGAAACGTTAAGCTCTTAGGAAAACTAAATTTGTTTACCTCATTAAATGTAAACAACACAAACATAAAATAAAACTCATAATCTCACCATAATTAAAGCCTTAGGCACAACAACTAAAAGCAACTATAAAAAATAGACTTTGTGAATCATGCAAGCATATTGCTTGTACTTCTTGAATTGAACGCTTCACTTATTGCACATAAAGGTACATCTGACCTATAAGGATTACCACCCTTCTTGAGAAAGTGTGCCTTCTTATATTAATTTAACTCATGACTCTTTTCTAACTACATCTCATTATAGGCATAAAATACTTAAAGCCTTAAAAAATTGTGAGTCAAAATACATAAATATAAAAATTATTGCATTATTTAGGTGCATAACATACCAATCATAACCTTAAGATTAAGGAGTGAGTCTTGGCACTTAGTTTCTCTTCATAAATACAACAGCTAGCCATCTTACATTCATAATACTGATATTAAGGATTTGAAATCATTTAGATGTTAGCTCACAACTCTTCTAATGAGTAAAAAAAGTCCAGAATAGTCAAGGATATGTTCATTTTCTCAAGTGAGAAAAAAATTAATAATTCCCATAAATTAGACTAGGTCAAGCTTATAACTTATGATTTTAGAAGTATTTGTAGACTTAGGTTCTGAAGCATCTTACTAAAATAAGTCTTCAACTCCTAGACATTTCTGTAATCATGTGCTATCAAAATCAAAGTCCTAGATTTCTAATAAAATATCAAACTCTTAGTTTGATAATTTCAATTTCAAAAATAGAAAGCCTAATAGTAGGATAGTTGAAATGCTTACTAGGCATCTTACTATCCAAAAGACTTTTTACTTATTCTTGGCTTCCTAAAAGATCTTTTCCTCTATAAAGCATTTCCCTATTGAATTTTTGAATTAACAATCCTTTCAAGATAAATTTTAAAATCTATAGAGATAAAGGTCGGTTTCTTTAATCGGGAGTATTATTAGGAGAAATTCTTTTCTTCTAAGATGCAATTAACTATAGGGATTTCCTTTATAGAGAACTACAAACTTTGCAATAAATAAACTCTATTTTACTTTTCATGTAGTTCACGAGAGGAAATCTCTGGAATATCGAAGACCTATCTACTTTAGGAGTCCTTATTAAGTAATCAAATCCATTATAGAGTAATATATTTATCTTTTGAGATAATATATTTATCTCTTAATGACATATTTGATTACCTAAATATATATATTCTTAAAATCAGCATGGTGACATAATTTTATTCCACAAGTACTTATTGTAAAAAATTTAGAATGATTTATTATCTTGAGTTGCATGTTGATGGAGAGAGAGTCCTACCATAAATATTTTTAAAAAACTCCACCTCTTCTATGCTCCACTTTTGAATGATTACTTTCTCCATCCTAAGGTTCTTGACTTAGTATGGAGCACCCGATTGATGAATGAATAAAAACTTATTTAGAGTGCTTCTAACCTAATTTGTCAAGCCTTTACTTTAATGCGAATAACAAACAAAATTATATTTCCATCTTTGTGGGCTTAGTAGTAATCAAATGATGAAACATAGTCAAGCTCTATGGGATTCTCATACTCTTCAGGTATGAGATGAATTTGAACATACTCACCATAGAGCTTGGTAATAATTGAGATGGAACTAATTCATACAAGTTGATGATATATGCTAACTTTTTGCACTATGAGAATCTTAGCCTGAGTTCAAGGTGGATGAATGAGACAATAATTCATCATCATATATTTGTAAACCTTTAATTCTTATTGGTAGTTTGCATAACAAAATTTGTGTTTCTATAAAGTAAGTCAAGAAACCTAGTGTGGTCATGCTTACTCATTTTACTTGAACTCCAAGAATGTGCAATTACATTACCTCAAGGTAGTAATATCTACAAAGGAAATTAAAAAATGTGGAGAGAAAAGAAAAAATAATGATAGTAATGAATTACCCAAATACTTGAGTAAATATTTATAGAGGTGAAAGATTTTAATTTTTAAGGCAATTTCAAATTAAAAATTAAGAAAACTATTTTGAATATTTTCACTCATCATTATAAAATCATACCAACTTATGTGCTACAAATTTGAGATGATAGACAAAATTCATCACATCAAAAGAAGAAAAAAATTAACTTGTTGTATCATTTAAAACATTAATATAAGTCAACATAGGTATGAAAAAAGAACAAAGGTATGTAAAATTATAAGAAGCCAAACATACAAGTAAATTTTATTATAAATAAATATTATTATGAGTAAACTCATCATTACAAGACTCCTAATACATGACTTATACTCATCACACTAAAAAGTTTCTAAAAAAATAGATATAAAATAATATTTGGAGAAAATATCTCTCTCTTAAAAGTGGTTATAGGACAAAGTCATAACCTACAATAAACTATGATAAGCTTGATGATTCATTATGATGAGTTGACACAACCTCTACCTATATCCCATCACTTACCTGTATATCAACTTGACCTCTCCTATCATGTTCATTGTTTCTTCTTAGTCTATGAAGGCCACTCATAAATGTATACCTTCTATCTCACCTTATAGGTTGGAAATCTTAGCCTTTTAAGCTTATGAGCTCTTCTCAACTAGTTATTCTTGACTCTTCATCAAGGCTAATAGTGGTGGGGTACTTAATGGTTTTTGTACCTAGTCACTAGAAGGGAAGACCTCATCTCACATTAGAAAAGTGCTCACACCCAACTTACCCATTACTGAAAGAGCCTCCTTTTTCACTTAAGTAACAATTGGTTCCACTTGCAGAGCCAAACAAGAACACATAAACTATCCTCTCACCATAATTGGAATCACCCATGTGGAATGAACAATAGATTAGGATTAGGAAATTCTCTATCCAAAATACAACAAAGAAATAAGTCACTCTTTGAGGTTGATCAACCCAAACACCAATATCCATTTTGAAATCATCAAATCCTTAGCCTTACTTAGTGCATGACCTACAAAATCATTAACACTTAAGTAAATTATAGGTTAATCAGGGTAGGAGCGAGCTAATTCCCTTAAAAGAAACTTACCTAATAAAAAAGATATACTTTCAATAATTATTGGCAATAGGCCACCTTTCATGGAGAATCAAGGCTACATACTAAGTAAAATAATTTTTAATATTATCTAATAAATAATAATAATTCAATACAAATTAAATAAAATCATTTCTATGAGTTGAACAATCAACTTAACTCTGTGAGAAAACAATCATACCTTGTAATGAACTACCTTATTCACTCTCCTTATAAGAGTAATCTCCTTGGAATCATATTCAAATGAGGCCACCCTGATAAATATGCCACTCACCACCTCCAAGGGTTTATTCAAAATTAATGAAGAAAATTTGACCTATGATTGAGTCAAAGGTACCCACTTATCCTTACTCTATTTAGGTCCTTAACAAGGTGACTATCTCACTCAATTCCCATAAATATTTAATATAGGATGTTCCTTCATCGTTATGAATTAAATTATTATTAGAGCCCTATTGACTTCACTTTTGGAGTGAGGACTCATCCTTCACATCTTAGACTTAGGAACCTTCTAGGCACTTGAATTTTCCTAATCAAAGGATACTTCTAGTGGCTAAGGAAACACAAAACCCAAGCCTGGAGACTTAGAAAGGTATACCCTAATCTTAGGATATGCCTTAAGACAAATAAGTCTTACTTATCCTATGGCCTAAACCAATCCATGCTTGGCTACTCATCCAAAACCAACCTCAAATCAACACAACCAACCTCAATTGAATTTTAGCTGGCTAATTTTAAATTCTAAAGTTTATTCAAGTAAACCAAATCCAATTGATTTTCATAAAAGCACTCCAACTATTCAATAGACCATTTCAAACTCTTCTAATACTTGCAATTAAACCAATTGATCCAAATATATCCAATCAACCTAAGTTAGCCCATTTGACCCAAAAGGTCCAAATGAGCCAAAATCCATTCAAACCCAAATCAATTCTAATCAAAGACACAAACAAACCCTAAATCCATCATTGAACTCTTTAACACCCAATACCATTAAGTTAACTCAATCAACCCAATTGATCCACTTGACCCAAAGTAACCTAAATGATCAAATTGACTCAAACTTTAATTCAACCCAAATTGGAATTAATCAACCCATCCAATCCCTTCCATAATGATTGTTGATCATCTTGGATAGCCCAATTGCAATCAGTTGAATCAAACCAAACCAATTTGATCAATTTAGCCAAGTTGACCCAATTTGACCTAAAGGAAAATTGGGCCAAATCAACACAAATTGGACCTAAAGGGCAAATTTGACCAATTAACCCAAGTTGACCCAATTTGACTCAAACTTCAATTCAACCCAAATTGGAATGAATTAACCTATCCAATCCCTTCCAAAATGATTGTTGATCATCTTAGATAGCTCAATTGTAATCAATTAAATAAAACCAAGCCAATTTGACTAATTAAACCAAGTTGACTCAAATATGACCTAAAAGGGCAAATTTGACCAATTAACCCAAGTTGACTCAATTTTGACCTAAAAAGGAAAATTTGACCAATTAACCCAAGTTGACCCAATTTGATTGAAACTTTAATTCAACCCAAATTGGAATGAATCAGCCCATCCAATCCATCTCATAATGATTGTTGATCATCTTGGATAACCTATAATCAATTGAATCAAACTAAGCCAATTTGACCAATTAACCCATGTTAACCCAATTTGACTGAAGGGCAAATTAGACCAAATCTCATTCCAACCCCAATTGATTGAAACCAATGCTTCTAATCAATCATAAATTAATTATTAAACATAATCCAACCTTCAATTTAACCCAATTTTATCGACCTAACCCAATTGACTTGAACCAAATCCTTCCCAAATCTAAATTGAATCGAACTAGCACCTACAATCATTCTCAAATGATCAATTGAATCTAAACCAACCCTCCACCCAAACTAATTTGGTCAATTTTATCAAATTGGTCAACTTAGCCCATTTGGCCAAAATGAACTCATATGAGCCAAATCAAATCCACTTCAAATTAAACTAGTACATTCTGAATGATCGATTGAACATACCCAAACTGTTGGTGTGACCCAATTTGACTAATTGGTCAACCTAACCCAATTGAACCCAAATATGTCAAATTGGGCCAAACCCATCCAAACCAAGTCCAAACACAATAAAACTTGGCATGACTCATCCTTAGGTCACCATGGGCCTGCCCAAGTGGTCCCAACCAATTATGAACTAGGTTTGGGTCAAAACCCTTGAACCAAGCTAGTCAAATGGGACCAAATCCCCATTTGGATGGGTTCTCCCACTCTCCAAGCCTTGGCAGCCACCTTTAGCTCTTCTTGGACATTACCCCAGGTTTTTGGGTTCACTTTGATGAGAGGTCACCCATGGAATGCCATTAGTACATACAACTACCTCTTGGCTCTCAAGATTTATCTTATCCAAGGAATGGCCAAAGGCTGAGCCAATCTTAGCCCTTGGATCACTTGGGGAGGAGAGTATACTCCTCCCCATCCATTCAAACTTCACAGAGAGTTTTCTCAAGGTATTCCAAGCTATCCAAGACCCTTCCCCGAGTCCCTAGCACACTCTATTGCTAGTCAGATCAACCACCTAGCAAAAATGAAAGTCCCATCCATCCAACCTCACCAAATATAAATTAACTGTACTCACACCTTCCCCTCATTCCGGTAAGTCAATACAAATCAATCCCCAATCAATTTGATCACCGGAAGGAACTCCAAACCAAACCTCAACAAGCTTTGCGTGGCACTTGGTCCACTGAGGAATCGATAAGGAGGAAGCTTGAGATCATCTAAATAGGGCTTCATCTCTTCAAGATGAAGCTAACTCAGGTGACGGACCACCGGTCTTTAGCTCCGATGAGGTAAAAATCTGGCAACCGTAGATTTTTCTATTAAGTGTTGGTCTTTTGTTAAATGAATTATGATTTTATGTGATTTTCAACATAGGATCTCCTTAGATCTCTTTCCAGAATGTTTTGGAGTCAATCTCGCTATCCATGAGCTCTGTTGAGCTTAGATCAAGCAATGAAAAGTAGACAGTGTTCGTCTTCTAGTGTTCGGGGGATGATAGATCACTAGCTATTCATTTCACATGATTAGAATGGATGGTCGTGATTTAATTTGCTAGATTTTTTTAATTTATTTTCATAAAAACCACAGGATTAATCTTGGTCATTCATCCGAGATTGGACAATGGGGACAAAATCACATCCACCGCCACTGACTCAGCTGCCACGTCAGACATTTTAAATAACCTATCCCATGGTGCCATGTGAAAAATGCTGTCGCGTCAGCTTCTGCACAGCACCGACAATTTAGGAGGCTAATTAAGCATTAAAAATAAGATTAAATGGCTCAAATTTTAGAAATTTATAACTTATTATAGAAAAACCTAAAAAATACAAATAGACACATTTTGAAAAATTAAATAGAGGAGAATTTAAGAAAAATAAAATCCCCATAATTTGATTAATGAATAATATTTAATTAGGGTTTGAAGTTTAGGATAGTTACCTCAATTAAGGCTTAATTACTTGGCCAATTGATCTCAAATTTGATAGGTTGATTCTAGGATGTCCTCTACCTATCATAATTTTTTTAGAATTTATTGGCCATGTAATTTAAAGAATTTAAAACTTCAATCCTAATTACCCTCCTTAATGAATTTTATGTTTATTGAAATTGTTAAACAGTAAAAATTAAATGGTTAATGATGATTAATTACTGATTAACAGTGGTAATGGTGAGGGAAAATAATTAGGACCCATTTCCTAATTATTTTCATAAGAGGGTTAATTAACATAGAAAAATTAGGCATTAATTAAGGAGAATTATTGATCAAATCAGAAATCAAATTAAATTTATAATGGGCTCAGATAATTTAAATTTAAATTATTAATTATCCCTTTATGAGTTTAATAGCATAAAGTCCTTAAGGGAATTATGGTTAACCCCTAGTGTGGGAAAACCATAATAGTACTTAGCATAGTTTCTTCCTTTAATCTAATTAACTTTTAAGCATGAGTCTAAATGCATTAGGTCCTTTAGGAGCATTGCAAATTTTAATTTTTAATAAGCATATCTTTAGAGGCTCATGGTTAGATGGTTAATTAAACTAAAGAAGCTTAGAGAAGGGTAATTAAATTGATAACTTAATTATTTAAACATAACCAATACATAAAATTTACTTAATCATTCACTTTAAACACATTAAGTCATCAATGTGGGATGGGGGTAAACACTCTTTTCTCCTCTTTAAGTTTTAATAATTCAAAAACCAAAATCAAACTTCATAAAATAACTTTAGTTAATCTTAAGAAATATTTAATTGACTTGATTATCCTTAGGAATTAATGTGGTTGAATACATTATGTGACAATGTTTAGTTATTCCTTTTCGATCATTATAAATTTGCATGCCAATTATATCATGTATTCATACTTTCAAATAAAAGAATCAAATAAATATGGTCATGTATATGTAAGTTGTGTGTGTTGAATTAATCTTATTATATGATTTGGGTATTATCACTAATAAATCTCAAATTAATTTTAAAATTATAAATCAATAGTGAAATTCTAGGTAAATGTTGGCCATAAATACTTTATGAAATTTACACATACTTATAGTTTACACATACTTATAGTTTATGAAATTTACTGATTCCTATTGAAGTCTCTCCTAGTTGGTACCATTGTTACATTATCTCAATTGCTGGGAGTGACTTGTCAATGTCACCGATTGGATTAATCTATGGTGGAGTCATTGCCCTTTCTCCTTTAATCTGCTGTTGTCCTTTAATCTTTTCCTATCGATTTCTTTTCACTTTGGTTTAATCTCGAAGCAAGTACTATAGTCCAGGTTTGCTTTTTTTTGCTTGTTTTGCTTCCACTGATTCACTGTTGCCATTTCCTTTGGCAAACTTGGATTTTGGTGTTTGCTTCTAAGCACCAAATCTATGAGTACTGAATGGATTGGGTTTAACTACATTTTGGTTCTTGGAGGTTTCTGTCATGGTCGGTTGTTGATTTGGTTTTATTCACTTTGGTATGTGCAGACTTTTCCGCCACCGCTACTTCCATTTCTCTTGCTATTTTTGCCATCTTTCATGCCTTGGCTTGTTCTGGTTTTTCCCTTTAATGACTTCATATTATTGTTTGGTTATAAAGTCTATACTAAAGCCTCCTATTTTATATTCTAGCATTCCATTGTTGCATTACTTGCTCGATGGGAGTGACTTGATTGCACATTTATTTTAAGGGTTGTTAAATTTAGGGTGGATGTGAATCATATTTACCATTGCTTATATTGCAATCCGCTTCTTGGTTTATCGTTACCTCCTTGGATTGAGTTTCCATTGATTAAGAGGTATTATAATCAATTACATGTATTAAGGCTTTGGTTGTTTGTGGATCTTTATCCGGTTTATCCGATCGCTTGTCTTACGTTTTAACTTGTTATTGTATCCCTTTAATGACGCTAGTATGGTGCGATCATCTTTAATCAATTGCTCTACTTGACTTTAACTGGTTTGTATACTCAATGATTGTACTTATGGCAAACCAGTGTATTTCGCAAGGATTGTATCAAAGGGGATTTTGGGGCCGTTATGAATGTTCCTTATGCATCATCTCGATTTTCACGATCGACGGTATGACATTATCTTTTATCTATTAATCTGCGATACTTTAATCTACTTTAATTTGTGTGATAACTTAAACTTTGATGATTTTCAATTTTGGTTGATTAACTCGAATGCATGAGGTGTGTTTGTAATTCACCATGAAATTCAACTTGCTATCTCTATGTGTTTGTTGGCTATGATGGCTATGATGTTTTCACTCCATTTTGTTTTGGTAGTAGCTCTTGTGAAGTAACCCTTCTCCCAAGTTTGGATACACTTTGCATCCCCATTCGTGTGATTGAGCAGCTTTCTATCTTCTCTCTCTACTAAATTTTGAATTTGCATTTTTGACATCCTATTATTTATACTACTATAATGTCTAACTTTTGTCTCTAAAAATGTGTCCTCCTTTCTTTTTTTTCTTGCAGTTTGTATCAGGGTCATTCTCAAGTGCTTAGTATTGGCCATAATTTGCTTTTGGATTATTATGCTAACCTCACAGATCTTTGATTGTTTTAATGCGTTTTTTGCTTTTGCGTATCTAGACGGGATTTACTCCTTAGGTCGATTGTAGCTCTTTCAGCAGTAGTTGAGTTTATCCCCTTTAAGGACTTTGTAACCCTCTTTTTGTGGTAATAAAATACCCCTCATGGGGCTTCCCCTAAAAAAAAATAATAAAAAAAAAAATATATATATATATATATATAATTGCATGTATAGATATGCTAAATTAAATATCATAAATAATAAAAATGAAAGCATATGCATGTTATTAATGATGAAAAAGAATGATGTAATGTTATCCATGTGATAGTGATTCAATCTTATTAATTTTAAGATGCCTTTCATGTTTGAATAGGATTCTTTAAGATTAACCCAAACTTAAGATTAATAAAATATTTAATAAATCATTCACAAAGAGAAACTAAAATCAATACAACACTTTCTAAAAAAATAACTTAGGATAGAGATGAATAGAGAAAACCTATTTTCTCTCTTTATAACAACTAAATGTTAAGTAAATATCAAGGGAAATAAATAAAAAATATATAAATTAAAATCCAATAATCCTTTTAACAATTGAAGTGAAACCTCCCCTAATGTGTAACTTGAGCATACAAAACTTTAGATAATCACAATTTTATGCCCTAATCAAGACATACCAAACCAAATCATATCAAACACATTAGAATACTAAGTCACCAATTCTAGACTTAGGTTAGGTCAGTGTATATTGTGATGTTATATTTTATTTTGTGATGTAATATTTTAGAATGTATATTATTGTTTATGCGTAGACTAGATATTAGACTGTTGTTAGCCTAATGTTGTTTTTTTGCATGGGATTATGCTAAAGAGGATGCTAAAATAGTAAATAAATACAAACATTCTTACTTGTAGGTTACTTATGCCCCTAAGCATAATGCAATTAGGACATGTGGGCTTGGTTACCCATGTACGATGTGTTAAGTCTAAATACATGGAATATAATTACTTGGTTTGTATGTTTGTTTAGCTAACTTCTATTTTGTAGGTGTAGTTTGATTATATTTTCCATACATATGTAATTTTTGCAAATAGGATTAGGAATAGTGCTATGGGGTTTAGGATGAGTAGTGGCTAGAAGGCAAAAATTCGAGAGGCTGTGAAGCCTAGAGTAGACTAATCCAAAAAAAAAGTAAGAGGAGTGAATATAAAGAATGAAGGCCCCCAAAGCATTTATTTCATTGTAATTATAATATTCTTTTGTAATCCCGATTGTATCAAGGTAGAGCTTAGCTACCCAACTTTTTTTCTTTTTTGAGGTGTACAATGGTGTGGCCACACCGGCCTTTTATTCTTTAATGAAATTTATGAATGTTTAATTATTCTATTTAATTTGTGCAATGGAAATGGCATATTGCTCATAGATTCTTAAATTTGGATGATTGAATGTGTGGCCTGGATGTGTAGGCTCTTTAGGATAAAATTAATTTTTTTACCCCATTAAACAACTCAAAATCAAAATTTAAATAAAACTCACAACCTCACTTTAAAGCCTAAGTTTATAATCAAGATAAATAAAAGATTTAGCAACCCCTTAACTGAATGTTGAATATTATAACATCATGGATAACATCTTGTTTCACTCTTGAATAGGGAGGGTCTCCATTCTTGCAAGATAGGGAATTCTTAACCTTTGAGGGCATCCCCTATAGTGGAGAACACCTCCTCCCATTGATTTAGCCCATAATCTTATTTCAACATACATATAGGCATAATGTCCCAAGCTTTTGTCTAAATGAATGTGTCAAAATGGTGTAAAAGATTATAAATTTTGAAATAGTCTAAGTCATGCTTTCATACTAGTCATGATCTAGACTCTTAAAGAGTGAGTTTAGGACTCTAATTTTCCTTCTTGATTAAATAATAGCCTAACTATTTTACACTTACATAAGACTGTCCTATATGATTTTAAAGTGTAGGAGTTATTAGCTAGTGCCCACTCCAGGTGGTTGTAAGTCTAGAAAAGTTAGGATGGGGTTTATCCTCTCTTATGGAGGTTAACCACTATGTCTAATTTTTTGATTAGATTTAATTCATGCTTTTAGCATATGCTAAAGCATCTTAGATTTAGGTTATAAGGCTATTTGTTTCTTTCAAGCTACGAGTATAAGTCTTTGCCTCTTAAGCATTTTTATAATCTTGTGTTGATGGACTATAAACCCCAACATTCAAATAAAGGTTCCAACTTAAACCAAAATAAATACTTTCTCTTTCAAATATATGTAAGGCCTCACTATAGATAGATTTGAGCACTTACTAAGCTTCCTAGTATCATGAATTCTCCATATTTATCCTCCTTTGGAATCCATAAATAAGTCTTTCCACTTGAACTATCCCACTTGACTTTCATGGAAATCCAATCGTTTGATAGTCTACCTTTGAAATATTTAGATATATTTATTGACTACTCTAATTGAGAGTGTTCATAAAAAATTCCTATTTCCTAAGATGTAATTAACTATGGAAACTTGCTTCCATATGGAACTAAAGAACCAAGTATAAAATAAACCCTGCTTTACCTCTTTATGTAAAGTAAAATATCTCTTATATATATGAAGACTCATATGCCTTAGGAGTCCTTATTAGGTGATTAGGTCTATTATAGAGTAATGCTTTCATCTATCAAGATGGTACATCATACCTTAATGTCGTACCTAATCACTTCAATAAATACCCCCCCTAAGATCTATGTCGTGTCCTAATGACTCTAAATTAAAACACCATAATCCCATAAATAAATGCTTGGTTGACCATAAGACTAAGAAAATCAAATCATATGGATTATATATTGATCTGTGGTGCTTTAATTTAGAGTCATAGGGATACCATCTATATCTTAGGGGTACTTATTGAAGTGGTGGAATGTGACATTGAGGTATGATATACTATCTTGAAAGATAGAAACATCACCCTACAATATACTTAATCACCTAATAAGACTCCTAAGGTTGATGGGTCTTCGTATATACAAGAGATCTTTCCCCCACTTTACATGGATAAAGTAGAGTAGGGTTTATTTTAAGTTGGGTTCATTAGTTCTTTATGGAAGCAAGCTTCCATAATTAATTATATCCTAGGAAATGAGACTTTTTTAAGAACACTCTCAATTAAAGTAGTCAATAAATATCTCCAAAGGTTTCAAGGCTAAACTATAGAAGGATTGGCTATTTTTAAAAATCAACTGGGATGAGCTCAAATAGGAAGACTTATTTATGGATTCCATAGGGGGATAAGTAGGGAGTATCCAAGACACTAGGAAGCCTAGTGAATACTCCAATCTACCTTATGTTGAGGCTTTATATTTTCAAAGAGGAGAATTTATTTTTATTTGAGTTGAAATTTTATTAAAATGCTAGGACTTTTCTCCCATCAACACAAGGTTATGGGATTGCCTAAGAGATGAGGACTTATGCTTATAGCAAAAGAGAAACAAGCTACCTCATAACCAATGTCTAAAATTCTTTAGCACGGACTAGAAGCATAACTTAAAATCTAATCATGAAGAATGGGATATAGTGGTTCACCTCTATAAGAGAAAATGAACATACCCTGACTCTTCTAGACTTACAATTGCCTAGAGTGGCTATTAGCTAACATCTCCTATGCTTTAAAATCATGTAGGTTAGTCTTATATAGATCTAGATCAAGATAATTATATTATTATTTAATTAAGAAGGAAGATAGAATCCTAAACTCACTCCATAAGAGGCTGTAGTGCTTATTTTTAGATTATGTATATGGGAGGGACACCACACAAATTTGAGGGTGTACTCATTATGGTGATCATGTACGACATCAAGAAATAGTGCACTATCTCAAAAGATATAAATCACTACCCTATGATAGACCTAATCACCTAATAAAGACTCCTAAGGTATGATGGGCCTTCGAATGTACCTAAATTTTTCCCCTACTTTATATGAAAAGTAAAGCAGGGTTTATTTTAAGTTGTGTTTGTTAAGTTCCCTATGGAAAGAGTAAAAGGCCAGTACAATTGGGTACAACTGTACAACCCAAAAAAGAAAATGGGTGGTCGAGCTCTACCCTTATACAACCCAGATTATAAAAAAATAATTACAATTAAGGATGAATACATGTTATGGGGGTGTTCATCTTCATTCTTCATGTCTCCTTCATTTCTTCATATCTCCATTTGATTTAATTTGATCAACTTCAAAGGCATCACATGGCCTCTCAGGACAAAGCCTTGTAGCCAATGCTCATCTTTATCCCACCATAACATTAATCTTAATTTCTAATTACAAAATTATATTTAAATAGAAAGAATAAATTTAACTACACCTGTAAAATAAAGATTAGCCAAACATACATTCCACCCAAGCAGTTACATGTATAATTTGGACTTAGTACCCTGCACATGGGTAATCAAGTCCACCTGTTCTAATTTAGATTATGCTTAGGGGTTAAGTAACCTGCAAAAAAGCATTTATATTTATTTTAAGCACCCCTTAAGCACAATCTCCTACAGAAATATGGTTAGGCTAATCACAGCCTAACATCCAATCTACGAGGCATACACCCTAACATCCAGTCTAAAATAATACATCATAAAACCAAACATACATCAAACCATGCACCTCTAACATAAAGCTAAAAGTGGTGACTTAATCTAAGGTGTGTGTATTAAGGCTTGTGTGGTATATCCTAACTAGGCTTTGTTATAATTTTCAAAGTATGAAGAGATTTAATTATGAAGGATGGTTTCAATTTAAGTTGTTTAATTGATTTGTAAGTTTTACTTAATGTTTTCTTTTGTTTCATTTCATTTGCACTTAATAACTAAGTATTATAAAGAGAGAAAAGAGAGGATCACTCTCTTTCATTCCTACCTTAAATCACATCTAAAGCCAATTAATTAGTCAACTCTCATTAGTGAATGGATTATTACATATTTTAATTAATCCAAAGTTTAGGTTCACTTTAAATAATCTCATTCAATCTAAGAAAGGTCACTTAAGATTAATTGGAATTAAGTACTATCACACAACAAATGTTTGTTCATTTCTTTCCATCATCTGTAGCATGCATATGATTAAGTCCTAAATATAACTATACATGCAATTTATATCTTAGCACACTTAAATGGTAAATGTAAGCATATGTATTTAGAATTGGTGTTTCACTTGGTTGAATTATTTTGTCATATTAATTTAAAGGTTTGTCTAAATTCTTATACAAAAGCATAAGAAAAGAGCTCTAAATTATATGACTAATCAATCCAACCACTTGAACAAAATATGAATGCATGTCTTTTTAATAGAAAAATGGTTTTCATTCATTAGCTAAATACACATTCAAATGTATAAAAGTTTTAAGCAAGCACGTCGCCATTATTCTGCACTAGGGGAGGGTAGGAACCACCTTGGGGCTACTTAAAGTTTTGTGTCCCCAAAATGTCCAGATTAATATACTTGTTATTCTTAAATACATATAGATGTATAAATAACTATAAGAATAGAAAACTGCAAAAAGTATAGTTTTATTTAATTGATTTATTTATGTGAATGAATTAAAGCTCTATTTAAATTCCAATGTAAAAATGCATAAGAATGAAATCAAGCAGGTACATCACCATTATTTCGCACCAAGGGAGTGATATAGGAACCTCCTTAGGGCTACTTTTGGTTCCCTGGATGTCCGACTAATACCCACTAACATTCTTACTTATGCAAATCAATATATGAATGTAAGAAAGAAACTTCACTTTATACACTAGGCTTATATTCACAAGCACCTCCTATGTATATATATATAACTAAAGTTACAATGTGTATATATTATTATTCATTAATAAGCTTTTGAAAATATATTTATAATTTAATAGTGATAATAACCACACATATTTTTAATTAAGCCAACACATGTAGCCTGACATAAAAGAAATCATTTATTTTTAATTGATTTTTTTTGAAAGAAATTAATGCATGAATCAAGTGGCAAACAATATTTTAATATGATTGGGAAGAAATAAAGAGACACAAGCATGTAATTTTATTCAATCCAACTAATTGCTAAGGACAACCACATTAAATAACCTTATTTAAAATAAACTAAAGTTCTTAAAGCCATTTTTGTTTTCATGTTTGATTTGATTTATAAAATGTGGAAGAGGTTTGTTGGTCTTAATCTTATTCCCATATGTGTGTCTTAATTTGATTTAATGAAGATCAATTAGGTTGATTTTATAAATTAGTTAAGTCATGCATAGATTAAATCAACTAATTAACCCTTACCTATATCACCTTAAGGTAATTAATTAAAATTATGAGCTAATATGATATGCAACCACATAGAAAAGTAAATATCAATGCTCTTATGAAATGAAAGGGGCCATTAGCTCATAATTATTAATTAATTAAGCTTAAGAAGCTCACTTAATTACTCTTATGGTCTTCTTCCATATGTGAGCTAACCATAATTTTATTAGCTCTCTATTCAGGTTATTGAACACCCAAAGAGCTACCTAGGAGTTAATTAGATGAGTTCTAGAATAGTTATGATTTTAATTTAATTAATTAAGCCATTTAATTAATGAATTAAATCATTAATTAGTCCCAAATGAATTGATTTCAAGTCAAGTGAAATGAACTTAGGGAAAAGAATAGGAAAGAGGTCCCAACCTCATTCCCCATGTTCATTCACTATTCCACAATGATTAACAATCTTAATTAATAATTTCCTTATTGTTTAGAATATTAATTAATCACCAAATTAATTAAGAAATTAATTAAGGCTAAGACAACTAATTTCTCTAATTAACCAAGAAATAAATCCCAAAAAAAATTATGAGAGGTAGGGGTCATCCCATTAATCAACCTCAAAAAGTTTAAGATTAATTACTTGAGTAATTAGAGTGTAATTAAGCTAATTAAGTTTTCACTAAAACCTAAATTAAGCCTTAATTATTATTTAAAATTAATTAGAATTAATTTTAAATTAATCTCCTTTAAAATACCTTTAAAATAAATATTTATTTGTATTTTTATAATTTTTATGATTTATTATGATTTTTCAAAGTTTCAGTTGATTTAAGTAATTTTCATGAAGTCTATTAATTTAGTTTATTAAAATAAATCATTTGAACTTTAAAATTCAATATCTTTTTATCTAGAAGGTATTTTGATTTGATAGTTTTGTGGTAGGTGTACTTGAACTTTAGTTTCAATCCTTC
This sequence comes from Cymbidium sinense, assembly GCA_021442155.1. Taxonomy (NCBI): domain Eukaryota; kingdom Viridiplantae; phylum Streptophyta; class Magnoliopsida; order Asparagales; family Orchidaceae; genus Cymbidium; species Cymbidium sinense. The sequence goes on along the minus strand of CM038228.1, from coordinate 70,755,151 downwards.
AAAATTTCAGCATAATCTGATATGTATTTTTGGTTTAACTAATGAAATTTAATTTTTACTAAAACTCAAATTAAGCTCAAAATATTTAGTAAAATTTGGAGATTTTGGATTCATTGGATTTCTCTCAAAAAGATGAATCCAACGAGCCCTTATTTGTAATTTTTTGTTATGTATTTTACTTTTTATTAATTTTTGAAAATTTAGGTGATTTAAATAATTTTAAAATAGAAAAATCTTAATTTCCACTTAACTTAGTTAGCACCACGCGTGACGTTGATGTGGCAACGTGGCACTGCACGACTGGCGGTGTAGTCCATATAAGCCAAATGAGCGAGAAAACAGGCGAACCGTGTTCTCCGATCTAGACCGTCCGATCGTGGATTGGACGATCCAGGGTGATCTGCGTGATCTAGCGGGCAAAAAAGGGAGATCTGTCATGAAATCAACCATCTAATCCCATTGAGGTGGGATCTGGTGGTCCACGGATGTCCCAAATGAAGTAGCGAAAAGAATCCGACGGAAAAAAATAGGATTTTACAAAATCTAAGTGAAATTTCATCAATGGGCTCATTTTCACGGTGATTCACACCGAAAAACTTCTATTTCATATTAGGATTGTATAAAATAAAGAATGCAAGAGATTTCTAAAAAAATCATAAAATTGCATGAAAATTATAATAAAAAATAAGAAATCCTAAGGTATTATGGATTTCTGAAGATTACCTCATTAGGGATGGTTTTCGGTGGTGGTGATGATCCGAGCATGTTTTTTAGTGGGGGGAGAAGCCTTGGAATGAGCCTAAGTCTTCGCCTTCACTTTTGAGCGATGTGTTCTCTAATCAACACTTCCTTGCTAAAATCTACTTGATTTTAATATTTTTCACCCCAAAATGAAGTGGAATGGTTTCTGGTTGGTTTGGGAGCTCTAAGGGATGAAAATGAGGGGAAAATGATGAGTTTTGTTGCCTCTATTTTTCTAGTTTAAAATGTAGCCGAAAATCCCATTCATTTTGTGATTTTTGGCTCCAAAATGGTGTCCATGACTTAGGGTGGTTGGGAATGTAAGGGAATCATCTCAGGTGGCTCATTTTGGTTAGCTAAATATGGGAAGTGGTGGTCATGAAGGACAAGTTGGTGTCCTAGCAAGGGGAAGTGGAAGGCCTTCATGCCAAGTATTCCAATAGGAGATGTGAGGTGAATTCACCTCCCTATAAGTCATGGCTGTCCCAACAACCTCTTGGGTCAGATGATCAGTGTCTTTAGTCCTAAGTGGACCAATGGATGAGTGCTAAGTGGCCAAGGAAGAGAAATGACCATTTGAGCAAGTATCTTTTCTCATGGGATGCCTTTGACCCAAGGGTAAAGTGATAATTTAGTATTAGATTTGATTTGAACAGATTTGAAATGAGTCAAAAGTGAGTTGGACCAAATTTCATGTCATTTGGAGTTCATTTGGTTTAATTTGAGTCAATTTGACCCATTTAGGCCAAATTGGTCAAATTGGGTTAGGTTGACCAATTGGTCAAATTGGGTCAAACCAAGGTTGGGTCAAGTTCAAATGATCATTTGGAGTATATATGGTTCAATTGGTTTTAATCAATTTGGTTTAATTTGGATTTAATTTGAATTTTGCCAATTTGTTCATTTAGGTTAATTTGGGCTAAGTTGACCAATTGACCAATTTACCAAATTGGCTTGAATCATGGCTTGGTTTGGGTTTGGTTGATCATTTGGAATATATTGTAGGCTTTGGTTAAGTTAAATTTGGATTTGATGGAGTTTTAGGTTGATTTGACCCTTAAGGTGAATTTGAGCTAAGTTGGGTTTGGTTAACCAATTGGTCAAATTGAGCTCAATTATAGCTTTGGTCAAGTTCAATAATAATTTGAATGAACTTGAGCCATTGGTTGTAATCAATTTGGTTTATGGTGCAATTTGGCTAGTTTAGGTTTCATTTAGGCTAAATATTGACTTGGTCAATGGGCTCGACTTGGTTTGACCCAATTCATGAAAATTGATTAACCTAGGATGATCAACAATCATGACATAAAGTCAAGTTCAATAATCAATTTGGAAATTTGATTTGATTTGGGTTTTGTTTTGGCTATTTGAATTTATATTTCATTTATATATGTGAATATAAATGAATATATATTCATGAGCAAATAACTTGAGTTTGGAATGATTTGGAAGCAAATTTGACTAATCATAAGGATGCAGGCCAAAAGGGCTTAAATATGGAATTGATTTAGTTTGATTTATTTTTGGTCATTGGAGAGTGGGTTTCATTGGATTGAAATTTGACTAAGCTTATGAGAGTGGTTCATAAGACTTAGAGGGAAATTTGGTCTTGGGTTTAATTTGAGATTGATTAATTTTGTTTGGAATTGATTTGTGATTTGATTTAAGATTGAATTGATATTTGAGAAACTCAATTGAATTAGGGTTGATTTGAATTTATTTAAGGCTAAGTCCATAAGATGATATCAAAGGGCTTAGGAAGGGTCTTGGCATTTGGATTTGATCAAGGGATTGAATCATTTGAAGTTGGGTTTGAATTGAATTTTGATAGTTTGATTGAAAGATTAAATTGATATTTAAGAAAATTAAATGAATTGGGATTAATTTTGATTTGGTTAAGGCTAAGTCTATAAGATGAAATCAAATGGCTTAGGAAGGGTTTGATCAAGGGCTTCAATCAATTGGCTTAGAATTTGATTTATTATTTGGAGTTTGAATTGATATTTGAATTTGAGATTTGGTTTGAGAAAGAAAGAATGGATTGGGTTTAGGCCATAAGGTAGGCAAGTTTTCCTAAGTCCCTAAAGCATAACCTATTCCTATGTCTAACCCTTCTAAGTCTCTAGGCTTAGGTTAAGTGTTCACCTAATCACTAGAAGTATCTTAAGACTAAGGAGCTCTTAGTATCTATAAGAGTCTTAGATCTATGATGAGGAAGTTGAGAACTAACTCCAAAAGTGAGGTCAACAAAAGGACCCCCAATAGGTGTGGTGTAATTGACAAGGCACACCGCACATATTGGCGTTAATCGAGATGAGCAATAACATCTGAAAATGATCTATCCCTAAACCTGAGGTGTAGACAGAATCACGGTCTTTGTGTAATGCAATTCAATTTATGCTAACGGCATAAGAGAGGAAGAAAGGATCCACTAAGGGATCAAGTATGTGAACCTTCCACTATGGAAGCAGATTTAGATTATCCGCTAGGGGTAGATTTGAATTGATTTGATATGATTTGGGGAGAAAAGATCCACTAGGGATGAGTGTATGAACCTTCTACTACTGGAAGCAAGTTTAGGTTATCCACTAGGGATAAGGATTTGATTTTGTTTGATTTGTGGGATTCCACTAAGGAGAGGATATGATTTGCACCTCGTTGGGGAAAAATTTGATTTGAGTAATTTGTTGGCATCCACTGGGGATGAGAATTTGGTTTGACATGATTTGGGGCTTCATTGGGGAGAGGATATGATATGGTTTTGAGGACACATCTACTAGATATATGAGCTCAAATCTGTTGGGGATAAGGTGTATTTAATTTGGACTCCACTAGAGGGAGGAGAATTTATTCAATGAAATAGACCCTATCGGTGTGTGATGGATCTACTAAGAAGGAGCTAAAATCAGCTTTGACCCATCTTAAATTTACAAATCCAAAAGGATAGTCTACCAGCAATCAGGTAGGACTACCAACCTAAGGGGTGTCTTTTGGTATGCAATGGTCAAGTTAAGAAGAAAGCTTATAGACTTACAACTTTCTAAACAAGAAACCACTAGGGTGATCAATTGATAGCATGACAAACTGAACCCAACCTAAGGCTACTATTTGAGTGAATGCTGGTGTGGACTCATATCACTCAAGAATAGCCAATATCAATTTAATTTAGGATGGACCATGTCGGTGTGCGATGGATCTAATAAGAAGGGGCTAATATCAGCTTAGGCCTATCTTAGATTTATAAATCCAAAGGGATAGTCTACTAGCCATCAGGTAGGACAAACCAACCTAAGCGGTGCCTTTCATTATGCAATGGTCAAGTTAGGAAGAAACCTTGTAGACTTATAATTTTTTAAACAAGGAACCACTGTGGTGATCGATTGATAGCACAATAAATCGAACCCGACCAAAGGCGACTATTTGAGCGAATGTCGATGTGGACTCATATTAACTCAAGAATAGCTAAGATCAATTTACCTGTTGGTGTGCAATGGATCTACTAAGAAGGAGCTAATATCAGCCTAGACATATCTTAGATTTAAAAATCCAAAGGGATAGTCTACTGGCCATCAGGTAGGACTAACCAACTTAAGGGATGCCTTTTGGTATGCAATGGACAAGTTAGGAAGAAAGCTTGTAGACTTTACAACTTACTAAATAAGGAACCACTAGGGTGATCGGTTGATAGCACAATAAGTAAAACTCAACCTAAGGCTACTATTTGAGCGAATGTCACTGTGGACTTACATTGACTCAAGAATTGTCAATTAATTAAATTTTAGATGGACCCTATCGACGTGCAATGGACCTACTAAGAAGGAGTTAATATCAGCCTAGACCTATCTTAGGTTTACAAATCCAAATGTATACTGTACCGGCCATGAGGTAGAGCTAACCAACCTAAGGGGTGCCTTTCGGTGTGCAATGGTCAAGTTAGAAAGAAACCTTGTAGACTTATAACTTCCTGAATAGGGAATTACTAGGATGATTGGTTGATAACACAATAAATTGAACCTGACCTAAGGCTGCCCATCGATTTATGACGATCCTGCTAGAGAGAATGTGTGACAGACTTATATCTCCCAAGGCAAGGATGACTACCAGAGTGACCTGTTGGTGGCACAATAAGTTGAACCTGGCCTAAGGGTAACTACATAGAGAGTGCTGACCAGGTGACTTATCTCAACTCAAAAGTAGTTAGGAAATTTCTATAGGGAGTTTTGCTGACATTGCCTTAAAGATAGGATGTTTGCTTGGAAAAAGGTACTATTGGGGTTTTCTCCTAATCCATAAGCAAAAATATATATTTGTTTTATTTATATGCATGGATGATGTTCATCTATGAGGGACCACACTGAGAAGGAGCTCATTTTAGCTTAGACATATCTCAAACTTGCTAGACCAAGGGAGAATCTGCATATCCATAAGACAAAATCTCCAATCACAGGGGTGGCTACTAGGAAAGGAGGACTATCCAATCCAAAAGTAACCCAGGTAGTCTATAAATGGGGTCGCTAAGGATGTGATTCAAATAGAGTTCCCATAGGGTAGGTGATACTAAGGGCTTCATCCAAGACCCTATAAAAGAAAACCTATAGGTATACAGTGGCTAACTCCGGGAGAAAGCTTGTAGACTTATGTCTGCCATGAGTGGTGTATCCACCGGGTGGGTGTCAGCATAGCGATAACCAACCAACCTAAGGTGCCCGTTAGTTTGTGATGACCAATCTAAGAAGAAGGCTTATAGACTTACATCCTCATAGACAAAAATGATCATCGAGATTGTCTGTCGTCAGCAAGATAAATGCTATTCGACTTAGGGCGACAACTAAGCGGGGAGTCCCATGTAAGGACTAGACCCAGACTTAAAGTAGTCATGAGGAAAATAGCCACTAGGTGATTTACTCCTAAGCCTCAAATATACTCGAGCCATTTAGTGCATGATGGCTAGTTGAAGAAGAAAGTGTAGACTTATGTGGTGTTTATTTTTATTTGTTTGGGTGTTTGTGTGCAATTTTGTGAGGGTACACCATAGATCTGAGGATGTACTTATTAGGGTGATCAGGTACTACATTAAGAAATAGTGTACTAGCTCAAGAGATAGAAGTCACTGCCCTATAATGGACCTGATCAACTAATAAGGACTCCTAAGTCATGATGGGTCTTAATATACCAGAGATTTTCCTACTTTATATGAAAAAGTAAAGCAGGGTTTATTTAAATTGGGTTCATTAAGTTTTCTATGGAGGCAAGCCTCCATAGTTAATTACATCCTAAGGGAAATGAATCCCTTAAAAATACATGATTAAAGTAGGTGATTATTATTTCCAATGAATTCAAAGATAGGACTATCAATAAATTGGTTATATTTCAAAAAGTCAAGTGGGAGAGATCAAAAGGGGAGAGTTATTATTGAAACCAAAGGATATGAGTAGGAAGTGCTCATGATACTAGGAAGCCTAGTGGGCACTCTAGTCTATCCTGTGGCTGGGCTTTATGTATTTCAATTTTGATGAGATTTATTTATTTGAGTTAAATTTTTATTAAAAATTTAGGACTTATAATTTTTTAATACAAGATTATGGAAATGCCTAAGATGTGAGGATTTATGCTTGTAGCCCACAAAGGGAAACAACAACCTCAGATCTTAAATCTAGGGAGCTTTGGCGAAGACCAAACCATGACCTAAATCTAAAAAGAAAATGGGTATATGGTTTACCTCCACAAGAGAGAGTAAACCACCTGATTGCTGGACTTATCACCGCCTCAAGTGGCAACCAGCTAACTCTTCCTATGCTTTAAATTCATGTAGGCAAATCATATACTTTGCAAGATGGTCAAGCTATTATTTATTTAGAAGAGAAACTAAGTGCATGAATAATGACCTAAATCTAATGCAAATTTGGTCAAGTTTTATTTGATTTTTGAACTTTTTATTTTGACATAAGCCATAGGATTTTGTATGCCTAAATGCATGAGAAATTGATTATGGGCCAAATCAAATGAGAAAGAGGTGTCTTTCCATCAAAGGGTTTTATAAGTTAAGCCTTTATTCTCTATCATAGATGGAAGCCCTCTCTTAACAAGAGTAGAAGAATATGACATGCATGATATTATACATACAAGCATCCAGCTAAGCGTGTTGCCAAATATTTTTATTATCTTAATTTAATTCCTAGGCTTTTATGTAAGATTATGAGTTATTTTAAAATTTTAGTTATAAGTTGTTAGTAGGGTAGAAAATTTATTTTTATCCTAAGAGCCTAATCGCATCCAGGCCACACATGATCACTAATCATAAAAAAACTATGAAAAGACATATTATTTCTTATGCACAAGCTAAATAAAATATCAAATAATTTTATAAAACTATCACAAAAGAATAAGAGGTCGGTGTGGTCAGGTATCATCGTACATCCTGAAAAAAATATGGGTAGCCGAGCTCTACCCTTATACATCCAGGCATAATGAAAGAATAATTATAATTATAAAATGATAGTGTTATGGGGGGTCTTCATTCTTCAGCCTCCATTCTTCATTCTTCATCTTTCATTTCTTCAATTTGGTTTGCTCCATTTTCTTCTTTCTCTTGATTTGATTGGGATGTTGTTTGCTCCAAAGGCATCACCTGGTGTATAATACTTGGTCTTATAACCAATGTTCATCCTAATCCCCCATAACACTTATCCTAATCCTAATTCAAAAATTACATTAAAAGAGAAGGAAAGCAGATCTATCTACACCTACAAAATAAGTGTTAGCTAAACACACCATACAATCCAAGCAGTCATATGAATAGTTTGGACTTAGCACCCCAGACATGGGTAACTAAATCCACCTATCCTAACTTGGGCTATGTTGAGGGGCTAAGCAACCTGTTCAGCAAAAAGTATTTATATTTTTATTACAACGGCCCCTTAAACAAAACCCCTGCATAAAATATGATTAGGCTAATGTCGGCTTAATATCCAAACTATACACATACACCCTAACATCTAGTATAAAATAGTACATCACAAAGCTAAACATTCATCAAACCATGCACTACCCTAACATAAGGGTAGAAATGGTGACTTACTTTAATGTGCATGTGTCAAAGCTTATGTGGTATGTCCTAGCTAGGCTTTAGAGTTATGATTTGCTAAGTGTGAGGGATTTATTTTATAAGAGTTGATTTCTCTTTAAGTGGTTCAGTTGATTTGAGGATTTTACTTAGTGTTTTCTTTTGTTTCATGTAGCCTACACTTAGCAACTAAATGTTATAAAGAGAAGAAAGATAAGGAATCTCTCTCTTATCCCTTCCTTAAGTCATTTCTAGGTAAGTTAATTAATGAATTTCCTTCAGTGAATGGTTTATTATTTGTTTTAATTAAACCTAAGTTTAGGTTCACTCTAAATAACCTTATTCAATAAGAAAAGCATCTTAAGGTTAATTAAAATCGATTACTATCACATAACACACATTCATTCATTTTTTTCCATAATGTATATCATGCATATGAGTAATCCTAAGCATACCTATACATGCAATGTGAATCTTAGCATACTTTGATGATGAATGCAAAGAAACCTATTTTGAATTTAAATATTTCATTTGTTGATTGAATTATGAATGCATGTCTTTATTACATAGAAAAGAGAGATTTTTCATCCATTAGCAAATTATACATCCACATGTATAAAAGTTTTTTTAAGTGTTATTTTCTACACTAGGGGTAACAAAACCTACTTAGCTACTTAAAGCCTTCGACCTGGATGTTCGGGACTAATATACTACTTTTCTTAGATACATGTAAATATATGAATAACTATAAGGATAGAAAATACATGCAAAATATTGTAGTTGATTTATTTGATTTATAATCTTTATTCATTAGCCACATCATACATGCATATGTATAAGAGTTTTAAGTGAGTACGATGCCATTATTTTCTACCGGTAAGGCACAAGTACCCAAAGCTTAAAGCTTCCCGGATATCAAGACTAATATATCACTTTTCTCAAACACATAAGAATGTACAAAAAGAACCACATGAGTAGAGAATCATGCAAGAAATTATGTTTGGTTTGGTCATGTTATTTACATGTGTGATATGAAATTCTTCCTAAGTCTTAACATGGAGATGCATAGGAATGGATTTAGGTAATGTTCTTTTCAAATGAACTATACACTTGCAAATCCTATGTGAATTCATGTTAAGATAGGAAAAGAGAACCTCATATTACACATCTTATACTATTATCACATGCAAGCTTATAGATATTTATAATTAACACTACTTCATTCATAATAATTGATTTGTAGGTTTTAAAAATAGCTTCTGATTTAATAGTGGTAATAGCCACTCATATTTAATTTAAGTCAACACATGCAATTTGACATAAAAAAAACTATTTCATTTAATTAATTTTAAAAGAAATGAATGCATGATTTCATATGGCAAGCAATATTTAGCATGATAGGAAAGAAATAAAGGAATGTAAGCACATGATTTCATTCACCCCAATTAATTCTTAAGGATAATCATATTAGATAAGGCTACATAAAATAAACCAAAATTCTTTAAAGTCATTTTTAACTTTGAGTTTGATTTAATTTAGGAAATATAGAGAGGTTTGCTAAACCTAGCCTAATTCCCCATGTGTAAATTGATTTGGTTTAATGAAGAATATTTAAGTTGATTTTGTGTTTTCATTAGGTTAAGGTATGAATTAAATGAATTAATTAACCCTTACCTATATCACCTTAACTTAATTAACTAATTAATGATAAGCCAATATGATATGCAACCAAATGAAAAGTAAATTTTTGATGCTTCTAAGTAATGAAAGGAGCCTAATGCAATTGGCTTATGATTAATAGTTAAGTAAGCCTAAAGAATCTCACTTAATTGCTTTTATGATTTTCTCACACATGTGAGCCAACCATATTTCATTATCTCTCACCTTAGATTATTGAACACCCAAGGAACTACCCAAGATCAATTTAGCATTGCTTAGGTGTGGATGAATTGCTATTTTAATTTTAATTTCATTAAACCTTTAGTTAATTGGTTAAACACTTTGATTATGTTTTAATTTGAATGATGAAATTTACTTAAGGGAAAGGATCAAAGGCAAGGCCTCAATCCTAATCCATAAATCATTTTAACAACCAATTAGATTATAATTTCCTTATTTTGAAGATTGATCACTCAATTAATCAATTAACCATTTCATTAACCATTAATTAATTTGATTTTTAAAGACAAAGAAGACTTAAGAAATGAATTAGGAAAAGTATCCCCAATCACATTCCCTAAGTTATCTTACTATTTAAGAGAGGTAATTATGTTTAAATGATTAATGAAGTTATTTTTCATTCATTAATTATGATTAATTGGATTAAGAGAGTGATTAGAGCTTAATCAAGTGATTTTCCCTAATTAAGCAATCAATAAAATCCTAAAAAAATAGGGGAGGCAGAGGTCATCCCCCTAAACGTACAAAAAAATTTGAGAATAATTGAGTGCCTAATTAAGTGTAATTAAGTTAATTAAATTTTTAATAAAATATTAATTAAGCCAAAATCACTATTCAAAATAAATTAATTATAATTTTCTTAAATTCTACTCTGAAATATCTTCAAAATGAGCCAAAGTTTGTATTTTTTGGATTTTTCTACAATCAGTTATGAGTTTAGAAAGTTTTAGAATTAAAAACTAATTAATTATCCCTAATTAAAGCCTTAATCCCATCGATCCACATGGAGGCTAGCACAGTGCTTTCCACATGGCACAATGGGATTGGCAATTTAAGTAGTCACATCCACGCGGTGACTTAGCCGGTGACGGACGCGCTTTCTATGTGGATCATCTGATCTAAGATTGGATGACCATGATTCAATCCATGATTTAGGAAGGAATCGAGGGCCCTACCATGGGATTTGATTAGAGCCATTCATCCCAATCTTGTGGGATGAACGGTTCATGATCTATCCCATTTTTGAGTGATGAAAAATAGATGTCGTCCATCTTCCCTCACTTGATCTAGACTCACCTGAGCTCACCCAAGCTCGGATTGTCTCCCACACCTTCAGGGAAGAGAGACACACATCCATAATCAATTTTGCATGAAATTCAAATTCTCTTCACAAAGGACCAAGCACAATTTCCCTATAGCTATAGTTTTGAGGAATTACCTCACTAGAGCAAATTTTGGTGGTGCAACGCCGGAGGTAACTTTGCCTAGTTGAGGCGAGGCCTTATTGAGAAGATTTGAGCTTGATTTGGTGTGGGAGGCTTGGTTGACCAATCCTTGCACGTGAAGGCTTTGGCTCTGATCAAACTCAGCCCTCCCATGGCTTGGAAGCTTGGGAATTGGTTGGTTGGCTTTGATAGGGTATGGTGATGGTGTGACTAAGAGAAATTGAAGATTGATTTTGAATGAGGGAGTATTACTCGAGATTAGGATGCCTATTTTGGCTTTGCTCAGGAATGGGCAATCGAATGGAGAGGACTTGGGGATCCTTGGAAACACTCTGAGCGGCTTTGAAATTCACCAAAGAGAGCTCATTATGCTAGTGTGTGAAAAATTGTGTTTGAATTGAGGGGGCATGCCCCTCAATTTCCCATCATGGATGGAAGATAGTGTGCACACATTTTGCATTAACTCGCCATCATCCAGTCACTGGACTAGTCTCCATCAAGTCAGGGAGGCACGCCAGTGATGGGAGGAATGATGGGAGGTTGCTATGGACCCAATGTGCAAGGATGCAAAGGTCTTGATCCAATGGGTGCTCATTTTGGGTTGGAGGTGAGTCAATGCACCTACCAAAGGTCCTTGGCCGACCTAGGGTGAGTTAGGTTTGCTAGGTGGGTCTGGGGAAGGTTCCATGGAGTGCTAATGAGCTACCATGTGGATGGGGTTGTTGCCTTTGGCTTGGATCAAATGGTTTTAAGGTTTAAATCCTATGGTTTTGATGGATTATCCCAATGGTGGGGTCCACTTGGCTTTTGGATTGATTTGGAAATGAAATAGGACATGTTTGGGTTAGATTTGTCTAAGTCCTAGGGTCTCATAAGTTGGTTTGGAGTGATTTGGCTTCATTTGGTCAAAATGGGTTCATTTGGGCTAGGTTGGGTTAAGTTGACCATTGATCAAATTGGGTCAAACTAAGGCTTGGGTTATGTTCATATGAAGATTTGGGATGTTTTGGTTTAATTAATTTGGATTGGTTTGGCCTAGATTTGGTTTTGACTCATTTGGATTCAAAAGGGTAGGTCAAGATGACCTTTTGACCAATTTGATCGAATTGGGTTGGGTTAGGTGTTGAAAGTTCAATTGGTTAATTGAAAATGATTGTAGGATTTGGTTTGGTTTAGTTTGGAATTAATTTGAATCTTGGTCAATTTGACCTTTTAGGTCAATTTGGGCTTGGTTGGGTCGAGTTGATCGATTGGTCAACTTGGGCTCAATCATGACTTTGGTCAAGTTCAATAAGTGGTTTGGAATGAATTTGTTCCATTTTTTGCAATCAATTTGAGTTAAATCATGATTTGACCCATTTTAGCTTTTTAGGTCAATTTTGGTCAACTTGGGTGAAGTGGCCAATTTGGCTTGGGTTGGCTCAATTTATGGCTTGGTTATGTTCAATCATTGATTATGAATAGTTTTGAGTTAATGGTTTCAATCAATTTAGCATATGATATATTTTGGCTAGTTTGGGTTTCATTTGGGTTAAATGTTGACTTGGTCAAAGGCTAGGTTTGACTTAGTTTGACCCAATTCAAGGTGGTTGATCACTCCATGATGATTGTTGATCATGATTGAGGATTATATGGGCTTAGTTCAATCCAATTTGGGTTGGATAAGAACTTGGCTCAAGAAGGGTCTCTTAGGTCACTTTAGGTCAAGTGAGCCTAAATGAGCCAATTGGCTTGATCAAAGTTTGATTTAAGTTTAGTTGAACTCACATATGAGCTTAGGATTGAAATATAAATCCAATTGCAATTGATTTGGAGCAAAATGGGTTTTGGTTCATATGACAATTTCAAGTCAAAAGGGTTAACTTGGGCTTGATTTGGGTTGACTTGGATTTGGTTTGATTATGGTGGTTTATGTTTATATTTGGGTCAATGATTGAAGTAATGATTGAATCATGATGAAATCCATGAGTTTTAAGTTGATTTAGATGTCATTTAGCCAAGTTCAAAAGTTTGGCTGAAAGAGCTAAAATTGGGAATTTGGTTTTATTTGAGATTGGTTTTAGTCATTTGAATTTATATTTCATTTATATTTATGAATATAAATGAAGAAATAAATGGGTTATGAGAAAATCCCTTGTGTTTGGAGTGATTTGGAAGTATATTTGGTTAAGCTCATGGATGTAGGTCAAAAGGGCTAACTTGGCTTTTGACTTGGATTGATTTTTTTATTTGATTTGAATGGTTTGAATTTAAATTTCATTTATATTTGTGAATATAAATGATGGAATGGTTGATTTATAAAGTAATCAACCAAGCTTGAGTTGGTTTGAAGGAGTTTTGGCTAAGCATATGAAGGTGGTTCATAGGCTTAGAGAAAGATTTTGGAATTTGAATTTAATCATAGGTTTCAGTCTTTTAGAGTTTGGAATTGATTCATGATTTAGAATTTGATTTGAGAAAAATCAATTGGATTGGGTTGATTTAGATTTGGTTAAGGCCAAGTCGTAAGATAAAATCAAAGGGCTTAGGAAAGAATTCAGAGTTTGAATTTGGTGATGGATTTCAATCATTGGATAGTTGGATTTGATTTTGGGTTTTGAATTTGAATTTGAGGTTTTGTTTGAAAGAAGGAAACAAGGATTGGGTTTGGGATATAGGGTAGGAAAGTCTTCCTAAATCCTTAAGGCACAACTTATTCTTATGGTTAACTCTTCTAAGTATCTAGGTTAGGTTAAGTGTTCACCTAATCACTAGAAGTGTCTTAAGACTAAGAAACTCTTAGTGTTTATAAGAGTCCTAGACCTATGATGAGGAAGTTGAGTGCTCACTCCAAAAGTGAGGTCAACAAAGGCATCAATAGGTGTGGTGTGACTGATAAGGCACACCACACATATTGGTGTTGACCGAGATGATCAACAATGTTTGAAGGATTGCAAGCACTAACATAAATGATCTACTTCTAAACCCAAGGTGTAGAAGGAATCATGATCTTAGTGTAATGCAACTTGACATATGCCAAGGGCATAAGGGAGGAAGAAGAGATCCACCAAGGGATCAAACATGTGAACCTCCACTAGATAAGCAGGTTCAACTTATCCACAGGATAAGAGGTTTGGATTTGGATGCAATGTATGATTTGGGTAGAGTATCCACTTAGGATTAGGATGTGTAACCCACCTGGGATAGATGAATGAACCTTCCACTGGGGAAGTAGGTTCAAGTTATCCATTAGGGATAAGATGGTTTGAATTTCTTTTAAGGGTGCACTTGCTGGGGAATGCAAGTTAGAATCGAGTCTAATCGACTCCATTGGGGAAGTCGGAATGATTGACATCTCACTAGGGAGAAATTGATTGATTTTTTATTTAAGTTTTAAATTTTGAGGTGGTCCCTGTTGATTTGATGGATTGCACTGAGAAGGGGCTGCGTTGGCCTTGGCCTATCTCAGATTTACCAATCCAAAGGGGTAGTCCACCGGCCACATGGTAGAATCATCCAACCTAAGGGGTTGCCTTTCGATGTACAAGAGGTGTGCTAGGGAGAAAGCATAGTAGACTTACATCTCCAAAAGTAAGAGACAATTGCTAGGGTGATCTGTTGGATGCAATAAATTGGACCCAACCTAGTGTGACTACTGAATGAATGCCTCAGGGACTTGTATCAACTCTAAAGTAGTCAAGATAATGTCATTTGATTGAATTACATTTATCTTAATTTCAATAATTTTTATTTGATGGATCCCATCAGTTATGGATCCACTAAGAAGGGGCTAATATCAACCTAGACATGTCTTAGATTTGCAAATCCAAAGGGATAGTCTACCGGCCATGAAGTAGAAGTAACCAACCAAAGGGGTGTCTTTTAGTTTGTAATGATCTAGTTAAGAAGAAAGTGGGGTCATATCTTATTAAATAAGGAACCACTGGGGTGATCTATCCCTCACAATAAATTGGACCCGACCTAAGGCTATCTATCGGTTTGTAACGGTCGTGCTAGAAAGAATGCATAATAAACTTATATATTTTAAAGCAAAGATGGCCATCAGGTGACTCGTTGGTGGCACAACAAGTTGAACCCAACCTAAGGGTGACTACTGAGAGAGTGCAGACCCGAGGACTTATCTCAACTCAAAGTAGTCAGACAATTTTTATAGGGAGTTTCGCTAACACTACCCTAAAGATAAGATGTCTGCTTGGGAGAGGGGCCACTAGGGCTTGAATTCCTAATCCATAAGTGAAAATATATTTTGTTTGTTTATGTTTGCATGGACCTTATTGGTTTGTGAGGGACCACACTGAGAAGGAGCTTATATAAGCCTAGTCCTATCACAAACTTATTGGACCAAGGGAGAATGTGCGCATCCGCTAAACAAATTCTCCAACCATAAAGGTGGTTACTAGGGAAGGGGGACTGTCCAATACGAGAGTAACCAAGGTAGTGCCTAGATGGGCTCCCTAAGGATGTGATCCAAATAGAGTGCCCATAGGGGAGATCGCTAGGGCGAGCAAAACAAGAAAGCAGTAGGTATTCAACTCAAGGAGAAACACATGGGACTCACATTTCAAGAGTGGTGTATCCACCGTGGGTCACCGTTAGTATGATAACCAACCAACCTAAGGTGTATCGGTTGCAACAATCGGTAGGAGAAGGTGTGTAGACTTACATCTCCAAGCATAAGCGATCACCGGGATAGTGTCTTCTCTGGGTCTCTGAGGGTGACTATTAAGTGGGGAGTCCTATGTAAGAACTAAACCCAAGCTTGAAGTAATCAAGAGGAAAGGAGCCTCTGGGGGGACTTACCCTAAACATCAAAATATACTCGACCTAGTTAGTGCATGATGGCTAGTTCAAGAAGAAAACATGTAGGCTTACATCCTTTTAAACAAAGCCAACATGGGGTAGCTTACCGACTGCATGGTAAGACCTACCAAACTAACAAGATGCTCATTATTTTATAGTTGTCAAGTTAAGAAGAAAGCATGGGGACTCACATCTGTCAGATAAATGACCACTAGAGAGACATACTAGCGAGGTAGTATATCAGCCCGACTTGGAGCAGCTAATGAGTGAGTGCTACAAGGGGCTTGCTCCCACATCAATGTAGCTCGAGATGAAAGATATGTGTTTGTTTGTGATATGAAAGAAGGAATATGATGCTGCTTGGGTTCTCTTACACCTATCATAAGCATGTAGGAATGTGACTCCACCAAGAAAGGATGTCATTTGGGATCTCTTATACCTAACTTAGTTGTGCTAGTCAAAATATGATGCCTCTTGGGTTCTATTACACCTAACCTTTTAGCACTGGAGGATCATTTGGGTTTGTGTTGTGGAGGGATAAGATGCCACTCGGGTTCTCTTTCACCTACCCTAAACACGTTGTGGTGAAATCGCAAGCAAAAGATATCTCTAACACATAAGAGGTGGAATTTGATGTGAAAAGAAGTTTATTGATGATTATTTTCAAACAAGATTTATGGGTAATATTTTTTTAGGTAGAGCCCATTGATTGGAAGCATAGGGTGCTCTCCTTTACAATTTATAAGTTGATAAGATCCTCCTTGGTAGGCCTTCTCTATGGAAAAGGGTCTTTCCAAGTGCATTCAAACTTATCTCCTATCTTTCGATGGGAAATTGGTCTCCTTAGAACTAAAACAAGCTCTCCTACTTAAAAAGATCTAGGATGGACCAACTTGTTGTGAGCTTAAATCATTTTGGCTTTGTACAACTCGAGGTGCTGGCATCCTTTGAGGCATCTCTCCTCCAAACCTTTGAGCTCTGCAACTGCAACTTAGCATTATGCTCTGTTGTGATTTTACTACCCACAGCTATCCTTAGTGAAGGGTGTTGGACTTCTAATGGTTGAATGGCTTTGGACCCATACACTAAAGAGAATGGGGTAGATTGAGTCAAGTTCTATATGTGGTGCGATAGGCCCACAAGGCTTCAACACTCATGCCACTATTGCTTGTTGTCATTGAGTGCCTTCTTCAATATTTGGATGAGAGTTTTGTTGAATGCTTCTGCTAGACTACCCTTGGGTAGATGGTGGAATATCTCCAATCTATGATGTGCCTTTGGGCAAAGTTATTGATTTTAGTGCTCTTGAATGCAGTATCATTACCAAATATAATTTATCGAGGAACCCGAATCTATATGCCATATGGTTCCTAAAAAATTGGAGCACATGCTGAGTTGTAACCTCTCTAAGTGAGATTGCATCCACCCATTTGGAAAAGTAGTCGGTAGTAGCTAGAATGAACCGGTGACCCTTAGAAGAAGGAGGATTGATTAGACCCACTATGTCAGTGCCCCAACACTCAAATGGCCTTGAGGCCAAAGTGGGATGTAGAATGTTGGGTGGTTGATGTTGGACCACACTGTACACCTGACATTAATGGCATCTTCTACATCCATTCATGCAATAATCAAGTAGTATCCTAATTTTTTTTATTGGCTTTCATCGGTGAACTCTACATAAACCTGAATGTACCTAGGTCATAATCTTATGGGCTTCATGTTTGGCTAAACAATGTAACCACATATGATCGAAAGACCATACAAGGTGCCATCCATGAGAGCATAATAGAGAGCTCTTTGTTTCATCTGATGAGCTAATGACTTTCTCTTGAGGTAGTTTTTCTATATTTAGGTAATCCATGAATGGTTGCCTCCAATCTGATTCATCATCCTCTTTGGCAATGGAAACCTCTCCTTCAAGAGAGAGTCTCTTGATGAGTCCAGCATCAATAAGGGATAAGACTTGTCTATTTTCAACCCTTATTGGAATGGACTCATCTTCTGGGCATGCTAACTCCTTGGCAAGCTTGGCCAATTCATCTACTAAAGTATTATCTCCTCAAGCAATCTTGTAGATAGTGACCTCTAGGATCTAAGCCAATAACTCCATGGTGTACTTATGGCAATGATAGAGCTTAGGCTTTAGTACATTGTAGGACCCAGTGATTTGGTTGATGACGAGCTGAGAAATCCCAAAGATGTTGATGCTCTGGTCACATAATGTAATGACTAACTCCAAACTAGAAATTATAGCCTCATATTCAACTTCATTGTTAGTGCATGGATTGGACAGATGATATGTGAATCTCATCACATCACTGTCTGAAGTTAGGAGGACTATTCCTACCCCTACCTTCCCTGGAAGAGTAGATCATGGTTCTTCTCCTTTTTGAGAGGAAGCCACACAATCAAAATATATCTCCCAACAGTGAATGCTAGTGTCCCCTATGTTCATGATTTATTCATCAGGGAGGCCATCACTAAGCAAAGAATCAGCAGAAAGTCGGGGTGCTGCTAAGAAATTTGTTAGTGCATGTTCTTTCACAGCATGGAGGGGTATGAATGTGATATCAAACTACGATAAAATCATGGACCATCATGCCAACCATCCAAAAAAAATATTGGCTGTGTCATGAGATATTATAGTGGATTGATTCTAGAGATCAGATTCACCTTGTGAGAAAGCATGTAGTACCATAGCTTTTGGGATAAATAAAGAGCTAGGCAGTGCTTTTCAATAGGTGGGTAGTTTGCCACAACAGAATTAGACGATGATTGAGGTAGTAGAGATCATTTTCTTTCCCTTCATTATTGGTTAGAACCAACAAAGAGCCAAGGGAACCATCTAATGCAGCAATATAGAGGATCAACAGCTTGCTCGAGATAGGGTTGCTAGAACTGGCGGTATCATCACTAGTGCTTGATGTCTTCGAAGGCATAACACTTATCATTGCACTTGAACTTAGCATCCTTTTTGACTTGTTCAAAGAATGGTTGGCATCTTCGTGATAAGTTGGACATGAACCATCTTAGATATGCCAACCACCCTTGAAATGATCTGAGTTGAGTTATACTTTTAGGGGTGGCATTTCTAAGATAGCCTTGATCTTCTCTAGGTCGATCTCTATTCCCCGGTGTCGGATAATAAACCCAAGAATTATCTTAAGCTTGAAAACTACTCTCAAGTCAAAGTGTTGGTCTTCCTTTTCTTTTCTTTTGACTACTAGATCATTCAACATAGCATTCAACTTAATGATGAATGAGTTTATTGAAAATTCGAGTCATGCCCCGCTGGTATCTAGCACTAACACTTTTAAGGCTAAAAGGCATGACTTTATAATAATAGATTCTGATCGAAGTTCAAAAAACAATGTTTCTTTTATCCTCGGGGGCCATCTTGATTTGGTTGTAGCTAGATGACCCATCCATAAAGGAGAATACTACATGAGATGAGGCAATGTCCACCATCAATTCCAGTATAGAAAGTGAAAATTAATCTTTAGGACATGCCTTGTTTAGATCCCTAAAATTGACATATATGGGAATTTGGCCATTCTTTTTATTAACTCAGACGATACAAGCTATCCATGTAGGATATTTTTCTTTCCTGATAAAGCTAGAATCGATCAATTTCTTGATTTCAGAAGTGACCTGTTGTTTAATTTCTAATCGCATGCGTCTAAGAGCTTGCTTAATATGGTTAGCATTATGTTCTATTGCTAGTTAGTGGACTGCTATGTCGAGATAAATCAGGCATTTTTTCATAACTCCATGCAAAGCGGTCCTTAACTTCAATAGCCTAACTAAGTCATTGTTTCTTCTTCATTCAATAAGGCGAATGCATCAGCGTGGATCTTCTTTCGCTTCTGTTGATTTTTTGAGTTCATTAATGGTTGATCTAATTTCTTCTTCAAACTATGGTGGTGCATCTTTGACTTCAGGCTCATTTAGGTCATCTGAAGTTTCTAAACATGCCTCCTCATAAGAGTTAGCATGATTTGAGAAGAAGCTATCAGACCCTAAATGAGTGGTGATGACTAGGCAATGGTTATCACAATCGACAAGACCCACTGTGTTGAATCCTAATCCTGATCTTGATTGAGTGTCTGCTTTGGTTGTCCCATAGTTTTTTAAAGTAGTTTGACCTGTGTTTAGACCAAGTATGTGGGATTAATATCTTCTTTGCTAAGTTAATAACACAAGGCGAGTATCAATCAAAAGGTAGTTGTATTAAATCTTTATATGACTCATCCTCAAGTTTTACATCAGCTTCTTGACTTGAGGATGATGCTCCCAACAAAAACCTCTTCAGCCTGACATCCATGGATGACTTGGGGCCTCCTTAACTACCAACCTTCAACTTTCTGGGAAGAAGTAAGGTTAGAGCTAAAGTTCCCAACTGCTGCCTGATTGTTCTACATAATGATGATTTGGATACATTCCTACTTGGAGGCCTGGTCTTCACCACTATATAGTTTGAATGTCACCTCCAAAGGGACCCACTGAGAAGGGTTGGTTGGCATGCTAATCACATGAGACTCATCCTCCGAACTGGACTCTAAGTCTATGTGGATAGCGGGGGTACTCCTGTGAGCTGGAACATAGCTCTGGCCACTAGCAAGGAGGTCTTCCACCTCTAGAACTATCTTTTGAGGCATCCTCTCCTCTACTTGGTGGAGGTCGAGTCATCCTACCCATGTGTTCATGTGGAGGAACAAACTGTGGGCCTTATTAAACATCTGGCTTTACCTCTTCCTCAGTGTCTGATTCTCACTCAATTATGCTTTCCCTTTATTTTCCTTTTTTTTCTTTTCTTTTCAATTTCTTTTTTTGTTGTTTCTTTTTCTTTTAATTTTAAACTTTCACCAAGTTCATGAGAATAGACTTTTTAATTTGGAGGAAGATAGTAGGTTGCATCTTCAAAAATCTTGACCACTCTAACTGAGAATGGCTTCAAGTCTTCTTTGACATAATACTCAATTTCACCTCTTCTAAATTTGATGTACTAATCTAAAGAGGATGGGACCATGTTGTTTCCATGTATCCAAGGCCTACCAAGCAAAGCAATGAAGGATGTATCTGAATCAATTATGTAGAATTTGGCTTTTGTCTTTCAGCCATCTATCTCTAGTGGTAACACTATGGAGCCTAAAACTCTCTCGCCTTGTTCATTGAATCCTCTCAACATCATTCGATCTCCTCGGAGTTCAGAGATGATGAAACTCAAGTAGGCAATGATTTTTAGACTTATATTGTTCACTGATGCACCTAGATCAACTAACACACCGGAGAGTCTGAATCTGCCCATGTTGACTATGATGTAGAGGGGACGGTTGTGCTCCATTGCCCCTAAAAGAAGATCTTCATCAGTGAATGTAACTCCATGGGCTTCTCTTGAAAAACATGCCTCCTCTCTAATAGCGGTCAGCTGAGCTAAGCATATTTCTGGATTAAGAAGGGCTTTGATCAATGACTCCCTCATCTCTTTGAATAAGATAAGGGTCATATATGCTTAATTTTGCTAGCAACTTTCTTAGGTGAGCGAGAAAATTGTAATCAACCCTAGGTTGGTCCTCGAGAAGCATATCCATAGGTGAAGCATCCTATGGAGGGGTTTCTTGATCACTAAAACCAATGACTTGTTTACCCTTATCCTGAGGTGGTACCCTAGGAGGTAAAACTTTGGCACTACGAAGGTTGACTTTAGTGACTTCATGAGATGATTTAATGGAAAGTTCTACCTCATCGTTCACCTACAACTTTCTTATAGGATCATCGAGTCGATGACTCCAAATCCATCTCAATGGTGAACCTGGGTGATTTAGGAATGGGTATTCCATTTTAAAATTAGAAAGGAGTGGATCAAAATTATTATAATTATTATTACTTGGAGAGATTTTAGGAATGAAATCATCAAGATCATCAAAAGTAGAAAGAATGTTAGTAAAATCAGTCATCTTCTTCATAGATTTCTTATATTTGGATGAAGGTACAAAGTAGAAATCAAGTAAAGTGAGCAAAGTGAGGGATTTGATGCCCCTCCCGATACAATACAACTAGAAGAAGAGCCTAAAGGAACTATAAGCACTATTTTAGAGTGCTAGACTTGGTTGATGGTTGTGCTATGCTATCGCAAGTGGAAGTTGTTCTGCTTCTCTTCTCTCCTCAGTTGTCCTTAGAACTAGCAAACCTTCCTTAGAGTTGGAGGTTTGAGCTACTTGAGGACCCGTAAGGGTAACTTTCGATCTTAAAATAATTTTCTTAGAGGTTTGGGATATGGAGATATCCAAACCTTCCTCTATTTTGGGAAGATCACGTCTATCCCTAAGGATTACTCTAATAGAACTAAATGGTTATTCTAGTAGGCATTCCTTAAGGATAACAATGGCACCCGACTTGTAGCTATGCTAAAGCTAGTCCTTAAAGGTAAAGGAATCTTTGAAGATATGTCCTAGCATATGGTGGTAGGGGAAAAATTTTGGATCATGACTCTTGACCACATCCAACCTCCTAGGCTCTGTTTCTAAAATTAGGCTTCTTTAAGAGGTTCTTAAAGATCTTCCTGACTACCTCCCTTTTGAATGAATAAGATTTATACAATTTGTTGGTAAAAGTAGGTAAGTGATAGTTACCTGGTGGTGGATAAGAATACTACTGCTGATGCTACAAATGTGGATACTACTATTCAGGCAGTGGTGGAGGCCACTGTGGCAACTGAGGTGGCCGATATGATGGCCAAGGTGGTGGCAAAGGAGGAGGTAGAGGAGGCTGCTGAGCTCAAGGTCTATCTGACTGAACCTTAGCTAGGTACTTTCCCTTATCAATTGTTATGACTACCCCTAGCTTTTTATCAAATGTCTTCTACAATTTGGGCTTGGCTAACTGATCTTGGAAAGGCAACTATTTGACCTCTCCTTGTAGACTAGCCACCTTATTGATTAATTTCTCAAATGTCTTAATATTGAAACCTTTAAACATGAAGGCGACTAGGCTATGAATATTCTTGAGTAAAATTTTAGTGGCATGTTGTTCAAATAGATGCGGTTCACATTTCATACTCAAATTGCATCATCTAAGAATGTAATCAACAAGAGACTCATCGTGGTGTTATTGAGCTACAACGAGATAGCCCACAGTTACCCTTTGCTGAGCTCCAACAAATCTCTTAATAAAGAGCGCTCCAACTCAACAAATGTCATCACTAAACCATTGGGTAGTTGAACATACCAATTCAAATGTGATTCCTATCGAAAATAGAAGAGGCAAAATAAGAGTGAATCATTTCCACCTATATTGCAACATCCGACCTTGAAATATGTTATATACAGCCGGGGGTTCCCAGTGCCATCAAAAATTTTGAAGGACGGAGGCAGAAGCCCTTAGGATATTCAACACCATCAAATTCCTCTAGGTAGGGTCTACCCTTTGGAATATATTAGCCAGCTTGCACCAACGTATCCCTCACTTATTGCTCCGCCATGTGTTTAATGTCTTTATCATGCATGGAGGTGCTATCCACCAACTTACTATGCAAACTACCACTATCTCCCTCTGCAGGAATGCATCTAAGATGATTTAAAGTGTGTGTTAATTCTGCTCTATGGGCTACTATAGGAGAAGGTTGTGAAATCGAGTTGAATTCTGTAATGCTGACACTACTACCATCAACTCTTCAATCTTCTTCCCCATTTGGTCAATATGATCATCCCTCTACCTACTCGGTGGAGATGTCGAGTTGAATGGATGGCATCATCCTCTTCAACTACAATACCTTCCCGACTATGTCATAGGGAACTCTAATATTGACCATATGAACTTCAATCTTCAAGAAGATCATCTTCATGATCAAGTGACCTTGCTTCTTCATAATCAACGATCACTTCCTAGAAGCTCTCTCTTCTCTACAAGGTATTGTTCCAAAATATCATCAAGGGAGTGGTCTAATCGTGTCAGTACAAATATGCGCTACTCACCAGTAGAAGGGTTATGCTCACTGATAGAGATGCACCTAACACTACCTGTCACTAGAGTGCTAGTTGTGGGAGGGTCATGCTCACTGGAAGAGATATGCCCATGACTACTTATGGGTGGAGTAGTGTCCCTAGGGAGATCCACTGCCATGGGGACTACAGAATTGTCCCATTCCCCCTCTATAGCTACTGCTGTCACTAGCTCTAATGGTGGTGGTGGTGGTGGTGCGACTATGATGCTACGGTGTCACCACTCCTTCTTCACTAAGATTGAAGTAAGAGGTTGAGTAGGTGAACACATCCTCACCTCAGTCGATGGAGTAGATGAAATGGGATCCTTTGGCCGTAGCCAGATCACCAAGGGGGCTTTCTTCTCCCCATATACCATCTTATATGTGCTTTCATAGGAATGGTGGATGGTGGGACTGGCGGTGAAAGTGGGCGAGTGGATCAATGTGGTGGAGACAACACTATACCCTATAAGAGCTTCCCCATACGTTATTGGTCCTATCAACTTGGGCTCAATCATGGCTTTGTTCAAGTTCAATAAATGGTTTGGAATGAACTTGAGCCATTGGTTGCAATCAATTTGGGTTAAATCATGATTTGAATCATTTTAGCTTTTTAGATCAATTTGGGTCAACTTGGGTCAAGTGGCCTATTAGGCTTAGTTTGGCTCAATTGATAGCTTAGTTATGCTCAATCATTGATTATGAATGGTTTTCAGTCAATAGTTTCAATCAATTTGGCATATGATATATTTTGGTTAGTTTGGGTTTCATTTGGCTAAATATTGACTTGGTCAAAGGCTAGGTTTGACTTGATTTGACCCAATTCAAGGTGGTTGATCACCCCATGATGATTGTTGATCATGATTAAGGTTTATATGGGCTTTGTTCAATCCAATTTTAGTTGGATTAGAACATGACTCAAGAAGGGTCTCTTAGGTCACTTTTGGTCAAGTGAGCCTAAATGAGTCAATTGGCATGACCAAGGTTTGATTCAAGTTTAGTTGAACTCACATATGAGCTTCAGATTGAAATATTAATCCAATTGCAATTGATTTAGAGCCAAATGGATTTTGGTTCATATGATAATTTCAAGTCAAAAGGGTCAATTTGGGTTGACTTGGATTTGGTTTGATAATCATGGTCTATGTTTATATTTGGATCAATGATTGAAGGAATGATTGAATAATGAAGCTCCATGAGTTTTGAGTTGATTTAGATGTCATTTAGCCTAGTTCAAAGGTTTGTCTAAAAGGGTGGGAATTTGGGTTGATTTGAGTTTGGTTTTGTTCATTTGAATTTATATTTCATTTATATTTATGAATACAAATTAAGATATAAATGGGTTATGAGAAAATTTCTTAAGTTTGGAGTGATTTGGAAGCAAATTTGATTAAGCTTAGGGATGTAGGTCAAAAAGCTAACTTGGGTTTTGATTTGGTTTGATTTATTTTAATTTGACTTGAATGGTTTAAATTTAAATTTCTTTTATATTTATAAATATAAATGAATCAACCAAGCTTGAGTTTGTTTGATGGAGTTTTGGCTAAAGCATATGAAGGTGGTTCATACCGGCTTAGGAAAGATTTTGAATTTGAATTTAATCATGAGTTTCAATCATTTGGAGTTTGGAATTGATTCATGATTTAGAATTTGATTTGAGAAAAATTAATTGGATTGGGGTTGATTTGGATTTGGTTTAGGCTAAGTCCATAAGATAAAATCAAAGGTCTTATGAAGGAATTCAGAGTTTGAATTTGGTGATGGATTTCAATCATTGGATAGTTGGATTTGAGTTTGGGGTTTGATATTTGAGGTTTGGTTTGAAAGAAAGAAGCAAGGATTGGTTTTGCGCTATAGGGTAGGCATGTCTTCCTAAATCCCTAAGGCACAACCTATTCCTATGGCTAACTCTTTTAAGTCTCTAGGGTTAGGTTAAGTGTTCACCTAATCACTAGAAGTGTCTTAAGACTAAGGAACTCTTAGTGTCTATAAGAGTTCTAGACGTATGATGAGAAACTTGAGAGCTCACTCCAAAAGCGAGGTCAACAACTTATATCCTCTTAAATGGATTCAATATGAGGTAGCTTTTCCAATAGAACTACCAAATAAAGATGCTCATCAATTTGGTGGAAGTTAAGAAGAAAGCTTGTAGACTTACATCCTCTAGATAATTAACCACTGGGGTGACACACTAGCAGGGTAGCATGTTAGCTCGACCTAGAGTAGTTAATGAGTGAGTGTCACGAGGGGCTTTATCTCACATCAAAATAGCCCGAGATAAAAGATATGTGTTTTTTTATATGTGGTTGTATGTAGTTTGTGCTGGTGTTGTGTTACTAAAGGATAGGACGTCACTTGGGTTCTTTACACCTACCTAAATACATCATGATGGATTTGCAAGCAAAGATGTTCCTCAACACATGAAGGGATGGGATTTAAGATGAAAAGAAGTTTATTGATAATTGATTTGGAAACAAGATTTATGGATAATATTTCTTTAGGTAGAGCACATTGATTGGAAGCATAGGGTGTTCTCCCTTATAATTTATAAGCTAGTAAGATCCTCCTTGGTAGGCCTTCTCTATGGCAAAAGGGCCTTCCCGAGTGGGTTCAAACTTGCCTCCCATCTTTCGATGGGCAACAATTAGTTTCCTTAGAACAAAAATAAGCTTTCATACTTGAACAGTTCTAGGATGGACCAACTTGTTATGAGATTGAATCATTTTATCTTTATACAACTCAAGGTTTTGGCATGCTCGGAGGCAACTCCCCTCCAAACCTTCGAGCTCTTCTAACTGCAACTTGGCATTCTGCTTTGTGGTAACCCTGCTACCCACACCTATCCTTAATGATGGGAGTTGGACTTCTAATGGTAGGACTGCTTCAGACCCATACACTAAGGAGAAAGGGGTAAAATGAGTTGGAGTTCTGTATGTGATACCATAAGCCCACAAGGCTTCAACTAACTACTCATGCCACTATCACTTGCTATCGTTGAGTGTCTTCTTTAATATTTGGGTGAGAGTTTTGTTGAAGGCTTCTGCCAATCCATTTGCCCTTGGATCATAAATGGTAGAATATCTCCAATCTATGATGTGTCTCCAGGCAAAGTTGTTCGTTTTAGTGCTCTTGAATGCAATACCATTATCGAATATAATTCATTAAGGGACCCGAACCTATGAATGATATGGTCTCTTGAAAAACTAGAGCGCATGTTGAGTTGTGACCTCTCTGAGTGGGACTGCCTCCGCCCACTTGAAAAAGTAGTTGGTGGCAGCTAGAATAAACCGATGACCCTTGGAAGAAAGAGGATCGATCGGACCCACTATGTCGGTACCCCAACACTCAAATGGCCATGATGCCAAGGTATGATGTAAAATGTTGGGTGGTTGGTGTAGGACCACACCGTGATCCTGACATTGGTCCATGTAGTCTATGATCATCAAGATCAGTAGTATCTTAGTCCTTTTGATCTTATTTTTTATCTTCGAGCTGAAATGATGCACTCTACATAAGCCTGAATGTACCTTAGTCATGATCCTATGTCATATTTGTCCAAACAACATAACCTTATATGATCAAAAGACTGCCGGTATATGGTGATATCTACGAGTGTAGGAAATGGCTCTCTGCTTCACCTGTTGTGCGAGTGACTTCTCTTGAGGTAGTTTGTCTATGTTTAGATAATTCATGAATGGTTGCCTCCAATCCAACTCCTCATCCTTTTTTGGCAATGACAACATCCCCTTCAAGAGAAAGTCTCTCGATGAGTTCAGCTTCAATAAGGGATAAGACTTGTATATTTTGGACCCTTATCGATATGGACTCATTATCCAGACATGCCAACTCCTTGGCAAGTTTGGCTAATGCATCTGCTATAATATTTTCTCCTCAAGGAGTCTTATAGATGGAAACCTCATGGATTTTGGGCCAACAACTCCATAGTATACTTGTGGTAGTGATGGAGCTTAGGCTTGAAAACCTTATAGGACCCAGTAATTTGGTTAATGCTAACTGAGAATCCCCATAGATGTTGATACTTTAGATGCATAGCATAATGAATAACTCCAGACTGGTAATCAGAGCCTCATATTTAGCTTCATTGTTGGTGCATGGATTGGATAGAAGATATGAGAATCTCATCACATCACAATCGGAGTTAAGAACTATTCTACCAATGCCTTTCCTAGGAGAGTAGATCGTGGTTCTTCTCCCTTTTGAAAGGAAGTTGTACCATCAAAATACACCTCCCAACGGTAAATGCTAGTGTCCCCTAAGTTCATGATTTGTACATCAAGGAGGTCATCACTAAGTAGGGAATCAGCAGGAAGTGCATGTGCTGCTAGGAAATCCACTAGTGCCTATCTTTCATCGCACGAGGGGTATGAAAGTGATGTCAAACTACAATAAAATAATAGACCAACATGCCAACCATCCAGATAGCATCGACCGTGTCATGAGATATTACAGTGGATTGATCTTGGAGATTATGTTCACCTAATGAGAAAGCATGTAATGCCATAGCTTTTTGGTTGCAAAGATTAAAGCTAGGCAATGCTTTTCAATATGCGGATAGTTTACTTCAGCAGGGATTAGACGATGACTGAGATAGTAGAGAGTATTCTCCTTCCCTTCATCATTGATTTGAGTCAACAAAGTGCCAAGGGAGTCTTCTAATGCGGCAGTATATAAAATGAGCTTCTTACATGGGATAGGGACTGCTAGAACTAGCAATGTCATTAGGTAGTACTTGATGTCTTTGAAGGTATGTTGACACTTGTCATCCCACTTCAACTTGGCATCCTTTCTGACAAGTGCTGAGAATGGATGGCATCTCCCTGACAGGTTGGATATGAAACATCTTAGATATGCCAACTGCCCTTGGAATGATCTGAGTTGAGTTAGACTTTTAGGGGGTGGCATTTCTAATATTTCCTTAATCTTCTCCAGATCGATTTCTATTCCACAATGCCAGACAACAAACCCAAGAAATTTTCCTGGAGCAACTTGAATGTAGAATTTAGGGAATTCATCTTAAGATTAAATTTCCTTAACCATTTGAAAACTATTATCATGTCAAAGATATGGTCTTCCTTTTCTTTACTTTTGACAACAAGATCATCAACATACATTCAACCTGATGATGAATGCATTCATTGAAGATCCGAGTCATGGCTCACTAGTATGTAGCACCGACAATTTTAAGGCTGAAAGGCATGACCCTATAGCGAAAGATTTCGATCAGGGTTCGATAAATAATATTTCTTTCATCTTTAGGGGCCATCTTTATTTGGTTGTAACTAGATGAGCCATCCATGAAAGAGAAGACTGCATGATATGAGGCAATATCCACCATCAGTTCTATGATTGGTAATGGAAATTCATCTTTAGAAGATGCTTTATTTAAATCCCTAAAATTAACACATATATGAATTTGGACATTCTTTTTCTTAACTGGAATGACACTAGCCAACTAGGAAGGATATTTTTCTTCTCTAATAAAACCCGACGCATCTTTCTTGACTTGAATGACCTCATGTTCAATGTGCATCTAGGAACTTTCTTGATAGGGTTATCAATATGCTCTATTTTTAGTTTATGGATTGTTATATCAGGAGATAAACCAAGCATCTCTTTGTAACTCCATGCGAAGCAATCCTTAAACTCAGTCAATAGCCTAACTAAGTCATTAGTTTCATTATCATTCAACAAAGAACTGATGTATGCCCGATGTGGATTGTCTTCAGTTCATAAGTTGATTTCTTTGAGCTCATCGATGGTTGATCTGATCTCTTCTTCAAACTCTAGTGGTGCATCTCTGACTTCAAGATCATTTGGATCATCTAAAGTTTCTAAACACACCTCCTCATATGAGTTAGCATGATTTGAAAAGAACCTATCAGATTTCAAATGATTGGTGATGACTAGGCAATAATTTTAATCATCGACTCGGCCCAATGTGTCAAATCCTAGTCCTGATCTTGATTAAGGATGTCTGCTTGGTTGTCCCATGTAGTATGACTTGTGCTTAGACCAAGTATGTGGGATTAATCCCTTTTTTGGTAATTTAAGAACACAAGGCGAATGCCAATGAAAAGGTAATTGTATTAAATCTTTATATGAATCATCCTCATGTTCTACATTGGCTTCTTGACATAAGGATGATGCAACCAAAAAGAACCTATGAATTCTCCCATTTATGGATGACTTAGGGGCTTCCTTAACTACCAAACTCTCAACTTTCTGGGAAGAAAGTGGGTTTAGAGCTAAAGTTCTCAATTGACTCCTGACTGTCTCATATGCAGACTTGGATATATTCATGCTTTGCTTTGGAGCCTGATCTTTATCACTGTCATGCTCCAACATCACCTCGAAAGGGATCCACTACTGAGAAGAGCTGGCTGGTGTGCTAACCACATAAGACTCATCCTCTTAGCTAGATTCTAAGTCTATGTGGATAGTAAGTGTACTCCTGGTAGCTAGGACATACCTCCTATTGGGCTGCCAATAGGGAGGCTTTCCACCTTGGGGTTGCCTTTTAAACCTCCTCTCTCTGCATGGTTGAGGTCGGGTTATCCCACCCATGTGTTGAATGGAGTAATGAACGTGGTGGAATCTAATGTCGCTATATATCTTCCCCAGTCCATGTCTCGCTCTCTTTTTTTTTCTTTTCTTTTTTTTCTTTTCTTTCTTTTTTTCCCTCTTGGGGATCCTGAATAAACTCATGAGAATGGACTTGTTTATTTTGGGGAAGAAAATAGGTTGCATCCTTATATATCCTGACCTCATGAACTTTGAAGGGCTTGAAATCTCCTTTGATGCAATACTCAATTCCACCTCTCATGAATTCCATGCACTAATGTATAGAGGATGAACTATGTTGTTCTCATGTATCCATGGTCTCCCAAGTAAAGCATTGAAAGATGTATCTAAGTCTATGATATGAAACTAGCTTCAGTCTTCCAATCATCAATCTGTAATGACAATACAATGGAGCCTAAGGCCCTCTCGCCTTATTCACTGAATCCTCTCAACATCATCCTCTTCTTTTGGAGTTTATATATGTCAATCCTCAAGTAGGAAAGGGTTCTTAAATTCATAATGTTGACTGATGCACCTTGGCCAACCAAAACTCTTGATATTCTGTATCTACCAATGTCTACTATAATGTAAAGAGGGTAGTTTAGCTTGGTCATTCCTAGAAGCAAGTCCTCATCACTGAATGTAACTCCTAAGATGTCCTTTGAGTTGTGTGCCTCCTCTTCAGTAGCGATCAGCTAAGCTAAGCATATCTCTGAGTCAAGAAGAGCCTTGACTAGGGATTCTCTTATCTCTTTGGATAAGACAAGGGCATCATATATGTTTAACTTAGCGCAACTTTCTAAGATATGCTAGAACATTGTAATCAACTTCAACTTGGTCCTCCACAAGCATATCCATGGGTGAAGCATCCTGTAGAGGGGATATCTTGTGGTTGTGCTACTAAACTATCCCGGGCAAGTAAGGTGGACTGTTGTTACTGCTACTGGGCTGTCACCTTCTTCAAGTTTTCTTTGGCAACTTCCAAACCTTCATTGATGTTGGAGGTTTGAGCTTCCTTTGGGACCTATAGAGAGAGTTTCTTAATTTAGAAATTACTTTTTTAGAGGTTCAGGATAAGTCAATATCCTAACCTTCTTTTGTCTGAAGAGGGTCATAAGCATCCCCTTTCCTTTGATTGCTTCAATTGTTGTTACTTGATTTTATCTTCTGATCTTGAGTTGGAACCCACATTTCAACAATTTTGGTTATGTTGAATGGGGTTCAAATTGCATGGGGAGATTTGTAGAATTGGAGAAGAAGCTTTTGCCTTCATGTTGACTTGAATTATTGATTTTGATTTGTCTTTTTGAATTAGAACCCTCATTTAACAAATTTAGGTATGCTAAATGGGGTTCTATTAGAGAGATTTAGGATGTGAGGAGAGACTTTTCCATATGATTTTGATTTGGAACCCATACTCAACAGATTTAGGTAGGTTTAGTAGGGTTCAAATATTTCAAGAGACCTTTAAAGATATTTGTATTGTATGTCTTGTTTAAAAATTTTGATTTAGAAAACCTTTACTTAGCAAATTAAGGTATGCTAAGAAGAGGTTTTGATTATATGTTTTGAAAATTTTGTGAAAATATCTTTGCTTGTGATGATTGGTTATGTGTTATATATGTTGACTTGAAAATGGAGCTTCTTACTTAACAAATTTGGTATGTTAAGTAGAGGCCAAATGTATTTAATATGTGTTTGAAAATGAGACTCTCACTTAAAAAATTTGGTATGTTAGGTGGGAGCCAAATGTGATTGATTTACATTTTGAAAATGACACTCTTAGTTAACAAATTTGGTATGTTATGTGGGAGTCAAATGTGTTATGATTTTTGAAAATAAGACTCTTACTTAACAAATTTGGTATGTTAAGTAGGAGTTAAGTGTGATATGATTTGTGTTTTGAAAATGAGACTCTCCAACAAATTTGGTAGGTTAGTGTGTGATTTGATATATTTTATTTCAAAAATGAGACTCACACTTAACAAATTTGGTATGCTAAGTGGAAGCCAAATGTGATTTGATTTATTTTTGAAAATGAGACTCCCACTTAACAAATTTGGTATGTTAAGTGGAAGCCAAATGTTATTGATTTGTTTTTGAAAATGAGACTCTCACTTAACAAATTTGGTATGTTAAGTAGGAATCAAATGCATTAGATTTGTTTTTGAAAAATGAGACTCACACTTAACAAATTTGTTATATTAAGTGGAAGCCAAATGTGATTGATTTATTTATAAAAAATGAGACTCACACAAATTTAAATATGTTCACTGGAGGCCAAATGTTATTTGATTTGTGTTTGTTTGCTTTTTTAAAATGAGATTCCCACTTAACAAATTTGGTATGTTAAGTAGGAATGAAGTGTGATTATGATTTGTGTTTTGAAAATGAGACTCTCACTTAACAATTTGGTATGTTAAGTAGGAGTCAAATGTGTTATGAATTTTGAAAATGAGACTCTTACTTAATTAATTTGGTGTTAAGTAGAGTCAAATGTGATATGATTTTGAAAATGAGACTTTACTTAACAAATTTGGTATGTTAAATGAGTCAAATGTATTTATGATTTTTTTTTTAAGAGGGAAATATATTTAACAAGTTTTGGTATGTTAAATAGAGTTCAATTTGTTTTTGTGACCTTTGAAAATGGGACTCTCATTTGACAAAATTGGGTATGTCAAATAGAGTCCAAAATATGTCTTGATTTCAAGTGTGTAATTTCTTGCTTTTGAAAAAAAAAGGGAAACTTCAACTTTAGCATATGTGAAATATGTTAAGTGGAGTTTCAATTTTATTTGATTTTGAAAATAGAATCTTCATTCAACAAATTTGAGCATGTTGAATGGAGGTGGTCATTTTCAAGTGTTCTTTTGGAAAAGGGAAATTCCAACTTTAGCATATGTGAAATATGTTAAGTAGAGTTTCAATTTTATGCTATAATTTTATTTTAAAATAGAATCTTCATTCAACAAATGAGTATGTTGAGAACGTAATATTTTCAAAAGATGCTTTTGAAAATTATTTTGATTTTGATTTTTAAAAGAACCTTCATGTAA
This sequence comes from Cymbidium sinense, assembly GCA_021442155.1. Lineage (NCBI taxonomy): Eukaryota > Viridiplantae > Streptophyta > Magnoliopsida > Asparagales > Orchidaceae > Cymbidium > Cymbidium sinense. The sequence continues at coordinate 70,721,800 of CM038228.1, read as the reverse complement.
TAATCATAGGGATTATTAGATGAGGTTTGGTTATATTAGTCCTGTGCTTTTTGAAAATTTCTTATGAATTTTGTGCAAATTCTTTTGTTATGTGAATTCTTACAAGAAGTGAGGTCCTAAAACCTAGAGGATGTTGGCTAGATTTTCTTAAGAATGAAATAAGTTTTGATTTATGTATATGAGGGGAGGGGACACCACAGAGTGTACTTATTAAGGTGATCGGTATGACATCAAAAAATAGTGCACTATCTCGAAGATAGAAATCAAGTGAAATGAACTTAGGGAAAAGAATGGGAAAGAGGTTCCAACCTCATTCCCCATGTTCATTCACTATTCCACAATTATTAACAAGCTTAATTAATGATTTTCTTACTATTCAGAATGTTAATTAATCACCTAATTAATTAGGAAAGCAATTAAGGTTGACACAACCAATTTTCCTAATTAACCAAGAAATAAATCCCAAGAAAATTATGGGAGGCAGGAGTCATCCCATTAATCAACTGCAAAAGGTTTGGGATTAATTATGAAAGGCTAAGACAACCAATTGTCAAAAAATACATCAAAATCAACTCAAAACCCTTGGATTTCTTCATGATTCGATCATCCCTTCAATCATTTAGCCAAATATAAATAAAAACTACATTTATCAAACTAAACCCAAGTTAACTCAAGTCAAGCTCATGTTTATCCCTTTTGACTTGAAATTGTCATATGAACCAAAATCCAATTCAATTCAAATCAAAGTGAATTAAGCTAATCCAAGCTTCATGTCATGATTATTGATCATCCGAGGTTAATCAATTATCATGAATTGGGTCAAACCAAGTCAACCGAGCCTATTGACCATGTTCACCTTTAACCTAAATGAAACCTAAACTAGCTAAATTTCACCATAAATCAAATTGATTACAACCAATGGTTCAAGTTCATTCCAAATTGATTATTGAACTTTACCAAAGCCATTGAGCTCAATTTGACCAATTGGTCAACCTAATCCAACTTAGCCCAAATTGACCTTAAGGGTCAAATCAACTAAAACTCAATCAAATCCAAATTGAACTTAACCAAAGCCTACAATATATTCCAAATGATCAACCAACCCAAACCAAGCCATGATTCAAGCCAATTTGATAAATTGGGTCAAATTGGTCAACTTAGCCCAAATTGACCTAAAGAATCAAATTGGTCAAAATCTAAATTAAATCAAATTGATTAAAACAAATTGAACCAATATACTCTGAATAATCATTTGAACTTGACCCAACTCTTGGTTTGACCCAATTTGACCAATTGGTTAACCTAACTCGATTTGACCTAAGTTGGCCCAAATTGGTCAAATAGACCCAAATTAAACCAAATGAATGCCAAATGACATGAAATTTGGTCCAACTCACTTTTGACTCATTTCAGATCTGCTCAAAGCAAATCTAATACCAAATGACCAATTTTCCCTTGGGTAAGGGCATCCCATGACAAAAAGACACTTACCCAAATGATTATTTTTCTTCCTTGGCCACTTTGCACTCATCCATTGGTCCACCTAGGCACCAAGGACACTCATATGAGAGAGGTGGTTGGAGAAGCCATGACTCATGGGGAGGTGAATTCACCTCATCTCTTCCATTAGAACACTTGGCATGAAGGACTTCCACCTCCCCTTGCTAGGATGCCCACTTGTCCTTCATGGCAGCCACTTCCCATGCCTTAGCCAACCAAAATAACTCACCTAGGATGATTCCCTTACATTCCCAACCACCCCAAGCTAAGGACACCCATCTTGGAGCCAAAAATCACAAATGAAGTGGATTTTCGGCCACATATCAAACTAGAAAAATAAAGGTAACAAAACTCATAATTTCCCCTTCATTTCCATCTCTTAGAACTCCTAAACCAACTAGCAACTATTCCCACTTCATTTTGGGGTGAAAAACATCAAAATCAAGTGAATTTCAGCAAGGAAGTGGCAGTGATTAGAGAACGCATCATTCTGAAGTGAAGGTGAAGGTTTCCAAGGTTTGATCCCCCACTCAAAAGCGTGCTCGAATCATCACCACTGCTAAAAACTATCCCAAGTGAGATAATCTTCAAAAACTCATAGCTGACCTTAGGATTTCTTATTTTTTGTGACAATTTTCTACAATTTTAGAATTTTTTTTCTTAGAAATCCCTTGCATTCTTTATTTTATTTAATTCTAATATGAAATAGAAGTTTTTTGGTGTGAATCACCATGAAAAGCCCATTCGATGAAATTTCACTTAGATTTCATGAAATCCCATTTTTTCCCATCCGATTATTTCTCTCGCTTTGGCGGGGACATCTCGGTACATCCATCCCACGAATGGGATCAGACGGTTCAGACTTCATGGCAGATCTCCCTTTTTCGTGGTGGATCGCGGATCACCCTAGACCATATTCATGATCAGTCAATCGGATCACATAGTTATCCCATTTTCCCACTCATTTGGCTTACGTGGATCGCGTCCGTGGTGCCGTGTACCACTGGAACCGCATCCAATTGCACGCGATTACGTTATACATCATCGCTGATCGTGGGTTAAGTGGGAAATTAGCATATTTTCTAATTTAAAAAATTATTTAAACCACCTTTAAAAAATCATAGAAAATAAAATACTTAATGAAAAGTTGTTAATAAGGGCTCGTTAAATTGTGCTAAAGCTTAGTGTATATCTTAATTGGGCTATAGAATTAGGATTTTCTAAGATTTTGGATTATTTAAATTTCCCATTAAGGGTGGTTTCACTTTAAGTCTCTTAATAACTTGACTGAGTTTTAACTTAGGTATTTATTTCTTTCACTTCTTACTTAAGATCTAATCATTATGAAGAGAAGAAAGAGACTTAACTCTTTCATCCCTAACCTAAGTTGATTTCCAAAGATAGATTATTATTGCTTTATCTTTCATAATAGACAATTTATGAATTATATTTTATCCTAAGTTTAGATTAATCTTAATGAATCTTATCCAAACATGAAAGGTATCTTAAGATCAATGAAAATTCACCATCACATGAATAATACTCTACTTTCTTTCATTATTACAAACATCCACATTCTCCTTTTAGTTTCTTAAATATATATATATATACATATATATATATATATATATATATATAATATATCTGCACATTAATGTTTGCAGATGTAAAATGATTTGAGATAATAAAATTTTCATCTCATATTTAGCAAACATCATGTATAAGTAATTTAAGCAAGTATGTGCTATTATTAAACTAGAGGTTAGATTATCTAAGACCTCCTTGGGGCTTAAAGCTCATGTTTCTAGATGTCAGACTATATACTTGCCAATTCAAATACACATAAACATAGAAATAAATCATAATATAAATATCTTTACTTATAAAGTTCATCTTTTTTATTACAAAGTATATGCAATATTCATTGTTACATAATTATCTATTTATAGTAAATATTCTAGATGTATAAATTCATATCAACATATGAATACATACAAACATAGGTTTGAATTGATTACAAGTGATATTCATTTTCACATAATAGTTATTTATAGTAAATATTGATTTAAATTTCAATTAACATATTCTTTTAATTTGAGATAACATGATGAATACATGAATACATGCATGTATATTTATGTTAATTTAAAACATGAATAATTGAACACCACCCATGAATTTGATTTAATTTAGAACCTGAAAATCAAGTTAAATATACCTTTAATCTAATCAATGTTTCTTTAATGTTTAATTTTAATATTCAAGTTGTTGAAACCTAAAGAGGAGAAATAATAGTTATTTCTCAACCCATATCCATGCTTGTTTGATAACAAATTTAAAGAGAATTTAAGTGGCTTTTATGAATTAATTAAGTCTTTCCCATTAATAATCCATTTAATTACCCTTCAAAAATCTTTTAATTTGATTAATTATTAAGCAAGAGCTCACAAATCATGATGATATACTTGAAAAATAAAATTTACAATGTCCCAAGAATTCTAATACAATTAAGCTACCGTTTAATAAATAATTGAATTAAGAAGATTAAGTAAATTACTTTAATAATTCCTCACACTAATGAAGAATCATAATTTCATTAAAGATCCTTATACTAAGCACATCTAACTAATTAATTAATTAATTTAAGCACCTTAAGGGTAATCTTGAAAATAATTATGAAGGGTCTTAATTATTATTATTATCTTTATAGTTATAATGATTAATTAACACCCTTTAATCAATTTCATACTTTTCTTGATCTTAATAATTACTTAATTGCAAAAGAGAGATAATTTTGGTTTAAAATTTACATTCTTTTAATCCACTTGAGAAGTTAGCCTAAGAAAATTATGGGAGGCACAGGTCATGCCATATATTCAACATCTCAAATCTCAAGTTAATTAACCAAGTGATGAGTGCTTAAGTTAAACCCCTTAGTAACTATTCATTAGATGCCTAGAATTTAATTTTATTATTATTTTTTTTTTTGGATTCTACTTTCTAAGCTTTCCATAGAGGTTTATTGTATTTTTTGATTTTTATAAGTTATGATTTTTTAAAGTTCAATGTAATAAAGTAATTAATTAATGCCTAACTAAACTCTAATTTAATTAGTTTTACAATTTAGTGTGATCTAGAAGGTCTAATTTTTTTTTAAGATCTCTTATGTTTATTAAAGTGATTTAAATTATTTTAGTGAAGTTTCATAATTTTTATTATTTTTTAATTAATTAGTTATTCAAAAATAGCCAATTACCTACAAAAAATTAATAACTCTTAAATCAAAAAGCTAATTAACTTGAAATTTTTATGATAAGTAGCAAGACTATTAAGTTTCTTTTGTGAAATTTTTAAGTTGATTGGTTTAGTATTTTAAGAGTAATTAAAGAAATAAAAATTTCACTAAAACTCAAATTACTCCTAAAATATACATCCAAATTTGGGTTTATAGGTTCATTAGATTTCTCTTAAATAGAAGAATCCATAGAGCCTTATTTGTATTTTTTTGGTTTAGTATTTTAGTTTTTATTATTTTTTCAAGTTTTAGATCAAATCTAATAGAATAAATCAAAAATGAGATCTAATCGTAGCTATCCATTCTATCGAAGTAAGATGGATGGCCGGAGGTTATCTCCCTCATGGGAGGTAGACCAAATAGGGTTAGATTGATGGAATCTATCACAAATATCACTAGATCTCACGATCTTTCATCAATCTTAACTGAAAGTTGCTATATTTCCCGTTGGGGAGTTGAAAGAAAGAAAGTGCAATGGGATCTAAAGGAAAATCATAGATTTGTGAAACATTTTCACCAAAAACAAACACATATGGTTGATCTAAAGTTTAGAAAGCTACCTCACCAAAGCACACATTTGATGGATGTAAGAAGACCTTGGATCTCCTCTTTTGCCTCCATGTGGAATGCTCCAGCATCGTGCACCACGGCCTGTTGCTAAAAACAATTGGTGTCTCTTAGACTTAGAGAGCACAAGCAGTAGGGGAAAAGTTTTCATCTGGTTGGAAAAAGATGTGTGTGTGTGTTTCGTTTTTAGTATGTTAAGAATAAAAGAAATGAGGTGTGTAGAAAAATGTCCTTTTTTTTTCTCCATACTCCCCCATGTGAAGAAAGAAATGTATATTTTTTCCTCCTCATGCTCACCTCCCTCTTTCTTTATTTCCTTGTATTTAGCATTCGCTTTTCTTTATTAAATCTGAAATTTTACTTTGTTTGTTGTATGGGGAGGTGAGTGAACTCATTTTGGGTTAAGATTTGAGTTTACTCATCTTAAACCAAATTAAGTTAGGTTTAGCCAAGTGAGTCATGTTTGCCTAATTGATTTAGGATTAAATTTAAATCATATTAAATTAAGTATTTATAATACCTATGATTAACTAATGTAATTTAAATTAGGCCTAAATTAACTCAATTTAACATAAATAAGTCAAATTAGGTTAATTTGAGTTCACTTGAGTCCATTGTCCAAATTAACCAAAATAGATAAATTGGACCCAAATGGAAATTATATTGAGTTTAATTAAAGTTTACAAATGATTTCTTATAATTAATTTTATTTAATTTTAATTTCATTTGATTTCATTTTAATTTATTTTGATTTTGGCTTGATATGCTCATATATGTCAATTTAGGTCAATTTACGTTAGATTAACCAATTGACCAAATTGGCTAAATTGGATGCCATTAAGAGTTGATTCATATTCAATAATCAACATAAGAATAATTTTAAGCATTGATTTGGCTTAATTTTGGTTGATTTAAGTTTTTATTTAAACCCATTTTTAATCTAAATTAGGCTTAATGAGTCAGATTGGGTTCATGTGGGTTAAATGAATAATATGACCCAAATTGAAGTATGTTCAAGCTTCAATTATATTTGATTGAGTATTTTAAATGATCTATAGTAATTAATACTAATTAATATGGATTTGATTTTGATTTAAACTTATTTTTGGCCAATTTGGGCTTAATGGGCCAAATTGGGGTTTACTTAAGTCAGATGACCAATTTGGTCAAATCAAACCCAAGAAAAGACTAAATTATGTTCAAATATAAATTATAAAATTTTGAAACATTTAATTTAAATTAATTTTAATTTAGTTTGAGTTTAGGTTCAATAGGGTGGTTTAGGTTCATTTAGATTATGTGGCCAAATTAAGCTATTTGAGTTATCACTAGATTAAGAATTAATTATTTTAGTATCCTATTATATTAATTTGATAAATGTAAGTATTTAGGATGACTTCAATTGACCAAATTTTGATTAATTTGATTTTTAGCTTGGTGGGGCCCACATGCGTCAAACCTTGGTCAAACGATCTAATTGACAAATTTGAACCCCATATGGATTTATTTTTTGGGTTCATTTATACTTGTGTACTGATTTTATGCCTTTTGCTTGGTTTGATTTAATTTAGTTATGATTTTATGGGATTTTCTTGATTTTAGTTTATTTTGAGCCAAAATGGTTTAGTGAGTTAATCAAACTTAACTTATTTTTTATGGGTTCAGTTGAATTTAGATTTGATTTTTCTATTTTATTTGAGGTTTGTACACATAGCCACTAATCATAGAATCCTAAGTGCCTAATTAAGAAGATGTTAAAGTTGGAGATCTAATTTTAGATTATTGTATTATTAACCTCACTGAGGTTGTAGAACCTTACTACCCTAGATTAAATCCTAGGTCTAAAAGGACTTCAAATTTAGAATGTGGACCCAAACATGTTTGGGTTCCAAAAGTTAACATGTGAGTTTATTTTGTAGGAATGCCTTCAAAAAAATCAAAGAAGGCATGTGGTACTTGGACAAGGGATGTTCAAGACATATGACGAGAGATAAAGATAAATTCACAACTTTAGAATCAAGTGATGGAGGATTTGTTACATATGGAGATAATGCAAGGGAAAAATCATTGGCATTGGTTCTATTTGTAAGAATTCTATCACTTTAGATAAAGTTTTTCTAGTAGAAGGATTAAAACATAATTTAATTTCTATTAGTCAATTATGTGATAAAGGTTTGAATGTAGTATTCCATGCATCATATTGCATTATAAAAAATAATGAAAATGTTTTACTAGGGAAAAAGATACAAAAAAAATATTTATGTCATTGATTTAGATAGCTTTCATGATGTAAATTTAAACTTACTTTGTTTTAAAAGCACTCATGATGATATATGGTTATGGCATGAGACTATGTCATATTAACATGCACACACTTAATAAAATTGCTAAACTTGATTTGGTTGGTTTGCCTAAATTAAATTTTCATTCAAACTATGTTTGTGATGCATGTATTCATGGTAAACATTCTAGAAGCTCATTTAAAAGTAAAAATATTGTTTCTACTTCTAGACCTCTAGAATTATTGCACATGAATTTATTTGGTCCTATTAGCACCACTTAGGTGGAAAAAATTATGGTTTTGTGATTGTTGATGATTTCTCTAAATATACTTGGGTTTTATTTGTAACTTACAAGGATGATGTTTTGGTGAGTTTAGAAAGTTTTCTAAATATATTCAAAGAGAACAAGGCCTTTTGATTAATAGGGTTCAAACCGATCATGGTGGCAAATTTGAAAATAAATTATTTGAGAATTTTGTGATGAACATGGGATTAGACATAATTTTTCTGACCTAGAACTCCCAACAAAATGGAGTAGTAGAGAAAAAATAGAATATTAATTGAATTAAGTAGATCTATGCTTGATGAGTATAAATTGCCAAAATATTTTTGTAAGCAAATATGCATGTTATGTATGAATAGGATCTATTTTAGACCAATTTTGAAGAAGACACCCTATGAATTGTTTTTTTGGAAAGAAGCCTAAGATTGAACACTTTCATGTATTTGGATGTAAATGCTTTATTTTGAATAATGGAAAAGATCATTTAGGTAAGTTTGATTGCAAAAATCGATGATGGTATTTTCTTAGGATACTCTCTTTCTAGTAGAGCTTATGAGTTTACAATAAAAGAAAATGATTGTAGAAGAATCAATACATGTTATTTTTGATGAAAATTTGATTGATCCTATTAGAAATGAAGTGATTGATGAAGAGATTGATAACTTTAAGAAAATATCTTTAGAAGATAATATGGATGATTCATTGCCTAAAGAATGGAAATATAATAAAAATCATCCAAAGGAACTAATTATAGGAGATCCTTCAAAAGGAGTTATGACTAGAAGACATAGTAGAAGTTGTAGATCATTCAGATTTTTATCGAGGTTGAACCAAAAAATTTAGAAGAAGCATTAAATGATAATTTTTGGATTATTGCTATGGAAGAGGAGTTGAATCAATTTGTAAGAAATGATGTTTGGGAATTAGTCCCAAGACCCCAAGATCAAAATGTCATTGGAACAAAATGGATCTTTAGGAATAAGCTAGATGATTCGTTGTTAGAAATAAAGCTAGGGTTAGTTGCACAAGGGACACACAAGTTGAAGGTATAGATTTTGAAGAATCTTTGCACCCGTAGCAAGACTAGAAGCTATCGTTACCTTGCTTATGCTTTTAGAAATTTTAAACTTTTTCAAATGGATGTCAAAAGTGCATTTTGAATGGATTTATTGACCAAAAATGTATTTGAGCAACCAGATTTGAGCGTAACTTTTTGATAGATCATGGATTTAGAAAGAGAGTAGATACCACCTTATTCTTAAGAGCATAGATGATGATGATTTGAAGTGGTACAAGTGTATGTAGATGATATATTATTTGGAAGTACAAATGAATCTTTATGCCATGAGTTCTCATCTTTGATGTCTAAAGAGTTTGAAATGAGTCTGATGGGAGAACTTAATTTTTTCTTAGGTCTTCAAGTGAAGCAATAAGAAAATGGCACATTCATCCGTCAAACTAAGTATATAAAATGAATTGCTTGAGAGGTTTGACATGAAAAGATTTAAATCTAGTAAACTCTAAAAGCCCATCTATAAAATTGGATTTAGATGAATTAGGAAAATCATTGATCAAAAACTTTATAGAGTATGATAGGTTCACTTTTATACCTTGCTACTAGTATATTATGTTTGTTGTTTATTTGTTGCTCGGCCAACCCAAAGAATCTCATTTAATAGCAAGTTTATCTTTGGTATTTGATAGGCACTACTAGGTTAGGTTTATGGTATCCTAAAAATTCTTTATCATGTGATTTGGTTGCTTATTCGATGCCGATTTGCGGATGCAAAGTAGATAGAAAAAAGTACATCGGCACATGTCATTTTTAGGATCATCACTTGTGTCTTGGTCATCTAGAAACAAAATTGTAGCTTTATCCACTCACGAAAGTACATATTAGTTCTGTGTTGCTCGTGTCCTTTGGTTAAAGCAACAATTAGAAGATTTTGGTATTAAGCAAGATCACATTCTAGTTCAGTGTGACAATACTAGTACTATTAGTTTGACTAAAATCCTATCCAAAGACTCAACCAAGCATATAGAAATTAGACATCATTTTATTAGGGATCATGTTTTGAAAGGTGATGTTAATATTAATTTTATTAGCATCGATTTACAAATTGCGATATTTTTACAAAACCCTACCGTAAGAACATTTTTGTACTTTAAGACATGCTTGGAATGTTAGATCCTAATATTTAAAATTGTATGTAGTTTGTTCTCACTTTTGATGTTGTCAAAAGGGGAGAAGAGTAAAATGTTGGTTAATATTAAGTCTATTTAATGCATACATTTAGGGGGAGCAACATTATTCATCTCATATGCAAAAACTATGATGAAAGGTCAATTTGCACCTTCATCAAAATCAATACCCAACATTAGTTTGTCATCATTAAAAAGGGGGAGATTATTGGCTTAATTAGGCTCATGTTCAATTCGATTAATTTTGATGATAATAAATAAATGCTTAGATGTTATAATGAATATTTTTATGTGTTTCAGATATATCAATTGCTAATTACATATCTAATACATCTCACAAATTGTTAGAAGAAATTGCAAGAATAAAAAGAATGAAAGGGATAATGTGAAGCTCATGATTTTAGGTTATATGACTATTCATATGAGTTCTTTTGGCATGAATCAATTTGCTCACAACCTAACATACTATTTTAATGAGGTTAATTTATATAAATCTTTATTTAATTAACATTCAATTATATGTTTTTCTACATAGCAATAAAATTTTCAAAGTAATAAATGATCATAACTATTAAGTATAATTATTTTATTTACTTAATGTAATTAGGTATTTTAATTTAATTTTTGGTTATATGATAACTAACATATTTATGATTATATATAAATTATATCATAATTTTAAATGTCACATGTCAAAATTAACAAAAATATATAAAATTTTGTATTTTAAAAGTCATTGTTTAATCAAAAATTCATATCGATTTTATCTCCATCGGATTCATTGGATTTTTTTCCTTTCAAATAAGTGGTTACATGACCCACTTTGCATTAAAATATAATTTACTATGATTTTTTAAACATTACCTGATTTTAATAATGGATGCATGCTACATGCTTTGAATATATTAAGAGCTACATTTGATTATTTTTACTTTCCCATGTGAATAGCAATTTTGCTGCTAAATTTAATATTTGTTTAATATAAATTATATTTTTATTGAATATTAAATTATCACATGATAGCATGAGGTTTGTATAATATATTTCTTTGAAATAATTTTTTAAATGACCTTCTTGCCTATAAATAGCCCTCATTCTCTTCATGAAAGCATCCTCATTCAAAATTCAAAATCTCTCCAACAAATCTAAAAGAAAATCTCTTAAATGTTCCTTCCAAGTGTTCTCCAAATATTGCAAGATCAAATCCTTGGTTTGGAAGCTTCAACATCTTCAACTAAGCAAGCCTTTTAAATTACTTGAGTTTGTTTTCTTGATCTTAATACTCTTAGTTGTTCATGCTATTTTCACCATCTATTTCTTCTTTCAAATTTATACTTTTGGTGGATTAGTCTTTGAACATTGGTTTTCACATCAAAGTTTCTCAATCATTTTTTTTGGTGAAAAACTCTTGTGATAATTTGTAGGATCTATTTCAACTTGTTGAAATTTTAGCTTCCTACAAATTTCTTTTGGTTTCTTGAAATATTTCTTCTTTGGTCTTATTTTGAAAGATCATTTATTCTTAGATCTATTTTAGAAGTATATTTTAAGCATTTTAAAATAAATTATTGTTGAAATTATTTTCATATTTGTTAGATCTCTTTTTTAATTGAAAACTTACTAACCAACTTAGATCTATCATATACTTATTTTTTTTTTATTTTGTGATCATTAGCATTAATTGAAAGAATCTTTTGGTTAAAATAAATTACCCTTGCTGAAATTTATTTTATTATAAAAAAAGAATATTGTGAATTTATTTTGAAATCATTTTGTATTATTCTACAAATTATAATAACATAAACATCCTAGTAAGATCATTTTAAAATATTTATTTTTATTAAGTGAGCATTTTGCCTTGCCAAATTTTTTAAGTTGTAAAGTGATCATTACTAACAGTGGGTTGATGTTTAATCATGGAGAGCATACATAAGTTAACTCTTAATTTTTTAAAATTATAAATAATCTATTATGCTTAACTCACATTCTAATTGCTCATAGGATGATTATAAGAGGTCAAGGAAGTTGAAATTAGGGCTCCACTAGTTTACAAAGTTCTAGTGGGCAATTAGAGTAATCAGAGTATGATATATGGAAAGAAGTTGGAGAAAAGAAGGGATGGATTTATGCCTAAGCTCAGTGGATTTGCATATGATGATGTCATTCATTCTCTGGAACGAGCAATCAGTCAATCGACAAGATTGTTCGGAGGAGTGTCTTTACCATGGCCAAGGAGATGGAAGTGAGTATGATTGGTCAAATGGAATCTCGGATGGCTAAAATAGAGAAGATGTGCATAGACAGTTGTAAGAGAAAAGAGCCAGTGATGGAGATGGAGGAGGAGGAGCAGTAGGATGATGAGGAGGAGACTGATGAGAAGTAGTACTCATTTATATTTTATTTTCATATGTAAATAATTTGTTCAGATATTGATATTTCAGATTATTTCATTTAAATGTATTGAAACTATTATTTCATTTTAATAGTTTTCAAAATACTAGAATGAAATGAAAGAAATGCTTGAAATTTGTTGTTTATTAATCTTATGTGGATGTTGAGGATATGTTATTACCAATTAGAAAACTATGAAGTTAATTTGTGATTCTTCCACAAATGTAAAAAAATTAGATCATATGTAAAACTTTGAATTTTTTTTCATTTCATTTAAAGTTTCGCAAACTTCTAATGAAATTTTCATTTGTAAGTTTGATATGAGGCTTGGCAAAAAAACTGAAAATTTTTGACAAGACTTTTTCCAATGGCATTTCGGACCATCTCAAAAAAAATTCTTAGAGGATTTTCAATGAAATGCCACGAAAAGGCTTTGTCAAAATTTATATTTCACTTTTTCCGAAAGATTTAGAAAAAATTTTCTTCACATTTTTTGTCCTCTGAAAGTCATTTCTAACTAGGGTTTTACCGTCGAATTAAGATAAGTTACTGATGGATTTTGGTTGATTGCCGATAGATTAGACCATGAGATATCTACAATTTTCCCAAAAGTGTTTAAATCATCATAACCACCATAGTTATTTCAAGGGTGGCCAAACCTTGATTGATCAAACCATCTTGCATATTGGGCTAATTACAGAAAGGATTATTTGACATTTCATCAATTGAAGCATCATAAATTAGAAATCTAAAGTTCACTCACTTGAAAAGCAATGGCTTCAAATCCTTCTATGCTACCATTTTGGTTTCTGACTTTCTAATTTTCTAGCTCATAGCATGGCTCACTGAGCCATGTATTTGCTTCCCTTGAGCTCTCATGAGCTTTCCATTGAAATATTTTTCTTAGAAGGACTTCCCAAGAGAGAATTTCAAATGAATTAAGCTCGAGCCACATCAACTCAATCCTAACACATATCATCTGTGTGAGCTTGATGTGAGGTTAAAGATGATCTCTTTGTCATTGAATCTATTCTAGTTAGAATCTAATGGTTAAAACTGAGCTTCCACGTACATGTCCCAAACCCTATGTATTTTAAGAGTTTTTGATTTTTTTTTTTTGTTTGTTTGTTTAAGATATATTGATGATACAATTAAGATAAAATTTTTACCATAATGAGCATTTCTCATGAAAAATTAAGGAAAATATTATTGCCAAAATATCATTCATTTTATATGTTTAAAATATAATTTCCCATTATTTAATTTATTTGATTCAGAAAAACACATTTTTGGGGAGATATTAAACTACCTCATGAATAGCTAATAAAAATTTTAGAGTAATTTGAATCATAATGTTAAGTTATGATTTTTTAATATAAATTTTACTATTAAAAGTTATAATAATTAAAATTTAATTTCAAAATTTTGAAAATTAAAAAAAAAAAATTTTATGTGAATCTGTACTTTTCAAATATATCATCATTTTTACATATTTTAGTCTATTAATTCAATTTAAAATAAAAATATGATTATTTTAGTTTTTCACAATTTGCTTAATAATGTGTGAAAATTTCTGATAAATTATATTAAGTCCTTTGTCGCCCGATACATTTTTAGCTTGTGGTAAGTTAAATGTCTATTATTTATAATTTTCATAAGTAAAATTTTATGTTCATACGCCCATAGCTATACGTTCCTAAAGGTGCAATTTGGTATTTGCAATATAATACTATTTATTATAATTTATTTGATATTTTTACAACTTTTATAATAAAATATATTTTTATTTATATTATCACTAAAATATATTAAATTTATTTAAAATAAAATCAATTAGATATATAATTGTATGAAATAAGTGTTTAATAATAAGCTAATCAAATAATTTCAAAATTATCTCGAATTTTCATTAAATTTAATAATCCTATGCTTTATTTTCTAAATAATAATATTTAGATAATATTATTCAATTTTCACCTAACTATTTTAATTCATTCAAAATTTTATATTATTGTATTTCATTAAAGTTATCTAGAGAAAAATCTTGTTAGAACACTATATTACACTAATATGTTTATATTTCTTGATTTTACTTACATATTAAATTACTAACATATAATTTATTGCACCTTTAGAGTAATCATGAACTTGATTTGTTTGATTTCAACTTTGCACTTTTTTATGGAGTTGATTATATTTACACTAGCATCTATGCACAAAAGTTGGTTACTCAGGCAATTGGCTAACTTAAAGAAGAACACATGTTCCAGGATGACCTGACATAACATTCTAAGATTTTGATTATTTTATGAATCATTTATTATAGTTTTCATTATAAACATCATGCATTTTGACTCTTTCCTTGATTTAATTGCATACCTTAGTATTGAACTTTTTACCAAGTTTTTTTATGTTTAGTCAACCTCTAACTTTGTATTCTTACTCATATTGATCTATCACCAAAGCCAATATTTTCTTTTATCCCTCAATCATGCCCTTTGGCTAACAAAATCCTATAGGCTAATTAAACATATAGTAGTTCATTCCTAATATGATTTATTGACCTCACTTTTGGAGTGAGGATTCAATCTTCTCATCTTAGGTCTAGAGTCTTCTAAACACTAGATTCTCCTTAGTTATATGACACTTTTAGTGGTTAGATGAACACTTAACCGAAACCAAAAGACTTAGGAGGATTTACCATAGGATTAGGCTATGCCTTAGGACCAAGGTGACCTACCCATCTTATGGTAACCTATGACTTATGCCTAACCTTAAGTGTAAAACCAACTTCAAATCAGTGCAAAACCAAACCTTAAATCAAGCCAAAATCCAATCCAATCTCATATCCAAACTCCAAGCCAAAATCAAACTCATTGTAACCCTATGATTCATTCCTATGGATTTGACCCCAAACCTCCTTCAACCAAACCAAACTCAATTGATTTTCTTAAAATATTCAAATCATCATCTCAAACTCTTCCAAAACCTACAATCAAACCATTGACCAATCAAAATTCACTAACCTGTTAGCCCATTCAATCCAAAATGTCCAAGTGAGCCAAAATCCAATTAAACCTAAATCAAAAAACAAAGCCACCTATCAATCTTAAATCAACTATCAAACTCAATCAAACTCAATACCAAAATCAAGCCATTGACCCATTAGGCTCACTTGACCCAAAGTGACCTAAATGACCCATTTAAATTCTAATCCAACAATTTGGATTTAAACCATCCAAAACACCCCACAATGATTATTGATCATCCTTGATTGGTCAATTGCAATCAATTGAGTTAAGCCAAGTCAATTTATTCATGTGATCAAGTTGACCCAATTAGCCTACATGAGCCAAATAAACCAAATCTCATCCCCATAATAATTGATTGAAACCAATGATCCTAACCAACTTCAAATCAACCCTTAAGCATGACTTGACCATCAATTGAGCCAAATCAAACCCAATTGTCCCTTTGACCCAAGTTGACCCAATTTGACCTAAAAGGCCAAATTGGGCCAAATCAAATTCTAATCCAAATTGATTATAACCAATGATTCAAATATATCACATATTGATTATTAAACATGACCAAAGCCTCCATTGAACCCAATTGACCTATTTAACCCAAATTGACCTAAAGAATCAAATTAGTATAAGTCATTCTTATATCCAAATTGATTGAAATCAAAGCCTACAATTATCTTCAAATGACCACTTGAACCTAAACCAAAACTCGACTATAGTCAATTTGACCAAATTCAAATTTAGCTCATTTGACCCATATGAACCCATATGAGTCAAATTTTAATCCAATGTGAACCAAATCAAATTGAATCAAAACATCCCAAATCATCTAACTTAAGTTTTGGTTTGACCCAATTAAATTGGTCAACTTGACTTAACCAACCCAATTAACCAACATGGGTCAAATTGAGCTAAACTCATTCAAACTTAGCATGAACCATCCTTGGGTAACCATGGGTTAGCCCAAATCCAACCAAACCTAATTCCAACCCGAATTGACCCATTACCCATAGGATAAAGTCCCTCCAAATGGGACAAAACCCATTCTTGGATGGTCAAACCCACTCTCCTCCTCTTAGGCAGCCACCTTACGCTACAAATGGACATGAGAACCACTGGCTCACTTGACCCAAAGATGTTTGGGTCATCCATGAGCCAAGTAGAGGTGAGCTAACCCACTTCCTCTCATTGGCACATATAGAAACCGGACAACCACCTCAACCCTTGTGCCCACTCTCTTCACTTAGCCACTTAAAGAGCCACCTCATTGATTCCCTACCACCCAGTTGTGCTAACTACCTACAAATTGCAGAGAACATCTAGCCATCATTGGAGGAGGGAGGGGTATACTCCCTCATTTCAATTTGAAACCACATTGAGCATTGTGAGTTTGAATGAGTGAAAATGAGTCTCAGAGCTTTCCCCAAGTTCTGAGCCTCCCCATCATGACGTCAAAAGTGAATAAGGCACCCACTCTCTCCACTAAATCTCTAACATTCTCAAATTAACTTTTCCCACATGTTCACCAAGCTCCAACGAGGGGAAACGAATTGATTCTAGCACCACTCTGACCAACAACCATGCATTTTTGACATTTGATCCATGTAATCACCAACAAGGAGGCAAGGCATGAGCTTCTCAATAGGGCTTTGTGTCTTCAAGATGAAGCTACCTCAGTTAGTTAATTTTGAGTCCTAAGCTCTAGCGAGGTAAATTCTGGCAAACCGTCTATTTTTCAAATTATTTTTTTGGCCTTTATGAAGTAAAGTGTGATTTTGTGCGATTCCAACTGTAGGATCCCTTTAGATCTCCTTTATGAACATTTTGGGATCAATTCTGATGTCTCAAGAGCTCCGGTGAGCTCGAATCAAGTGGGGGAGGGCTGACGGTATCTATCTTCCATCGATTGAGGGATGATGGATCATCCACCGTCCGTTCCACATGATTGGAATGGATGGTTGGGATAAATCTGCTAGATTTAATCGATTTTAATTTTATAGAACCTGGGATTAATACCCACCGTCCGATCTTAGATGGACTGGATGAAAGCATCCATCGCCGCCACGTCGCGGTCAAGTATTATCTCACTCATGTGGAAAGTAATCGCCACATCGATGCCCACGTGCATGGGATTAGGGATTAATTAGGCTTAAAAATATATTTTAATGGTTGAAACTTCATAAATTTATAACTAATTATAGAAAAATCTAAAAAATACAAATAAATGCTCTTTGGAAAGGTAAAACATAGGAGAATTTAATAAAAATAATTTTTGAACAGGATCAAGGCTTAATTAAGAATTTTTCTAATTAACTTAATTTTAATTAATCTCAAATTTGGCATGATGTTTTAATGGGATGTCTCTACATTTTGATTAAGTAATTGAAATAAAATAAATTAATTGGTATTTTAAATAATTAATTAATTTAACTAAATCATTTATCTAAGATGAGAAGAGTGATTGGTCTACATGAATTAATTAAAATTAAAATGAATAATTTCATTTTCATCTTCAAAAATAATATGTGTATTCCTCCTTCCTTCACCATTCTGAAAGGGAGAGAAAAGAGAATATGATGATGATCGCTTTTCTTTAGATGGAGACATAGAATCACAGTGTAATTAGGTGATTGCATTGAGGAGAGGTGTACTATCTCAAAAGATAGAAGTCACCACCCTACAATGGACTTAATCACCTAAATAAGGACTCCTAAGGACTTATGGGTCTACGGGATGATGTGCTAGAGATTCTTCCCCCATTTTACATGGAAAAGTAAAGCAAGGTTTATTTTAAACTGGGTTCATTAAGTTCCCTACATGGGCAAGTCCCCATAGTTAATTACATCCTAAGGAATGCAATTCTTTAGGAAAACTCTTGATTAAGGAAAATGATCGTTATCTTCAAAGATTTCAATAGGTCAGACTATCAATCGATTATTCATTTTTGGAAAATCAAGTGAGATCAATCAAGAGGAGAGAGTTCTTATCGAAGACAAATGAAAATAAGTAGAGGATGCTTAAGATACTAGGAAGCAAGTAAGCAAAACTATCATATGGTTGGGCTTTAATATTTTAGAAATTGAATTAATTTTTTTTTGAGTGGAATTTTTATTAGAATGTTGTTTACAATTCCATAACACAAGGTTATGAAATGCCTAAGAGAGAGGATTTATGTTTATGGCCCACAAAGGGGAGAAGCAACCTCATAACCTAAATCTAGAGAACTTTAAGGTGAAAAATGAGTATTTGGTTTGCCTCCAAAAGAGAGAACAAATCACTCGACTGCTTGGACTTACAATCGAGGGTCAGCCAACTAAGACCTCCTATGATTTTAAATTCATGTAGGAAAGCTTTGATAAGATATGGTTGTTATTTATTTAGAAAGATACTAAGTCCTTAAACTCATTCCCTAAAGAGACTAGATCATGTAAAGGTATCCTTCAAATGACCTAAATCTAATGCAATTAAAATATCATTTTATTTTTATTTTAGGACAATCATTTTGACTCAGGCTAATAGAATTTTTATGCCTAATATATGAGAAATAGAATTATTGGCCAAAATAAACGAGAAGGGAGGAGGTGTGTTTCCACCATGGCTCTCACAAGTCAAGCCAAGTTTCTCTGGCAAAGGTGAAAGCCCTCCAATCAAGAGTGAAACAAGATGCATTTGTGCATGATGTTATAAAAGAAGTACTCATCCAAATTAAAGGGTTCCTAATTTTTTTTATCTTGATTTTAAGCCTAAGCTTTAGGTGAGGTTATGAGTTCTTTATTTTAATTTTGAATTGATAAATTTGGTAGTAAAATTTATTTTTCTCTAAGAGCCTAATCATCATCCAGGCCATACATAAAGTAAGGAAGAAACTAGAAAAATGATGCCACTTAATGCACAAGCTTAAACAAATCATCAATCAATTTAGAAAGCTAATCACAAAGAATAAGAGGTTTGTAGTGGCACCACCTCAAAAAACCCAAAAAAATAAATTATAAGCTCTTTTACAACTGGATTACAAATGAATTAAATTCAATTAAGCAAGGAATTCATTGTTATGGGGGTCTTCAAGCTTTCTTTCTTCATTCTTCTTTTCTTTTTTCTTCTTCTTTCTTCTTTCATCTTTTGGATGGTTGGAAGGTGGTTGCTCCAAAGGATTCACATGATGCATAATATGAGATCTTATGACCAATGTTCATCGTAATACCCCATAATAATCATTCCAAAATCCTAATTGCAAAATAACATGAAAAAGGGAAAGAATGGAAATTTAACTAACACCACAAAATAGAGATTAGCCAAAACAAATCACACAAATCCCAAGCATGTAAATTGGACTTATCACCCCACACATGGGTGACTAAGTCCACCTGGCCTAATGGATTATGCTTAGGGGTATAAGCACCTGCACAGCAAAAGTATTTATATTTTTATTTATGATAGCACCCCTTAAGCACAATCCTCTGCAGATAACAATGGTTAGACTAACAGCATCCTACCATTCATTCTATTCACATTCACCCTAACATCTAGTCTAAAAATATATATCATAAAATAAAAGCAAACATCAAACCATGCGCCCCTAACCTAAAGCGAAGTGGTGACTTAGCCTAATGTGTGCTTTGCTTTTGGTTTGTGTGGTATGCTTATGGTTTTAAGTTAGAGTTTTCTAAGTGTGAAGAGTTATTCAACTTAGAGGGGGTTTCATTTAAGTTGTTTAGTTGCTTTGGGTTGATTTTATTTTATATTTTGATTAGGTTCAAGTGAATCCTACAATTAATTACTAGGTTGTAAAGAGAGGGAAAGAGAATGAGCTTCTCTTTCCTTCCCTACCTAAGTAATTTCTAAAGTAGATTCAAGTTTTAAATTTATTTAGTGAATGTTTTATTATATGTTTTAATTAATCATAAGTTTAGATCAAATCTAAACAAACCCATTCATAAAGAAAGGAATTTTAAGATTAAATAAAGTGAACAAAATTCACAAAACACACATTACTTCATTTCTTCCCCAACATGTATAACATGCATATGAATGAATCCTAAGCATATCTATAAATACAAATGAGAATGTTTAACACACTTTATGATGAATGCTAAGTGAGTTACTTAAGAAAATTTGAATGCTTATGATGCATGATTTTCATTAAGTAGAAAAAGGGATTTATTTTTCAATTTTCACATGCACACATGAATGTATGAAAGGCATAAGTGAGTACAACACCATTGTTAACACCTGGGTGAAAGGTACAAGACCTCTAGGCTTTAAAGCCTCAACCTCGGGGTTGTCCAGACTATTATACCACTTTCCTTAAATAAAAACATATGTACAAAAGAAGTGCATGGAAAGAAAGAATGCAAAGTTTATTTTCTATTTATTTGGTTTATTTGTTTAGTTTATATATGTACGTATGGATGTCCTTCCTGATTTGATAACATAGAGATGAATAAGAATAGATTCAAACAAGTGGTGTGCTCTTTCAAATGAACTATAGACTTTACCAAATCCTTATTCAAAACTATGCTAATATAAAGAGAAGGAAAACTACACTAAGAACAACCTTATATTTTACTCACATGCAAGCTTATAAGTAAGATATAAATAACACACTAGTTTTGATAAGTAATTTATATATTTTGAAAATAATTTGAATTTAGTGATAATAGCCATCTCATATTCTTGCTTTAGCCAAAACATGCAATTTGACATAAAGAAAATATTTTCTTTTTTTAAATTTGATTTTGAAAAGCATGAATGTATGAAATCATATGACACACATATTTAGCATGTTGGAGAAGAACTTAAGCAATGAAAGCATGTAAATACATTCACCCTAATTAATTCCTAAAGACAATCTTATGTGATAAGCATGCTTAAAATAAATCAAAGTTTATTCTTATTGTAATTTTGTTTCATTTTATTTGTTTATGTTTGATTTCAATTTGAAAAATGTGAGGTGAGTTGCTGTTCCTAATCCATTCTCACATGTGTTCATTACTTTTGTTTAATTTTAAAGTGATTACATCCATTTTTATATTTCTGATTAGGTTAAGGTATGATTAAATGTATTAGTTATCCCTTACCTACACCACCTTAGCATAGTTAATCCCATAATTATGAGCCAATGAGATGACATAAAATTACACAAGGAATTTAAACTAGCAATGCACCTAGGAAAGAAAGATACCTAATGCAATTGGCTCATGATTAAGGATTAATTAAGCTAAGGGATTAATTTAAGTACTTTCTTAATCCCTCTAACACATGTGAGTTGGATTTAGATTTCCTTAAGCTACTTAGGTTATTGAACACCAAAACACCTACTAAAAATAGATTAGTTGAGTTTTGGAATGTTTTAGAACTTTATGACATTAATTAAGAGGGTAATTGGTGAATTAACCCTTTAATTAAGAAAGGATTAAGGAAGAAAAGGGGGTTTAATGAATAGCTTAGAGGAACTGCCCCCAAATTTATTCCCTAAATCTCCTATTCACTGAAACAGACCTTAATCAACTTAAACAAGGGATTAAACCACTAATCAAACCCTTAATTGTTCTTAATTACATAAAGGGGTGATTAAGAAATGAATTAGCAATTTTCAAGCCACCAATAAATCCCAAAAAAAAATTAGAAAGGTAGAGGCCATCCCAAAATATGCTCAAGAAGTTTGAGATTATTCAATAATTAGGGTAATTAGTAAATTAATATTTCTAATAAAATCCAAATTCAGAGAAAAGAAGTATTCAAAATCATTCAAATCAATTTTAAAATATTTTAGGTTAAATTATCTTCAAAGAAATTTATCAAATTTTTTTGATTTTCTAGGTTGAGTATGAATTTGAAGTTTACAAATTAAATTAATTAAAAATCCCAATAATCCTCATAATGCATTATTACACCGTGCTGGTGGTGGCGGATCAAGTTTTCCATTGATGGGGATGGGCCTAGGATCCGTTCTCACAATGTGGATGGCTCAACCGATTGATGGCCATCCTAAATGGTGATTAAAATTATGCACTTTCCAGTTGAGTGATCTCATACGGAGGTGATCCTGCTTGTTTCCTTGATGAAGCTGTTTAAAGGTTGAGTGGATTTATACAAACTCCCTCTTGATCTTGGTGAGTCTTCCTTGCCTTTCAAACTGGCAAGGGCTTGGGAAAGGACCCCCGGGAGTGTGCAAAGAAATTTGGTGGAGTTTGAGTGGAGGAAGTTTGCAATTCAATGGACCTCCCCTATTCTCAAAGGATGAAAATTGAGAAATAGCCAATTCAAACTCTTGCTAATGACTCCTCTACTGGCTCAATCAATGACAAGTGAAAATTCAAATGAATTTGGTGGAGTATATCTCCCCTTGAAGGATCGGATGACCATGCCTTTACTTGTCATTTTGACCCAATGACTTAGAAGGGTTATTTGATCTATTAGAGCTGCACATGGTCAGTTTGGGCTAAAGAGTAGAATGATAACTCCCCATGTGCTCAAATTGAGTGGGAGCATGACTCCCATGTGCTCAATTTTGGCCTTGGGTCACGTTGGGCTGACCCAAACCCATTGAGTTGGGTGCACCACCCTCCATAGGGTTTACTTGACCTATTAGGAAAGTATCAAGTGAGTGTGAAGAGGAATTGACCAAATTCCCCATGGATTTGACCAAAATTTACCCTATGACTAGGGGTAAAATGGTCATTTGGCTGATTCTTAAATTTTTATATGTTGGGTATGTTGAGAAAATAATTTTGACCAAGTTTCATTGGATTTGGAGTTCATTTGGTATGGTTTGGCTCATGTTGACCCATTTAGGTCAAAATGGGTCAACTTGGGTCAAGTTGACCAATTGGTCAAATTGGGTCAAATTCATATGACCATTTGAAATGTTTTAGTGGCTTTGGTTTGATTCAATTTGGTTTAGGTTTGAACTTTGTTCATGTGACTTCATTTAGGTCAAATGGGTCAAGTTGACCAATTTGACCCATTCGACCTATTTGAGCTAGGTCATGGGTAGGTTTAGGTTTGGTTAGTCATACAAAGTGGATTTTTATCTTTGTTTCCATTCAATTTTGGTTAAGTTTGAATTTGGCTCAACATGACCCTTTAGTCAAGTTGATTCGGTCAATTGGCTAGTTAGGTCTAGTTGGCCATGTGAGGTCAAGTTCAACAAGGTTTTGGAATGAACTTGAATCATTGGTTTCAATCAATTTGGCTTAGATCAAGTTTTAACATATTTTGACTCTTTAGGTCAAGTTTCAAGTGGCCAATTGGGCTAGGTTAGCTTAAATATTGACTTGGTCAAGTTTAAACATTGATCATGAATGAGTTTTGATCAATGCTTTCAATCAATTTGGCCTATGGTGGATTTTGGCTATGTTGGGTTTCATTTTGGCTAAGTATTGACTTGGTTTGACCCAATTTGAGTTATTGATCTTCCCATGATGATTGTTGATAATGATGAGAGGCTTGGGTGAGTTTGATTCAATCCAATTTGGTTAGGATTAGAATTTGGCTCATAAGGGTACTTTAGATCACTTTAGGCCAAGTGAGCCTAAGTGGGTCAAATGGCTTGGTCAAAGCTTTACTTGAGTTTGATTAAACTTGTATATGGACTTGTGAATGAAATATAAATCCATTTGCAAGTGGTTTGAGTCATTTGACAATTTCATATTCAAAGGAAGAACATGAATGGATTTGGATTGAATTTTTTATTTGGGTTTTGGTTAAATGATTGAAGTTTGTATTTATATTTTGATCCATGATTGTATGATTGATTGAATCATGAAGGAAAATCAGGTTTGGCTTAATTTGAAATTGATTTGGCTAAGTTCAAGATTTTGACTTGAAAAGACTTAGGTTGGATTTGAATGAGTTTGAGTTTGATTTTTGGAGTTGGTTTTAGTTTGAATTTATATTTCATTTAGATGTGTGAATATAAATGAGAATATAAATGGTTATGAGAAAATTTCAAGGGTTTGAAGTGATTTGATCATGATAGGATAAGTCCCAAGAGAAAAGGACTTAAGGGTGAATTGAATTTGAAGTTTGGATTTGATTTTTATATAGTTTGATTGATTTATATTTAAATTTTATTTATATATGTGAATATAAATGAGTTATGAGAAAATTTCATGAGTTTGAATTAGTTTGATCATGATTTAGGCTAAGTCTTTAAGAGGGGATTAAGGACTTAAGAAGGATTTTAAATTTGGAATTTGAATTTTTGGAATTATTTTGATTGATTTGAATTTATATTTCATTTATATATGTGAATATAAATGAGAATATAAATGAGTTATGAGAAAATTTCAAGGATTTGATTTGATTTGAGGATGATTTAGGCTAAATCCTTAAGAGAACTATGGACTTAAGAAAATTTTGGAATTTAAAATTTCATTCATGGGTTTCAATCATGGATTTCAGTCATGGATTTCAATCATGTGGCATTGATTTGAGTTTGGAGAAAATCAAATAAGATTGATTTGGAGTTTGACTTGAAGGAAGGAAGGTGAGGAGTGGTTTAAGCTAAGGGTAGGCAAATTTTCCTAACACCCCTAAGGCATGACCTATTTGGCTAACTCTTCTAAGTCTCGAAAGTGTCCACCTAATCACTAGATGTGTCTTAAGACTAAGGATCTCATAAAGTCTAAGAGGAATCCTATGTCTAAGATGGAGGGGTTGAGAGCTTATGCTAAAAATGAGGTCAACAAAGGGCACCCAATAGGTGTTGTGTGACTGACAAGGCATATCGCATGTATTGGTGTTGACCAAAATGATCAACAACATCGAAAGATCACAAGCACTAACAGAAATGATCTACTCCTAACTCAAGGTGTACAAGAAATCCAAAGCTTAGTGTAATGTGGCTCTACTTATGTCCAAGACATAAGACAGAGGATGGAATCCACTAAGAGATAGAGTAAGTGAACCTTCCACAAGGGGAGCAGGTTCAAGTCATCCACAAGGGGATGAGAGGTTTGATTTGAGTCTCACTGGGGAGAAGTTTGATTTTGTTTGATTAAGTTTCTCTAGGGAAGAGGGTTGAATTTGCTTCATTTTTTTAATTGTTTGCTTAATTATTTTGACTCCACCGGGGATAAAGAAGTGAACTCTCCACTAGGGAAGTAGGTTCAAATCATCCACAAGGGAGGGGTTGTGAATTCCGCTGAAGGATTAGAATTCAAATCCGAGGGATTAGATAGATTTGCATCTCACGAGGAGAAACAAACAAATTTGATTTAGATTGATTGATTATTTTTGAGTTTATCTTGTGTTTGTTTTATTTGTGTTTGGGAAGATGGTTGAATTTGTTTCATTTATTTGACTCAGAGGTTGGTTGATTTATTTTGTATGTTTTAAATTTTGAGATTCTAGGTTGGATCCTTTGAGATGGATGGTAGGGACCATGGTGGCCTTGATCTAGCTTAGATTTACCAACCCAATGGGGTAGTCCAAAGTAGGGCTATCCGACCAAAGGAATGCATGTCAGTGTACATCAACTGTACTAGGAAGAACACATAGTAGACTTATATCCTCCAAAGTAGGAACTAGTTGCTGGGGTGATCAGTTGGCAAGGCAACCAATCAACTCAAAGATAGTCAAACCCAACCAAAGGCTAACTATAGAGTGAATGCTGCTAGGGGACTTAGATCAACTCAAAGATAGTCAAAGATTAATTTGTTTTTTAGATTATTTTGATGAGTCTCATTGGTTTGTGATGGATGCGAGTAGGGACATGGTGGCCTTGATCTAACCAGATTTACCAATCGGGGTAGCCTACCAACCACAAGATAGGACTATCCAACCAAGGGGATGCATTTCAGTTTATAATGGTCAAGTCTTAAGAAGAAAGCGGGGACTCACATCCTCTAGAAACAAGAAACCACTAGGGTGATCCATTGCTTTGGGCAATAAATCAAACCCAGGCACTATTGAGTGAATGCCTGGGACTTAAATCATCTCAAAGATAGTCAAAATTAATTTCATTTTAGATTTATTTTGATGGATTACATTGATTTTCAATGGATCAAACCGAGAAGGAGCTAATAGCCTAGACCTATCTCATTTATTTAAACCAAAGGGAGTTCTTCAGATGGGAGAACTATCACCAAAAGAGTGCCTTTCGAGCAATGATCAATTTAAGGGAAGAAATCTTGGGACTCATCTTCCACTACAAAAGATTAGGGTGATTGCTTTTGGGCAACAAATCAAACCCGACCTAGGGCTGCCCATCAGTTTGTGACAGACATGCTAGAAAGAATGCGTTGTAGTCTTACATCTTCCAAAGCGGAATGACTGGGTAACCTATTTGTGGCAAAATAGATTGAACCCGACCTAAGGGTGACTACAGAGTGAGTGATAACCCAGGGACTTATCTCAACTCAGGTAGTCAGGCAATTCCTATAGGGAGTTCTACTGACACTGCCCTAAAGATAGGATGTCTTCTTGGAAAAAGGGGCCTTTTGGGGGCTTGAATTCTTAATCCACAAGCAAATTAATTTATTTGTTTAGTTTAGTTTATTTTGATGTGGACCCTATTATTTTGCAAGGGATCAAACTGAGAAGGGGTCTATATCAGCCTAGACCTATCTCAGATTTACATAACCAAGGGAGAAAATATGCATCCGTGGAACATATTTTCCAATCACAGGGGTGGCTACTAGGAAAAGGGGACTATCCAATCCAAAACTAACCTGAGTAGTGTCTAAATGGGGTCGCAAAGGATGTGATCCAAATAGAATGCACGTAAGGAATGGGGCCACTAAAGGCTCAATCCAACACCTTGGAGAAGATGACATGGCTAGTCATATATCTAATAGGTATTCGGTGTCCAACTCAAGGAGAAAGCTCGATGACTCACATCTACCAAGAGTGGTGTACTCACTGGGTGAGTCCCTATCAGCATAGCAAACATCAACCAACCTAAGGTGCCCGTTGGTTTGCAATAATCAGCCTAGGAAGAAAGCTCGGGGACTCACATCCTCCTATAAAATGATTGGGATAATCTCTTCGACGATAGCATCCCACCTAGGTGACTACTGAGTGAATGCCACTAAGGGGAATTATATCGACTCAAACATATTTAAGAGGAAAGGAGTCTCTGGGGGACTTCTTATCCTATACCTCAAATATACTCAACCTAGTTAGAGCATGATGGCTAGTTCAAGAAGAAAGCTTGGGGACTCACATCTTCTTAAATAAAGTCATCATGAGGTAGCTCTCTAGTAGTGAAACCTAACCATACTAACAAGGTGGTCAAAATCAAAGTTAGGAAGAAAGTGTGGGACTCACATCTTCCAAATAAATGACCACTAGGGTGACATAAAGGTGTCATGTAGACCACCTAGAGCCTAATAAGTGAGTGTGCCACAGTGGGGGCTTGCACATCAAAATAGCCTCGAGACAAAAGATTTGTGTTTATGCATGTGATAAGAGGATGCCTCTGCTCTCACACCTATCCTAAACGCATGGGGAATATTTGAAATGATGCCATATGGGACCCCACCAAGAAAGGATGCCGCTTGGATTCTCTTACACCTAACTTAATTGCGCTAATCAAAATAGGATGCTTCTTGGGTTCATTCACACCTATTCTAGTAATGTCAGGAGATGTGTTTGACTTGTGAAAGAGGATAGGATGCCTCTAGGGGACTCTTACACTTAACCTAGAACACGTCGTGGTGGATTCGCAAGACAAGCAAATAACGCTTCGGAAGAAGAGAAGATTTGAATGAAATGGAATTAGATTTTATTCTTTTGATTGATAAATTTGTTTTCAAAACATGATTTTTATGGATAATATTTCTTTAGATAAAGCCCATTAATTGGAAGCATAGGGTGTTCCCCTTTACAACCAATAAGCTGATATAATCCTCCTCGGTAAGCCTTCTTTATAACATAGGGGCCTTCCCAAGTGGGTTCAAACTTGCCTCCCATCTTTCGATGGGCAACAATTGGTCTCCTTAGGACTAACACAAGCTCTCCTACTTGGAAAGACCTAGGGCAGACCAGCTTGTTGTGCGCTTGAATCATTTTGTCCTTGTATAACTCAAAGTTTTGGGATGCTCATAGGTGCTTCTCCTCTAAACCTTTGAGCTCTTCTAACTGCAACTTGGCATTCTGTACTGTAGTGATTTGACTACCCATTGCTATCCTGAGTGATGGAAGCTAAACTTCTAATGGTAGAACAACTTGCACCCATAAGAAAATAAGTAGAGTTAGAGTTGATATGTGGTGCGTAAGCCCAAAAGGCTTCAACTAACTACACATGCCATCATATCGTTGTCATCAATATCTTCAGATTTGGATGAGAGTTTTGGGCTTCTAAGCCATTAGCTCTGGAGTAGTAGATGGTGGAGTATCTCTAATCTATACCATGTCTTCTGGTGATGTTGATGATCTTTGTACTTTTAAAAGCAGTACCATTATCAAATATAATTCATCGAGGCACCCCAACCAATATACATATGGTTCTAAAAATTGAAGCACATGCCGAAGCTACACCTCTCTCGAAAGTGGGATTACTTCCCCATTTGGAAAAGTAGTAGCCTAAGATGAACCGGTGCCCTTGGAAGAAGGAGGATCGATCGGACTACAATATCGGTACCCCAACACCAAATGGCTATGAAGCCAAGGTAGAATGTTGGGTGCTTGGAGGACCACAGTACCGACACTAATGGCATCTCCTAGCTACATCCATCCAATCATCGGCCAAGAGTGTCCAAGTCGCTTGATCTTAGTCTTCATCTTCAGATTGGATTGGTGCGCTCCGCATAGACCTGAATGTACCTTTATTACAATGCCATGGGTCTCATTTTTGTTAAAACAATGCAACCACATTTGATCAAAGGACCGTCGGTACAGGGTTCCATCCATGAGAGTGTAGGAGAAAGCTCTCAGTTTCACCTGATGGGCTTGTGATTTCTCTTAAGGTAGTTTGCTAGTGTTCAAATAGTCTATGAATGGTTGCCTCCAATCCAGCTCCTCATCCTTTTTGGCAACGATAACCTCCCCTTCAAGAGAAAGTCTTTGATGAGTTTAGCATCAATAATGGATAAGACTTATCTATTTTGAACCCTTATTGAAATGGACTCATCTTCTAGACATGTCAATTCTTTGGCAAGTTTTGCTAAAGCATCTACTACTACATTCTTTCCATGGGGAACCTTGTAGATGGTGACTTCGGGAATCTAGGTTAACAGCTTCATGGTATACTCGTGGTAATGACGAAGCTTGGGTTTGAGAACCTTGTAGGACCCAATAATCTGATTGATGACCAGCTGAGAATCTCCGTAGATGTTGATACTCTTTACATTGATAGTGATGGCTAACTCCAGACCTATAATCAAAGCCTCATACTCGACTTCATTATTGGTGCGGGTTGGAAAGATAGTATGAGAATCTCATCACATCGGAGTTAGAAGAACTATTCCTACCTGCCTTTCTGGAAGAGTAGATTATGGTGCTTCCCCTTTATGAAAGAAGAACACCATCAAAATATATCTCCCATTGGTGGTTGTTGGACTCCCCTAAGTTCATGATTTGTTCATCGGGGAGATCATCACTAAGCGAAGAATCGGCAGGAAGTGGGTGTGCTTTAAGAAATCCACTAGTGCTTGTCCTTTTACCGCGGAGGGATTGAATGTGATATCAAACTAGAGAGAGTATCATGGACCAAAGTGCCAAACATGGATAGCATTGGTGGGTGTCATGAGATCTACGATTATTGGTTGGAGATCAAGTTCACCTTATGAGAAAAAGTATATAGTGTGTAGCTTTTGGGAGGCAAAGATCGAAGCTAGGCAATGTTTCTCAATAGGTGGGTAATTCATTTTAGGAGGAGTCAGACGACGACTGAGGTAGTAGAGAACACTCTATTTTTCTTCATCATTGGCTTAGGCTAACAAAGCGTCGAGAGATTCATGCAATGCAGCAGTGTAGAGGATGAGTGGCCTGCCCGGGATAGGTGCTGCTAGAACTGGCGACTTCACCAAATACTACTTAATATTTTCAAAGGCATGCTAGCACTTGTCATCTCACTTGAACTTGACATCCTTTTTGATAAGTGCTAAAAATATTTTGCATCTCCCCGATAGGTTGGAGATAAATCGTCTTAGATACGCCAGCCGTCCTTGGAAGGATATGAGTTGTGTTAGACTTTTAGAATGTGACATTTCTAAGATAGCTTTGATCCTTTTAGGATCTATTTCTATTCCCCGATGTTGAACAACAAATCCAAGGAATTCTCTTGAAGCTACTCCGAATGGACACTTTGGGGGATTTATTTTGAGGTTATATTATTTTAACCGTTCAAAACTACTCTCAGTCAAAAGATGGTCTTCCTTTTCTCTCTTTTCTTAGATCATCAATAGCACTCAACTTAATGATGGATGAGTTCATTGAAGATCGAGTCATGGCATTGGTATGTATCACTACATTTTAAGGCGAAAGGCATGACCTTATAATAAAGATTTGATCGGGGTTCAAAAGTATTTCTTTCATCTTCATGAGACATCTTGATTTGGTTGTAGCGATGACCCATCCATGAAAGAGACATTGCATGAGATGAGCGATGTCCACCATTAATTATAGGAAGAGAAACTCATCTTTAGGACATGCCTTGTTAATCCCTAAAATTGATGCATATGTGAATTTGGCCATTCTTCTTCTTAAGGGATGACACTTGCTAACCAAGTAGGATATTTTTCTTCCCGATGAAACCAAAGATCATCCTTGACTTTAAAAAATGACCGTTGTTCAATTTCTAATCGCATGCTGTGGGAGCTTGCTTAATAAAGATTTCATCTATTTCTAGCTTAACCGCTAATCTAAATAGTCTAATGTCTTCTTCAAGCGTGGATTTTCTTCTATCCCCGAGGTTGATTTCTTTAAGCTTGTCATTATTGAATGAATCTCTTCAAATTTTGGAGGTGCATCTTGATTTGGAGATCATTTGATCATCAGGTTTCTAAACACACATTCTCATAAGAGTTGGTGTGAAAAGAACCTATCGACTCCAAATGATTGGTAACAACTAAGTAAGAATCATCATCATTGGACCCACTGCAATCCTAGATCTTGATTGCTTCCCCTCTATATTCCATAGCTTTCAAAATACTCACCTATGACCATGTATGAGGAACTAAACCTTTCAAGATTATGAACACAAGCAGTAAAAGTCAAATGGTAATTCCATTAATTCTTTAAATGAATCCTCCTCAAGTTCTACATCAACTGGACTTGAGGATGATGATCCCAAAAAGAATCTTTCATCTTCATGTCAAGACTTAGGGGCTTCCTTAACTACTAAACCTTCAACTTTTGAGATGAAAGTGAGGTTAGAGCTAAGGTTCCCCTAATAGTTTCACATAAACTGATTCAAATACTTTGCTTTGTCGGAGGCTCTTCACCGGATCAAAAGTCACCTCCAATGGAACCCGAGAGGGGTTGGTATACTAATCACATTAGACTCATCCTCGAGCTGGATTCCAAGTCTATGTGAATAGTAGGGTACTCCTATGAACTGAACATACCTGCTGGTCAAGGCCAACAGGGGGGTCTTCCACCTCTGAACGCCTCTATTTCTTCTCCTCGGTGGAGGTTGAGTCATCCTACCCACATGTCCATATGATGGAATGAACTATGGGTGGAATGTGATATGCATCTATTTCTTCTTCAATTCCCTTTCTTGTTCACTTGGATTTTCATTTTTCATTTTTCTTTCTTTTTCTTTTTCATTTTCTTTTTTTTTTTTGAATTTGAATTTTGTCCAAGTTCACGAGAAAGGGTGTTTTGAGGAAGATAGTAGGTCACATCCTCATAAATCTCAACCTCTCTAACTGAAAATGGCTTTTCATCTCCATTGACATGGTATTCAATCCCATCTTTCTAACTTGATGCAATGGAGGGAGGATGGAATCATCTTGTTTGATGTATCCAAGGCCAGAAAGCAAAGGAATGAAGTATTCAATCAATGATGTAAAAACTTGGCTTCGCCTTCCATTCACCTATCTCCAAAGGTAACACTATGGAACCTAAAGCCCTCTCACCTTGTCATTGAATCCTCTCAACATCCATCTCCTGGAGTGTGAGATGTCGATCCTCAAATAGGCAAGAGTCTTTAGACTCATAATGTTCACCGATGCACTGGATCATGAGAACTGAAAATCAAGTCATAATATGTGAGGGGACGTTGTGCCAAGTCCCCAAAAGAAGGTCTTCATCTGTGAAAGTGATCCCCTGGGCTTCTTTATAATGTGCCTCCTCACCTATAGTCAGAGCTAAGCATATCTCAGGATCAAGGAGAGCCTTGATTAATGATTCCCTCATCTCTTTGGATAAGAGGGGCATCATATATGCTTAGCTTAGATGAAACTTTCTGATGAGAGAGACATTATAGTCCACCTTGGGCATCCTCCACAAGCATATCCAAGGGTGGAGCATCCCATGGAGGGCTTCTATCCTCTACACCAATGACTTTTTTTCCTCTATCTTGAGGTGCCCTAGGAGAGGTAGAACCTTGCCACTGGAGGTTGACTCTGATCTCTTGTGTGGGTAATGGAAGGTTCTACGCACATCGTGCTCACCTACACTTCTCCTATGGGACCCTAATTGGATGATTCCAAGTCTATCTCAAGAGGTGAACCCATAGTATTGAGTAGAAAGTCCAACTCTAAATCGAAAGAGGAAGATCAAAAATTATTATAGTTATTTTGACTTGAAGAGTTATCATTAGAATAGAAGTAGACAACCCATAAAGTGACACATAATTCAAAGCTTTATTCTTCAATTTCTTGGATTTGATAGAGGTACAAAGTAAATCAAGTGAGGGGTAAGGATTTGATGCCCTTATCCATATACAAGTTCTACTAGAAGAAGAAGAACTAGTGGAAGAAGTCATGTGGTAAGCTAAATTGAGGAGACTAGACTCGCTGGTGGTGCTGCTATCCCATGGGAGTTGCTGCCGGAGCTCCCCCTTTCCCAAAGTTGGCACTAGCAACTTGCAAACCTTCCTTGATGTTGGAGGTTTGTGCACCCAAGAAAGTTCTTGATCTTCAATGATCTTAGAGGTTTTGGATAAAGAGATATCCCAACCTTCTTGGTTTTGAAGGATCACATGTATCCCAAGGATTACCCTAATGGAACTGGATGGTTGTTCCACAAGGTATTCCTTTGGGATAACTCAGGGTCTTGAAGCTATGTTCAGCCCCAATGTGAAGCAATCCTCCAAAACATGACCTAGCATATGGTAGGGCAAAAGTTAGATCATGATTTTTGCCTACTTCCTCCGGTTCTGTAGCTAAAATAGGCTTCTTTAAGAGATTCTTAAAGATCTTCGATTACCTCTTAAATGAATAAGGCTTGTTAAGCTTATCTAAAAGAGTAGGTGGAGAAGCTACCGGTAGGGTATATGTGCACCACTGATAAGGAGGTGGCGGTGCAACCATGGAGGCTACCGTGGAGGCCGAGGGTGCCTGTGAGGAGTGAGGTCGCTGGTCTCTGACTAATCTCTAGCGGTTGCTTCCCTTATCTACCTTGTCACTATCCCGCTTCTCTTCTCATAGACCTTGCGGCTTTGCAAATTGATCTTGAAAAGGCAACTTTGGCCTCCTTGTAGACTAGTCGCCTTGTTGATTAGCTTCTCAAATGTTTTGATAGTGAAGCCCTTAAGCATGAAGACCGCCATGGATATTCTTTAAAAGAATCTCAATGGCATGTTCGATACCAGGTTCACATTTCATACTATGCCATCTGAGAATATAATCAACAAGGGACTCACTGGTGTTGTGCTATAACGATGAGATTACAAGACCCTTTTTGAGCTCCAAAGAAACCTCTTGATGAAGAGTTTCTCTGACTAAACAAATTTCTTTACTAAACTATTGGGAAGTTCACCATATGAGTCAAATGCTATACTCGCTAGGCTACTAATGAAGAGGTAGCAAAGCATCACGCCACCGCAAACAACTCTCAAGTGTGCAATATGTGTGTTTCCACCGCCATCAAAGCTTTTGAAGGAAGGTGGCACAAACCCTTGGGATATTGGATTGCATCAAATTCCTGGTAGGGTCTACCCTTTGGAACCGATGATCCTCCTGCTTGAGCCAACCTTCCTTCACTTACTCAACCATGGATTTTATGTCTTCTTGTATGGAGGTACTTTCCACTACCTTCCTATACATGCTAGCTACCTTGCTCAATGGAGGTAAGGTCTTGGTGGGTCCAAGACATGCACTAACTCTGACTCTGTCTTCTAGATGAACTATCTTATTTCAAGTATACTACTAACAAGTCCTCAAGCCTCCATCCATCTATCTTTTCATCTTCTATTTTAATTATGCTAGGTGTTGTGAGTGTTTCCTACATCATCACCTTCCATAGCTCGCCGCACTGAGAGGGATCCTATCTACCATGCAAACCCCGAAGTCTCCCAATAAATCATCTTCATTAGGATCAAAGCTAATCTTCTCCTCATCGGACCAGTCATACCCCAATATTTCCTTCTTTTCTATGAGATAATTGGTTACTATCTCATTTAAAGAATGATCTATCTAAACTAGTATAAATGATCTAGGCTAACTAGTGTGCTCACTATCATGTACTGAGAGGCACTGGACCTCTCCTACTACTAGAGAATCAATCCAATGAGGATTGTACTCAGAGATACACTCGACCGCCATTACTGGGGACATAAGAGGTCTACAATCATCATAATGGGCTATCATCCGCTTCTATTGTTAACCATCTCCAAATCCTAACGTGGTGGGTGAAGGATGACCACTATGCTTTAGGATCGCCACTCCTTCCGCACCACCATTAGGCGTAAGGTAGCAGAGAGGCCTCACCAGGTGTGTAGATGGTAGATCCTCGCATAGCCGGATCACCAATGGGGTATGCTTCCCCCGTGGCCTTCATGGCCTTGGGAACCGAGATGATGACGTGATGTGATGATGGGGTAGGTGGTGGAGACACCACCGACTCTCAACAAGAGCTATCCTCTGATGAGTGGTCCCAAGCAAGATGTTATCGTATGGTCGACAGGGTAGCGCTGTCTGAAAATCGAAAGTGCCGACTAACCTCTCTCCTACTGATATGAAGATGTATGGCCTCTCCCTCTCCTCAAATATGTTTCCCACTATGGGGATGATAGATCAAATCAAATTGAGCTAAAACTTAATGTAAGCTCCACCAACCTCATAAAATTGATCGAGGTCATACACCTCCTTCTCCAAAATATGGTGATGTTGAACCACTTATGGAGGTGAAGTATGAATCCTCCTAGCATCCTCCCTGTCTGACCCAGAGAGAGAATAAAACTAGTTTGTTGTAACCGCAGAAGTCAAAATAGAAACTCAATAAACGGCTACCTCCATCTCCTAGCAATCCTAGTATGATACCGCTGATCATGCTTTTATTCCTTCGTTCTAGTAGGATGAGGGAGTGAGCTAGACCCATACTCAAAAGTAGGGGAGGCAATCCGAGATCGGGAGCCTTACCCTAGGGTAGGTGAGGGTGCTAGCCTCACTAAAGACGAGAAACCATGGCATTAAAATCGCCGGTACTACCACTACCTATGGACTACTACCGCTTTCCTCTTCAATGAGGAGATATCAGAATCTAAAGGTAGATCAATCTGGATGATCGGCTTCTGCCCGGCCACCACAGTCCTATTGATAGTTGCTAGGAGAGTGCCCTCACATGTGATCCTCACTCTCAAATCCTCACCAAATGGATAAGGTGTATGGTCCATTCGAAAAATTGGCCCATGGCCAAGTCCATGGAGGGAAAGTGAACACAAACTTATGAGCTTGCCATTTCTAATCAACTACAAAAAAATCAAATCAACTAAGAAGAATCGTAACTATGTCGAGAATCATAAAGGAAATGAGCTTGGATCGATTTCTTGATTTTGAATTTGAATTTGAATTTGAACCCACATCCAACATCTTGGAAGTGTTAAGTGGGGTTCAAATGGATTAAAGAAGATTTAGAAATTTGATTGAAAGAGGAATTTTGAATATGAATCCAAATTTCAACAAATTTGGGTATGTTGAAAATGGATTCAAATATTTTAGAAGATGCTTCCATAGGTTCATGTTTGAAATTAGATTTTGATTTGAGATTTTCCTTTAACAAATTTGTATGTTAAAGGGTCAATTGTTTTATTTTTTGATTTGATTTTGAAATTCTCACTTAGCAAATACTAAGTGAGGTGTTTGAAAATAATTATTTTTCTTTTTAAATTGTTGTTGATTTTGAAAATTGAATTCTTTAGCAAATTTGGGTATGCTAAGTGAAGAACCCAAGTGTGTTTTGTTTTGAGAGATTTTGAAAATAGGATTCTTAGAAATTTGAGTATGCTAATAAAAATCCTAAAGTGTTCATTTTTGTTTTGGATATTTTGATTTTGAAAAGAAGATCCTTAGCAAATTTGCTAAGGAAATCTAATGTGTTTCCTTTTGATTTTAATTTGTTTTTGAAAGTAGATCCTTAAAATTTAAGTATGCTAAGGAAATCCTAATTTGAATTTTGATTTGAGAATGGAGACTTCACTTAGCAAATTTGGTATGCTAAAGAAAATTCCAATGTGTTTGATGGAGATTTCACTTAGCAAATTTGAGTATGCTAAATGAAATCCCAAAATGTGTTTCAAATTTTTTTTTTTTTTGAAAAGTGGAGACTTCACTTAGCAAATTGGAGTATGCTAAATGAAGTTCCAAATATGTTTGAAAATTTTTGGTTTTGAATTTGGAGACTTCACTTAGCAAATTTGAGTATGCTAAATGAAGTCCTAAATATGTTTGAAATTTTTTGGTTTTGAATTTGGAGACTTCACTTGCAAATTTGAGTACGCTAAATGAAGTTCTAAATGTGTTTGAAAAATGTTTTGGTTTTGAATTTGGAGACTTCACTTAGCAAATTTGAGTATGCTAAATGAAGTTTCAAAGTGTTAAAATTTTTTTTTTCTTTTTGGTTTTGATTTTGGAGACTTCACTTAGTAAATTTGAGTATGCTAAATTAAGTTCCAATTGTGTTTGGGAATTTTTGGTTTTGAAAAAGTGGAGACTCCACTTTAGTAAATGGGGTATGCTAAAGATGAGGTTCCAAATTGTTTTGAAAAATTCTTATGTTTTGTTGATTTTAAAAAGAGAGATTCCCATTTAACAAATTTGGGTATGTAAGATGGAAATCAATCATATGTTATTTTTTGAAGATGTATTTTTATGTGTGATTATTTTATTTTATTTTTTGAAAGAGGAAATTCCAACTTAACCATACATGGAATATGTTAAGTGGGATTTTCAAATGGTGTCATTTTATTTAGAAATGAAATCTTCATTCAATAAATTTAGATATATTGAGTGGAGATATTCATGTGTGCTTCTGAAAATTCATTTTTTTTTTTTTTTTGAATTTTTGTTATTAGATGAACCCATTCAATATGTGTGTAAAGAAGTTTCATATGTGCTTTTGAAAAATTTATTTTGATTTTGGACATTGAACCTCCATTCAATAAATGTGTGTGTATTAAATGGAAAAGTTTCATATGTGCTTTTGAAAAGGTGATAATTCCAACTTAACATATGTGGAATATGTTGAGTTGAAGTTCTAACTTATCATTTTGGATTAAAGATGTAATGTCCATCCAATATATTTGGATGTATTGAATGGAAATACCTATCTTCATATTTTTTGCATTTTAAAAATTTATGATGTGAATTCTTATTTTTGTAAAGGTGATCCTACATATAACAATCATGAAAATTGTTAGATGAAGGTAACTTAGGAAAAATAAAGGTAAAACATTTTATTATATGCATTTGAAAGAGTGCTTTGAAAAGCAAGACTTTATGAAGAAGTTTTTTCTTTTGATTTTATTTCCTTACCATAAAATGGTAAGGAAAGTCTTTAAATATTTTATTTTTATTAGATTTGATTTTACCCATTGGGGAATAGTTTTAAGACCCTAGAATAAGATCCCAAAACCTAAAGCTATTGTCTAACTCAACTTAAGGATAAAATAAGCTAACTCAACTTAAGGGCAAAATAAGCTAAGTGCCAATGGAAACAAAGATAGTTTTGGGTCCGTATATAAAATATAAACCTACTATTGATACTTGAAGACAATGATCATTTACCAAAGATGGAGAGGAATTATCAAGGAAGTCGCTAAGAATCAGGTGAATTAAAATTTCAAAAAGGAGTGATAATTATCACATCATTCAAAAAAAATAATATGTGATTTTTTTTATTTTTTCACCATCATCCATCTCAGAAAGATAGATGAAAACAAAAAGAAAGGGAAGAGAGAGAAAGAGAAAATTTTGATATGATGATGAGCTTTTTTGGAAGGACACCACATAAATCTAAATACTTATGGGAGATTAGATATGGTACAAGAGAGGTATGGACTTACAACCACCTGGGGTGGCCACCAACTAACACCTCCTATGATTTTAAATTCGTGTATGCAAGTCTTATGCTTGATGAAAGATAACAGGATTGCTATTTATTTAGAAAGAGACTAAGTCTTTAAACTCACTCCCTAAAGAGACAAAATCATGTAAAGGTATGCTTCAAATGACCTAAATCTAAGGCAATTCAATTTTTATTTTATTTTTATTTTAGGATAATCATTTTGACTAGTTAATAGGATTCATATGCCTAATGCATGAGAAATAGAATTATTGGCCAAAATCAAGAGAGGGGAGGTGTGTTTCCACCATGGCTCTCAAAGGTCAAGCCAAGTTTCTCTAGCAAAGGTGGAAGCCCTCCAATCAAGAGTGAAATAAGATGCATTTGCATGATGTTACAAAAAAGTACTCATCCAAATGGTTGCTAATTCTTTTATCTTGATTTTAAGCCTAAGCTTTAGGTGAGGTTATGAGTTCTTTATTTTAATTTTGAATTGTTAAATTTGGTAGAAGATTTATTTTTCCCTAAGAGCCTAATCATCATCCAGGCCATACATAAAGCAAAGAAAAAACTACGAAAAGGATGCCACTTAATGCACAAGCTTAAACAAATCATTAATCTATTTATAAAGCTAATCGCAAAAGAATAAGAGACCGTTGTGGTCGGGCACCACCACACAAACTCAAAAAGAAATTGGGTAACTGAGCTCTATCCTTATACAACCTGGATTACAAATGAATTAAATACAATTAAGCAAAGAATTCATTATTATGGGGGTCTTCAAGCTTTCTTTCTTCATTCTTCTTTTCTTCTTTCTTCTTCTTTTCTTCTTTCTTCTTTTGGATGGTTGGAAGGTGATTTCTCTAAAGGCTTCGTATGGTTCATAAGATGAGATCTTATGGCCAATGTTCATCCTAATACCCCATAACAATCATTCCAAAATCCTAATTGCAAAATTACATGAAAGAGGGAAAGAATGGAAATCTAAATAACACCTACAAAATATAGATTAGCTAAAACAAAACACATAAATCCCAAGCATGCATATTGGACTTATCATGCCATAAATGAGTGACTAAGTCCACCTAGCCTAATGGATTATGCTTAGGGGTATTAGCACCTGCATAGAAAAAGTAATTATATCTTTATTTATGATAGCACCCCTTAAGCACAATCTCCTGCAGATAACAATGGTTAGACTAACAGCATCCTACCATTCATTCTATTCACATTCACCCTAACATCTAGTCTAAAAATATATATCATAAAATAAAAGCAAACATCAAACCATGCAACGTCCTAACCTAAAGCTGGAAGTGGTGACTTAGCCTAATGTGTGCGCTTTTAAGGTTTGTGTGGTATGCTTAGCTATGGTTTTAAGTTAGAGTTTCCTAAGTGTGAAGAGGTTCAACTTAGAGGGTTTCATTTAAGTTGTTTATTTGCATTGTTGATTTTAATTTATGTTTTGATTAGGTTCAAGTGAATCTACAATTAATTACTAAGTTAAAGAGAGGAAAGAGAAGAGCTTCTTTCCTTCCCTACCTAACTAATTTCTAAAGTAGATTCAAGTTTTAGTTTTATTTAGTGAATGTTTTATTATGTGTATTAATTAATCATAAGTTTAGATCAACTCTAAATAAACACATTCAAAAAGAAAGGCATTTTAAGGTTAAATAAAGTGAACAAAATTAACAAAACACACATTACTGTATTTCTTCCCCAACATATATAACATGCATATGAATGAATCCTAAGCATATCTATACATACAAATGGCAATGTTTAGCACACTTTATGATGAATGCTAAGTGAGTTACTTAAGAAAATTTGAATGCTTATGATGCATGATTTTCATTTAGTAGAAAAGGGATTTTTTTTCAAATTTTTACATGTACACATGAATGTATGAAAGGCATAAGTGAGTACGATGCCATTATTAGTACTAGTGGTCTAAGGTACAAGACCTACTTAGGGATACTTAAAGCCTCGCAACCCCGGGGTTGTCCAGACTAATATACCACTTTCCTTAAATACAAACATATGTAAAAAAGAAGTGCATGGAAAAGAAAGATTGCAAAGTTCATTTTCTATTTGTTGGGTTTATTTGTTTAGTTTATATATGTAAGTATGGATGTCCTTCCTGATATGATAACATAGAGATGAATAAGAATGAATTCAAACAAGTGGTGTGCTCTTTTCAAATGAACTATACACTTTACCAAATCCTTATTCAAACCTATGCTAAATATAAAGAGAAGGAAAAACTACATTAAGCACATCCTTATATTTTACTCACATGCAAGCTTATAAGTAAGATATAAATAGCACACTTTCAATTTTGATAAGTACTTTATATATTTTTGAAAATAATTTGAATTTAGTAGTAATAATAGCCACTCATATTCTTACTTTAGCCAAAACTTGCAATTTGACATAAAAGAAATATTTTTATTTTAAATTTGATTTTTAGAAAGCTTGAATGTATTAAATCATATGACACACATATTTAGCATGTTGGAGAAGAACTCAAGCAATGAAAGCTTGTAAATACATTCACCCTAATTAATTCCTAAGATAATCTTATGAGATAAGCATGTTTAAAATAAATCAAAGTTTGTCTTAATATGATTTTTGTTTCATTTTTATTTTATGTTATGTTTGATTTCAATTTGAGAAATGTGAGGTAAGTTGTTGTTAGTAATCCATTCTCACTTGTGGTTTGGTATATTTGTTCTTTCACCACCTAATTCCATATATGAGCCAATGAGATAACATAAAATCACACAAGGAATTTAAACCAGAATGAAGGAAAGAAAGAAAATTTAAATGTAGTTGTTTGGCAATGATTAATTAAGTGGGGTTAATTCTTTCCTAACCCCTCTCACACATGTGAATTCAACCTGACCCTCTGGTGGAGTGTGCAAAGAAAATTTGGTGGAGTTTGAGTGTAGAGGAAGTTGTAATTCAATGGACCTCCCCTACTTTCAACGGATGAAAATTGATAAATAACCAATTCAAACTCCTTCTAGGAAGCTTAGGAACTCTTGCTAATGACTCCTTTCACTCTCTAGGCTTTAATCGATAATGAGGAAGTGATTATTCAAATGAATTAGGGGGAGTATATCTCCCCCTTGAAGGATCAGACGGCCATGCCTTTACTTGCCATTTTGATCCAATTGACCTTAGGCAGTGGGTTGTTTAATCTGTTAGAGGCTTGAACATGGTCAGTTTGGGCTAAGGACTAGAATGATAACTCCCCATGTCCTCAAATTGAGTGGGAGCATGACTCCCATGTGGCCAATTTAAGCCATGTGCTCAATTTTGGCCTTGGGTCAAGTTGGGCTGGCCCAGACCCATTGGGTTGGGTGTACCACCCTCCATAGGGTTTACTTGACCTATTAGGAAAGTATCAAGTTAGTGTGAAGAGGAATTGGCCAAATTCCCCATGGATTTGACCAAAATTTACCATATGGCCTAGGGGTAAAATAGCTATTTGCTAATTTTTGAATTTGGATACGTTGGGTATGTTGAGAAAATAGGTTTGACCAAGTTTCATTGGATTTGAAGTTTATTTGGTATGGTTTGGCTCATGTTGACCCATTTAGGTCAAAATGGGTCAACTTGGGTCAAGTTGACCAATTGGTCAAATTAGGTCAAACCAAGGGTTGGGTCAAGTTCATATGACCATTTGAAATGGTTTAGTGGCTTTTTTTTATTCAATTTGGTTTAGGTTTGAATTTGGTTCATGTGACTTCATTTAGCTCAAATGGGTCAAGTTGACCAGTTTGACCCATTTGACCTATTTGAGCTAGGTCATAGGTAGGTTTAGGTTTTCTTAGTCATATGAAGTGGATTGGTATCTTTGTTTCCAATCAATTTTGGTTAAGTTTGAATTTGGCTCAACATGACCCTTTAGGTCAAGTTGGGTTCAAGGTCAATTTGGCTAAGTTAGGTCTAGTTGGCCATGTGGAGCTTTGGTCAAGTTCAACAAGTGTTTTAGAATGAACGTGAACCATTAATTTCAATCAATTTAGCTTGGATCAAGTTTTGACATATTTTTACTTTTTAGGTCAAGTTGGGTCAACTTGGGTCAAGTGGCCAATTGGGCTAGGTTAGGCTCAAATGTTGACTTGGTCAAGTTTAAACATTGATCATGAATGAGTTTTGATCAATGCTACCACTTGGCTATGGTAGATTTTGCTATGTTGGGTTTTATTTTGGCTAAGTGTTGACTTGGTCAACCCTTAGGTTTGACTTGGTTTGACCCAATTTGACTGATTGATCATCCCATGATAATTGTTGATAATGATGAGAGGCATAGATGAGTTTGATTCAACCCAATTTGGTTAGGATTAGAATTTGGCTCATAAGGGTACTTTAGGTCACTTTCGGTCAAGTGAGCCTAAGTGGGTCAAATGGCTTGGTCAAAGTTTGATTTCAGTTTGATTGAACTTGTATATGGACTTATGATTGAAATATAAATCTATTTGCAAGTGGTTTGAAGTCAAATGGGTTTTGGTTCATTTGACAATTTCATATTCAAACGAAGAACATGAACGGATTTGGGTTAGATTTTTTATTTGGGTTTTGGTTAAGTGATTGAAG
This sequence comes from Cymbidium sinense, assembly GCA_021442155.1. Classification (NCBI taxonomy): domain Eukaryota; kingdom Viridiplantae; phylum Streptophyta; class Magnoliopsida; order Asparagales; family Orchidaceae; genus Cymbidium; species Cymbidium sinense. The sequence continues at coordinate 70,678,252 of CM038228.1, read as the reverse complement.
TTTGTATTTATATTTGGATTCATGATTGTAGGATTGATTGAATCATGAAGGAAAATCAAGGGTTTGGCTTGATTTGAAATTGATTTGGCTAAGTTCAAGATTTTGACTTGAAAAGACTTAGGTTGGATTTGAATGAGTTTGAGTTTGATTTTTGGAGTTCATTTTTGATGTTTGAATTTATATTTCATTTATATGTGTGAATATAAATGAGAATATAAATGGATTATGAGAAAATTTCAATAGTTTGAAGTGATTTGATCATGATCTAGGACAAGTCCTTAAGAGGGAATTAAGGACTTAAGAAGGATTTAGTGAATTGAATTTAAAGTTTCGATTTGATTTTTAGATTTGGTTTGATTGATTTATATTTATATTTCATTTATATATGTGAATATAAATGAGAATATAAATGAGTTATGAGAAAATTTCATGAGTTTGAATTGGTTTGATCATGATTTAGGCCAAGTCTTTAAGAGGGGATTAAAGACTTAAGAAGGATTTTAAATTTGGAATTGAATTTTTGGATTTAGTTTGATTGATTTGAATTTATATTTCATTTATATATGTGAATATAACTGAGAATATAAATCATTTATGAGAAAATTTCAAGGATTTGATTTGATTTGAGGTTGATTTAGGCAAGTCCTTAAGAGAGAACTAAGGACTTAAGAAAATTTTGGAAAATCATGGATTTCAATCATGGATTTCAATCATGTGGCATTGATTTGAGTAGTGAGAAAATCAAATAAGATTGATTTGGAGTTTGACTTGAAGGAAGGAAGGTGAGGAGCAGTTCAAGCTAAGGGTAGGCAAATTTTCCTAACACCCCTAAGACATGACCTATTCCTATGGCTAACTCTTCTAAGTCTCTAGGGCTAGGTTGAGTGTCCACCTAATCACTAGATGTGTCTTAAGACTAAGGATCTCTTAAAGTCAAAGAGGAATCTTATGTCTAAGGTGGAGGGGTTGAGAGCTCATGCAAAAATTGAGATCAATAATTACTTAATTAAATGAATAATTAATTAATTAATTAATGATGAAATCAAATCAAGTTAAAATGCTAATCACTTCAGATATTCAAAATCTAAATTAAGGGTTTCTCTTTATGTATTTAATAACATAAAGACCTTTAAGAAAATTATGATTAACCCATAAGTGTAGAAAAATCATAATAGTATTTAATTAGATTCTTTAGTCTAATTAATCTTTAATCATAAGCCAATTATGTTAAGTCCTTTAAAAGTATTGCAATTTTATTTTCTCTCATGTTCATATCATTTGTGGCCCATGATTAAATGATTAATTAAAGTAAAGAAGCATAGGAAAGGGTAATTAAGTGGATTATTTAATGAAACAACTTAACTAAATCATAAAAGTCAACTAATTATCTTTCCTTAAACAAATTAAGATTACCAATAAAGGAATGGGGTTAAAATAGTAAATGACCTCTCCTCTTTAAGTTCAATTCAAAATAAAAAAAATTAAATTAATAAGAAGCTTTGGTTTTCTTTAAATAATTTTATTTAAAGTGATTGTCCTTAGGAATTGGTGTAGTTGAATGAATCATATAGTTATGATTAGATATTCCTTTTCGATCACTTTAAAATGTTGTATATCATGTGATCTCATGCATTCATAATTTCAAATTCAAATGAATCAAATGAAATTTACTTATGTAAGCTTGCATGTGTTGGCTTAATTTTATCATATGTGTGGCTATTCTCACTAATAAATCCAAATTTATTTTTCAAAAGCTATAAGTTGATAATAATATTTGGAGTGATAGTAGTTATGAATACACATAGGATTTGCATGTGTTTGTAGCTTAAGTATGTGAATGTGAAGCTTTCTTTCCCATGTTCATATATAGATTTACATAGGTTTGATTATCTCACTTTCCTGGTTAACAAATGGCACATACTTATTTAATTTCATTTATATGTATATTTATATTAGAATTTGGATAAAGCTTTAATTCACATGCATAAATAATTCAATCAAATAAAATACAATCTTTTGCATAATTTTCATTCTTCTAAGCATGTATACATTCATATGTATTTAAGATAGCAAGTATATAGTCTGGACATCCCGATAATTTGAGGCTTTAAGTAGCCCCAAGGAGGTCATTTGATTACTTCACTTCCCAAGTTTAAACAATGACACATACTTACTTATATCTTTTATACATGTGTATGTGTATTTGATCAAAGAATGAGAATCTTATTTTTCTACTTAAAATACATGCATCTATAATCAATTAAGCATATAAAATACATTACATAAAGGTAGTGCCCTCTTTCCTAAGTTCATATATGAATTTACATATGTTTGAATGACAATAAGTATATAGTTTGGACATCCCGAGAATATGAGGCTTTAAGTAACCCTAAGGAGGTCATTTGATTATCTCACTTCTCTGGTTAACAAAGGAACATATTGATTTAATTTCATTCATATGTATAGTTGTATTATAATTTGGATAGAGCTTTAAATTGCATGTATGAGCAATCTATTCAAGTAAAAATATAATTTCTAAATGTGAGCATCCATGATCATTCAAGTGTGCCAAAATATGTTGTATGTATAGGTATGCTAAGTGTTAAGTCATATGCATGTTATGGGTGATGAAAAGGAATGGTTTAACATATTCTATGTGATGGTAATTCAATTATATTAATCTTTTGATGCCTTTCATGCTGAATAGGATTCTTTAAGGTTAACCTAAACATATGATTAATAAAACATTTAATAAATCATTCACTAAAAGAAACGAAATCATAAAAATTTTCTTTTAGAAATAACTTAAGGTAGGGATGAAAGAGGTTAAGCTTCTTTCTTCTCTTTACAACACTTAGATGCTAAGTGTAAATCAAATTAAACAAAACAAAATCTAAATTAAAACTTATAATTCATTTAAATAACTTGAAATCAAACCATCAATCATGTTAACTTAAATAATTTCAAACTTAGAAAACTACAACTCAAAAGCCTAGCTAAGACATACTACATAAAGTCTAAGCACACACATTAGAATGTTAAGTCACCACTTCTAGCTTTAGGTTAGGGTAATGTATGTAATAATGATGTTTTTTATTTTATGAAATAACATTTAGATTGGATGTTAGGAATATGGATCGTAGACTGGATGTTAGGCCGTTGATAGCCTAATATTATTTTATGCGAGGGATTGTGCTTAAGGGGCTACCTAAAAGAAATATAAATATTCTCTTTGCAGGTTGGTTATTCCCTTAAGCATAATCCACATTAGGACAGGTGGGCTTGGTTACCCATGTGTAGGGTGCTAAGTCCAAATTATGAAATATAACTGCTTGGGATTGTATGAATGTTTAACAAACCTCTATTTTGTAGGTGTAGTTAGATTTACTCTTCCGTTAAAATAATTTTATAATAGGAATTAGGATTTTTGCTATGGGGATTAGGATGAGTAATGGCTAAAAGCCTTAGTCCAGGGGTGCCCTGTGATGCCATGAAGTAAATCAAATCAAATGAAGAAAGAATAAATGAAGAATGAAGACCCCATAGCATGTATTTAATTTAAATTGTAATATTATTTTGTAATTTTGGATTGTATAAGAGCTTAGAGCCAACTTTTCCGTATATGGTGGTTGCCCCACGCCTCTTATCCTTTTACAATAGTTTATGAAAAATTATTGTTTTTATGTTTAGCTTGCACATTAGAATTTCATCTTCTTCATAGTTTATTATGATTGATGTTTGAATATGTGGCCTAGATGCAGTAGGCTCTTAGGATAAAATTAAATTTTTCTACCCCAACTAACAACTCATAACTAAAATTTAAAATAACTCATAACCTCATTTTAAAGCTTAGGTTATAATCAAGATAATTAAAATATTTAGCTATATGTTGTATGTCTAACATCATGCATAACATATTGCTTCAATCTTGAATAAGGAGGGTCTTCATTCTTGCACGATAGGGGAATACTTGACCTGCGAGGGCATCCCTTATAGTGGAGAACACCTCCTCCCATTGATTTAGCCAATAATCTAATTTTATCATGCATATAGGTATAATTGACCTAAAGCTTTTGTCCAATTAAATGTGTTAAAATAATATAAAATTTGAAAAGATTTTGTATTTTTAGACTAAGTTATATGCTCATACCAAACATGACCTAGTCTCTTAGGGAGTGAGTTTATGACTCTAGTCTCTTTCCAAATTGAATAACATCTTAAACCATCTTAAAATTTCATAAGATTGTACTATATTATTTTAAATCGTAGGAGGTGTTAGCTGGCGGCCACTCCATGCAGTTGTAAACCCAGAAGAGTTGGACGGTTTACCCTCTCTTGTGGGATAGACCCTTATGCCCTTTTCGCTTCGATTTAAGCAGTGCTTTTAACTTGTGTTAAAGCTCCCTAGATTTAGGACCCAAGGTTGCTTACTTCCTTCGGGCTATGAGCATAAATTCTCACCTCTTAGGCATTTCCACAATCTTATGTTGATGGATTATAAGCCTTAATAATCTAATAAAATTTTAACTCAAATGAAATAAATCTCTTCACTTTCAAACATATAAAGCCTCACCATAGGGTAAATTGGAGTGCTCATTAAGCTTCCTATAATTATGAGCATTTCTTGTTTATCTTCCTTTTGGATTCCAAAATAAGTCTTTTCAATTGAACAATCTTACTTGATTTTCCAAAATAATCATTCCTTTGATAGTCTTAACTTTGAAATCTTTGGAGACAATAATTGACTATAGTAATCGAGAGAAAATCCCATTTCCAAGGATGTAATTAACTATGGAGGCTTGTCTCCATAGGAAACTTAAGAACCCAGCTTAAAATAAACCATATTTTACTTTTTCATGTAAAGTAGGGGAAGAATCTTTGGGAGTCCTTATTAAGTGATTAGGTCCATTGTAGGTGATGTTTCTATCTTTGGAGATAGTGCATCACACATTGATGTTGTACCTGATCACTTCAATAAATATCCCCTATGATCTATGTGGTGTCCACATGACCCATCCGAAAATAAACACAACATGGTTATATTCCTGTGACTATGTTAATTCCAATTTTATGAACTTGTTTATCCTATGGACCAAGTTCAATTTGGGATTGACTAATATGATATTCAATCATAATCTTATCTAACTTAGCTATATCATCTTCACAAGGTCATTGTTTAATTTAGTCACACCCTATAATTAAATATTATTAATTATATTTATACATATGTACATGGTCTTGTTCCTTCTTTTCTCAAATGAATAGTATTTATGCAATACTACCATGCACTATAGAAATCTAGAATATTTTCTAACTAGTTTAGAGCTTATATATTTTCAAGTGTCAATGCCCCACTTGAACTTTTAAATCTTATACCTAACAGTTGATAAATTCAACTATTTTTATCATATTGATGCATTTATAAGCATACAAAATAATGTTGCCACTTTAGGCTAGAATGTGTTCTATTAGAGCCATGGCTTGATCATGATTATGATTAATTAATTATACTTGTTAGATGATAGTTCATCTAATAATAATAAAATATTTTAATCATAATTAAACTTCATATGATCATTCAATAAGTTTGATTAGCCTAAAGCGTATTAGTTTCATTGATAATAAAAGTGATAAACATTAGGATGATCATACTCTCATAAATGATTTTGCTTAGTAATTCATCAAGATCACATGAGTTAGCCCTAGGATACACTATCTCTTACACATACTTAGGTGTTGTGATAGTCCACAACCCCTCAACCACATAGCATAGGAAGGTTGTAGTTAAGTCATTTTATTTCACTGACCTTTTAGTGCTCAAAATAAGATTGCTTCGAGTGTAATTAGTATTTAGGATTAATTATTATGCTTTCTTTGTGATGTGTTATACTACTTTAATTAGTTTATTACACCGATATAGAAATTTCTTTAGAAGGTGCACAACATATATGGCCATTACTTTTAATTTTACTTATATAGGGGCTATGCATAAATATATAAATGTTACCATATCATTAATTTATGATGTAACATTTATGCTCAATGATATAATATCTTTATTGTGTTATGATTTGTTCATTTAGTTTAAGATGTTTTCTTCATTGTATTTTTATAATTTTATTTGTAAAATAATGCATAAACTAAAATTCCCGATCAAAATAAATTAATTGAAAACTGGGCAAGTAGGTGTATAATCTGAACCAAGAGAATGGACTAAGTGTAAAGGGAAACTAAAATTTGTACTTTATTTTTTAAATTATTTAAGCTTATTGGGTAAAACTTAGCTACTCGCTTTTATTTTATTTTAGGCAAGTATAAAGACATTTCCTAGCTACACCAGTATGTTACTCATTCTTTTATAGGATTCACAATACAATAATAATTTTTGTTTTCTATGAATGTCTAATATTTTTATTATTAGTATTTTGTTGTAATGAGATTATCAAAGCTATATATGACTTTTCATTAGGCTCAAATGATAAATTAATTTTTTTCAATTTAAAATCAAGGATTTCTCTAGTAAAATATATTAAATTACATTTGCCCTCTTATATCTTTTGGAGAAAATATAAGATAGAGCTAAACAATAATCAAAATAAATGTTAGCGCACATCATAATATGGCCAAGTCAAGCATGCATTAGAGGTTCTAATTTATGGACAAATAACTTACATTATATACTATACTCTCTTAGATAGAATCTTAGATAGGAACAATTTTAATAATGTTAAGAGAGTATTAATATGCTAAGTATGAGTAGCCTGACTCAGACAAGATTATAAGTCTAAAGTCAAGTATATATGATTGTGTATTAATAAGGCTGCCTTATTTCTTCTTCATATGTAGGTATTTCTCTACCTATGTAGAGTGTTTGCATTTAAAAAATAAAATAAATGAAACATCCTGACTTGGGGTGTCATGGCATTGTAATCGTACCTAGGCATTATCACCGCCTTATAGAATCTAGAAATGCAAACCACCCCTACCAGTTATCTAGTTATGCAACATAGTGCAGATCTTTATAATCCTAGGCATTGTCGGACTTACTTAAAAAAAGCAAGATAACTAACCCTTCCCACCAAATGTTTCCCTAGTAGTGACAACTTCTTAGAAGGGAAGAGGGGGAACGATTAGAGATCAAAAAATTGCCTAAGAAAGAATGGGAATGGTTATCTGAAACCTCTATGAAAACAGGAGAGACTACCCACTCTTTTTTTTCCTCTCTTCCACTGCTCCCTTTCTTGCTCCTAGTATCAACTCCAAGTTTTCTCTAGCACTCTCTTCTCTCCACAGTGCATTTCTTACCATTATACGAGGGTGTCTTCTGCTCACATAGGACAAGACTGAAGCTGACTATCATTATTTTTCTAGCACTGAGATGCTAAATCTTGAAATCCATTCCACCATCGAACTTAGTTTCGGTTTGAAACAAAATCCTCCCTCCGCTAATCTTAGATCTGGGATAAGGGAGAAGGGTGATTTGCACTAAAGATCGTAAAACCTAGCATTGCTAAGGCATTATTCTATCAAAATTTCAAATTTCTTTAAAAATATTAAATCTTAGACTCTTACAAAGTAGTGCCAAGGTGCAGAGGTTCCAGCACTAAAGTGTTGAGCCCTCAAGAATTTTTAACCTTAAGTACACATCCAATAATGCCAAGGCCCTAATGTTCCAGCATCGAGATGGTGACTCCTCAAGAAAATTAAACTTTAGACACTCATTTGATAGTATCATGGCACTAATATCTCAGCACCAATGTGTTGTGCTCTCAGAAAATTAAACTTGAGGCACCCAATTGATAGTGCCAAGGCACTCATATTATAGCATCGAGACACTAATCTCTCTAATATTAAGCCAAGTCACATCTATAGCATTGCAGCGCTATTCATGTAGGGTCGACGCACTGAGTTCTTAGATTTTGAACTTATGACTTTTAACTAATGGCACAAAGTTGCTTGTTTTGTTGTGCTGATGCATTAAGTCCTCAATATTATTTATTTTGAACTAAAAGTTTTTTTATTAAATATTTAAATCCTTGAGCATTCCAAATAATAGAGACAAATACATAGAATAGAAATGTAGATATTTTAATTAATACCAAAAATGTATTGTAAAAAAATCATAATAAAGAAATAAAAGAGAAGAAGAAAAAGAAAAATAAAATTAATAAGAATAAGGGAAAGGGAAAACTAATAGTCATATTCATCATCATCCTCCACCACTTCTTCTTCTTTAAGCTCTAGTGGAGCGCTACCTTAAGGCTAATAATGAGGCACCGTCGGAGAAGAAGCCTGACTCGGGCATGCATGAAAGCCATAATTTTCAAATATATGAATAAATGTTAGTTAAACTCAACCAAGTATGAAAATTGCTACTGTTGTTATCCCATATGGTAGTCATATTCCCTCCCTAATTCCTGCTGCTACCGACTGGTTTCACCAACCCTTTTCCTTAAATCTAAGACTTGTCCTCCTATTTATTGGAGTTGCTTATTTAAGGTCTTGGAAGATTTAGGTTGGGACTGAGGAGCTCGTGAGCTTTCTCCCACCTCTATCCTCAAGCCAAATCCCTTAATTACTCTTTTAGTAAGGGGAGCCTTTTGAATCAAAACTTCATCATCAGAATCCCCTTGGGCACCCACTACAACACACCAAGAATAAATTAAAGAAGAATGACCATAACCTATAGTAGTACTACCCTTAAGCATATTATAAATAGAATTTTAAATGACTCTCCCTACATCCATAATAAATCCATTTTGATTTAAAAAAATTCAAAATGTCTCTATCCCAAGTCACTTCATTGATATTTTTTGTGGGTATTACCATGGCAGAAATAAAATAGTGCTAAGATTTGGCCTTAGTAGTCAGGTCAACGGTATAAAAATTAATAATCTTATCCTCTGGCCTTTCCACTGAACATTAGAAAATCTAATAATGAGAAAATTAAAGATTTCATCAAAATCAAGATGATCATTGTGATAGAAGAGGTATTGATCATACACTACATCTTTTAAATTATAATGTGTTAATAATATTACTATCAAAACTTACTAGTTTTCTCTAGATGAAAACTCTATTATTATGGTGTTCCTTCATGTTAGTGAAGAATTCTTGCACCACAAGAATGACGTAGGAGTTATTATTGTAGGTCAGCTTCTCCTAGCCTTGTTCGCTAATGATCCTTTCTATTCTTACTTGGCATTTCAAAAAGATGTAAGTCCAATCTATGCATTCACCATGTGAATAATCTATATCAATACTGGCATTCTAAAGGGATGTAAGTCCAAACTATACGTTAGAAATATGAACAACCTACATTTATATAGCATTCCTAAGGGATGTAAGCCTAATATATATGTTCATGATGGGATCCTCTAAACCCTAATGTCATTCTAAAGAGATGTAAGTCCAATCTATGTGTTTTTCATGTCAACAATCTATATCCAAATGGAATTCCAAAGAGATGTAAGTCCAATCTATGTGTTCACCATGTGAATAATCTATATGAATACTAGAATTCCAAAGGGATGTATGTCAAATCTATATGTTTGTCATGCAAACAATTTATATCAATACTAACATTCCAATAAGATGTAAGTCTAATATATACATTCAATATGCTAACAATCTATATTCATGTGGCATTCCAAAAGAATGTAAGCCCAATCTGCTTGTTCATCATGCAAATACCCTTATATTCTGGTTTTCCTATAAATACAAATCCAATCTATTTACCAATTCTCCATGTGAACATCCTTACACCACAACCCCTACTCTGAAACTCTAGTCTACTCAGGATATCTAAAATGAGGCAACCCATGGCTACTAATCAAATGCCTTGGACATTATGGCTAATAGTGCTCTGATATTGGTAGATTGGAATAACGGTAGTCCCAGGATGATAGATCCATGGGATATTGATTGGGACTATCTCCATATTTCCCTTAAATAGTCATCTATTCCATGCCACAAGCACCACTAGACACTGATTTATAACAGAGATATATTTTTTCCAACATTAGTCGAGAGTGCTCTCTAATTTTTCAGCAAAATAATCTATCAAAATTTCTTTTTGATTGATTTTTCAATGATAACTCCACCAAAATTTGTTAATAATAGGCGAACCCCCACATGACCCCATTTCCACGATCTCTCCCTCTCTTTCTCTCTCTCTCTCTCTCTCTCTCTCTCTCTCTCTCTCTCTCTCTCTCTCTCTCTCTCTCTCTCTATGCATCTATTTGTTTTGATTTTCTCCCGAATCAAAGGTAAATCGCTATCTCTTACTTTTATCATTATTTCCTTAAGATTTCATCTGTTGGTTTATGAAAAATGAAGTTAAATTTATAAGGAGTTTTTATTATTTTTAGGTTAAATATTGTCCAAATTTATTTAAATTTGATAAATCTTAGTTAAAAATGTCTATTAGTGTGTAGATCTTCAATTGCATATGTTAGGTTTCATATTTTTTTGTAAATTTTACATTAAGATTTTTTTGGTTATGTATGTTCCGATTAATATATAATTAACAAATTTTGGATGAATTTATATAAATTTCATCATGTGTGTTCAATTTAATTTTTTAAGAAAATAAATTTAGTGATTATAGTCTAATACGGATAACTACCTAGAAAACATAAAAAATTCATAGCAAACGATTCAGACACTTGACGTTATATTAAATTAGGTTTTGATTCAATCATCACTACTTATAAAACTTAGATAGAATGTTAATTGAATTCTCACACATTTTGATTTATCCAGCTCATGGATATCCGTAGTGAGCGATCATGGATGTATAATAGATTCTCACCCTTTTTTGGCAGACTTTCCAGTCGACCTTTTCCTCCAAAAGTATCTGGCGGCCTACTCCACTAGAAATGTCATTAGAACTCGCTGTTAGAAATTTTCTTGGCATTTCAAGATGACTTTTCCATTGGTTCTTCGTGAAAAACATTCCAGAAAAAAATCCACCAGAAATCCATCGAGAACAGTTTTTCATTGGATTTTTTGTCTGCCAAAATTATTTCAAACCAAGCTTTTACCACCAGGGTATAATCTGCCAAAAACTCAAATTATCAATTGATTTTAGTTAATTTTAGATGAAAAGTTTCACCAAAAATCTACAATTTTCTTATCGTGATGTTTTTCACTTATGGAAAGTTTTCTTTAAGGTTTCCTTCAATGTAATTGACCAATGGAAGTATACTTTTTTTGGGAGGTCGAATAACCCACATTCTCTTAATTCTCTTTTATTAACCTGATAATTTATCCACAAATAAATATTTATCACTAGTTTAGATGAAAGATGGAAAACTTATCGAGTTCTCTTCTCATCTCCTCATGTGAAATACATTACTCGAAGGCCATATCATCATGTTAATATATATTTTTATGGGCCAAAGCCTGCTTATAAATAACAAAAATAAAATTCAACTTAAATAAGCCAATTACATCAGTAGTCAATTATCAAAGACAATTGTGCTTGCTTTAGGAAATAGTCTTATAGGATAGTAAATAAAACATATTAATTTATGTAGCATAAAGATTTATCTGATTAATTTATTATATTATCCTTTAGTAAGTTATCTCTTTGAAGAGCAAGTGATAAAAAAAGATGAATGTATACCCATTGTATACATTGTTCACATATTTTGTGACGATATCAACTTCGGCTAAGTTGTAAATCACAAGTGATTGAGCTATATTAGGAAGGGCATCCATCAAGAAACTTAGAAAAGGTCAAAAGTAATACTTTTACATGAGATAGGCTTTTACTATGCTCTTTGAACTTTGATTTGATACTCTTCTTTAATACTTTTTAAATTTTCTCTAATCTACATGAAAGAACATTCTAAATTTTACTTGAACCTTATTCAAACTATATTTGAGCTTATCTCTAATTTAGGATTCAAATTTATTTTCAAATATTAATTTGAAAGTGATTTGAGCTTAGTTAAAACATATATTTCAAATTCTTATAGAATATGAATTTCATATCTTATTTCTACTATATTTGACTACTATTTGACTCCTTTTTTGAAAAAAATAAGTGCTTCTTGGTCAAAAGTAATAATATTATTTTTAAAAGGGAATTTTGGGTACATATTGATAAAATAAATGAAAGAATGGGTATTTTTATTTAACATTTTATCATTATGGAACATATAAAGTTATCTTTTCTTATTCATAAATCAAGTTTTATACCATATGCACTTTAAAATTGTATGTATACATACATACATAAATACATATACATGCGCATACACGTGCACACACGCAGACACACAAAAATCAATTATCACATTAAACTCACCTAAAAAAATTGAAGGATTCAAAACTTATAAAATTTTAATTAAAAACATTGTCATAAATATTATTTATTAATAGTTTACTTTCATCAAACAATATACCAATATTTCTTACTTTATATCAATGTTGATTAAAGCACTGATTGAATTATGATCAATAATTGTAATATATATTTAAAGCATAATTATAATTAATTACATTTAATTATAGTATATTAGGTTAGATTTAATAAAAAATTAATCAATAAATGGAAATGAAATTTTAAAATTAAAATCATATTTGAACTCATATTTGTTAAAAACAGTACTAACTCCAAGTGAAGAAGCAAAATTTTAAAAACAAATTGATTTTAAAAAAATCAGAGTAATCGATTCTTACTTTGTAAAATATTAAAAAAGATTAAATAATGTCATATAGGAACAATTTCATAATTGAAATTGCATTTATAGTGTAGTTTAGTTGTTTTTTATATATATTTATTTTTTTTTTATTTTTTATTTTTTGAAAAATAGGTTTGTACAAAGATGTGGGCAATGAAGTTAGTCCATGATGCTCGAATTATGATTAGAACTTAGAATATAGATACTTTTATAGGTGAATTAATCGAGCCAATAGATATTATGCTTCATATGAAGATAAATGTCTTATTTATTTAAGAAACTAAATGTGTTGAGGAGAAAGCTAAGGAGATTGATAGTTTAGGTTTTAAACTTTAGTATTTAATTATGAGTCATACTAGAAGAGATGTAAGTGTAATTATGGATATTACTTTAAAAGATAATTTTGTAAAAAATTAGTAGGATTGAAGCTACAATTATAGCTTTAAAGATTACCATTGATGCCAAAATTACTAACATTGTAAGTGTTTACACTCCTCAAGTAGGTTTCGATGTATGCTTAAAAGGAAATTTTGAAATGGCGTAGAGGGATTAATATGAATGATATCTCTTGAAGAAAAAATATTTATTGGAGAATATTTATTAGAGAATATTTACATGGGAATGTTTGTGGAATGGTAGATGATTTTAAAAGAATTCATGGTGACTATGGATATTAAGTGACTAATGAAAAAGTGGGACTATATTTGACTTTGCTTCATCTTATGATCTTTTAATTTTTAATACTTTATTTAAAAAGATGTACATATTATCACTTATTAGACTGAACCAACTAAAATGTAGATTAAATATTTTTATAAGGAAAATAAATCATTTGGATTGTCAAAATTATAAGGTAATTCCATATGAAAGTTTAAATATCTAGCATTAACTACTAATTTTGATTCTAAGATAAATTATTGAAAAAATAATGTCATAATATTATCGTAAAATTTTATGGGTACTTAAAGAATGCTAATAAAAATATTTTAAAGAGTAAGCTAGATCTTAGAATTTGAGATATTCATGATGAAGCCCATGTTATGTGGAAAAAAGTAATAAGTTGCAAAAAAATGTGCATAAAGAATAAAAAAGCTCTTTTTAGTAAAAAATAGTTAGTGATAGAGTCAAATTGTGCATGAAAAGAACAAAAAAATATGTTTTATTATAAAAACTAATTTAGATGTAAGAACTTGATGAATTGGGAAAGGTATAAAGTGTCTTGTGGGGATTCTAAAATAAGCGATATGTGATGCAAAGAATTCAACATTCAGTGATTTATATAATATATTGAATATTAAAGAGGTAGAAATGTGTATATATATGCTAGCTAAGCAAAGAGATAGGGGAAGAAAATATTAGTTCAAATGAAGTGCATTAAACATGAAGAAGAATGGAAAGTGCTTTTTTTAGAAGAAGATATTCAACATAGATCGATGAGATATTTTGATAACCTTTTTATTCAAGATTGTGAGAATGCAATTGATTTTAGTGATCTTAGTTCCTCAAATAAAATAAAAAAGATTTTTGTTTTTATCATTGTATAAGTAAAATCGAAGTTGGAGAGGCTTTAAAGAAAATGAAGTGTGAAAAGATAGTAGGACCTATTAATATTCCAATCGATGTGTGAAAATGCAAAGATGTTCAAGGAATTTCTTGGCTTACTAATTTTTTTAATATTATTTTGAAGGATAAAAGATGTTAAATGAGTGGAGAAAGAGTTTGTTGGTTCCTAATTTCAAGAATAAAGATAATACACAATAGTATGCAAATTATAGACTAATTAAGTTAATATGTCATATTTTAAAATTATGGGAGAGTGTAATTGAGCATAGGTTACAATGTGATACAAAAAAAAGTTGTTCAAACCAATTAGGTTTCATGTTGGGCAAGTCTACTTTGGATGCTACACATTTATTAACCAGTTTGATGGAGAACTATATAGAGACTAAGGTAGATCTACATATGATATTTATTGGTTTAAACAAAGCATATGATAAAATTCCAAAAGAAATGCTTTGGAGAGGTCTAGAAAAGAAATGAGTTGATATTATTTATATTAAGATCATTAAGAATATGTATACCATAGCTATTTCTTTGTCAAACATATTGAGAATTGACCAAGTATATTCCTGTTTTAGTTGAACTACATCTATGATTAACTTTAAGCCTATATATTTTTTGCTTCAAAAATGGAAGTCCTTACAAGACATTTATATGAGGATGTACCTTGGCATATGCTTTTGGCTAATGATATTCTTCTCGTAGATAAGACTAGAGAGGGAGTTAAAGAGAAACTTGAATTTTAGAGGTCAACCTTGGAGTCTAGAAAATTTCATTTCAACAGATCTAAAATGAAATACTTAGAGTGTGATTTTAGTTGTAGATGATCTAATGGTGGGGTTGTGATATTGGGTGACTAAGTAAATAAAAAGAGCAAATGTTTAAGATATCTCTAGTATATTATTCAAAGTAAATAGATGGGGACGTTATTTGCATAATTCAAGTTAAATAGTTGAAGTAGAGGAATGCGTAGAGCGTGTTGTGTAATACAAAAGTGTTGTTTAAACTTAAAGAAAAATTTTATAAGATGGTGATGAGACCTACAATTCTTTATGATGCAGAATGTTGGCTTGGAAATGAGAAGCATAAAATTAAGTTATGTACTGGAGAGTTGAAAATGTTGAGGTGGACGAATGGCTTTACACTTAGAAATAAAATTTGAAATGAATATATACATGAAAAGGTCGGAGAAAATCGAGTGGTAGATAAAATTATAGAGAGCTGCCTTAAATTATTTAGTCAGATAATATGTCGGCTATCCAATGACCTAGTTAGGAGAGTAGATCAATAGATTTGATCTATAAAATATTGACCATCTAATAATTTTTTTGTATATTCTAATAATTGTGTACCATATTATATAGTTACAAAATTAATCATTACTTTGTAATAGCCAAGATTATTACTTCGAAGCTATTTTTTAAGATGAACTTTATTAAATAGGGCTATGATACATAATGTGTGGACAAGTAGTGATATTGATGGTAAGATAGAATAAGAAGTTATTCTTTCTTAGGGAGTTCTTTCCAAATGAATTGGCTACAGAAACCATCCACTTCAAGTTTCAAGCAAGAAAAGTTTTAAAATCTAAATTGTAGAATTCTTCACTTATTAAACAATAATATCATGAAGTTCACCCTAAACTTAGTTGTAATTTTTCTATGGATGATGCATTTATACATGGTGGTGAGGTTAGAGCTAGTGAAGTTGTTTAAAATTGGTATGCAACAAGATATCATTTACATATGTCAAAATGGTTCTACTACTTCTTAATGAAACCATCAATGTCAATATTATGAGTTAGCATGGAATAAATATACCATATTATATAGTTACAAAATTAATCATTACTTTGTAATAGCCAAGATTATTACTTCGAAGCTATTTTTTAAGATGAACTTTATTAAATAGGGCTATGATACATAATGTGTGGACAAGTAGTGATATTGATGGTAAGATACAATAAGAAGTTATTCTTTCTTAGGAGTTCTTTCCAAATGAATTGGCTCTGAAACCATCCACTTCAAGTTTCAAGCAAGAAAAGTTTTAAAATCTAAATTGTAGAATTCTTCACTTATTAAACAATAATATCATGAAGTTCACCCTAAACTTAGTTGTAATTTTTCGATGATGCATTTATACATGGTGGTGAGGTTAGAGCTAGTGAAGTTGTTTAAAATTGGTATGCAACAAGATATCATTTTCATATGTCAAAATGGTTCTACTACTTCTTAATGAAACCATCAATGTCAATATTATGAGTTAGCATGGAATAAATATACCATATTATATAGTTACAAAATTAATCATTACTTTGTAATAGCCAAGATTATTACTTGAAGCTATTTTTTTAAGATGAACTTTATTAAATAGGGCTATGATACATAATCGTGGACAAGTAGTGATATTGATGGTAAGATACAATAAGAAGTTATTCTTTCTTAGGGAGTTCTTTCCAAATGAATTAGCTACAGAAACCATCCACTTCAAGTTTCAAGCAAGAAGAGTTTTAAATCTAAATTGTAGAATTCTTCACTTATTAAAAAAATACTATCATGAAGTTCACCCTAAACTTAGTTGTAATTTTTCTATGGATGATGCATTTATACATGGTGGTGAGGTTAGAGCTAGTGAAGTTGTTTAAAATTGGTATGCAACAAGATATCATTTACATATGTCAAAATGGTTCTACTACTTCTTAATGAAACCATCAATGTCAATATTATGAGTTAGCATGGAATAAATATACCATATTATATAGTTACAAAATTAATCATTACTTTGTAATAGCCAAGATTATTACTCAAGCTATTTTTTAAGATGAACTTTATTAAATAGGGCTATGATACATAATGTGTGGACAAGTAGTGATATTGATGGTAAGATACAATAAGAAGTTATTCTTTCTTAGGGAGTTCTTTCCAAATGAATTGGCTACAGAAACCATCCACTTCAAGTTTCAAGCAAGAAAAGTTTTAAAATCTAAATTGTAGAATTCTTCACTTATTAAACAATAATATCATGAAGTTCACCCTAAACTTAGTTGTAATTTTTCTATGGATGATGCATTTATACATGGTGGTGAGGTTAGAGCTAGTGAAGTTGTTTAAAATTGGTATGCAACAAGATATCATTTACATATGTCAAAATGGTTCTACTACTTCTTAATGAAACCATCAATGTCAATATTATGAGTTAGCATGGAATAAATATTTCTTCTATTGATTGACATTGATCTTCTAAAAGATCATTTAAAATTGTAAAAGAGAATAATGAAATATTTTAATAAGGATAAAAGGACAATAAATTTAATTTTATATTTTTAGTTAATGTTAGGTATTTTAACTAAAAAATTAATGATTTCTCTAGAGTTAGTGTAACATTTTAACATTAGTATGACATGTGCATTATTTCAATAATTTAATATCACATTGAACAAGTTGTTAGTAGTTATAAAATAATTAATAGCTAATCTAGTGATAATTTGAGTGATAGTGAGAATGATAATTTTCTAGTAACCATAAGCCCATTAGAATTAGATAATCAAATGTAGAAATAAAAAATTATTAATCCAAATAGGTCAACTAGATGATTTATATACTACACAAGTGTGAGATGAAAATGATGACTTTGATGAACAATTTTGAGAATGTTGCATTATGTCAAGAAGAATATTTCTCGAATGAGTTAGATAATATGTTCCTTCTAAGTAATGTTGATCTCAAGTTTGTGTTATGTAGTTGCTCCATTAGAAATAATGTAAAATATAAAATGATATACTCCAATAAGAGCAAATATATAGTTATTTATGTACAACATGGCAATTCATTTAGATGTAATCATTGGTAATTACATCAATCTAGTAGAAGATTTTTCAATGGAGAGTAGAGAATCTCAAGTATAGAAACCCCATAGATATGAAATCATCAAATATTATTAAAAATATGTAAGTTACATCTAAATGTATTAAGTACTTCATACTACCTAGTATTTGCTAAGAATTTGATTTAAAATAAAATAATATTATAGATAATATAGAAGCTATTTGATGTAAATGTTTCATATATAAAATTTAAAATGTAGGAAGAAATGTCATCTGATTCATTTTTGGTACATAGAAGGAATCATACATATATGATCATTCATGAGAGGATTGACATATAAAATATGAGTTATCTTTTAGGCATTTTGGCTACAATAACTAGATGGTCCTACTATGAGTATGTGTTATGTTTAAATGGAACCATTTTTTTATTAGTGAAATGTAGGGTCACGTGTTATGAGTCGATGCAATGGTATTTCTTCCCTAGCCTTTGTTATTATTAAATTAGAATGCAATGAATCCTACATGTGGTATTTTTAAACCTTGCATGATATAATTTTAGTAATTCATATAGGATAGGATTTATGTATACATATGATGAACATTTTTTTCTTGGTGAAGAAATGCTGAGAATATATTTTTGGCAACTCATTGCTATTATCTAAGACAACTATAACAAAAATTCAAGAAAACACTGAAAATCATGGGCATTTTTATTGCTAATCAACATGCTAAAAATTTTATTGGGGAGAAAATAGTGATGAAATGTGTATTTTTAGCCAAGGTATGATAGATACTAAAAATAAAGCCCAAAGTACATGCATGGTTACTCAATAGGGATTTTAGCAAATGGACTTTAACACATGATTAGCCAATGATATCCTCCAAAATGTTTCATAGAACTTTGAAATTATTTGATATTAATTTAGATTTTTATGCATTTTTACTCAATTCATTAATTTGGATTACTTATTTAAAGTGTCTAAAATATTGATTAACTAATCATAATTTTAACATTCTTAACTCTTAAGAAAAATTTAGGTTTGATAAATCCCTTTTTTAAGGTTTTAATTTGATTGAGTTATGAATTTTGTAAATGAAGTGATTAATTGTCTCATTTAAGGGTTAATTAAACTTAATCAAGTGATTAATCACTTTAATTAACTTCAAAGGATTTAATAATTTATATTTAAAGTTTCTTTGTTAATTAAAGTGTTTTAAACCTAATTTATTAATTTCCATGGTTTTTTATAATTTAATAATTATTTATTAGTCCTTAATTTTTGTTTTAGGTTTAAGTTTTAATGATTAATCATGGGGATATGCAAATTCTTCAAAAATTAATTAATGGTGGAAATTTTTTTAACCTGAAATAACTCAAAAAAATTTTTAAGAACAGAAACTTTATTGTAGCAGAATGTTTCAGTACAAAAACTAAAGGGTGTTTATAAAATAATAGAGCCCCTCAAAATGGTAAGTCAACATTATAACTATGTATCAAGTAAGCTGTAAACTTCTCTGGTATCTTTTGAATATGTACTTCATCAAGTGAAGATCCATATTTAGCCAGATGATCTATTGGTCTATTACCTTTTCTATGGATATGTGAAAAGTTTAACTGCTTATTGGATAAACATAATTCTATCTCTTTGTGAAGATTGATTAATTCCCACGGAGCTGAGCTATCTTGGTGGAGAATTTTTAATAATTATAAGGAATAGGTCTCAATCCAAAACTTGGAAGCCTTCATAATATTAGCAATCTTCAAATAATATAGGTAGGCCAAAATTTCAGTATAAAGTGTAGATCTTGTATGGAAAGGCACAATGAATGTAAGTATACTTTCACCCATTAAGTTCCTAAAACTCCACCAATTCCTACATTATGATTATTTGAATGAAAACATCCATCAATATTAATTTTGATACATTGACTACTTGGTTTTTTCCAATTGATTAAAGTTGGAGGTGGTGCAATGGTTCCAAATTTATCTTTGAAAGCTCTAGGTCGAGTAGCTTTACTAATATATACATATACTTGCCTGATCACCTGACATGGTAAAACTTGACATTTTTCATATTTTATAGGATTTCGAGCCATCCCTATGAACCAGGATATAATTAGAGGTATAATTACTAGATCTTTGTTTAGTATAATTCCATACTTTACATTCATCCAAGCATACAAACTATTCAACTATGACATATATGTTTGGTTAGTCTCAACTTGAAAATTTATCTCTAATTGATTCTATATCTTCACACTAAAAGGGCATTAATAAAATAAATAGTGTATACTTTCAGCCTTCTTGTAGCACAACAAACTTATAGAGGGAAGTCTTAAGCCTTTCAATTTCAAGATTTCATCCATGGGTAGAATATTATATAGTAATCTCCAATTGAAGAAGGATATGGATGGTTTCAGTGCTCTATTCTAGATCATATTCCCCCAACTGGTAGAGATGTTGCTTGTTGCTTTAATTGACATGTGAATAGCCTTGAACGAAGACATTAATACATGTCTAAACTTGACTACAAGTCTATCTTTCTACCATCTATTATGGGAATTTTCCTAATTTCCTACACTTGATGTTGATCAAAATATTGATATAGTTTAGCCTCATCCCATTTCCTGTTATTCCAAAAGTCCTTCACACAAAGCTAATTTGAAATAGTATATTTTGTCACTTGCTTGATAAATCCCAAAGTAGACCTACTATCTAAACTAAAATTTACTTGTCCAATTCCCAAATCCCATAATATAAGTTCTTCAGCTATATCTCTATTTTAAGCATAGTTTTTCGAGTTAAAGAATTGTTCTTCTTTAGCTGGATAAGTAATGGGTGAGCATTGTGATAATATTTTCTCCACATGCAATTGGCCAATGATAAAAAATTATTTCTAATGGTAATCCATAATTTGATATAGTTGACTAGAATAGAATCTTCCAATGTTCTAAATCCAAGGCCACCTGCCTCTTTTGGTTTGCACATCTTTTTTATCTTTTCCAATGGATAGACTTGCCTCTGCCACTTTATATAAACTTATTGAACAATCTCTCCAATTTATTTTGGGTTGTGTGGGTAGTTTGAATGATTGAATGGTTTATAGATGAAGTGATATTAAAACACTCTTGGTTAAAGAAATTTTGCCCCCAAATGAAAGAAAGTTGTTTTACCCAAGAGCTTATATGTATCTGAACATTTGCAATAATCTCCTCAAAATAAATTTTTTTGGGTTGGCCCTTGAAAATATTAACACCAAGGTATTTTAAGGGAAGGCTTGCTTTTGTAAACTTTGTTTGTTGTTTAATCGAAGCAACTTTCTTTGTTGGCAATGTTTTCCAATTATAAAGGGGTATTTTGCTTCATTGAATTTTAACCCTGATAACTCCTCAAAGCTTGCAAGTATTTTGATAATGGTATGAATGGATCGCTTGCTAGCATTGCAAAAGATCAAGATATCATCAACAAACATCAAAAAAGAAATATGTAGTTTACTTCTATTTTTTTGGTGTAGGTTTTGGCACTTGCTATAGCTTTCATTCAACATTCTTGAAAGGTAATCTATTGCAAGAATGAATAGGTGAAGAGATAGTGGGTCTCCTTGCTTTAATCCTCTTTGAGAATTGAAGTAGCCTTTAGCCTCCCCATCTACAATTATAGAGTAATTGTTGTTAGTCATGAGCCTTTCAATCAGTAAGCAAAATTTTGTCTAAAACCTCTTATTTTGAGTAATTTTATGATTTCAATATAATTTTCCCCTCTACATTTCTTATCTATATCCATTATTAATTCTTAAGCTAAGAAGATATTTTCAGCAATGCATCTACCTTGAATGAATACAGCTTGATTTTTTTCAAATGATTTATGGAAGCAATGGTTGAATCCTCAATATGATGACCTTGCTGATTAGTCTACTAATAATAGTATTAAGACTAATTAGTCTATAATTTTCTTAGTTATGTTTTTTATTTGTCTTAGGAATTATAGCTATGGATGATGAAGCAAAATACTTGTACATATATGGCCTTGAAAAAAGGCTGGATGGCCAAAATTATATTTCCTTTCACCCAATCTTAGAAAACTTGACTGAAGTGAGTTGTGAATCCATAAGGTTGAGTCATTTTATGCCCATAAAGAGTGTAGAGAGCAGTAACTATTTCTAAATCTTCAGTGGTATATGCAAAATCTGATTGGGCAACAAGTTTCACATTATCCTTGAATAAGTTTTGATCAAAATTAAGAAGTGAGTTATTAGTTATAGCATATAGTTTCTGGAATTATGCAATGGCACTTGCAGTAATGCCTTTTTGATTATTAAGCCATCTCCTTTCATTATCTTTAATCTTTAATATAGCTTTAAACTCTCTTCTTTTCTTAATGCAAGCATGAA
Organism: Cymbidium sinense; assembly: GCA_021442155.1. Classification (NCBI taxonomy): domain Eukaryota; kingdom Viridiplantae; phylum Streptophyta; class Magnoliopsida; order Asparagales; family Orchidaceae; genus Cymbidium; species Cymbidium sinense. Next base: position 70,655,783 of record CM038228.1, on the reverse strand, counting down.
AGAATTTGGTGGTCCTATCTCCTTCCAAAAACACAATTGATGCAGCTTTCTGTATAAGGAACTCCTATTTAGTATAGATTAACACCTGGAGTTCTTGATAAGCTTTTTGCAAGTCTTCCTAAATTCTAATTGAGTCGACTTATATGATCAAATTGTCAAGTACAATAACTTTATCTTCAGTAGTGGATACCATTTTGTGGATGTTCCCAAAAACCTTCTAGTTCCAATTCTTTAATACATCAGCTAACTTTTGTGTAGCTTCCATAACTTCTTCCAAGGATCAGGTTCAAATTCCTTTACCCATGTTTCTTTAAGGCATTTAACAAAATCATTAGGCTTTGTCCATACATTATAAAATTTCAAAAGCTTTGTTTTGGATTTGGGCAAGATATTCATTGAAATCAATAAAGGGGCATGGACAGATGCTATTTTTCTTAGATGAGTAACTTCAATAGTTGAATATGAGTGATCCAGTGGTTATTCAATAAAACTCTATCTAATCTCTCAAAGGATCTTCCCTAGCTACAAGTAAGGGGACAATCTGAGAACTCTCTAAAAGCATTATTATTAAGGGGTTTCCCTCCATGTTTTCAGTTGGATTAGCAATCATATTGAAGTCTCCACCTATCCATCAGCTATCATTATAGTGAGCTTATGGATATAATTTTATGCCAAAGATTTCTTCTAGATTATCTAAAGCACTAGGTATATACAAAAGTGGCTTGGAAAGTGAAATTAGAATAGCTAATATATGTGTAAATAAATTGAGGATCATCCATAATTCTATCCACCAAGCAAGTTCTTTTTTTCCAAAATAACCAATGTTTGTTGTTGCAATTTGCATACCAATTGAAATTTCTAAATCTTTTTGTAACTTTTTTTTTTAATTCTTCTGATGAACAAGGGGTTATAAAGTTATGAAGAGTTCTAGCTAGAAATGACATATAAGATGCCTAAGGTGATCAGAAGCATTTGGTTTAGAAATACCCCTGATGTTTTAGATGACTAAATTCATTATAAAGATGGAGTTTGATTGCCCTTAGAGGCTCAAGTAGATATCTTATCTTCATAAATGTCCAGGATACTAGCTAAGGACTTGTTTATATGTCTAAGGGATTGACATACTTGAGTTCTCTGATGCCTTTCATTTTTTTTTTATTTTGTTGCTCTATGCACAGTCCATTCTGAGTCCAGCTCGTCAATAGTCTTCTACCAAATTTTCTGATTTATGTCAACATTCTTCTAAAATAATGTGTCTTGGGATTGTGTGTGATCTAGTTGTTGGGTTGAATCTACCACTACTAGGTCTACATTGTCATGAAGAAACTCAATGGATTCCATAGGGTTAACAACAATCTTCTTGAGAGTAGGTTGTTAAGTGATTGGGTAATCCTCAGGTGGTATATGAGATTACATATGAACAATACCTAGATCAGTTTCTATAGTTTGGTGCAGAACAATTCCAGGCATTTGATGTCCTTGACTATCCACTTCATTTGGAGCTTATTCTTGACATATCTACTTTTCCTTTAACTTAGGATGCGCTATAAAGAAATTCTCTAGAAGATGCCTAAGCATCTTGCATTTAGGACAATACATTGGCTTTTCCTCAACTACCACTGGTTGTCAATATCCTTTAGTAGGGAAACCTATCCAAACCTCTTCTGCATACTGAGAGGTGATGTCCATCTCAATTAGAGCTCTAGTAGCCAATGGCCTAGAAAACTTGAAGGTAGGAAGATCTAACTTCAATGGTTTTCCAAATATAGCCGTGAGGGAGTATAGAATTTGTTTGTTGAATAAATGTAACTTTAAGTTTAGAAATTTAATCCATATTAAAATAATTAGAGGCTTGACACTATAATTAAAATTTGGAGTTCACTTTGAAACTTTCATTGGGTCATTTTCAATATGATAGAGTTTTTTTGAAAAAAAATGTGTGCATAGTATTCTTCCCTGTTAAGGTGGATGGCAATGTGACAGCTATCAAACAACCCAGAGCTCCACTCTCCCAATAGCTTCAATCCATTAAAGTGCTTATGGATAGTATCAATTTTTACGTGTTTATAAGTAAAATTTTCAATTAAAGTAAACTTGAGAGGTTCAGAAAGAAGATTAGTTTTCACATCAGAGATAAATAAGGCCAGATTCCAATATTTCCTATGAGCATTTTTAATAAAATAAGATTCAGTTCCTTCCTCATACTTCTCATGATAAGCTTTGGGGAAAATCAATTTATTAGCAATATCTCATGTTAAATGATTCGAATTTGTTTTACATGGGAGCACCTAGCAAAATCCATACCATAATTGGCCAAAGAGAGCAACCAATGAAACAAGAACTAATGAAATAGTAACTACTATGTGAGAACCATAGAAAGGAGGAAGCAAACATACCTCATAGTATCTCGGTTGACTAGAAATGAAAATAGTTTTGGAATGTTTTTTAAAAGTTTTACCATAATTAGACTTATTTTTTGTATTTAATTTTGCTAATTAAAATTTTTTTTACTTCCTCAATTAATCCTTAATCACTTGATAAAATGTAAAGCTTTTATTTTTATAAGATTCCCCTCTAAAAAAATTAATCCAATGAGGGTTCATTCATAATTTTTATAAGTATTTAATTTACTATAATTTACTGAAGTTTTCTTTATATTTTAGGCTAATTAAGATTCAAATTTAATAATTTTTTTATTTAATTAAAATTAGAGTGTATAATTATTTTATCTAGGTTGCTCTTTGTTAAAGGGGATGTTCTAAGCTATTTGATGTCATTTTCATAATTTTTGTGCCTTGAAATTAATTATTTGATTAATTTTTCTTAGGAGGGTTTGAATATTAATAGTTTTTAATTTAGTAGCTAATATCCATAAGATGATCATAGCATAAAATTTTCAAGTTAATTGGAAATGTAATTTAGTAGCAATTAATTTTTTTTAATTTTTAATTAATGACAAAATGTTCTAAAACAATTTAGTAAGAATTAAGACTTTTATTTTTTTATTTCTTAATAGTTAATTTTATATGAATTTTATTTGAAGTTTTAGTTTAAGTAAGTCGATTAGTTAAGGCTTAATTAATTAATGAACCCCTAATTAAGTATATAGGAGTAATGTAGACTTGAGAGGTCTAATTAATTTATTAGGTTTTTTATTGATAATGAAAGTGTTTTATACAAATTAATGATATTTTCAAAATTTTATAATTTAAAATTACTTTTTTAATTAAATTATCCTAAGATGATTGTGGTGAAAAATACTCACGTGTCTTCATCTATCCTCTTTTTTAAGAGGATAAATGAAAATGGAAAATATACACCTTGTGTTGGATGTCACGCAGATCCGCAGATATTTTTATTAAGGTGATCAGATACGACATTGAGGAGACGTGTACTATCTCGAAAGATAGAAGTCACCACCCTACAATGGACCTGATCACCTAGATAAGGGCTCCTAAGGACTATGGGTCTTCGCATGTACTAGAGATTCTTCCACTACTTTACATGAAAAACTAAAGCATGGTTTATTTTAAACTGGGTTCATTAAGTTCCCTACATGGGCAAGCCCCCATAATTAATTACATCTTAAGGAATGAGATTCCTTAGAAAAACTCCCAATTAAGACAAATGATCGTTGCCTTCAAAGATTTTAATAGGTAGGACTATTAATCGATTGGTTCATTTTGGAAAATCAAGAAGGATCGACCAAGAGGTGGGAGTTTTTATTGAAGCCAAATGAAAATAAGTAGGGGATGCTTAGGATACTAGGAAGCCTAGTAAGCATCTTAAACTATCTTATGGTTGGGCTTTATAGTTTTGAAATTGATTTAATTTATTTGAGTTGATTTTTCATTAGAAATTTAGGGCTTATGATTCCATGATACAATGTCATGGAAATGCCTAAGAGGTGAGGATTTATGCTTATGGCCCATAGAAGGGAAAAGAGACCTCAGAACCTAAATATAGGGAGCTTTGGTGAGTACCAAAAGCATGACCTAAATCTAAAACGAAAATGGGTATTTGGTTTACCTCCACAAGAGAGGATAAACCACCTGACTGCTTAGACTTACAACTACCTCGGGGTGGCTGCCAACTAACTCCTCCTACAATTTAAATACATGTAGGCAAGTCATATGCTTTATGCAAGATAACAGGGCTATTATTTATTTAGAAAGAGACTAAGTCCTTAAACTCACTCCCTAAGAGACTAGATCATGTAAGGACATGCTTTAATGACCTAAATCTAATGCAAATCATAGTACATTTTATTTTCATTTTTGGACAATCATTTGACTCAAGCATATAGGATTTTTATGCCTAATGCATGAGAAGTAAGATTATTGGCCAAAATCAATGAGAAGGGAGGAGGTTTGTTTCCACCATGGCTCTCAAAGGTCATGTCAAGTTTCTCTGGCAAAGGTAGAAGCCCTCCAATCAAGGGTGAAACAAGATGCTTTTATGCATGATGTTATAAAAGAAATACCCATCCATCAAAGGGGTTGCTAATTCTTTTATCTTGATTTTAGCTTAGGCTTTAAATGAGGTTATAAGTTATTTATTTAATTTTGAGTTGATTAATTTGGTATAAGATTTAATTTTTTCTAAGAGCCTAATCCACATCCAGGCCATACATCAAGCAAGGAACAAACTAGGAAAAAGATGTCATTTATATGCACAAGTGTTGACCTCATTATTAGCATGAGCTCTCAACCCCTCCATCTTAGGCATAGGACTCCTCTTAGACTTTAAGGGATCCTTAGTCTTAAGACACATCAAGTGATTAGGTGGATACTACAACTCCAAAGACTTAGACTTAGAAGAGTTACACATAGGAATAGTCATGCCTGGTGTTGGGAAAACTTGTCTACCCTTAGCTTGAACCATTCCTCACTTTCCTTCTTTCAATTCAAACTCCAAATCAATTCTATTTTATTTTCTCCAAGCTCAAATCAATTCCATATGATTGAAATCTATTATTGAAGCTCATGATCAAAATCCACCAAAAATTCCTAAGTTCAAATTTTGCCTCAGTCCTTAATTTTCCCTTAAGGACTTAACCAAAATCAGGATCCAAACCTATTCAAACCTTTGAGATCTCCTAATGATTCATTTTTATTCTCATTTATATTCACATATATAAATGAAATATAAATTCAAATCAAATTGAACTCAAAATTCAAAATCAATTCATGAAATTTTCATAAGTCCCCTTAATTTTCCATTAAAGGACTTAGCCAAAATCAATCTTGAATCTTGATCAAATCAATTCAAACCCTTGGGATTTTCTCAAAACTTATTCATACCCTCATTTATATTCACATATATAAATGAAATATAAATATAAATTAATCAAATCCAATCCAAAAATTAAAATCCAATTTAAAATTCCCTTAAATCCTTTAAATTCCCTTTAATGGATTTAACTTGAATCATGATCAAATCAATTCAAACCCTTGGGATTTTCTCAAAACTTATTTATATCCTCATTTATATTCACATATATAAGTGAAATATAAATATAAATCAGTCAAATCCAATCCAAAAGTTAAATTCCAATTTAAAATTCCCTTAAATCCTTTAAATTCCCTTTAATGGATTTAACTTGAATCTTGATCAAACCAACTCAAAATCATGAGATTTTCTCATAAACAATTTATATTATCATTTATTTTCATATATGTGAATGAAATATGATATAAATCAATCAAAACTAAGCTCAAAAATTCAAACTTCAAGCTCCAAATCTCTTTAAATCCTTTAAATTTCCTTTAATGGATTTAGCCCAAATCATGATTAAATCTCCTCAAATCCTTGAAATTTTCTCATGATCAATTTATATTCTCATTTATATTCACATATATAAATGAAATATAAATTCAAACAATCAAAACCAACTCCAAAAATCAAACTCAAAATCAAATTTATGCCTTTCAAGCCAAAATCTTGAACTTAGCCAAAATCATTTCAAATCAAGACAAACTCTTGATTTTTCTCTCATGATTCAATAAATCCTACAATCATGATCTCATATATAAATCCAAACTTCAAACCAAACAAACATAATTTTGAAATTCACTTTGATTTATTCTAGTTTTTCTTATTCTTTAAGAATGTCTTTAGTGTTTAAGTAAAGTGTGTTTGTTTACATTCTTTCATTACTTTGTATCTTTTCCAATATGTTAAGTTGTATGCCATGTGATTCATGCATCCATAATTTCATGTTTCAAAATTTTTAGAAATGAAAATTGTTTACTTTATGTCAAATGTGCTTGTGTTGGCTAAAGTAAAATATGAGTAGTTATTATCACTACTAAATCCAAAATATTTTCAAAACTTATATATGAAACATCAAATCTGAAAGTATGCTACTTATGATTTAATTATAAGCTTGCATGTGATAGATTATAAAGTCATGTTTAGAGTAGCTTTTCTTTCCTTCTTATGTTAAGCATAGTTTTGAGTAGGAGTTGGTAAGATGTAGGGTTCATTTGAAAAGAACCCAACACTTACTTAATTCTCTACCTTATTCATCCCTATGCTATATCTAAGAAAGATTGCCTACACTTGCATGAATAAATTGCATAAACAAAAATAAAACTCCTAAACAATTTTTTCATATTCCTCTTCCATTTCATTTCGTTTACATATATGTTAGTACTTAAGGAAAGTGGCATATTAGTTTTGAAAACCCCAAGGTTGCGAACTTTAAGTAGCCCTAAGTAGGTTTTATACCTTATACCTCTGGTTAACAATGGTGTTGTACTCACTTATGCCTTTCTTACTTTCATGCATGTATGTGAAATTTTGGATTAGGAAAACCTTTTCTACTTAAGAAAAATCCTACATGTTTAACTTCTAAATTTTTTTAAATATATTACTTAGCATGCATCATAAAGTGTGCCTAATACCTCCATTTGCATATATATATATATATATATATATATATATATGCTTAGGGTCCATCCATATGCATGTTATATATGTTCAGAAAGAATTGAAGTAATGTGTGTTATGTGAATTTTGATTCATTTTTCTTAATCTTAAAATGAATTTTTTGGATAGGTTTGTTTAGAATTGATCTAAACTTAGTATTAATTAAAATATTTAATCAAAACATTCACCTAAATGAAACTAAAATGTGAACTTACCTTAGAAGTTACTTAAGGATTAGGGAAGGAAAGAGAAGCTCTCTTCTCTTTCCCTCTCTTTATCATTTAGTAATTAATTGTAAGTTTCACTCAAACCAAACATAACATAAAATAAAATAAACCCAAAACACTTAAACAACTTAAATGAAACTCCCTTCTAAGTTGAACATGTTCTTCACACTTAGAAACTTAAACCAAAAATCCTAAGCTAAGAATGCCACACAAACCTTCAAAGCACACACATTAGCTTAAGTCACCACTTCTAGCTTCAAGTTAGGTTGGTGTATGGCTTGATATCTTATTTTGTTTTGTGATAAATGTTTTAGACTGGATGGTAGGGTGTATGCTCATAAAATGAATGGTAGAACATGCTTAGTCTAACTATTCTTTTCCGCAGGGGATTGTGCTAAAGGAGCGCTATCATAAATAAAAATATAAATGCTTCTTGCTTGCAGGTGATTGTACCCCATAACATAATCCATAGGCTAGGTGGACTTAGTCACCCATGTGTGGGGTGATAAGTCTAATATACATGCTTAGGATTTGCATGGTGTGATTTGACTAACCTTTATTATGTAGGTGTTAGTTAGATTTATGCTTTTCCTTTTCATGTAAAAATTTGTATATTTAGGATTTTGGAATAATTTATTATGGGGGATTAGGTTGAACATTGGTCATAAGATCCTATCTTATACCCCAATGTGAAGCCTTGGAGCATCCACCTTCCAACCATCCAAAAGGAAGAACTAAAGAAGAACAAAGAAGAAAGAAAGAAGAAAGAAGAAAAGAAGAAGAATAAAGCTTGAAGACCCCCATAACAATGAATTCCTTCACTTAAATTGTAATTCATTTACAATTCGAGTTGTATGAGGGTAGAGCTCAGCTACCCACTTTTGATATTTTCGGATTTGTGCGGTGGTGCCCGACCATAAATGACCTTTTATTCTTTTTGTGATTAGCTTTATAAATTATTTGATGATTTGTTTAGCTTTTGCATTAAGTGGCATTATTTTTCTAGTTTCTTCCTTACTTTATATATGGCCTGGATGAGGATTAGGCTTCATAGGAAAAAATAAATCTTTTACCCAACTTAACAACTCAAAATTAAAATAAGAAACTCATAACATCACTTAAAGCTTAGGCTTAAAATCAAGATAAAAGAATTAGCAACCCCTTAGCTAGATGAGCATTTCTTTTGTAATATCATGCATAACAACATCTTATTTCACTGTTGATTGGAGGGCTTCCATCTTTGTCAGAGAACTTCCTTTGAGGGCCGTGGTGGAAACTCACCTCCTACCTTCTCGCTGATTTTGGCCAATAATCTGATTTCTCATGGATTAGTCATAAAAATCCTATTAGCATGAGTCAAAATAATTGTCCAAAATGAAAATAAAATGAAATTTGAAATGCATTAGATTTAGGTCATTTGAAGCATGCCCTTTATATGATCTAGTCTCTTTAGGGAGTGAGTTTAAAGACTTAATCTTTTTCTAAATAAAAATAGTCTAACTATCTTGCATAAAGTATATGACTTGCCTACATGTGTTTAAAATCATAGGAGACCACCCCTCAAAGGTTGAAGTCATGTGGTTTGTCCTCTCTTGTAGAGACAAACCAAATACCCATTTTTGCCTTAGATTTAGGTTATGCTTTTGGCAGTCACCAAAGCTCCCTAGATTTAGGTTCTGAGATTGATTTTTCCTTTATGGGTCATAAAGTAAAATCCTCACCTCTTAAGCATATTTTATGATCTTGTATCATGTGATTGTAAGCCCTACATTTCTAATGAAAATTTCAACTCAAACAAACTAAATCAATTTCCAAAAATGTAAAGCCTAATTATAGGATAGTTTGAGATGCCCGCTAGGTTTCCTAACATCGAGAGTATCTTCTACTTACTCCCATTTTGGCTTCGATAATAACTCCCTCTTTTGATCAATCACATTTGATCTTCAAAAATAAACTAATCGATTGATAGTCTCTTCCTATTGAAATCTTAGAAGACAATGATCATTTACCTTAATCGAGAGTTTACCTAAAGAATCCCTATTCTTTAGGATGTAATTAACTATGGGTGCTTGCCCCTGTAGGGAACTTAACAAACCTGGTTTAAAATAAACCCTGCTTTACTTTTTCATGTAAAGTAGGGGAAGAATCTCTAGTATATATGCAAACCCATCATCCTTAGGAGTCCTTATTGAGGTGATTGGTTCCATTAAAGGATAGTGATTCTTGTCTTTCTAGATAGTACATTATACCTTGATGACGTATCCGATCACCTGAATAATTATATCTACGGATCTGCATGACATCTTACCAAGACAAATTTCTATAAGTCTCCTCTTTCTTTTCTCCACAGGATTTGAAAGGTGACTCCTAATAGAAATTTTTTGCCACAATAAGCTAAACAAAACATCACACATTTTATAAAGCTAATTGTAAAAGAATAAAAAGGCCATTTGTGATCAGGCACCACCGCACAAACCCGAAAATGAATTGGGTAACCGAGCTCTACCCTTATACAACCCGGATTACAAATAAATTAAATTATAATTAAGCAAGAAAATTTATGTTATGGGGTCTTCATTTCTTCTTTCTTCTTTCTTCTTTCTTTCTTTCTCCTTTCTTCTCTTTGGTTCCTTCTTTTAGATGATTGGAAGGTGGTTGCTCCAAAGGCTTCACATGGTACATAAGATGAGATCTTATGACCAATGCTCATCCTAATCTTCCATAACAATCATTCCAAAATCCTAATTGCAAAAATACATGAAAAAGAAAAAGTAAAGTCTAACTAACACCTGTAAAACAAAGATTAGCTAAAAAAACCATTCAAATCCCAAGCATGTATATTGGACTTAACACCTCACACATGGGTGACTAAGTCCACTTGGCCTAATGGATTATGCTTATGGGTATAAGCACCTGCATAGCAAAAGTATTTCTATTTTTATTTATGATAGCGCCCCTTAAGCACAATCCCCTGCAGAAAATAATGGTTAGACTAAACCATCCTACCATTCATTCTACGTATATTCATCCTAACATTTAGACTAAAATATATATCATAAAATAAAAGCAAATATCAAACCATATACCGCCCTAACCTAAAGCTAGAAGTGGTGGCTTAGTCTAATGTGTGCTCTTTAAAAGGTTTGTATGGTATGCTTAGCTATGGCTTTAAGGTTTGAATTTTTCTATGTGTGAACGTGTTCAACTTAAAGGGTGGTTTCATTTAAGTTCTTTTACTGATTTGGGTTCATTTTTATTTTGTATTTTTATTTGGTTTAAGCTTATCCTATAATTAGTTACTAAGTGTTCTAAAGAGAAGGGAAAGAGAAGAGAAGTTCTCTTTCCTTCCCTAAATCTCATCTTCACTTACTCAAAGCTTAATTGACTCAATCAGAGGGTTAAACTACTAATTATGCCCTTAATTAAGCTTAATTACACAAAGGGGGTAATTAGGAATAAATCAAGCAATTCCTCTAACTAAACCACCAATAAATACCAAGAAAATTAGGGGAGGCAGAAGTCATCCCACCAATTATGCTCAAGAAATTTAGAATTAATCTGTGGTGTAATTAAAGGGTAATTAGCAAATTAAGATTCCCAATAAAATTTAAATTCAGAGAAAAGAACTATTCAAAATTAATTAAAATTAATTTTAGAATATTTTATGTTCAATTATCCATCTAATGCAATGTTTCTCATATTTTTTTGATTTTCCTAGTCTTATATATGAATATTTGAAGTTTCCTTTATTAATTAATCATTAAATAAGCCTAATTGAGTATTTAATCTCATCGGCGCCACATGTTCCGCTGATGCGGCATGTGCTTTTCACATGGCATGATGGGATTGGATCTTTAACTTGTCACATCGTAGTATCGCGTCAGCGGCGGTTAAAGATTGGACGGTTGAGATTAATACCACAGTTCTAAAGGGTAAATCTATGGATCCTATGCATCTTAATCTTGGTTGTCCATCCAAAATGCACAAATGGACGGCCAGAGATTCATCCCTATTATTCCCTATGAGCAATGGAGGCCATCCATGTTCTAGGGTAAGATCTGAGCTCGATTGAGCTCAGATTGGGCTAAAATTTAGCCCACACCATCTAAACCTAATGGCAAGCACATCTAATTTCTAAAATTCTATGGGATTAAAATTCCTTTCACAAAGGACCAACACACATTGAAATTAAGCTCGAAAAAATGGCTAACCTCACCAAAGGTGATCACCGGCGCTCAATTCCCTTGTTGAAGCTTCATCTGGTTGAGATTAAGCTTTGTTGAAGTTTAGAGGTCTTGAGATTGGGTGGATGCTTCTAGAGATGAACTCCCCTATGCACTTGAGCTCGGCTTTGGTCTAGGGCACTCTTCCTTTGCCTTTGAAGCTTGGGAAAGTGCTTAGTGAGCTGACTCTATGATGATGCTTGAAGAAGGAATTAGGTTGGTTTAAAGTGTAGAGCAAGTTGGATTTTAGGTGGAGCTCCCCTATTTTCAATCTCTGAAAACTAAGAAATGGGAATTTTATTTCACTCTAGGAAGCTTAGGGAGGCTGAGGAATGGCTTGTCTAACTTCCTTAGGTTCAATCGAATTTAGGACTTGTGAAATGAAATCAAATTAGAGGGAGTATATCTCCCCCTTTGGCAATCAGACGGTTGTGAGTGAGCTTATCATTTTGATCCAATTGAACTCATGGGGTGGGTTGTTAGGCTGTTAGGAGTGTCCTTGCATTCCATTTTGGCTAGGGAGTGGAATGGTGAACTCCCCATGTGCTCAAAATAAGTGGAGGCATGATTCCTATGTGGCCATTTCAATGGGAGTGGTCGGCCATTTGGGCTAACTAACCCAAACCCATTGGGTTGGGTGCACCACACTCCCTAGTGTTCATTTGATCCACTAAGAGAGTGTCAAGTGGATATGAAGAGGAATTGATCAAATTTCAAGTGGTTTTGATTTTGGGTTACCCTATTTCCTAGGCGTAAAATAGTCATTTGACCTTGATTTCAGTTTGGGCATGTTTGGTATGATGAGAAAATATGTTTGGCCAAGTTTCATGAATTTGGAGTTGGTTTGATGTGCTTTGGCTCACGTTGACTCATTTAGGTCAAAATGGGTCAAGTTGATCGATTGGTCAAATTGGAGCAAACCAAGAGTTGGGTCAAGTTCATATGATCATTTGAAATTTGTTGGTGGCTTTAGTTTTATTCAATTTGGTTTATATTTGGTTTTGGTTCAATTTAGTTCATTTAGGTCAAATGGGTCAAGTTGACCAATTTGACCCATTTGGCCTATTTGGGTTAGGTCATGGGTTGGTTCATGTTTGGTTGGTCATATGAAATGGATTGGTATTTTATTTCCAATCAATTTGATTTATGTTTGAGTTTGGCTCAATATGACCCTTTAGGTCAAGTTGGGTTCAAGGTCAATTGGGCTAGGTTAGGTCTAATTGGCCAATTGAGGCTTTGGTCAAGTTCAATAATCATTTTGGAATGAACTTGACCCATTGATTTCAATCAATTTGTCTTAGATCAAGTTTTGACACATTTTGACTTTTTAGGTCAAGTTGGCTCAACTTGTGTCAAGTGGCCAATTGGGCTAGGTTAGGCTCAAATGTTGACTTGGTCAAGTTTAAACATAGATCATGAATGAGTCTTGATCAATGGTTTCAATCAATTTGGCCTATGGTGAATTTTGGCTATGTTGGGTTTCCTTTTGGCTAAGTGTTGACTTGGTCAACCCTTAGGTTTGACCTAGTTTGACCCAATTTGAGTGATTGATCATCTCATGATGATTGTTGATCATGATGAGAGGTTTAGATGGGCTTAGTTCAATCTAATTTGGTTAGGATTAGAATTTGGCTCATAAGGATACTTTAGGTTACTTTGGATCAAGTGAGCCTAAGTAGGTCAAATGGCTTGGTCAAAGCTTGATTTGAGTTTGATTGAACTCACATATGGACTTATGATTGAAATATAAATCCATTTTCAAGTGGTTTGAAGTCAAATGGGTTTTGATTTATTTGACAATTTCAAGTTCAAGGGGTGAACATGAGTTTGAGTTGGGGTTGATTTTTGAATTGAGTTTTGGTTTGGTGATTGAAGTTCGTATTTATATTTGGGTTCATGGTTGTAGGATTGATTAAATCATGAAGAGAAATCAAAGATTTGGCTTGATTTGAGATTGATTTGGCTAAGTTCAAGATTCTGACTTGAAAGGCTTAGGTTGAATTTTGATTGATTTTGAGTTTGATTTGTGGATTTGGTTTAGGTTGTTTGAGTTTATATTTCATTTATATATGTGAATATAAATGAGAATATAAATGGGTTATGAGAAAATTTTGAGGATTTGAAGTGATTTGAACATGATCTAGGCTAAGTCCTTAAGAGAAAATAAAAGTGACTTAGGAAAGATTTTTGAACTTTGGATTTGATTGTTGGATTCAGTTTGATTGATTTTAACTTATATTTCATTTATATATGAGAATATAAATGAGTTGTAAGAAAATTTCATGAGTTTAAGGTAGTTTGATTTGATTTAGGCTAAGTCCTTAAGAGAAAATCAAAGTGACTTAGGAAAGATTTTTGGAATTGATTGTTGGATTGATTTGATTGATTTGAATTTATATTTTATTTATATATGAGAATATAAATGAAAATATAAATGAGTTGAGAAAATTTCATGAGTTTGAATTGATTTTGGCTAAGTCCATAAGAGGGGAAATCAAAGAGACTTAGGAAAGATTTTGGAATTTGATTTGGATTTCAATCATGGATTGATTTGAGTTTGGCTTGAAGGGAGGAAGTGAGAAATTAGGTTCAAGCTATAGGGTAGGCAAATTTCCTAACACCCCTAAGGCATCACCTATTCCTATAACTAACTCTTCTAAGTCTCTAGGGTTAGGTTGAGTGTCCACCTAATCACTAGAAGTGTCTTAAGACTAAGGAACTTTTAAAGTCTAAGATAATTCTTATGTCTAAGATGGAGGGGTTGAGAGCTCATTCTAAAAATGAGGTCAAGAATGATTTTAAAATTAATAATATTCAATCTAGACAATAAAATGATTTCAGATTTTTCTAGGGACTAAGAATTGATGTTGTAATATACCAAAAAGATTTCAAGCTATTTAGTTGTGTATTTCAACAATAATTAGAGAGATTTGATCTTTAATTAAAGTTAAATTACTCAAAAAAATATTTAATAAAATTTAGTGATTATGGATTCATTAGACTACAATTTGGATATTATTTAGAGATGGGTCATTTATATTTTGTAGATTAGAGGTTGATTCTGAGATTTCATAGTTCAAGCTTATTTAAGTTAATTAATTGAAATTTAATTACCTTAAGTTGGTGATTTTGAGATTTAATAAAATCTAAGAAACCTAATTAATTTTCTTAGAGTTATTGATGTTAACAAAGCTTTTTTGAACTATCTTGATGATTTTTTGCAATTTTCATTATTTAATATTAATTCTTTATCTAATCTTCTCTAAGATATTTCAAAATTTTGTAACTTTTAATATATAGGTTTAAATGGCTTGAGTTTTATATGGCATGTTGGTATTAAAATTTGGTTTTTCCCATAGAAATTTTAGCATAATTGAATTTGTATTTTGAAAGTAAATAAAGAAATATCAATTCTAATAAAATTTAAATTGCCTCCAAAAAAAATTTGTAAAATTTATGGTTTTGGGTTCGTTAGATTTCTCTCTAAATGCTAAATCCATGGAGAGCTATAATTTTTAATTAAGTATTTTTAAAATAATTTTTGATTTTAAAGTTATTTTTGATCATTTTGAAATCCTAAAATTCCCTAATTTTTAACCTATCCAAGTTAGCAGCTAACGAGGCACACTTTTATACATGTCACCACATGATTGGGCAAATACAACATCCACGTGGATGGCAATAGATCCTGATTGATCTCATCGATCAAAGATCGAGAGTCGAATTAATTCTACAACCTTAAAGAGGCTTTAAACATTGTTGTCCATTCTAATCAAATAGAATGGGTAGTGAGGTTAATGTTAGCGAGAGGTGGAGCCGACAACCTTTAGCCTCAAAACTCTGATGATTCATGCTAGCATTGTACCATTTTGGCATTGCAATCATTCAAAATTGAAAGAGCAATGAGATTCATGATTTCACTTCACAAAATACTAACACTTAGGGCTTAGCTACAGTTGAAGAGATTACCATGTTGAAACTAATGTCCAATGATTTTCTTGACTCAAAATTGTTTCTTGCTATGAGATGTGTCTCTAAGGTGAAGCTCCCCTCTTGTCTCTATGTGGATCGCTCCAACTACCAATGGTTGTCACCCTTCATAAAGGTTTGTTTGAATTTGGGTATTTTGTTGTTGGAAAAGGTGAGGGAAGCGATTTTCTTTATTAGGTGGTGAGAAATGTGTCAAGCATCCAATCCCTTTGAGAGAGCTTAGGGTACTGGTTTTGAGTTTGGCTAACCATATTTCCATTAGTGGAGGTCATGGGGTAACAAACCATAGGGAATTGATGCTTGTAAACTTGTTATGAGCATGCTTAAGTCAATTCTAAGACAAAGGAGTGGGAAGAAGTGGGCATTAAGTCTCCTTTGGGGGTTATATCAAAGAAATAAGGACGACATAAAGTTTAAAAAGGTTCCACTTGTTTGTTTATGTTTGACTTTGCTCCATGTCAAATAAGTTGAGATATTAGGTTAAATTTTATTAAGATTTGATAAGATTTTGAGTTGCATGAATCAATTTTACATTAGTCAAAGTGTTATGGTTTTAGGTTGACTCAACTTGACTCACTTGAGTTGGGTTAGTTCAGGTGACTCTTATTAGCTCAATTAGGTTAAAATTAAATTTAAATTATGTTCAATTAATCATTTAAAGCATTTAAAATCAATTGAGTTGGGTTTAATTTGGTTAGAGCTTAAGTTTACTCAATTTGAATCAAATGAGTAAAATTGGGTCAAATGACCCAATTAGTTATTTTAGACTTTGGTTAAGCTTCAATTATATTTAGTGAGTTATTTGGAGTATTTAGGATTGATCTTTTATAAATAATTTGAATTAATATTTGATTTGTCTTAAGGTGACCCAATTGAGTTAATTTGAGCTCACTTAGGTCCATTAGCTAAATAGGTCAAACTAGTCCCAAGAAAAGATTAGATTAAGTTCAACTAATTATTTTAAAAGAAAGAATGGTTAATTTGTTTGAATTTTAATTTGGATAAATTGTCTTAAATTTATTGGCCCAATTAGAACTAACTGCCACCTAGATGGTGGCCGTTGGTGAGGACTAGCATAAGGGATGGGTAGACATGATGGCTATTTTTAATTCTTGTTTATGGAGCCTTTGGAGTTAGGGTGATTGAAAGGATAAGAAAAGGCAGAGAATATGAATTTAAAAATATTAGGAGTTATACTTGTTGTTTTTAAAAATACTCAAAATATCTTCGATGTTTTGAATATTTTTAAAAATAATATTATTTATTTAAAAATAAATAAATAAAATCATATAAAAAATATTCTAAATAAATATATTTTCAAAAATAACATAAAAATAATAATAATAATAATAATAATAATAAATAAAAAATAAAATTGATTTCGAACAGCCCCTTAAAAAATATGTTAGTTCTTTGTAGATTTTTCTTCACTATTGTTTCAAAAAAATTATGGTTTTGCATAACGGTGCTGTAAAATCTAAAATATGAAATAGTAAATCCACACTTCAAAATTTTACGTAATTGTTTTTGTCCCCTTCATTTATTCCTTAGAGATTAGGTGAGATAGTGGTATTTTGGGGATGGAATCATTATAAACTAGTGTTTCATTTTATTGAATTAAGTTGCTTGAGTTTATAATAAGCTTAGCTTAAGATATTGGTAATTATGTGTAAAACAAGTTTACATATATCATATATGCATTTACATTTCTAATATTTATTATAGGAAAAATATTTTTTGTTTCAAAAAATTAATAAGGGTGACATTTTTGATATAATATAAAAGATTTAGGTGTTATTTTTGTAAATGTTAAAAGTTTAGATGTTAGATATGTGAATATATAAGAATTGTGTCCTATGTGTTTAAATGGCCCAAAAAATATTGAAAATATTTATAATATTTTTATAAAAATTAATTGTTTTAGAAGTTTTACATATATGATGATTTTAATTTGTTGGCTAGGAGTTTAAGTTTTTAATCAAGAGGATTTGGGTATGAGATATCATATATATGATTAGAATAAATTTGTGATTAAATTTAAATAAAAATTTACTAAAATTTACATAAAATTTTATGAAAATTTTAATTTTCTTAAGAAAAAAAGTTGAAGTGATGCTCTTTATTGCTATTATATTAGTTTATAAAATTTTATTTTTATTTTGAAAAGTTTAAATGATTAAAAAATAAATTTAATGACAAATAAAGGTGTGATAATATTAAAGCAGTGAAGTCAAATGTTTCAAATTAAGGTAGATCTATTTGGATAATTATAGCTTTTTGAATTATTGATTATAAAGTTATTACGAGAAAAGCAGCTTTTTAAAAATCTATTATGGGTATTACAAATATTTTATTTTCTGAAAAATTTAAATAGTAGCTTTCTGATAAATACCACTTTCTAACAGCTACTGTTCTGAAAAATAACTTTTCACTACAAAATATTTTAAAAACAGCCAAAATGTTAGTAGTTAAATACAACTGTGATTACTTTATGACTATCTTCTAAAAGATAAAATAGCCAAAACGTTGCTCTAAAAATGCACCTTTAATGAGATATGAGGGGCATATGCACTTGTATTTATTTTGCTATATTTTTTAAAGAGGTTGTCTAATAATTTAAATTATTGTATTGAACCTAAACAAAATAAATTAGGTTTAAGCTAAATTGTGTGCAGCTGATGTCTCCGTTTGTGGCATAAAATCATGCCATGTAAGCATGGTTTTTTTCTTTTATTATTTTTAGTTAATTTAACTTATTATTAATGTCACTAATTAATTTTAATGTCTGGCGACTCAATATTATAAGTATTTAATTAATGATCAATAGATAGAAATCAAATCTTATTAATATTTTAAATTTTAATGATCATAATTGAAACTTATAAATTATTTTAAAGCTCAAACTAAATAATTAGTATTACATAATAATTAATTCTTTGTCCAATTTGAAGGAAATATTACAAAATTCTTGCAGTTCTATAGTTGCCAGGTTGAATAGATTACACATATCCCTTATTTTTAAATATTTGTATTAGTTGCTGGAAATTGGTATATATTCGACATCTTATTAATTCTCATAAATGACTGAGCTACCACCTCATTATGATCATCATTGACACTTCCATAAAATAAGGTAGGTTGTATATCATCTCTCTCTCTCTCTCTCTCTCTCTCTCTCTCTCTCTCGTGTGTTATATATATAACAATTAAATAGACAATTATTGCATGTATAAAGTCTAAAATATAGCATATAAAATGCAAAATTTAGAAACAAAACGAGTGCCTCTAATAAGTTATGGTGTGTAGTGATTTAGAGCTCAATAGATTAAATGATGTTCTATTATGATCTTATCAATAGCCTCAATAACCTCTTAACTTATATCTCTTGTAGTGTGGTTATTTGACTAAATTATGTCGTAATCTATGGTTTCTGTCTGATGAGGTAGCGATGGAGCTAGCATTTAAAACTACTCTACATATGTGATGTTGAGGATAACGAAGTAGGTGACATCCGAAAGATTTTTTCAAGAAGAAATATAGTAATGTATGTGATTGTGTAAAGTATATTGGAACTTCACTCTTCAGAACAAATCAAACGATGGCTACAATGCATCTGATGATGCACTACTTCAATCAATGGTGTCTTCGGATTGCAATATACTTTCTCATATGTCTAACGATATTTATAGTCTAGGCAATATATAGACATAATTTTGGGCTTGGTAATCTCTTATAATTCTTTATACAAATGGTAACACTGGTCCACCTTGAGAGCAATTAGAGAGTTCATTTAAGTCCTCTAAGAGCTATACAAATTTTTAAGTAAACTTTATAACTCAAAGAGGAAACTAGACCTAAATCTAAAATTAAAACAAACTAACTAAACATAATATTAAATGAATTTTAAAACTCAAATCTATGCTAAACAAAACTAAAATCAAAACCTTAGGGTTAGACCCACTATGACCTAACATTGTTCAAATAGTTTAGATGAATTCAAACACCCCTAAACTTAATAAAATCAAATAAAATTCAAGATGAAACTCATTTAAACAAAAATCAAAATCCAATTGACTCTTAATTAAGTTAATTTGACCACTTAACCTAATTAGCTCATATAGATCCTATTAAACTCAAATTTAAATTAAACTCAAATCAAATCTTATCTTTTTAAAAACATAAAGTTCATATTCGAGCTTAAACTCAATCCAAGTCTAATTTGAGTTCGATTTTATCAATTGGATCATTTGACCCAAGTTGACCAATATGAATCCCATTAAATTTAAATCAAATCTAATCAAAATTAAATCAAATTGAATCATTTTAAAGATTTAAAATCATCATATATATTCAATCAAAACCAATACAAGCATAATTAAAGTCTAATTTAACTAATTAAGTCCTTTGACCCAAGTTAATTTTTTTTAGGTTTAGTACAATAATTTAAATCATTAAATAATTACAAACTTAAGCAACTTGGTTCCATCAAATCAAATACTAGTCTACAATGATTCCATCCTAAAAATATCAGTCATCTACATCACCTACTCTTTTAAGAATAAACAAAGGGAAACAAAAAAAAAAAAAAAAAGACAATTACGTGAAATTTAGCAGTGCGGATTTACTATTTCATATCTCATATCTCACAGCGCCGCTAAGCCGAAACTTAACTGCGCCAAAACCATTAGAAGAACAACAGTGAAGAAAAATCTACAAAGAACAAAATGGCTGAGAAGATAAAGAAGACCAAATGGCATTTCTTCCGAGAGTTCGAAAAACATCTAATATTTTTAAATTCATATTCTCTGCTTTTCTTATCCTTTTAGTCACCCGGACTCCAAAGGTTCCATAAACGGGAATTAAAATAGCCGTCACGTCCGCCATCCCTTGCGCCGGTCCCGCCGGCGGCCAACGGCTTCAGGCACTGTCTCACTCGCCGCTGGTTCGAACACTTCCTCTCGATCGCCTTTCTCCACTTCTTCAGCAAACGCTTCGGCTGTCTCTTCCTCCGCAGACTTTCGGCTTCCCTCCTCAACGACTGATACAGCAGAAATCCCATCGCTAATCTTTTCCTTATCCTTACCCTTTTTCTTCCCTTTTTCAGGGAGGTCACCCACTTTACGCTCCCTTCGCTTCCCCTTCGCGGAAGCGCCGGAACGCTCCGAACTGGCTAGATGGTCTTCGAACGCCTCGATGGCTTGATGAATCAACTCGCGATCTGGGGAGCAATCCCACCGCGACCAGAAGCTCGTGTAGCAGTCAAAGCAACCACAGCCGAAAAGCCGGGTGTGTAGTTCACCTGGCTTCCCCAACGCCGAAGCTTCCTCCAGACCGCCGATCGACCTCATGATGAGGTAGGACCTCCTTGTCGTCGTTCCCAAGGGCCGCGGTAAGCGCCAAAATCGCTGCAGGAAGAATCCGCAGCACCGCAAGCGCCTCGCTGCGTGGACTCGCCGCCGTTGCGGAAGGCGATGGGTGGATCCTCCCCTTCCCTTTAGGATAGAGGTTCTTCATGTCCCTAACTTCCAAATTCAAAGATGATGGATGGATGGATGGAGAGAGATAGAGTTGCAGGGTTTATCACAGTGGCAGCGGGCTGGGAAAAGAGGGCTGTAAGACGAGCAGAGGTAAAGCTTTTCGTGGTTTGGGCTTCGGACTCTGCGCAGTGCAACCGGATATCACCGGTAAAGTTAGGGTTTCCGTAAGCGAATGCGGCTACACCGGTGTTTGCAAGCGATGATATTATGTTCAAAATCTCTCATTATGGACGTTATTGCCCCTAATATGAACAGTTTTCTGTTTAAATAGTGGAGGAATAGTAGGGACGTGCCAGGAAATAAAAAGTTGTGTCGGATAGGCTAACCAACTGACAAGGGCGCATCGGGTATCGCGCGGTAAAAATTAGCTTTCGCGCAGCAAACTCGGGACACCGTCGGTGAGTTTAAGCTAGTTTGAACGAGTGGTGATGCTGTGATGTTAGATGAGCCGCTCAATTTTAAATCGAAAATTTTATTTCATCTCAACCTCAATCTTAGTGTAGATAAAAATGATTGATTTTATTTTATTTATTTATTATTTTTAATTTGTTTTAGCATGTCTAAATTAAATAATAATAAATTTATTTTAATTTTCATATAAATTTTATTTCTTAAAAGCATATATAATTTTTTATTTGAAAATTTTAATGAGAAAATTTTGTAATATTTTTTTCTAAATTAATAACTTTCTTTAATATGATGATCTACAAAACACCATCTCTCTCAAGTATTTAAAAATATGTCAATATAATGCAAAAGAATAAATAGTGATTTATTGTTAAAAGTTATCATAATATTGACATTATGTATTAGACTTTATGATTATGCAATGCTTTAGCATAAGAAATATTATAATTAGCCTTAGAATGATATGGATATTATTAGAACATACACCTTTTGAGAGATTGCAATATCAGAGGCTTTTATAGCATGTAATTTTTAATTTTATTTTAGAAAAGATTCAAGTGCATGAATTTTTTTACATTAGAAATCTTAAAAAATGGAAAAATTATTGGGTACAAACATGTTGCTATTATCGTCTAACTTTTTAGAAATTAGAGAAGATATTAATACAATGTATAAAATCTCAATCAAGAATGTTAATTGTGGGCACATTAGGGCTGTAATTAAGTTGAGATAAGTAGATTATTAATTAGACTTAAAGTTTATTTGGAATAATTGCAATTGTATAAAAAAATTATGAAGATGTTGTAAAAGAAACTGTTATTTCAAGAAGCTATAGTGGTATATAAATTTTTTTTATTTTATAAAAGTCAAATCATTATTTTTTTACTGTCATCGCAGGTAGTCAAGTTAAGTTGTAAAACACAATTTTTTGCGTAGATTTTCAAAATATAAAATATTATAATGATATATACCTAACAAGACTTCAATGAGCGACATTTGACATCATCACCACTCAAATGAGACCTTAGTTTAATTATAGTACAAGTTGTTCATTTTTAACTGAGCATGAGTTGATCTATCATGTATATCATATTTTATTTTATTAAACTATTTAATAATTAAACTTGATTTTATTAAATTAATTAAATGAATACTTAAATTAGCTTAATAACATATTGAAAATAAATGAGAATTCAAATTCTTATATTAATGGCATTGGAAGCCACAACAACTACAACACAAACTTGAGTATCATTCTTTATTTGACCACCAAAGGACTTTAGATTATAATATGTATTTTTTAGTAAAACCAAGAGCTAGACATATACCATTATTGTTTAGAAAATTTACTAATAGTAATTTCAATCTCTTAAGCTGGCTCTCCCTCCATCATATTAAAAATATGGTCTTAATTATAAAGTTTTGAGAAGAGAATTTTAATAAATTTAGTCAATGATTTCAAAACATTCTATCGAATAGTTCATATTAAATCAATTGATCATATATCATTCTATAAAGTATATTAACAATCTCAAAATCTTAAGCTCAATAGATTTCTTTCATCAAATTGTTTGAGTTAATTATAAGTATGTTAGATTTAAAATCTTTTGACCCTTCAATTAATATCTTAAAAATTTTCATCGTATTTTTAGTATTTCATTTGGGCACATTTAGACTCTGATTCGACAGCATCTAGTGTCTTATATTTTGTCTTATTTTGACATTTAGTTTAACTATAAATTTACTAAAATCGGCTAATGAGCGATCTTAAATTTATTTTTGAAAGATTTTAACTTAAGAATTACATCAAACTAGCAACATGAACAATTGAGAGTTATGTAAGATACTAAAGACAAAAGTTTCATATATCGAAATATTTTAAGTAATTAGTATAAATGATGAATCAATAAATCATTATTAAAATAAATTTAAATAGCATAATAGTTTCATACAAACTAGAATTGCATACAAAAATAACAACATAGTATAAATAGGTATAGTAGCACCATTCAATCATAGGCAATTGCAACAAAAAACAGTAATTTGCAAATCATTTAGTTAATTAATAATTAGTGATTGTTATTATTTTCTGTTTAAATTGTTAATATTATTTTTTTCTTATTAGTTAAGGTAACATCTTTTCGAGCTTTTAAGTAAATCACTTTTTTTTTTTTTGTGCTCTTTCTCTTTTGATGTGCTCATGAGAGTTGTACTCTCAAAGTAATCTTTCTTAGGTTGGTAACAATGGGCAACTGCTAATTAGGGAGATTGAAAGAGGTGAAACTCAACCAGGATAGAACTATATATATATATATATATATATATATATATATATATATATATATATATATATATATATATATATATATATATATATAACTTATAATCAAAGAGAATATAACACTTAATATTTATATAGCAGACTCCACATAATGGGATAAAAGTTATTATTTTTATAATGTTGAATTTTATTTTATTTTATTTTATTTCATTTGTGACACCCCATCTTCTCTCTCTCTCTCTCTCTCTCTCTCTCTCTCTTTATATATATATATATACTTATCATGCCAAATCATATAAGGATGGGGTGTCACAAATGAAATAAAATTAAATAAAATTAAATTCCACTATAAAAATAATAACAAGCTTCTATCCCACTATGGGGTCTGTAGATAAATATCAAGTGTTCATTCTCATTTAATTCTAATAAATTAAGTTCATTTTTATACTTTTTATTTAATACATTTTAGATCTACCTCTACCAATCTTAGCATTGACCGAATTTAATACATCTACTCTCTTAATTAGGTTATCGAATATATAACGTTTTATGTGACCAAATTATTTAAGATGACTCTCTTTAATCTTATCTGCTACTGACCAAAATTCTTGGAGTTCTTTTCCAATATTGTCCAATCCTTTGTCTGCTTATGCGAAACTAAAATATAATTCATTTGTGCTAGCAAGCATGCTTAGGAGGACTAGATATCTCTTTGATTTCTTCTCTTTTGGTCAGATTGAAGCTCAAAATTTTCTACCACTAAATAGGATACATTTATAGAGGGACAAAAGTAAAGAAGAGAATAGCACCATTGTTTTCTTGTGAAGAAAAAGGTTAATGAACAGACTATAATAAGAACAAGTATTTTGCTAGAGTGAAAGAAATCTTTCCATGAATTAATTTCATGTGAGTGAAAAGCTTCGTTCAAGGGACATGAGAGCTTTTTCTCGAGTCGTCAAAAAATGAATTTTAATTCACATTAAGTGCTTCACTTCTACCAATAAATGAAGGGGAGAACAATTGTATCGTGGACACAACTCTTACAAAGGTCAGCATATAAAGTTTTGGGTGATAGATAGAAGAAGATGCTAGGAAGCAGTAGTTACTATTGAACCTTCTTAATGTTGGTTTAAAATGGTAGTAAATCATACCAAAAGAAAAAAAAAATTTATGAACTTGTTAAAGTATTATATTATTATCAATATTCTACAATTATATTGTCCAAATAAATTTATGAGTACACCTACTATGATTATAGTTAGACGTCTATTGAAGAGCCATTGAATATTGTTTTTTCAACAACTATAGTAAAGCTCCACAATCTAAAAATTTTTAAAATGTCCATAAGAACCATTAAGATTAGGATATATTATTATTAAATTATCTATTATAGAAAATTATAATAATTCTCAAGAATATTTTAATCTATTTATTTGACAAAATATTAATTTTATAGAAAAATAATATTATTCCCCAAGTTAAGTTTAAATGAATGAAGGATATAATAAATAAATGATTTAGGATGAATAGGAAAGCTACTGTATAGTTTCATGCATCACTTTGAGATCTTTCTCAGTAATGAAACTATTTAAAATAAAAAAAGAAAAACAAGAAAAAATTATGATTCAAAAAACTATATATTATGAATATATAGGAGTAAGAATAAAGTTCCTAAAAAAATGATGAATTTTCTCTCTTCAATATGAAGACATAAAAGGCTATATGCTTCATTGAGTTTTGTTGAATACTTGTAATGACAAAAATATTATAAATATGAATCACATTTAAGATGTATGTGATTCTTTTAATGGTGAAGCATGAAAGCTTTTCAGTCAAACTTATTCTAAATTTGCAAACTAGTCATGAAATATTAGGCTAAGCCTTTATGTGGATAATTTTACACCATATAATCAAAAAAAGTCCTTATTCATATTATACATTATTATTATTTAATATTACTCATGATTAAAGATGCATCCATCCACTCCTTACATGATCATACTAATGCTTATTCATTGACTTCATTGTTAATAGATTTAAATAAAAATCTGTTTTCAAACATTAATGGTTAAAAATTTAATGAAATAAGGGTGCTTTCAAATATGACATCATAAAAAAAATTTTAAATTGAAAACAATAAGATAAGAATAATGAGAAATTTGCCTACATATGGTACATTATATAAGTATAGATAGTAAATTAGCTTGACCTTATTTCATGGATTTATTCAAAGCATTTACTATAAGAAATTGAAGGAAAACATATACCTATTTGGATCTTCATAAATATTTCTCATTGATTATATTTCCAAATGTTGCAAAGATATATTTTATAAAATAAAATTGAGAAATAATTCCCTACAAATGTGAATGACTAATGACCATAAGTGGCAATGAGTTTCTATCATTCCAAATATTTTAGAGTTTTTTACATTGGTAGGATTT